>CM062818.1:294046162-295246162 GCA_031772625.1 Pinus tabuliformis
GGTACCAACATGCAATGTTTGATTAGGGTTTGGTGTAAATAGAAGTTCATTTTACTAGGAATATTTAGTTAAGTGCAGATTTGAATATTGGGATTTGTGAAGATTTTAGGTAATATTTGCTTGTTGATTTTTCTCATTAGACAGTAAGATTTGCAAGTATTTCTTTCATAAATCATTAATAAGGAAAACATTAAACTCTGAAATATCCTGGATAGAGGAAGCGCAAGGAAATTCATGCTTACGAACCTAGGGTTTATAATTAATCTTAAGGGATCTAATTTGACAAATCAATCTCTCAGCATTTTTGCATCGTTGCCAGGGAAATTGCCATTTCTTATTCAGGTAATCACAGTTAATTGAGTTTCAAGAACCTGCAGAACTATCAGAGGGTGGAGAGAGTACGGTAAGGCGTGAGTGAAGAGCCACACACCAATTTGTTTGGAGTTTCTCCAAAGTCTGACTGATCACTGTTTGTTCTTGAATTTCTAGTTCGTTCATCTTTATGCATAAGAGTACAGGTAAACGTAGGGACAACAAACATAGATTTATTACAAATTATAAATTTCCTACAACTTTTGGATCATTCAATATACCTATTTTAAGCGTTGTTAATTGATATTGTTGTGGGGAAATGTATCCGACTCGGATGACCCTATCCCTACTCTAAGGGTGACAGTCCTTAGCAACAACTGAAAGTAAAGCTTTGATATTTTCCTTTATGAAAGTACAGAGAAGGAAGAAAACATTGACCAACCGGTGTCTTTCGCTTTTGTCGATCCTATCCTCTCTCTTTGTCTCTTGTTCCCAGCTCCTTGCTCCCTTTGCCGGCCCAGCTACACAAAGATCCTGCACAAGAAAAAGAAGGAAAACTACAAGAAACATGTACTCATAACTGATGCATGGATTAGAGTGAATCAGATATACAAGTAAATACAATACATCAATGCAATACAAGTATATAGGAGAACATTCAAAGCTTTATTAATAGAAGTAAAAGGGTTCTGAGAAGGTTACAACCATCAATGGCTCCAATCCAGCAGCACCTCCCCAGCAGCAAGAAATCTCCTCTTCACCTCTATAAAAGCAATCACCCAATAGCTCTAACTATAAACCAACAGCACTTCCTTACTTTGCACAAAATTCCAGCCTCCTTAGACCTCATAGAAGAGCTCTATATATAGGATAGAAGAAGAAAGGATGAGTCAGCTTGAGACTGACATAAAGCTGCCTTGTGTCCTCTCCCTCTTCAGTTAATCTTCAGTTCTTGAGTCCACTTGGAGATCCTTGCTTACACATGGAGATCAAGTACCTCTTACTCATCACAGGGCGAATCTCCTGAACCAAATGTCAGTTTGGAAGCTTCCTGGGCAATTGACACCTTGCAGAATGACTGTGCCACTTGGCCAATCTCGCCCAGCGCAGGTAGCCTTCATTAGATTTGACTTTCAGCGCAGGTACAAGGAGAAGCAGTTGCATTCCAGCGCAGATGCTCAGTGGAGCAGCTGACATGATCCAAAAATAACCTATTTTTGAGTGTTTTCAGGTGGAGAACTGATGGGAAGTGGTGTGGTTTGCTGACCTTGTTCTTCTAGGGGTAAGAACAACATGTTTAGGGACTGAGGATCCCTGTAATTATCGACATTTCATGCTCCGTGCTGCGAGGCACAAAAATGTCTATAACAGTTGCCCCCTAAAGTATGAGGTCGTTTATCGGGTGAAATGCTTTATCTAGAGGGTCCGAAGTTCATTCCAGTGCTGAGGAGGCACCCTGTAATACAATACAATACAATACATTATTTTTCATTCTGTTTTCATGATCTAGCTGAGGCGGGCATTCCCATGCTCAGCTTTATAAATACATTTTGGTACATATAACAGACGATCGTCTGATGGTAGACTGATAATTTTCTGCTGAAATTATCATCCTTTGAATAGGATGATCATCTACTGCAATGATGTACATGACAAATGCTTTTTATATTTCCTGAATATGTATCGCAGCCCGGATGGATGAAACTAGATCTGGGGTCTTCAAACTCGTTCGATCTTCACTCTAAGTACAAGTCGATCCATGTGAGAATTGTGCTGAAGTCAAACATGGAAAGACATCGCTTGATTACCGGCCAATAATGAAAACCGTTAACAAGCGCGAGAGGAATCACCGATAATGATAATGACCCTCAAGGTACTGCAGTACAATTCACGTGGCGTGAATAAAGGACTTGGCGTCGAACGCCACGAAAAATCTCCTGGTCGAAGGTCATTGATGTATACCTGTCGCCGGAAGTGAGAAACTTGCCATTGAGGCATGCAAGCTTCAAAGTACTGATGGGGTTGTTCCTAGATCAACTTCTTGGATAATGAGCTGAAGTCGACAAGAAGCGATCCGTCAAAGGAGGGCCTTTATGAATCCCACATCAATGACACGGAACGGAGCTAATGATTTTAGTGGAGGTGAAAACAAACTGTGACATATGATTCAGGGTGGCGATCATGAATGGATGAAGGATAATGTATGGCAGTGGATGGGACACGGTTGACACTTTCAGAATGACCTCTCTTGAACATATAATGACACTGATGCGATGGATCGGTAGCATTACCCCAAATGTGGATGGTTTGGCGAAGACCATGGTGATGAGACCGGTGAATGAAACAACCCAACCCGATGTGGAACGGAGGAAAAGTGTCATGTTCAAGAGCGACTTGCTACCATTAAGCTTTGATGTTCTCCCAATTTTTCCCCAGTCATTTCTGACCAGTACCTCTTTATTTTTGTCAAGCTTGAGGAGGATAACATATGCTTGTTCTATAACCTGCCCTTCGGGCAAGCCCATCGCTATGATTTAACGAGATTAGCGATAGGGAAACTCATTCTCGTCTAAAGACAATTTTGTCGCCATTTAATCATTTTAGCAAGTCTAACGACAAGGAAAACTCGGTCCTTTTCATTTTTAGATAGTCTGAAAAGGTACATAAAGTCAACTCCAGAATTCCTTTTTCATCATCTAATCCCTTAAGTCCGAAAAAGTATAAAACAATATAGAAGGGATGAATTTTCGATTGCTTTAACGAGCAGAACAAAACAAGCGCTCGATCTTTTTGTGCAATAATCCCTCAGGTCCAAAAAGATTAAAATCTAGAGGAGGGATAGCGTTCCGGTCGTTTAACGAGCTGGAAGGCCAAAACTCGGCAAACTTTTCATATTTTACGAGTCAGTGAAAAGAGCTCAAAGAAGACTCGTCTTTTGAGGAACGAGTGATAAACAGGGATAGCAGCAGATTCTAGGTACAGGTTGGAATTTTCCAATCACGGCAGTGTCACAAGGATGGCTAGGTGAAATCACTCTTCGCAGCTGTTTCTCAAAAGAGGTAAACACACAAATGGAGGTGAATGATCGGCCAAATGAACAGTGGAGGTGACAGTGCACAAACACGATCAAGGCTTTTATGGCTGATGAATTTACGATCGCAATAGTTATTTACCGAGATAGGTTCATTTTTTAATGAGCTTGAACTCTAGTGGAAACTTTTGCTCACACTTTTCTATTTTTTAACGAGCATAAATTCCGTGGTAAAACTGCTCGATTCATGGTCAAATTTGATTTTTTACTTTTACTAGCTTTTCTCTTTTCAAATGTAGTACTTCACCATCAATTGCTGCAACAAATTTTGTTAGAAATGGACAATATTTGCATGAAAATGAGATTATAACCCTAATATTTAACTTTAAACTGTGTAAAAAGTCATAAAAAGGTGTTTTTACCTCTCATTTACCATTTCATTTGCATTTTGCTTGTTGGAGCTCTGGAGGTGCCTCTTCTTCCTTGATTTTCACCAGCTGATTTCGGGAGATTCTGTGGACGATTTTCGGTGCCGTTTGGACCAGGTAGGAGCTAAACCTTAGCCCTTCACTTTCATGGTTTCCTTTTTTAGTTTCATGCACATTTTTCAGGGTTTCTGAGCCTCAGGGGTTTCATCAGGGCGCCCTGGCATCAGCGCAGGTTCTCCTTTTGAAACTTGCACTGTATTTCAGGTAGTCTTAAGGAAGACTGCGCCTCAGCACAAGGGAGAGACTCTCTGCCTGCGCTGGGCCTAGAAAAACTGATCCTGCATGTGTTTTTGATGATTTTTTCGCCAGTTTTTTCATCAAAATTAGGAACTTACTCCTTCTCTTGTTTGCTTGCAGGGAACTTTGAACAAAATGTCCCTTACATGGCGAGAACGAGAACATGAAGCAGAGGACATGGTTGCCCTCCATGACCCGGTCACGGTGAACGCGCTTCGGAACTGTGGCCTACTGAAGTTCTTCCGTATCTCTAGCATGAGAGCACAGATTTCTTTACTGCAGTATATGCTTGATGCTTGGGATCCTGTTAACCAAGTATTCCAGATTAGGGGGAAAACCATCCCTTTGACCATAGAGGACATGTACTTCTTGACTGGGTTGTCAAGGCGGGGTGCCCCCATTTCTTTGTCAGGTACGGCTCGAGGGACTACTTCCACCAGAGACTATATTCGTCAGTATTGCCGGGAAGGTTCACAGCCGAGCAAAGACGACAAGATCAATATCCGTGACATCACTGACAGGTCTCTTAGATCCATTCTGTTTACTATTGGTAGGATGGCCGGTAGCGCAACTTTACATGTTGCCAACAGATCTTACATGCAGCACGCCTTGGAGTGTCTCCAACCGAAAGTGTTTAACTGGTGTGATGCAATACTTGTTCAGATGAAATGTCAATTGACCAAGGTAAAGGACGGGAGGCTGAAGAACTTTGGATTTGGTTCTATTCTGACTGCCTTTGCCTTGGAGAAAATCCCATTGATGCAGCCTCAGTACATCATACTTGACTTGCCTTCTCCGACCGAGCCACGCATGCAGAGGTGGGTTGACCACATGTCCCGTCATGCTGGTCAACCTCAGATTACTTTTACTGAGGCCTTCTTTAGGTGGTTCGAGCGTCAGGAGATGGCGTTTTCTGAGTATCCATATGTGGGTATGGACTACCGAGGTGATCCGGACTTGGTGCTACCGGATGGTGAGCAATGGGGCGTTATTGGTAAAATCTTTGACCATGTTACTGTTTATTGTTTTTACTCATGATGTTATTGTGCAAAACTGATCAAACTCTTGGGTGCATGCAGATGTTGGTCCTATTCGTCCAGCAGCTCGTCCACGATCGCCAGTTGCTGCCCTAGCAGCAGAGCCTGCTAGGCGAGTTGTTATTCGCGACCTTGGTGATACTGAGATACTTGCAGCTGTGCAGGAGCAGGTCGAGAGCCTTACTTGTCGTCTTTCGGATGTACAGATTGACGAGTTACCTTTACAGTTGCAGCGGCACACTATTGGCGTGCCTAGATGATGGACTCGTCTCTTGCGCATGATTGCACAGACCGTGACGTACTTTCATGAGCACCACTAGGCTAGGGTGCCCCCTAGCATCTTTTTGAGTTCTAGGTCATACGACCAATTTTGTTTTGATTACAGCACATCATGTATAAACTATAAACAGCTTTATATATTTTGATTTTCGGGGTTTATTCTGGTTTATTTGCAATCCACTTGCATAGCGCCGATGCATCTCTCTTTTATATATGTTGCAAATGTCTATCTAATACATAGTTTGCTAATGAATCTGTTAATGTGTTCAAGTTTCTGGAAATATGCTGGTATTGAATTGAATCAAACTCTCTTTCCAAAATCTTAACCCTTAAAAACATTCGATAAATAGCTGGATTGCGGACTGAATATATACCAGTGAGTTGTAGTATCACAAGTTGTGAGTCTAGCCTAACAATTAGTCGGCGTATACCATGAGCGATGGTATCAGAGAGGAGTTCAATCAACGCGCTATACTCAGCGATGTTGTTCGTTGACTGTCCAATACACACACCTCTGAAACTCACTAACTCGCCGCTTGGATAAAAAATGGCCCAGGCTGCGGAGGACAAATTCCGCGTACTACGACTCGCTCCGTTGGCATATCCCACATATGTCTCAGAATAATTCGACATCTGCAACAAACGAGAAGGGTGGATTACTAAACCGAAACAAACACTTTAGCGAAAACAAAATACAACAAAAGCACTCAGGTTACTATCTAGGCATAGTAACGCTTGAGGTACAACCCGTTGCGGGGTTGCGCCAGTGGTATCTCGTCATAATCCATTAACTCATAGGCTCCTTTTGCTAACACCCTTTTAACAATATAGGGACCCATCCATAAGGACTTAAATTTTCCTGCTCCTAATTTGTCGGATTCTTGGTCGTAAAGCAAAACCAAGTCACCCTCAGAGAAGATACGAGGTTTGACATTCTTGTCGAACTGTGCTTTGACTCGTTTCTTATGGGCTTCATTCGCCAAAGCGGCGTCACGACGGTTTTCATCCAACTGGATCAATTCCAAGAAATGAGCCTCTTCTTCTGAGGTTCCGGGGAGGAGGTCAATTGCGAGTTTAAGAGACGAAATTTCGCACTGGATCGGTAAGACTGCCTCCAGGCCATACACCAATTGGAATGGTGTGAACCCAGTGGCGTTCTTTACCGAGGTTCGGTAAGCCCAAAATGCTGAGTACAGGAGTAGGTGCCATCTTCTTTTGTGAACCCCAATCATCCTTTGCAACAAACGCTTTAGGACCTTGTTGATTGCCTCAACTTGTCCGTTGGCTTGTGGATAATATGGGGTAGAGCTGTCGTGCGATAGCCCTAGTTTGCCAGCTAACTCAACCATCATGTGATTGCGAAAATGCGATCCATGATCTATCACTATAGCCTGAGGAACGCCGAACCTGGCGACTACATGATTAAAAAAGAAAAGGGCAGTTGTTTCACCAGTGTTATCCAATGTAGGCATCACCTCGGCCCATTTGGTAAAATAGTCAACAGCGACTATAATATACCCATGCCCCCCGGTCGAGGTGGGGTTACATTGCATGAAATCGATGCCCCACTTGGCGAAAGGCCCAACAGCAACTATAGGCTGCAAGGGTGCGAGCGGTCTCCTGGTTTTGCTATCAAAGATCTGACATGCATGGCAACTTCTGACAACTATTATGCAATCTTTAAACATAGTTGGCCAGAAATATCCTGCTCGTAACATTCTTTGTGCTGTTGCATATCCAGATTGATGCCCCCCGCACGCGCCTGAATGACAATCATTCAGGGCTTTCTCGGCCTCCTCATGGGTAAGGCACCTCCTTAGAACCGTATCGAGACCACGACGGTAAAGTGTATCACCGACAATCATGTAGTCTTTATATTGGTATCGTATACGCTTTCGTTCCGAGTGTGAGGTATTAGGCCTAAATTTTTGGGTTTGGAGATAAACAATGATATCTCCATACAACTCATCGCTTACTGATATCAGAAACAAATTTTCATCCACGATTGACTCTTCTGATGTTTTATCGTTGGACGACGATGGGAGATCGCATAATAATTCCGCGAAAACTAGAGCTTTCTTCGATTTGGATTTTACAAAATCCAGATCAAACTCTTGAAGGATCGCTATCCATTTCGAATATTTGCCCCCAAGCAACTGTCGAGACAGTATATACGTCATGGGGTTGCAATCTGACAGAATGGTAGTTTTCCTAAAGAGGACATAATGTCGAAATCTTTGAATCGCTTGAACAGCAGCAAGCACTAGTTTTTCAACATAGGAATATTTACTTTCTTTGTCATTTAAGTTTTTACTTAAATAGTAAATAGGATGTTCAATTCCATCGACTTCTTGCACTAAGACCATCGCAATGGTCGTATCTGCTGCAGCTAGATACAGGTTAAAATCTCTTTGATAGTCCGGGGCGTACATTAATGATGCTCTTACTAGAGAATCTTTCAGAGCGTCAAAGGAAGCTTGCGCAACCTGGTCCCAGACAAAAGGTACATCCTTTTTCAAAAGACGAGTATAACCTTTGGCAAGTTCTGCGTAATTTGGAATGAACCTCCTCAGAAAGTTTGCTTTCCCTTGGAGTTTCTGAATCTGAAGCAAATTTGAAGGTGGAGGCAAATTAATGATTGCCTGAACCTTACAGGGGTCGAGACGAATCCCATCCTTGGAGACTACAAAGCCAAGTAAATGACCAGAACCGACGCAAAACACACACTTGTGCGGATTGAGTCTTATCTTGTAGTGTCGGCAACGTAGAAATATCGCTCTCAAATGTCGCGGATGATCAGTCCGCTTCCGCGAATGAGCCGGAAGATCGTCGAGGTAAGGTTGAACGATGTTCTTGATGTCATGGAAAGCATAATTCATTGCCCTCTGAAACGTCGCCCCTGCGTTCTTTAAACCAAAGGGTAATTTTCGATAAGCGAATGTGCCCCACAGACAAATAAATGCAGTCTTAGACTGGTCTTGTGGGCGGATATTTATTTGATTATACCCGGAGAATCCATCCATAAAGGAAAAGATTTCACATCCGGTGCATTCATCAATTATCTGGTCGATGAAGGGTGTAGGGTAGTTGTCCTTTGGACAAGCTTGGTTTACATCCCTATAGTCGACGCACACTCTTATCGTCCCTTGTTTTTTCATAACAGGGACAATATTCGATACCCAATCGGTTAGAGGAACCGGGTAGATGAATCCAGCGTGGAGAAGTTTTTCAACTTCTGCCTTAATGGCAGTGGCTTTCTTGGGGTGTACCTGTCGAAGCCGTTGTCTTACTGGTTTGACATCAGGATACATTTTAATCTCATGTTCAACTATGCTCGAGTCAATGCCTGGAATTTCATCATATGACCATGCAAAGACATCTCTAAATTCGCGAAAGAGAGCACCATATATTTCCAGTTCTGAAGGGGAACAACTTTTGCCGACATGAATATTCTCTACAACATCAGATTTTGTCGAGATGTTTATGGCTACGGTCTCTTCAATATTGGATAGGTTTCGCTCTGAATCCACCGTATTTACAGTATTTGTTAGGAATTCAAACACTGAAGGGTGATATAGGTCGTGTTGAGTTTCTTCTTCACACTCTGGAAGAAGGGAACGATGGTGGTGATCATTCCATGGTGCCCCCTCAATCATCATTGATTGTAAGATTCCTTCGTCAGTCCCATGAACTATTGACCATGGATCTAATGGGGTACCATATTCTCCAAACCTATCTACCCAAACGCTTGACGAGCATTGATTTGGGCTCGCCTCCCATGCCTGAAATATTGATTGCTACAATATTTCTATAGGGCTAGGTGGCAAAACCACTTGATAATCCATGACGACTTTGTCTCCTACGACCTTCGAAGAAGATACCATGTTGCATGTTGCTACAAACGGGATATCCCTTACATGGAAAGGAGGTGGCAATGCGAAAGTTCCCATCATTGTGGGATCTTTTAGCAAGCCTACTCCAATATCTTGTATTGAATGGTCGCTCCCATGGATCAGGGGAATGCTTCCAGTAACTTGTGAACCATTAGGGAGGAAATTCTGCTGGTGGACGACCGTAATCCCTACTTCAAACGGGAATGCGATCTTCCTAAAATATGTCGACACTACAGCTGCCATGGCATATATCCATGGTCTTCCCAGTAGGATGTTATAGTCAAGATTGCCATCAATGACTTCAACATCAATTTCCACTGTTTTTCCTCCTAGTTCAACTTTAAAGTTATTTACGATACCTTACGGAGTGTACGTCCTACCGTCAAATGCTTTCAATGTCGTCGAAGATCGCGACAAGGTTGGAGATCCAAGAGTTTTCCAGCAACTCATCGACATGATACATGTCGATGCTCCCTCATCAATAATTGTTCTATGAACAGTTTTGTTGAGTGCTTTCACTTGAATAAGGAAAGCTAGTTGCGCTGGTAACTGAGGATCATATCCTTTGTGATCAAAGGATACAAGATTGGAATCTTTAGGATCCACTCCACCAATTGTTGATAACAATGCCTGCCTTTGGGATGGACAATTTTGCAGTACCTCAAGAGTCGACATAGCAGATGGCGATTGGGCCAAATCTTCTACTATGTTATAATGCTGCGCCGCTCCGGCACGAGGATTAAATGTCGACTTGTGTACTACTCCCTTAGGTGGCTTTATTGTTAATTCATGCGTGAGGGGGGGTACAACTTCTGCCGAAGTTGTTGTCGAACTACTGGGTTGATCTTTCCCTTTGTTGTTCGACACCGGCGGATTCCCATAATCTTTATTCCTAGTCGAGATCAAAGCATCATTTTGCTTAGAAACCGACAACATAAGCACTTGAGATGGGGAAGCGTTTCCACTATCAACCATATTTTGACCTGGGGTAGGGAATGGATCAGTTAACACAGCTGAAGTTTGGGAACTTTTAAAGAACCTCTTTAACTCAGCTTTGAACGGACAGTTCTTTGTCGAACGATTTTCATCGCATATCTGACATGGATAAAATTGTTTCCCTTGCCCAGGAGGGTTTGAAGAAGTTTTTTGAGGGGATGAATCACCCTGTTTCTTCTTCTTCCCTTTGTTTTGTTTCTTCTTGCTTCCTGGTTGATTGGAGTTTTTGCCTTTATCCGCAGATACAACATTTACCTCCGAAGCAAGAATCTCTTGATTTGCTTTTTGATTCGAAGTCTTATGGGCTTTCTTATTTGAATCCTTTGTCGACTTAGCGTTTGCAGTTCCAATCATGCCATCACCGGCATGAGAGTCACTATTTGATCCGGGAGGAGGAGGGATTGAAAATTCCGGTCTGGGGGCGTCAGGTATCTTATCATAGAGCGTGCCCGACTGAGTATATACTAAGTCCAAATATTGAGCACGAGCAATAACCTGCTCCTCTGTTACGACGCCTCCCTTGGCCACATCTTCTGTTATAGCAGGAAGAAGCGACTTAATAAACCACTCAGCCAATAGCTGATCTGGGACATAGGTCTTTACCATTCTGCGACGACGGCGCCACTCATGTATATGATCTGATATATGTGTGGCCGTTGTCTGCTTGAAATTGGTCAAGATCTCTGTTCCAGTTTCGTACCTTATAGGTAACTGAAAGTGTGTTAAGAAAGTCGTGGCTAGGGAACTAAAATTGTCAAAAGAGGCTCTAAGTAATTCAATATACCATTTAGCAGCCGGACCAGTCAATGTCCTCTGGAAAAGGCGAAGCCTTATCGAATCATCATTCAAGGTATTCGACGAACACCATAGATGGAATGTCATCACATGATTCGACGGGTCTTCGCCAGGATTTCCATTGAATTTAGGAATGTCCGAAGGAAGTTTGTGAGGAATCGCTGGCCACCAATGGGCATAGGCGATTGGATCGTTCGTTAATCGATGTAAATCTGGTAATTCTAGGGTCGCCACGAATGGCAACTGCTGATTCAGGTTTGGCGAGGCGTACCCAGGATACGATGGAATCGCCTGAGCAGTAGGCCTTTGCATACCGGCATAATGCAACTGATGTTGATATGACTGATAGGGCTGGTGGGCTTGGCCACTGTAAAGTGGTTGATTTAACCCGTTCTAAATATAGGGTTGCCCACTATTCACAAAGATCTGTTGCTCAGATCCCTGGTACACCTGTTGAAACTGAGGTTGTTGGTATTGCACCATCCATGGTTGTGAAGCCATGTTTTGCTGTGCGACACTAACCGACGGACCAAGATGCGGGGTTATGGTTCCCGTTTGTATTTGTGTCGTCACGACAGTTGGCGATTGTGGTTGTGTTGCAGGGTCAATGGGCTGTTGCATTACAACTTGGGGTTGACATACAACAGGCATCGATTGAACTTGCGACACGGTTACAATGGCTGGCGTCGTCGGGATACTAGACATAGGTACACACTGTTGCATGGAATATACAACTCTTGGTTGATGGGGTAACATAGGTACCCAACCACTCGTCGTTACTTCAGTCAAACCTGAATGTTGTTGAAAACTGCCGTATGGGTATCCCCCCGGAAGGGGAAGTGAAAGGGCATATTGCCCCCCATACGGTAACAATCTGGAGCTCAAGGGTATAGATTGCCTTTGAGGACTGGATGGCCCAAACTGATTTCCAAAGGGATCAATTTGTCTAGTTTCAACATAAGAATTACCGGGTATTATACCGGAAGAACAAACTGGAACAGACCAAGTTGTCGTAATAGTCCCTGGGTGGACTCCTTCTAGCTGATGAGAGCTAGTTGGGACAGCTGGTATGCCGGCAAACATCGTTGGATTGACAGCAGGAGCTTCTGCTGTCGCCGTGTCATTTGGCACAGTCCTAGATGTCGACGGTTGCTCAGACATTTTAATTCTATCCAATAAACTGCCTAACGATTCTACAGGAACTTCCTGTGGCGATGGACAAATTTCTGATGCAGAAGGAAAAAGAGCGGTGCCTACTCCAAAATGAGTTGGAGTATTTGCTTGCTGGTCCTCTACGATTTCCTCTATTGCGATCAGACCAGGAGGAAGAGGCAGACCGTCAGGTCCGTAAAAGATTTCTGGTGCCAAAGAAGGGGTTGCTTCGACAGCGACAGTTGTTTGAATAACAAGACTCTGTGGACCGGTTTCAGATGGAACTGGTTCAGTTATGCAAGTACTTGTCTTCAGACTAGGATCAGTACAACTGTCCTTTTGTTGCTGTTGAACTTCTTCAATAGAGGCAGGGATTCCAGAAATATCAGGAGTGACCAGAATCTCAGATGTTGTCGGAACTGTTGTTCTAACTTTAATGGGAGATTTTGACCCGGTCAAGCGAGTTCGCTTTGTCCGTACTACTCTCGATTCCGGAGACAAAGACGGTTGACTCGCGAGTCTCCTCGAACGACGGAGTTTTAATTGACTTTCCTCCACGGTTGCAGATTACTTGATCAACTAAAATACAAAAAGGGGAATTATGTTTCCGTATTGAATGAATTTTATTAGACGCTTTTAGACACAACTTTGCTTTTTCATGTTTTAAGAGTCGAGAAAAAGCTAAAGATGACTCTAGTCGCCTTCGATGTATTAATGAGCCCGAAGTGACAAATGCTCGGCTGGACCTTTTCAGTTATAGAGTTTGAAAAGGGCCAAAAGAAACTACTCTGGAGATCTAGGCAGAGGGTGTGCCAAACCTTTCGCGAAACCACAGAATACGTTTTGCGGTACGGGAGGTCGATCTTCGTGAATGCTGTGTTCACTGCATCGCGATCAGTAGGGCGGCCGACACGGCTTCCTAAGGATAAAGGATAAATCCCTATAGGGGTCTCCCATTATACGCGACGGTACGCGGGAGCACAAGTCCGTATTAGTGCTATCGTCCCTCAGGAGGAATCACCCACCTTCGTAGAGATCGACAGTCACTACGTTTAACGACGCCGGAACACGTCTCTACCTAGACCTCTATTGTGAGCGTTATGTTACAATGCGTTTTTAGATTCATTCAATATATTTTAAGTTGATCTTGATTAGCAATTTGTCTTTCAGGATCACCACGAGATGTATTGGTACAAATTCCTAAATGCAGCTAAAATGATAAGCAAGCTTTACAATCTTTTTAGCTTTGAAAATCCTAACTACTGAGGGGAGAGAAAAACATTATCTTTCCACACAGAGCACAAAGCACAAACTAATGCACTTTCTCCTAGATCAATCACGCAAACTTATCAAAATGCAAATGCAAGATGCATGTATTTCTTTTCTTTTCCCTTAATGTTGATGTAGACAAAAAGGAAACCGTCGTATAATTTTTTGAATTCAATTTGAAGCGTAAACACACAAGTTTTCTCTAAAATGAAAAGATGCCTTACAAGCACTTGTTTCGACACTAAAAAATATATGAATTCAAACCATAAGATGAAAAACAAACAAACTCAAACAGCCACGAACAGTAATAAAACTAGCTCTTAAGATCACAACGACACTTTTACAGTTCAGGATCTAAGAGGCCACAGCTATACTGGTTTGCTTTTCACAATGGGAAACTGTAACTGAAGCAAGAAATACTGAAAGAACAATCACAGTTTCATCACACAACTGAGGCAGAATAATGTCAAGGAAAGTTGGCTTACAGCAAGTACAATGACAAGCAATCAGCAGCAAAACAACAGTGAAAACAGGGCTAAGACACAGTGGGAAACCTCAGGAAGACATAGCCTAACTGGATCAGCGCAGGCTCTGGTCTGTCAAATTGACTTTCAGTGCAGTTCCCGAAGGGAGTACCTGCGCTGGAATGTAGACTGCCTGTGGACAGCCTGCATTGAGACACGAGAGTTGCGTTTACAAGGATTTCCGGGTAATAAAAAGCTCAAAAATGCACTGTTTTTGCTGAAATAAAAAGCTATAGGTCAAGTACAAGCTAAGGGATGATCAAGAGGATGAAAAGCTATCACAAAGAGTACAAGAGTCTTTTTTAGATCAGCTCTTCAAATCATGAATCTGCTCAAAAAAATGAGCAAGAGTAGCAGCCCCTCTACTTCGCTTTTGATATAGTCAAAAGCTTTTCGATTCGGTACTCTTTGGTTCAGGAAATGAATAGCAAAGATACTACAAACACCAACAAGATACTAGGCTCACCAGCGGAGTCGCCAGTTTTTTGTGGGAAAAGTATCCGACTCGGATGACCCTATCCCTACTCTAAGGGTGACAGTCCTTAGCAACAACTGAAAGTAAAGCTTTGATATTTTCCTTTATGAAAGTACAGAGAAGGAAGAAAAGATTGACCAACCGGTGTCTTTCGCTTTTGTCGATCCTATCCTCTCTCTTTGTCTCTTGTTCCCAGCTCCTTGCTCCCTTTGCCGGCCCAGCTACACAAAGATCCTGCACAAGCAAAAGAAGGAAAACTACAAGAAACATGTACTCATAACTGATGCATGGATTAGAGTGAATCAGATATACAAGTAAATACAATACATCAATGCAATACAAGTATATAGGAGAACATTCAAAGCTTTATTGATAGAAGTAAAAGGGTTCTGAGAAGGTTACAACCATCAATGGCTCCAATCCAGCAGCACCTCCCCAGCAGCAAGAAATCTCCTCTTCACCTCTATAAAAGCAATCACCCAATAGCTCTAACTATAAACCAACAGCACTTCCTTACTTTGCACAAAATTCCAGCCTCCTTAGACCTCATAGAAGAGCTCTATATATAGGATAGAAGAAGAAAGGATGAGTCAGCTTGAGACTGACATAAAGTTGCCTTGTGTCCTCTCCCTCTTCAGTTAATCTTCAGTTCTTGAGTCCACTTGGAGATCCTTGCTTACACATGGAGATCAAGTACCTCTTACTCATCACAGGGCGAATCTCTTGAACCAAGTGTCAGTTTGGAAGCTTCCTGGGCAATCGACACCTTGCAGAATGACTTTGCCACTTGGCCAATCTCGCCCAGCGCAGGTAGCCTTCATTAGATTTGACTTTTAGCGCAGGTACAAGGAGGAGCAGTTGCATTCTAGCGCAGATGCTCAGTGGAGCAGCTGACATGATCCAAAAATAGCCTGTTTTTGAGTGTTTTCAGGTGGAGAACTGATGGGAAGTGCTGTGGTTTGCTGACCTTGTTCTTCTAGGGGTAAGAACAACATGTTTAGGGACTGAGGATCCCTGTAATTATCGACATTTCATGCTCCGTGCTGCGAGGCACAAAAATGTCTATAACAGATATGCAGGTCTAAGACAAGAAGGAGGAAGTGTTGACGCCAACGTGGTTTTAGATCAGGAATTATTTGATCAAGAAGGAAGGATCATTCAGGAAATTATCTTTGACAAACCAGTATAAAAACCAATGGAACAACTAGACCTTGTGGACGAGTAGTCAACCAATATCTATCGTGTCCCAACACCCCAGATCCACACCCAAATCAGCAAACCCCAGCGGGTACCTATTGCAAATATGGAGCATACAAGGGGTGAAGGAAGATACAATGACATGCACCAAGAGGAAGGAGAAGGCCCTAGAAGGAATGTTAACATACTTAGGGGAAACCAGGAAGAAGACAAGGAAGAAGTTACTTTTGGGTTCCCTATCCTGGATGTAAATTGCAACATTAATATGAAGAACATTCTGATGACATCTCTATGACCATTCTACCCTAAATCATTCGAAGATACCAATGCTTTCATTTTCGAGTTCGATATCTTATGTCGTAGCTATAACTATTATGACGATGCACACAGTTTCAAATTATTTCCTGCTACATTAAAAGACACAACCCTTTGGTGGTTCATGTGTCTAGGGCATCATACCATATACACATGGGATGACATGAGGTCAATTTTTCTTAAAAAATATCAAAACTTCTGTAAGAGTAGGGACATTAGTGATATCCTTAGGATGTAGCAAACTGAAGATGAAAACCTGGAGCAGTATATTGAGAGGTTTCTATACAGCTTTCATAAATCCCATGGAAATACCCTAGATTTAAAAATCATCATAGCAATGTTCTTAAGAGGGCTAAGAGATGACTGTATAAAGACATTAAAATTTCTTAGTGGTGGGGACATTTACAAGAAATCCTTTGCTGAAGTCATTGACCTTTGTGGCACCTACTCTAGGAGCCAAGATAAAGTAGGTAAAAAGCTTCGTGAGGTTAGAGACAATTCTCGAGACTATGTGAAAAAGAAAGTTGCGGCTAATACTGTCACTAGGGTTGAACTGGGAAACCTATTAGAAAATTTCCAAATCGACATATTAAATTCAATTAGCTACAAGCTTGACACCATGAAAGTCAACCAAAAGCATGAGGCTTAGAAGGCAGTTATGGCAGTCTTCTCTCCCAAGTGTAGATGGAAACATGCGGAGATGGAATGTCCTTTGAATTCTATAGAAGTCTATGGAATCTGCACTCTAGAGTACCAAATCGAGAACTGCCCATCACTTCCTGGTATTCAGGCCATTTGCAAAGGAAATACCGAAACCCTTGACCAAACTCAGCCAGCCAAGAGACCCGCCTATTAGAGCCTATATTTACCTCAGGTTGAAAAGGCAAGGTTCTAGGTCCACATCAAACCACACTCGGCCTTGTAGCTAGCCCTGCGAGGATAGGAGAGGTCTCTCTCCAGGTCAATATTAGCAAAAGATAAGCGATGGGGCTTGAGATGACTGATTTAACAATTGATTTTAGGCTAGGTATGAAGTGCAAGGATTTGATTTGAGTTTTGGAGGGTTTTGCTGGAAAAAAGGGAAAGGAAAATTTGAGTCTGGGGATGAGGCCAAATTTTTGCAGAGTTCCGGTTGGGGTGAGGTAGGCAGTAGTTTTGATGCTTTGGATTAAATGAATGGAGAGAAAAGACCGCTGAGGAGCTGAAGAGGGCAAGAGGGCATACATAAAACATCGATGAAATTACAATTGCATGAAGAAAACACCATCAAAACATAGAGCCACAGGGATCCCAACAAGTGCAACAAAACCCTGGTCTTTCCTCAGCCAAAAATGTAGAAATCAAATGTACAATGGAGTGCCAAGCAATCCCTAGTGTCCAACCCTAAAAATGACTAAGAAATTACATGATATAGAAAATACTAACTCCTTCTCATGTCTCTAGGGGTTGAGCTCATCATTCTAGGAGTTGTTTCAACCAATTCTAAACAAATAACTGAAATCTATGCAATCAAACAACTTGCCTGTATATGGTAGGAAACTTATTCATTCATTTAATTTTGACTTTTTTAGTGAAGGAATACTCTAGAACAAGTAAATATGTACCAAAATTACATCATGGTTATGAAATTACATCATGGTGGATCAAGAGTTACATGAAAAAGTGAAACTAGTCAAAACTGGGTGAATTTCTGAGGTGTATAGTGAAAAAATAGGCAAAAATCCTCTATGCGCCACGCCTGATTCTCTATGTGTCGCGCCACTTTGGAGCTGCATTTGAGGCCCTTCCCAGAGTTCAAATTGAGCACAAGATAGCTTGTTGAAAATCCCTTCCTGTCTAGGTTCCAACCCAAGTCGAATTTCTGAATTTGAATGTCATTTGCGCCTCCAAAACATCAATATCCCAATACTGCTTCGTGTGTGTCAAAATAAGGGCAGTGAGGTCATTTTTTGAGTGGTTTTTACATCTTTAGGGCTCAAAACCTACCCAAATTTCTTGGACATGCGCAAGAAACCATACTTTTTCATGCCAAATCCAAAAATGTAAAGTTTTTGAGATTTGGAGCCTTCTAGCAAAAGCAAGCGCCACGTGGCGCGGTGCATAGGGAGGAAAAACCTATTTTTTAGTGCAAAAAAATTCAAAATGCCAAGAATTGCTCCAAATTTCTTGAAATTTGGGCTGGACCTTCTCTATCAAGTGTCATGTTGGGCTAAAGAGGCTTCGGCCAATATCTGAAGATGATCATGCTCCTTTTGCCTCTTTTGCTTCCTTATTGCCTTCTTTAATTTTATCTTTAGATTCCTTATTCGTGCCTTGCAAACCTTGTTCCGTGCCATGTAGTGGAAAGCCATGTGTCTCAGCAATGATTTGTCCTTATCGGCCTTGTCCGGCAGTCTCTCTATGTGGATTTTGACTCTTTCGAGCAAAGACTCCCGATCATCATTAATCTCTTGCTCCAATGAAGTGAATTCAATCCTCCTCCTTTGGGTAGCATGACGATTCTCCTTGATGTTTTGTAATTCCATAATGACCTGCTAATCTTCAAGCTGCTTATTCCTTTGCTCTAAGTATTTTGTATTCCACTTAGACCTCTCCAGGTTGAGGGACAAGGCTTTGATCTCTGTCTGCTACTCCTGGATGATATCTCTAAGGTTGGCACTTTGCGGGCCCATGTTTGTATCCTCATCCTGAATGAGAATGAATTCGACCTCTCGTTCACCTGAAGGCCCCTCATCCTATATTGGCCTCTTGCCTTTTTCCTGTACCTTTGGTACTAATGTCGAAAGCGAGGCCGATTCCACCCTAGGTGGAGATAACACTCGCTTTGCTGCTACAAATAACTGTCTAGCACCCCTCTGATAAGTAATAAAAACCGGTATAGTAGCAGTGTGTGGATGATGGCCGTCATGCTGATGAGAAGGTCCACCTATCTCATGCCCAGCCTCTGAAGGTCCCTGTGAAGCTCTGAATAAGTCGCGAGAGATGAAATCATCCCAAGTGATTCCCTGTAATCTAAGCTGATGAACCGCCACAATCTTGATGAGAGCAAAATGATAAACACTATTAAGTTGCTGTTGAGGGGTCTTGCACTGCACAAGGGTAGTCATCCTTTCTATGTTTCGGCATATGAAATAAGGAATGTTCATCATCTGTACCTGAGTCAAATGCATCAGCAACCTGATGTGATAAGCATACAAGTGGGAGAACTATCCCTCACAGCAGAAATACTTCATTATTAATTTCATTAGTGGAGCATATTCATCTTTAATATATTGGAATGGAAACACTCTCTTGAGCTGCCTCAAGAAACCGGGTTTAATATATGGCTCATAATGTTGTTGGTCAATCTTCTGCCTTTTGTTCCATGGTTCTCCAATGTTTGGTATGCCGGCTGCTAATGAAATGGAATCTGGTGTTAGTGTGAAAGTGACACCAGCTAAAGTGGCCTGATCACCTTGTAAATGCAGTACAAACAGTAAATCAAAGAAATCTCTTTTTTTCACCGAGTTACTTTAAAACCTTCCCTCATCCTCCAATGATTCAACATCAAAAGCATAAATCTTGGAGAGTATATATTTCTGAACTCGTCAAGGGATCTGTGGTATGGAGATATACTGGTCTATCTCTAGACATAAGCTTTCTGGCCTAATACCTCTTACTCTTGACAACGAAGTACCCTATACCAAGCCAAAGATTATCTGATCATTGGTGGTATGCTTTATCGTCATGGTGTCAATATGATTTTGACGAGGAAGATGAAAAAATTTTGAATGAATGTCATTGAGGTACTTGTGGTGGACACTTATATGGGAATGCTACCATGCAAAGAATTCTCTGTGCTGGTTACTTCTGGCCAACCATATACAAAGATTGCATTATTACTGTCAGAAGTTCTCATGCATGTCAGATATATGACCAAAAAAAAAGATTACCACCTGCACCATTGCATCAAGTCGTTGTTGTTGGCCCATTCACGAAATGGGGCATTGACTTTATGACATGCAACCCTGCCTCAGCCAGGGGGCATTGGCATATTATAGTTGCCATTGACTATTTTAGCAAATGGGCTGAGGTGATGCCAACATTGAACAACAGTGGTGAAACAACTACTATATTTTTGTTCAACCATGTGGTTTCTAGGTTTGTTGTACCACAAGCCATAGTTACAGATTATGGATTGCATTTTCGCAATCACATGATGGTTGAGTTGACCGCTAAGTTAGGACTGTCACATGATATTTCTACTCCATATTACCTGCAAGCTAATGGAGAAGTTGACGCCATCAAAAAAGTCCTTAAGCGCATCTTGCAAAGAATGGTTGGAGTTCATAAAAGAAATTGGAATTTAATCATGTATTCGGCTTTGTTGGCATATCGAACATTAGTGAGAAATTTGACTCGATTCACATGCTTTCAGTTGATGTATGGTATGGAAGCAGTCTTACCAATTCAATGTGAAATCTCGTTTCTCAAACTCACGATTGATCTACTACCCGACTCTTCTGAAGAAGAAGCACGTTTCTTGGAATTAATCCATCTAGATGAAACACGTCGTGCTGTCATATTAGCTAACAAAGTGCACAAGAAATGTATTAAGTCACAATATGATAAAAATGTCAAGCCTCGTGTCTTCCCAGAAGGTGACCTAGTCTTTCTTTGCGATCAGGAGACTGATAAACTTGGAGCAGGAAAATTGGAACCGCTATGGATGGGCCCTTATATTATTAAATGTGTTTTGATGAAAGGTGCCAATGAGTTAGTGGACTGTGATAGGATTCGATTGTCGCAACCCCGAAACCGGTTGTAACTTAAATGTTTCTATGCTTAGCTAAGTGTAGTAAAATTCACTGTATATATGGTTTGATTGCATGAGTGTGTGTTTCTTTTAGAGTCTTTATTTGGTTAAGTAATCCAATTTGCATTTGTTGCAGATGTCGAACTTTTTGGAATGATTTTTTCATTACACCGATGGGGCTAGTCGTAGTATGCAAAACCTACCTTCTGCAGCATGGACCATTTTCGCTTCAAGCGGTGAGTTATTGAGTTTTAGAGGGATTTGTATTGGTCGATCGACAAACAACATCGTTGAGTATAGCGTGTTGATTGAACTTCTCTTTGATGCCATTTTACTTGGCATATGTCGAATCATCATTAGGCTGGACTCACAACTCATTGTGCTACAACTTACTGGCATTTATACAATCCGAAACCTAACAATTAATCGCATGTTCCTTAGAGTTAGTATTTTGGAAAGGGATTTTGAGTTCATTCAATATCAAAGTATTTCCATAAATCTAAACACATTCACTCATTCTCTAGCCAATTATGTGTTAAACAGACATATGCAACATATGTAAAGTAAATATTTTCAATTCACATCATCAGTTGAATAGGATTGCATCACATAACCATAATAAAACTCTAAAAGTAAATATATAGTTGTTTTAAAAGTTTTTACAAACTGTTTTTGTCGAAGGAAAAAGTTAGTCATCTAACCTAAAAACTCAAAATGTATGGAGAAAACATCTAAGTAGACTAGTGGTTCTCATGATAACAGGTCACAACCCGTGTTATCATGCATAAAAGTCTCATCGAACAACTCAGACTGCCAATGGTGTGGCACTGTAGTCGCATAGACAACTCCTTGATCCAGACATTTGGAATGCCTAAGGTCAAACCCTCTACGTGGTCCTATAGTTCAACTAGTCTCTTAGCTAAATCTAAGTCTCAGAGAACTGCTCTCCCAATAGGTCTCTATGCTAGCCCACCTCCCACTTGTTGGTGCCCTATAGGTCGAATAGGTCCAACATCTGAATACATAAAAAATGATTTTGTGTAGTCTTGGAAATAGTATAAAAAACAAACAAAAATGTAGAAACGTTAAAATAAAAAAAGACTTTGGTCAAACAATTTACCTATAACACCCCACTATGCTCCAACTGGTAACATCAAGTCTCGATCTCCATGGAAATCCATCCTTGAATATGGATACTCTACGATGGCCATATCTTGTATCAAGCCACTCAAAGATTGCAGGGGTAAATGTAATCAATGACTGACCAGCATTCCCATCCATAAGATCTACCCATCCCTGCATCTGTGGATCCCTAGGTCTAGATACACCCAATGCAACAAGTTGTGGCTGCATAAGTGGAATTCTCTCCAAGGAGAAAGAAATCAGGTTCGACCCATAGCTAAATTTCTTTGTCTTTTCACTTTTCACCTTGGTCAGTTTTTCTTTCAAGGATGAAAGTACTCCCTCGCACCAGTTGAACACTTTTGGCTCTAAACACTCTAATGCATACTGCATGTATCATCTGTTTGTCAAATGTGGTGTCGTGCTGCTAGCCTATTTGGCAATGGTAAAGATGATCGTCCTCAATACTAAATCACTAACATCCCTGATGTTAATCTTCCCATCCCTGCTAGGCTATACACCTAGCTAACGGAACTGTCGTATGTAATCTCTCACTAATTCACCCCCTTTGGAAAATCCAGAAAGTGAGATGGGGGCACCCCACCTCAATAGTCTAGTAAGAAAGTATATCTCATCAATGGTAATTGAGACCACTTTGTCTCTAATGTGAAATGCCTGATCAGTAGGATCCCATCAATAAACAAGGAACTGCAAAAGCTCAATTTGTTGCCTCATACAAGATAATCAGAAATATTTGAGTAACCTGCAATTCCTTAGGGCCTCAACCATGCCCTAGGTATTTAGGGAAATCATATCCTGTTCTTTGTGCTCTCATTCTCTCCATGTAATCATCATTATTATTCGATTAATACCTAAAAATATAACCATAAGGAAAATTAGGATCCATTTCTTACAAAAAACAGAAGAATTTTTGGGTGAAAACAACTTAATAAAGTTGGGTTTTGCACTCAGCGCAACCCTGCCTTAGGGACAGTGCACTACAATATAGGAAATCTTCTAGGTGAGTGCACTGCATCACACATTTCGATGATGAAAGGGTGTGCTAATTCGAGGTTGGAAAATTGAAACCCTAGGGGCCCCAAAAACTCAAAATTTTTGCCTAAAACAAAAAATGAATGATATGAAATGAAAGACAATAGAGATAGCTCCTACCTGGTCTGGACGGCACAAGGAATGGTCCACTGAATCCTATGCAATCAACTGGTTAACTTCGAGGTAAAAACTACTCCAAAACACCAAAATTAAAGGGTAAATGTGAAACGGTAAAAATGAGTGGTAACTCTTGTTTTTATGTTTATTTCTTGCACATTAATTGAGGAAACATTAGCTTTTATTCATTTTATCCATGAAACGAGTATTTTTAATCTATTTTGATAGTGTTTTGAGTAGGATTGACACCTGACATGTAGAATTTGGTGTGCTCAAATGTAAATTGAACATCTTTGACCACAAATCAAACTCTTGTCTCTTTTTCGAGCTTTGTTAAAAACAAAAAGGGAACCCCATTGGAGTCCTCTTTGAGCTTTTTCTCCAAAATTGAAAAGATTGTCAAGCACTTGTCATTTCCAGCTCGTTAATGGATTAGAATTGATATCTACTCAGTATAAGTTTAACCCTTTTTCGGGCTGAGATAGATTAGCTATGAAAAACGAATACGATCATCAAACATTTGCTAAAGAAAGAGTTCTACCGTCTTTTACATTAATAATTTACAAAATTTACAACTAACCACATGGAAAAGTGGCCCAAGGGAGAAACCCCCCAAAGGACCCGAGACCGCGCCCAAGGCAAAAGTCTCTGCCCCAAAAATCTAGCTTTTCAACAACTAAAAAGCTAAACAAGAATAAGACAAAATCCGAACCCAAACAATGGACAAAATAGAGATAAAGACCAAAGGGCCCCACCAACCCTCCAAAAAGTGGATCGAACCATGCCCAAAAGAAACCCGCCAGCAAAAAAGGCCAAAGACTCTTCCCGCCACCAAAAAAACATGTCTCCTTAATCTACACCGTTGATCCATCAGGCCCTATCCAATAGTTGCTGACAATATCATGGCGAAAAGAAGCATTACTCATATCCAAACTACCTCCAACATTCTCGACCCGTCTTAGCCTTCGATATGCTTCAATTGATCTGATAGTCATGGGTCATATCGTACCCACCTAAATTTCCGAACATTAGCGTGTGATGGGGGTGGTATTCAAACCGGCGCCACCGCCATGTGCACCCCTTTGAATGGAATCGCTACCAAAATGAAAATATCGCTTTCCGCCTACGAGGCATGTGAACGCTAGAAAACCACTCCCAAGCTGGTTTACCAATTCTAGATGGAAAACTCCTAGTAATGTGGCCGCCAAGGGTGCCTGTCGAAACTCCATTCCATCCTGAGCTAAGGAAATACGATCCCTTTCGCCAAAAAGCTAGTCTGAAAGGAATCAAAGCCAATCGACAGGCAACCATTTGCGATGGTCGAATCAACTTGATTCCAGGGCCATGGCTTTGCGATGAAATACTGACCTATCGTCTTATGCCTGTTCATGTAAAATCTCTTTTAGCTTGCTCTAAGGTCACTCATGGCATTTTGATGCCACTCTATTCTCTATAATTATCACACCTTGGTTGGCTAGCTGATCTGCAAATTTGTTCGTCGATCTTCGAACACGCTTAAAGATAACTGTACGAAGGCTCTGTAGGTGATGCTGAATCCATTGAAAGCCTTGAATCAGCTTCCAATTCTTTGAGACTTATTCTGGCTTTGTTCCCCCACTGATTTTCTTGACCAAATTGATAATAAGCTCAGAGTCAGCCTCCACTCTCATGTTTTGTTAGTTTTCCTGATACAGGAAACCCAAAAATTTCTCCATAGCCATTAATTCAGCCATGTTATTAGTACCTTGTCCCAAATGATAGTGAAAGATGAAAAGGACACTTCCATTCTCATCCCTTAGCACACCTCCATAACCAGCAGTGCCCAAGTTTCCTTTTGAAGCTCCATCAATGTTGAATTTCAGATAACCTTTAGGAGGAGGATGCTAGAAATCATTCTCAAACTTTAGAGAGAAAAAATTCTATCCAGACGCTAAGGAGATATATCCTGCAAGCCCAGCTTACAGAGAATTCTCAGATCAGCAGCCGAAGGAGGGTTCATAGGGAGATTTTGCACTATGGTACCAACCGTTTCCTTGAGCTGTTTTAAGATCAGCTCAAAAATGCATTGGGAAGTCCACTTTTCATCTTTGAAGATTCGGTTTTTCCTTTCTTTCCATACATTCCAGACAAGGAAGCTTGGAAAGATGTTCCATATAGTGGCAAGAACTTCATTATATGAAAAATTTCTTCTCCAGTTGGTTAGGGTATTGCAAATATTCCTTTTGTCCCTATCCCTTTGATGGAAAATGTAGGAAAAAGTATCCCACAGACTAGAGGCGAACATACAATTGTTGAGAATGTGCTCCATAGTTTCCTCTTGTGCTTCACAAAGCTAACATCTGGAGGGCCCCAGAATGCCCCTCTTCCTAATATTATCCCAGGTCAGAATTTTCCTATGGTGGACCAGCCACATGAATAGTTTAATTTTCATCCAGCCTTGATGTCTCCAATGGTTAAGCTAGATCTTATCCGGATTTTGAGAGTTAAGATCAAGGAGAATGAGTTTTTCTTCCTTGAGATTCAAAACCCCCTCATTATTGATTCCCTATCTTAGCTGATCATGCCCCTCATATTTCAGAATCTTCCTCTGATCTAACATATCTTTTAGAGTTTCTACTTTAACCTTCAAAGCGTTGTTATCCCTAAACTCAAAATTTCTCCAGCTTCTCCATTTTCCATCGCTATTGGTTTCATCCCAAAAGTCTTTCACCTTAGAAAGTCCTTTGCTATCCATTTCTTCCTTGAGATCCCTTAAGTCTTCGTTTATTAAAATAGATTCTTGTTGCCATCTGTCCTCCCAGAATAGGCTAAGATTTCCTTCTCTGATTTCCCAGAAGCTGTTTCCTTGGACCAAGCTCCAGTTATCCCAAGCCTTATTCCAAATGTGCGAGCCCTTTCTGTGTCCTGACATTCTTATTAGATCATTGTTATGCCAGGTGTTGGCATACTTCTCTTTCCAACTCGTTGCCCACTGTGCCTCTGGCTCTTTAGCCCATCACCACCATAATTTAGCTTCTAAAAACTTTCTAAGTATCTCAAGATCATCCAAACCCAGCCCACCAAAGTTCTGAGGTTTGGAGATTTTTTCCCAATCTACCAAGGCCAATTTCTTATTATCCTCCCCCTTATCCCAAAGGAAGTCTCTTTGAATGGATCTGAGCTGATGTAGGACACCTTGTGGAGCTGGGAGAGTAGATAGCATAAAGACTGGGATAGATTGAAGGGCATCTTTGGTTAACACTAACCTACTAGCCAAATTTAGAGATCTAATAGTCCATTTCCTGAATTTGTCTTGCAATTTGTTAATTACTGGCTCCCATATGCTCTTGTGTAATGGTTTGGCTGTAAGAGGAACTCCCAAATATTTCGAGGGGAGGAGCTCCCTTTGAAAACCCAAAATTCTAGCTATATTTCTCTGAATAGCAATGTGAGTATTAAAGAACAAAATCTTAGATTTTGAGAGATTTACTTCCATACCTGAAGCCATGGCAAAGTCTCTCAGGATTTTCTTGTAGGCTAGAGCTTCTTTGACCGTGGGGATTCCCTACAGCATGGTATCATCAACAAAATGTTGATGTCTTAAAGCCCGACCACCTTCAAAAAGTTAGAGACCTTTGGCTTTACCCACTGCTTTAGCATGTCTGATCATTCGACCCAGCCCTCCCATCATGAGTATAAAGAGAAAGGGAGAAAGTGGATATCCCTGCATTAAGCCTCTTGAAGGAGAAAAAGTCTTCGAGGGTGAGCCATTAACCAAGATTGGAAAACTGGGAGAAGTAACTAGGGCCATAACCCATATGATCCAGTTACGATCAAACCCAAAAGGAGTGAGAACTTTTCTAATGTATGTCCAATTTAGCTTATCATAGGCTTTGGCTATGTCCTGTTGCATGATCATACCAGCTTTCTTATTGCTTATCAATGAGTGAGCCAACTCATGAGCTTGAATGGTGTTGTCAAGGATTTGTTTGCCTTCCACATATCCTGATTGTTCAGCTGACACTAGGGTAGGAAGAATAGGTTTGAGTCTATTGGCCACCACTTTGGAAATAATTTTATAGACCAAATTACACAAGGCAATGGGTCTGAACCTATCAGGAGCTAGAGCCAAATCCTGTTTAGGGATCAGGGAGATAAAGGTGGTGTTAAGCGCCTTCAAGATGGTTTTATCCCTTCTGGAGTCTTCTACTACGTTAAGAATGTCCTGTTTTACTAAATTCCAATAGGCTTTGAAGAAGTCTACATTGAAACCATCCAGACCTGGAGCCTTACCATTTTGAATTTCTTTTAGGAGATCACTAACCTCCTCTTCTAAAATTAGTCTGTTGAGGTTTAAGTTGTCCTCTCTGGAAACCAACTTAGGTATATGTCTAGAAATAGCCCTGATAAATTGATCTCTGTCAAAGCAGGTTTCCTATGCTATGCCACGAAAGTGCTGAACTAGTACTACTTTGATTTCTTCATGTGTGCTGAGCATGTTACCTCCCTTGTCCTTGATTGAAGAAATCCTGTTGTGAGCTTTGTTCACCATAGTGGATCTGTGGAAGAATCTAGTGTTGCGTTCTCCTTCCTTTAGCCATTGCACTCTGGATTTTTGCCTCCAAAAAATCTCCTCTTGTTTACATAAATTTTCCCAATCTTGATGATATTTAGTTGCCAGTTTGTTTTTCTCTTTATCAAAATCCTCTATAATCAGGTTTGCTTGAGTTTTTGCATTTTTGCTTCCACAATTTTTTTTTCTTCAAAAATATTGCCATATTCATTCTTATTCCACTCCTTGAGCTATAGTTTGATATGTTTGAGTTTTTTTCGAAGAAGTAACATTCTTGTACCCTGAATTTCCAAATCTTCTGCCCACCAGATAGCTATGTTATTGTGGAAGTCTGGGTGGGAGATCCAAATGTTCTCAAATCTAAAAGGTCTATTCCTAGCTTTTCTAATGCCCTGAATATCCAGTTGTACCGGTCAATGATCCGAGCCTCCAATGGGAAGAACGCTAGCAACTATGTCCTTCTCCTTGATCATAAGATCTTCTGAAATTATAAATCTATCCAATTTGGAGGCTACCTGAGACTCTCCTCCTCTTTTATTGTTCCAAGTAAAAGTACCATTATTCATGACAATATCCACGAGCTTCATACTGTCTATGAAGGTTTGAAAAGCACAAGAGTCTTTGTTTAGAATTCTGGTTCCTCCTCTTTTCTCCAATAGCGATTTAATCATATTGAAATCACCCCCTAAGATCCAAGGGATTTTTGCATGATGTTCCCTAAGCTTTTGCAGGGAATCAAGAAACATGAGTTTACCATCCATTCTTTGGGGGCCATACACATTCGTGAATACGTACAATTCATTATCTCCCATTGGTTGAATGACCACTGAAAGATAATCTCTAGATGCTTTAGCATCTATAATGTCAATCTTTTGGAGGTTCTAAAGCGTGAGAATTCCTCCTACTTTATTCACTGCTTTGACTTCCAAAAACTCAAATCTATTGAGACATTTACTGTGAATCTCTTTTACTCTTTGAATGGAACATTTAGTTTCCTGAATGAAGATCACATTCGGGGCTTCTTGTTTCATTATGTTACTTAGTAATGTTTGTTTTCTTTTACTACCTAGACCTCTTATATTCCAAGAAGTGAACTTCATTATCAAAGATTTGTAAAGGAGTAACTAGATAGGTCTTTCATCTTACCTGAATCTATCATTAGCTTTCCACATTCCATCAACAGTTCGTTCTATTTTTTCCGGCTCCTTTTCTTTCCTGGGATTCTTGGTGCTAATCCTTGTGTGGTTTTCATAGCTTTCACTCCTTCATTACCCTGTTTTTCATTTTTCCTTTGCTTTTCTGATCCTTTGTTCTGAGATTTCCAGATGAACAGCTGCTGCACTCTGTGGAACTCCTGTTGAGGTAACAAATCCACTCCCTCTTTGGTTCCTTGTTTCAAGAAACCTTCTAGATCTAGATTCTCTTTCTCAAGAATTTCCTGTAGTTCATGATCCTCCATCTCCATATCACTCTAGGTGATTTCCTAGTCCATTTCTAGCTCTATGTCACTCATCATGTCTTCATTCTGTTTATTTCTCTTTTGTGTTTCCCCAACATTATCTTCTTTCTCTTCCTCCACTAAACTGCCTCCCTTGACCTAATCTGCTTGCATCATCACTTCTTCCTCTTCTAGGGATTGAAACCTATTTTGACTGGCCTCACGCTTGTCTGTATGAGGTAGATTCGATCCCCGTTTTCTCCCTTTTCCTTTCTGGACCACCTCATGAAAGCTATCAGTATCTTTCATGGTGTTAGTTTTTCTTTTGTTTTCTATTTTACTAAGAGGGATGTGTTCATAATCCAATGTTTGCACCCATTCATCATCAAACACTTCCAATATTACCTCATCCAAAAGAGCTCCATAGAGATCCATCTCCACACATATCCTTGCAAAGGATGTGTATTTCCTTTTCTAGTGGCCTCAGAGGCTTTGACAAAACACCCTAGTTTATTTCCTATAACAGATAACGATTCTAGTTGCCAATAATCCAAACTGGAACTGAGGTGAAAGTTTCACATTTTGGGACAAAATTCAACACCCGTGGTCACATATATAGGCTTGCAGCTATGTAAAAGTAGGGCCCTCCTTCAAACACTTTGTCCTTGCATTCAATGTTTGCAAAGGCTACAGTAAAGAATCCTTTTGACCCCAGATGAAGTTATATACTTCCTTTTGGTTTCTAGTTGTATTTAATCCACATTTGTAAATATTTTTTAGTGGGACATAAGCCCATTAATATACAAATGATTGCATACATCTACATGTGGTCCCTATGCGCCTGCAGCGCAAGGTCATTCAACACTACTCTGGGCGCGATTGAGGTTTTGGGTTTGTATGGTCCCTTTTGTGCTTTGCCTTTTATATTCTCTTCCTTGTCTTCTTCCTCATTGTCCTTAGTGTTGTTGCTTTCCCTAGTTTTAGAGCCATTCTACTCCTCTTCCTTATTTCTTTGCCTTACATCATCAGAAGGACCTTTGTCCTCCTGTTTCTGTAATGATGTCAAAATGTCTTGCTTTTTATGAGGAGAGGATGAGATTGAACTGGAGGAGTGACACTGAATCAAGCAAATTGGGTTGTAACTCTTCCTTTTACTAATAAGTGTTCAAAGATTTTTCCATATGTTTGTACTATTCATTTATGGTTTCATATGTGTATTATGTACCTGATTCCATTCTCTGTTTAATCAATAGATCGTTATCATATGCTTTGATCGGTATTTGTCTTATGTCTATGTTCAGGAACTTTTCAAGCGGATTAAATATTGAAAGGAGTGATAGAATTAGTCAAGGGATATAAGGAGTAAGTGAAAGATTTAGGTAGGCTTCTTTACTAACTTATTTAATCTATTGGTTACAGAAAAAGTAGAGAATGCTTTGCACTGTTGTTCTAGAGTTAGCTACTAGTCTAACGCTTTAAGCGTTTATCTGTAGACACTAAAACTTCCCAAAACAGACCCTCTAGGTAAGATTGTGTCATTTTGTAAGTCCCCATAATTTAAAAATAATGGCTTCATCATCACTAGCTTACTCATGTTGATTATAACAATTATTAGATATTTGAGTCTTTAATATTGCAATAAATGAAGGTCCATATACATTATTGACATAAGGAACAATTTTAAAAAATGCAACTATTGTGTTCGCTCCAAAAGGCCCATAATAAGAAGCATGGGAGTAGCCTCCAAATTATATTAATAATTAGATTTTCATAAACATTTTCATTATAATGTTCTATGGTGTTAGGAATTATATTTGGATTGCACTATTGTGATTTCATGATGACCACTAAGGTATAACATAGAGATTTATCAAATGGGTGACATTGAATAGATGTGTGAACGCTTTTGCTGCTAATTTTTGTAAAGGGATTAGGGTGGTTCTAGAGAATCCTCTTTTCAATAATTTATCTGATATGAGGGTTTTCCCTTGTACAAGAAGCCGAATAAGAGGGATATTTTTGGCTATATGTTCTAAATTTTATTTCTTTTCAAGATGGATTCTTTAATATTCACTTGAGTGTATACTACTAGATGGTAAGTGTTCTTGATTAAGAGTAAACCACTTGAGTTGTTCCTCCAATTCAACTTGTTTGATTATTGGGAGAAAGGGATAGATCATTGTTATCTATCATTCAAAAAAGAGAGCCACTTGTCTTCCTTAGATTGAGGAGAACAATGTGCTTTGGATGGCCTATTGCACTAAAGGAGAGTAGGCTGACAAGGATACAATTAGTTTTCTATCTTTGTCCTTTTCTTGGCTCACATATTCAGTTTGATATTTTAAAAATAATTTTGATTAGAGAGATTTGGAAGAAAATGAGAGCTATTTTAATATTTTGGATCTTGTAGAAATAATGTTGTTTCGTAAAGTGCATTCCATTTTTTTCCATGGTCCAGATAAAATATCATTTTATATTAAGGTTGGATCTCATTAGGAGATATGTGAGGTTATTTATATCATACTTGTCAGTCCAGTCTTTTTTCTTTAGTGAATAAAATTCCCCAACACATATCCATTATATTTTCTCTCATTGCAGAATATTATGGGTGTCGGGATCACGAAGTCTTAGTCCTCCATGAAGCTTGGGAAATCGAGTTTATCCCAAGCAACCAAAGCTCATTTGAGTTCCTTATTTTCTCCCTATAGAGGAAGGATATTTAAATTATTCTAATAGTGTAAAAATTAGAACCGAGGGACATTAACATTGAAAGGAAATAAAATGGTTAATCTTGAATGACTATTTTGAATAATACTATCTAGCCTACTATGATAAGAAAATTAAGTCCAACTAGCCAACTATATGTCTATTTTGGTAATCATATGCTTCCATAGCTTCATTTTTAAGGTATTGGATACCAAATATAATCCTAGGTATTTCAAAAGAGCTTTTCCTCATTAGCTTCCTAGAACCTAGCAATATGTGTATGAACTAGAAACATAGTATTAAGGAAAAATGTTTGAGATTTTTCTCGTTTATTTTGATACCTCATGCATATAAGAATTCTTCCAAAACTCTCTAAATGGCTTTGGAACTATACACAATTTGGGTTCCCATGCACATCGTGTCATGTAATTTTTTTTTATTGAGATATGGGAAGGACCTATGCTAAAATTTGTATACCTTTCCTTTTGTTCTCTTAGACAATCACCTTGACGGCTCTGGTAAGTCCTTTAACCACTATAATAAACAGAAAAGGAAATAGAGGATTTCCTTACCTTATAACTTTGGAAGGGTAGAAAGTGTTGGTGGGGAATCCATTGAGAAAAATGGAAAGGAGAATGAGAGATATTAAATCTTTCACCTAGCAATCCAGCCACTAGAAAACATAGAAAACAATGTAGTCTTGACGAGGAAAGAATGGTTTAATCTTCCAAAATCTTTTGATAGATCTAACTTAATAAGAATATCTAGTTTCATAGAGCCTTAGATATGATGTTTATATATATGGTTGTAGGAAATCATACTATAAATATCATGATGTTATGGTATCGAATTGGTATACAATTGTATCTAACATTTGTAATTGTAAATTTGTCTATGAAAATAAGTTACAATAGTTTAAACCCATTATGATTTGTAGATTATTTTAAAATTTAAAAGAATTATTATAATTTTATTGATATTGCAGAATCCTAATATAATATAATATGAGTCTCATGTGCTAAGTGGTAGAAATAATTACGATCAATGGGTTGGTGAGAGGCATGAGGTGTAAGATGGAAACATGGAAAATTCTTGGATCTATGTTTGATATTATTTTTGAAGAAATTATCATGATTTCATATTTCTCTATGCATATTGGTTAATATTTCTTAGTTAGCCCTTTGGAGGATTGGTCCGAGTACTATTGTTGCACTCCAAGTGTATATCCCATCAGTAGCACCTAACACTCCTTATTTCCATAGTTCCCTCACTTCTTGTTGATTGGCTATCACATTTTGCAGTACATTAGATGCAATTGTATGCCAACTTGATACTATAGAAATAGGATATTTATATTATGAGTTTCTAAATCCATATACTAAAAAATTGTAACCCTAAAACCTTTTTTCACCTATTGCCTATTGAATAAATAAAAGTGGATTTTTAGTTCTTATGTAGGTCGGCCTCCACACTCACAATAAAGGCTATGTGGGAAGTGTGGGAGAAAATGTGTTTGGATAAATTGTATATGGTGGAGTTTGTGTCCCTTGTGTCCCTTGGATAAATTGTATATTATGGAGTTTGTGTCCTGGCACACACTTTCTCCCGCACTCCCAGTGCAAATATTTGTTGTACTAAAATTCTCTTCACTACATAAAGTGAAAGATCAATTAATCGACTCAATAGTTGATGGAAGCCTTCCAGAAGGATAATTTTTTATATTTATTCCCACATCGAACCTACCATTTTTTCTCTGTTTAAAAGTGTAATAATTTAAAATCAAATCCATACCTCTAAATAGACATATAGTTTGGTAATTCCATGAGTGCCATCATCTAGAAACAATTAAACCACTTGAGAAAATAGTTTTGAAATTCATGTGAATGTTTCCATGTAGAAACAATTTAATGGTTTTGTTAAAAAAATGTTTGTGACTGATATGCTTCCAGAAAAATGAAATCATGACAAAAGATTCAAAATTAATAGCTAACATAATCAAAGAGAATTTTGTGTTTGCATATTACACATAATACTTCTCACCAACCCACAAATCATCGTTCTTTGTATCCATCAACACATGAGACTCATGTTATATTCTATTAGGATTCTTCAATATGAATAAAATTAGAACAAATATTCTAAGTTTTAAAATAATATCCACATCATAATGTGTTAAAAATATTCTAATTTATTTTGGTATACATATTTACAACTAAAAGTGTTAGATGCAATTGTATGCCATTTTAATAGCATAAAATTATGATATTTTTAGTATGAGTAGCTATATCAATATGCTCAAACCCTAAAACCTTTGTTCACCTATTTTTCAATGAATAAATTGAAATTAGATTTTGATGTTTATGTATGTTGGAATGTACAATCGTTGTATAAATGGAATCCATTTGAACATAATGTGATCAAACATTTGTTTACTTGCTAGTTCAATTACAGGGATTGGACGAAAAACTATTGTGGTAAAACTTGGGATCTCACACTGATTAAAAGTAAAAAGCTTATCCAAAGGGTTGTTAGTAATATGGTAGAACATATTTTTCTTGCACAATGACGAGTGTGGAGGTCCAGAGAAATGCAATTAGAAACACAAACACACCTCTGCAGTCTGCAATGTTCACTTGATTTTGAACTATATTATTCACAAAATCAAAATAGTTGTTGTTATAGTAAGTGGTACCAAATTGTGAACTATATATGCATGCAAATTCATTATTTAATGATAATGCTCTCATTTTACCCAATTCAATTAGACACGATTGGTCATAAATTCACAAATTAATATATAAATTCTTATTGCACAATGAAAAAGTAGCAAAATAAACATCGATATTTCACTTTAAGCAACAGAAGGAATTTCAGTGAAACACTATTTGCATTTGGAGTGCAGAAGAGAGTAGTTGTGGGCAATGGTGTACAGAGCAAGGGACACAAAATCCAATGCACACCATTTCTCCCACACTTCCCACACACCCTTACTGTACACAACAAAGTAGTAGTAGTTTGATCTTAAATTAATATATAAAAGATTGATCCTCACTCTACACATTACAAATGTTGGGGAGGGAAGATAATATACAAATCTTAATATTCCGGTGAAGTATGTGGAGGCAAGAGTAATGACATATTTCATAACATGCTATCTTAATCACATCAACATATTGATAGCTACCAAAAGAGGTGTCAAATTATGGAAATGATTACAGAAATAGAGCATTCTCGAATAATAACAAAATGTGGACCCCTTAAAAAGTGGATGGGACTATACTGATATGTAACTATCACCCTTGTTTATATAAAAACCTTAAGTAAACACTCATATTTTAGCATCACTCAATAATTTAATATTGGAAACTGAAAAAGGGAAAAATAATTGATAATATAATTAGATAATGGTTTAACATCGTAAATGGGTAGTTGTAAAACAATTCCTAATGAATTCTAGTGTACCTCTTTGGGACAAGTTAAAAAATGGATATATTATAATTAATAGTATCAAATTGTATTATAATGATGATGATGATTAACGTCCACTAAGATCAATGCGGTCTACTGGACCTAAAAGAAGGAAAAAAAATCTAATTGTGATTCTTCAAAATCTTATTTCTATGATCAAAAAGAAGGGAAAGAAGCACTCCAAAATTGTTATTGTTGGGCTGAATTAATAAGTCAAGAACATAGGAAGTGTGGAAGATGTTAGGCAATTGAGAGCAGATGTCATTAAGAGCTCGACAATCTAAAAGGAAGTGTTTCCCATCTTCCACTCTCTTAGTATCACAAATATGACATATTCTATCATCCCAAAGAATGTTGGGAGTAGACCACCTCCCAATTTCACTTTGACACTCATGAGAATTAGTTCTTATCCTAGCGATGTTCATTATCTTTCTTAATGTTGGTCAATAGAGAGAGATCATTCCAGTTATTAAGGGTGGGGTTGATTACCACCTTATAGTATCTTGGCTTCCTTATACCCTCCATCTCCTTATCATCCCACAACCCATCCTTAAAATTTGAGTAAATAGTATCTTTGATACTACCCTTGGTTGGGATGAGGATATCCTCCTTAATCCCCTAATGGTTGAGCCAAGTCTAGGCATCCTTATGCCACACACGCTTGAGGCGAAGGTGTGTTTTTTTACTAATGTTAGAAGAAATTTTTGGGAGCCTCTTGTATTCCATGCTGTAAAGCTTATTCTTAATACATCACATATATAAACATAGTCGTACTTTCAATGGGGAAAAAAGAAACTTCGATCAAGAGGATAGGATAATGTTTATTTCCTTTGATCTTCAGGTTGTAATTATGAATTGCTTTTCAATCATCTCAATCTTTCTTGATGACTCTCTTTATAAATTGCAACCCCAATCTTCACATCCATATAAGAAAATAGCGGTGACCAGAGACTCAAATAGGAACATTGTTTTACTCCAAATGCAAAGATCTGTTGACTTGCAAGATTTTTCAAGCTCATAGTAAGTTTTTTAGCCTCCAATAATCGTTTCGTTAATGCTATAATTCCAATTGAGATGATGAGGAAAGTGAATACCCAAATATTTGTAAGAAGACACTTTCTCTAAGAAATGGTTATCCTAGACGAAAATACCATGGGTGATTTTTTTTTTAAATGATCAGGACTTTAGTCTTGTTGGTATTAACTATCATACCCATCTTGGAGTACTAGATATAAATATTCTTAAGTTTCTTGTCTAGGTCATCATGGATTTTTGCAAGAAGAATGATATCATCAACATAAAGGAGAAGAGTAGTGATTATACAATCATGTTTGGTTCCCTTGCAACCTATCCTTTCAAGGCATTAATATAGCTTATCGATGCCAATGCCAAAAAGGGTAGGGGATAAGGGACACCCTTGCTTAACCCTGATATTGCATTTAATATCTTTAGAGCACCCTTTGTTGTTCTTAATATTGGCAATGATAGTCTTGTAGAAGAAGATCACAACAATATGCACTTTAGGAGGAAACATGATCTCTTCAAGTCTTTCCCAGATATTATCTAAAGGAATCGTTTCGAAATCTTGTCTAAACTCGACAAAAGAACATAAGGGATCAACTTTACTATTGTGACATTCCTTTGCAATGATCCTAAGAGTGACAAGATGGCCGATAATCGAGTGATGTTTACTAAAACCAGCTTTCGTTTTAGCTCTTTTACCATGGTTTTGAAGCCAAAGTCTCAACTTCTTTCCCAAAATGAGCCCATATAGCTTGGCTACGATTTGTCTAATGATAATGGTCCCGTAGTTAGAGGGAACTCTTTTGTCCCCATTTTTAAAGATAGGCACAATAATTCTTTGTGCCTAAAGCTTAGAGAAGCCATGCTTTACTTGCAAATTGAGAATCTTGTGGAGATGAGTAATGAGGATAGATATTCCTATTTTAAAGATCTCAACTTGGTACCCCTCAATATCTTTAACTTTACCATTAGCGAGCTTATTGATCAAAGATGCAATGCCTTCCAGAGAAAATATATATGCTTTAATAAGAGTGTTTAAGATGGTGCCCATGCTGTCTAGAGAGTCATTAAACTTCTTAAGATAGTTGTGCTAATTTTCTAAGGGGATAGAATGATTATATTTAGTTCTAAGAAAAAGCACATTCCGCCAAAAATTTGTAGGCACAGCTTTAGAGAGGTACAAAAGATGCTCTTGTCTCTTACTATATATGGCCTCTTATTCCTTTTAACGAAAGATTTGTATATACTTATATTTCAAAGTGTAATCATTTCATTAGGATCATCTCTGATCAATTCCTGGTAATGTTACAATCTTTGTCATACCAAGGGTTGTAAGATATATGATTTTTCTTATACGAAGTATCATTAGAGAACTTGCTAATGGTAGTGGAAATGGTAGTAGTAAAATGGTAATAAATTTTATCAAATTTGTTAATATCATTTATGGAGCCTAAATCCCTTTCTAAATCCCTTAAGAAAAGGTCAACATTACATATATCAAAGTGAATGTGTCTTTTTCTTTCACTAGTCTCCTACATGTGGGTGGTATGCATAACAATATTGAGTGATAAGGACAAAGGTCTATCGTTAGAGTCAGGATCATACTTGTTAAGTAGTTCAAAGTTTGTAATAAAAATGAGCACATGGGTCTTATAAATTGCATAATCCACAACACTGCTACCAACCCCTCGGAAACATGTTATGTGACCAAAGGTAGACCACTTGTTAATACCATTTCAAATGATTAGGCCCTGAGAACTACAAAGTTTGAGGAGATTTGTACTGAATGATTTCTTGATTATGTGATCCGATTTTCTTTTGAATCTATTAGCTAAGTTACCATCTTCATCGAAGTAGAAGTGGTTGGGGTTAGAGGTGTTACTTAACATAATAACTTGGCTAGTAGCAGTTCTAGCATTAAAGTCCCTAAGAAAAAGGATATTACCTTCGTTCCTTAGGTTGTGGATGTCTTTTTGTAAAATATTGAAATGACCATTACTATCCAATTTGTTTTTCTTATAGGATGTATAGTTGATAGGAGAGAAATAGAAAATTGCAATTAATATCCTATTGGTGGTAAAGTTAGAGATCTCAATCCAAATGTACTAATTGAAGGGGTTGATTTTATGATGTTGAATGTGAGAGGAAACAATGTTCCTCATGAAACAGGCTATACCACCAAAATGCAAAATGCGTTTGAGAGGATTTCTTATTCCAAACTGACAAAAGAGTGAATCCCTAAAGGTGAGGGATTGTATATTTGTCATGCTCCGAAGTTTCAACTGAAAGAATAAGATCAATATCACTCGGGATCCAACTTAATATAGGAACTTTACACCATCGAAAACCACAACAATTACTGTTGGGTCCTTATAATACTAGTGATTACCCCATTACTATTGTAGTTGTACCCCTTATTAATATTGTTGTGCCCCTATTATCCCCATATTGTTATTATTGTGCCCCATAGAATCCCTCTATTGTTATTTTTGTGGTTGTATATTATTATTGTTAGGTGGGTTGGGTTATATTGTGACTCCTTAGACTCCTATATATAGAAAGGAGGTTTTGTCATTTGAATCATCCAAGAATTGTTCATTTATGTAATGTAAAGGAGGTTGTCCCCTCGAAGAGGCTGAATTCTAAGGTGTTGATCTATCTTTTCTATCTTTTTCTTGAGCTGGTTTCATAACATTTGGTATCAAAGCTTTCGATTCTAGGGTTTCACTGCTCCAAACAGGTCATCGTGGCATTTTCGCTATAACTTTTTTCTGTGACGTTTCAGAAGTTTGAGAAAAAAACTCATTTGAGAAGTTTCAAAGCTTTTCGTGCTATATTTACGAGATATGATCTGAGGAAGTTGGTGTTTTTGCAGACTCCTGAATTACATTCCAAACAGGTGACCTGGGGAAAGGCATCATAACCTTCTCTCTGGGGATCAGATTGAAATTTCGTAAGAAAGTATAGAAAGAGAATGGACTTTAGTTTCTTGTATGCATTTTTTAGATCCAAAGGTCGAAACAGTGACTCGCGGCACATCGTACAAGTTCATTCTATTGAACTAGTCTATAATCAAGTCACTGTGGGAGATTTCGCATAACGCTTCTTTGGAGAATCCAACTTGGGTCAGACTTGTGGAATTGGAAAGAGGACACAAAGGGCTACTGCATGTCACAAATTCAGATCTAGATGATGGGATAGTATAGAGATACATCAGAGGCAATATCGAGCTCCTAAAAAGTGAAAAAAGGTGAATATACTTTCTTAAATTTTTGCTTAAGCTTGGTTTGAAAATTTATATTGAAGGAATTCAAAGGGCATAGTAGAGAATTATTATTGGTAACTAATGCCCCAAGGAAAGAAAATGAAAACACCTAGTAAGGAACCTGAAATTTCTAGCATGACTCATAAAGAAGAGGAAGAAATGCAACATGATATATCAAAATTACAAGACCAAGTGCAAGAACTGTCCCTTGCACAAAAAGCAATAGAATCTAAGATGGATGGTTAAAGAAAGTCATGGAAGCTAAGATGGATTGTTTAAAGAAAGGTTTAGAAGCTAAGATGAATGACGTGGAAGCTAAGATGGATGATTTGAAGATAGACTTGAAGACAGACATGGAAGAATTGAAGATAAATATGAATAAGTTGCTACAAGAAAAGGTCACTAATGGTGAAAGGGTAGTAAAGGAAACTCATGATGAGAACAAAAGAAATGTTAATCATGATTCCATAGACTCTAATGTTGGATCAAAGACCCACCATATTCTAAAAATCGATATGAGAAAGTTTGATGGCAAGGATCCCGCAACATGGATATTACAGATGGAGCAATTTTTCGATCTCAATAATGTGCAAAAAAAACAAAAGGTACGCATTGAAACTTTATATTTGGAACCAAATCAGTTTGTATGGTATCAATGGCTTTCCTCTCATAAACAATTTATCACTTGGGCAATTTTTACGGAAGAATTGATAGCACATTATGAGGATACAAAAAGCAACACCCTTTATAGCCAATTCATAAGTCTCAAACAAAAGGGTTCAATAATGGAGTACATTTAGGAGTTCAAAAAATTGAACATAAGGGTAAAAGATATATTAGAGGAGCATAGGATTGATGTGTTCATAGGGTCTTTAAAGGATAATATCCAACATGATGTTTGCCTTTGGGAACCTGATTCATTAGAGAAGGCATTCATGTTAGCAAGAAAAATGGAAAGCAAAATTATGGCATCCAGGAAGCATACCACTCACAACTATAAAGACGGAAGTGTTGTTACCGCTAGTCTTTCACAACCTATAAGGTTGACACCACAATAATTGGAAGAAAAAAAGAGAAAAAGGGCTTTGTTACACTTGTGATAGCAAATACACTAAAGGTCATAAGTGTGCTGAGAAGAAATTATTCTACATAGATTGTGAAGAGGAAGAAGAAAATGAGCAAGAAAGGTCAAAAGAAGAGGATATTCTCCACGAACAAAGCCTAGATAAAGAAGAAATGAATCTGACCATATCTTGTAATGCATTGGCGGAAATTACCACTCCTCAAACCATCAAGATAGAAGGACAAATCAAGAAGAGAAAGGTAATAGTGTTGATTGATTCAGGAAGTACCCACAATTTTATTCATTGTAAGGTAGCAAGAGAATTGAATTGCTTCTTATATCCAGCACCAGAGTGTCAAGTGATGGTTGCAAATGGAGGAAAAATAAATTGCTTGGGAAAGTGCCATAATATCAAGCTATCCATGGGAGAATATGTATTGACTAGTCCAATGATTTCCATTCCAATGGGAGGTGCTGATGTTGTAACAAGAGTCCAATGGCTACAATCCTTGGGTACAATAGCTTTTAATTTTCAATAAATTTTCATGAAATTTTATATGGAAGAAAAGGAAGTTGAATTAAGGGGTATTGCAGGAAAAATGAGAAAGATAATCAGCTCTAACGGTATGACAAAGCTTCTAAAAAAGGAACAAAGAGGTGTAATTGCACAATTATGTTCACTAGATGTGTCCACAGTGGAATCATCTATTTCTCCAGATCTCCAAAAAGTCTTGGACAATCATTCCAAGGTATTTGAGACTCCCAAAGGTCTCCCACCTATTCGTGATCATGCTATTCATCTGGTTCCATGAAGTGTTCCTCCAAACAACAGGCCGTACAGATATCTCTATGCCCAAAAGAGTGAAATTGAACACATGGTTGCAGAAATGCTAGAGGCTGGTATAATTCAACCAAGTCAAAGTTCTTTCTCTGCTCCAATCGTATTGGTGCACAAGAAGGATGGATCATGGCGCATGTGTCCGGATTATAGGGAGCTCAACAAGCTCACTATTAAAGATAAGTTTCCCATTCTTGTCATTGATGAATTACTGGATGAATTGCATGGATCAATTTACTTCACCAAGTTGGATCTTCGTTCAAGATATCATTAAATCAAAATGAAGATTGAAGAAATTCTGAAAACAACATTTAAAACTCATGAGGGTCATTATGAATTTTTGGTCATGCCTTTTGGCCTTACCAATGCACCTTCAACATTTCAAGGTTTGATGAATTCAATTTTCAAACCATTCCTTAGAAAATTTGTGTTAGTATTTTTTGATGATATACCAATCTACAACAAGTCTTGGAAGGATCATGTTGAACATGTTGACAGGGTGCTACAACTATTGGAGGAGAAACAATTATATGCAAAAAGATCAAAATGTTTCTTTGGAGTAAAAGAAGTGGAATATCTAGGACATATTGTATCTCATGAAGGAGTTAAGGTAGACCCTAGCAAAATTAAATCTATTAAGGAATGGAAAATTCCGACATCCATAAAGTATCTGCAACGATTTCTCGGGTTGACAGGGTATTATCACAAGTTTGTTAGGAATTATGGGAGAATAGCAGCACCTCTAACAACATTATTGAAAAAAGATGCATTTTCATGGACTCCAGAAGCAACAAAGGAATTCAAACATCTGAAAAAGGCAATGTGCCAAGCACCGGTCTTAGCTACGCTGAACTTCACAAAAACCTTAATTGTGGAATGTGATGCTTCAGGAAATGGAATTGGTGCTGTTTTAATGCAAGCTGAAAGACCCATTGCTTTTGAAATTCGTCCAATCAAGAGAAAGTTTTTACACAAAGCTATTTATGAGAATGAAATGTTGGCAATACTCCATGCACTTAAGAAATGGCGACCCTACCTAATGGGAAGACACTTTGAGGTAAAAACGGATCATGATAGCCTTAAATACTTTTTAGAACAAAGATTATCCTCTGAAGAGCAACAAAAGTGGGTCACAAAGATGTTGGGTTATGACTTTGAAATCATCTACAAAAAAGGGAAGAAAAATGTGGTGGCAGATGCACTCTCAAGAAAGGATGAGGATGTGGAAGCATTGTTGTGCGCCATTTCTATTATCCAACCAGATTGAATAAATGAAGCAAGGGAGGAATGGAAGAATGACGAAGAAGTGTGGGCACTTATTCGAAAGTTACAACAAGATTCCAGTATGTTTGATACATTTAGCTGGCAAAATGATTCATTATGGTACAAAGATCGCTTATACCTCTGTAAGAATTCCCAGCTAAAACAAAAGATTCTTATGGAATTGCACACTTCTCCCTTAGGAGGGCACTCAGGATTTTTAAAAACTTACCACAGGGTTAAGAAGGAATTTTTTTGGGATGGCATTAAATTAGATATTCAAAAGTTTGTGTTGGAATGTTTGGTTTTCCAACAAAATAAAGTTGAAACAATTAAGACGCCGGGTCTATTACAACCTTTATCCATTCCAAGCCAACGTTGGCAGGAGGTTTCAATGGTTTTTATCATAGGTTTACCCAAGTCTGAGGGAAAGAGTGTCATCATGGTGGTAGTTGACAGACTTACCAAGTATGCACACTTTTGTGCATTATCACAACCATTTAAAGCCAATACAGTTTCTATTGCATTTATGGAAACAATTCAAAAGCTACATGGAAACCCAAAGATTATTGTAAGTGACAGAGATCCCATTTTCACTGGAAATTTTTGGACAGAATTATTTTCTTATCTTGGTACTCAGTTAGCTCATAGCTCATCTTATCATCCCCAATCTGATGGGAAAATTGAGATAGTAAACAAATTTGTGGAAGGATATCTTCGTTGCTTTGTATCTGAGAAACAGACATAATGGGTCAAATGGTTGCCTCTAGCTGAAGGGTGGTATAACACTTCCTTCCATACAACAACAAAAATGACCCCATTTATGGCACTTTATGGGTATCGGCTACCATCCATCACATCATATTTAAGAGAAAATTCTAAGGTTCAAGCAGCGGAACATCACATTGATCATCAATAACAAGTCTTCCAACTCTTAAAGGATAACCTCGTGTTGGCACATAATAGAATGAAACAACAGGCAGATCAACATCGTAGCAAAAGAAGTTTTGATGTAGGTGATTGGGTATTCCTACGGCTACAACCATATAAGCAAAATGCCCCTCAAGCAAGCTAAGAAGGATAATAAATGATCACCAAAGTATTATGGTCCATACAAGGTGTTGCAAAAGATTGTTACTATGGCATACAAATTGGAGCTTCCTGCAGCTTCTCAAATGCACCTAGTTTTCCATGTTTCACATTTAAAGAAGGTTATAGGCGACAAGCTCCGAGTTCAAACAATATTGCCAGAACTTGACGAGGAAGGAAAAACTATATTGGAACCAGAAGCAGTCACAAAAACAAGAACTCGACAGCTACGAAATCAATCAATTTCGAAGTATCTTATCAAGTGGAGGAACTTATCCACTAAAGATTCCACATGGGATGATGAGAATTTTATACAGAAGCATCTAGAACTTCTCAAGCGTTGAGGACAACACTTTTTTAAAGGAGAGGGGCATGTTGGGTCCCTATAGTAGTAGTGATTAGCCCATTACTATTGTAGTTGTACTCCTTATTAATATTGTTTTGCCCCTATTATCCCCATATTGTTATTACTGTGCCCCATAGAATCCCTCTATTGTTATTTTTGTGGCTTTATATTATTATTGTTAGGTCGGTTGGGTTATATTGTGACTCCTTAGGCTCCTATATATAGAAAGGAGGTTTTGTCATTTGAATCATCTAAGAATTGTTCATTTATGTAATGTAAAGGAGGTTGCCCCCTCGAAGAGGCTGAATTCTAAGGCGTTGATCTATCTTTTCTATCTTTTTCTTGAGCTGATTTCATGACAATTACTAAACAAGAACTGGAGTTATGCAAGTCCCTATTTATCACTCTATTTGAGACTCTATCTCTAATAATGATATTCTTATTCCTAATGATTGCCACTTTCCCTTCTTTTCTTGCCTCAACTTTTGGAATTATTCCCTAAATTCAGGGTCGTTTTTGGGAATGAGATCTTTATTTATAAAGATTCCTGTTCCTCGCTTGAGATAAATAGATATTTATTAAATAAAGATTCCTATTCCTCACCTGAGATAAATAGATATTTATTTGGACCATAGAGATGAATCAAATTACTGTAGAGCGGAGGTGATAATCTGAGGTGCAGAAGGTGTTAGAGAAGGTAACAATCCAAACATCATAGTCACGTTATTCAAATCGCCTCCAATAGTGAACTCGCTGACATGATTCGTTATATCTAAAATTTTGTTACTGCAACAAAGATTTCAACCCCGCGAAACGACAGAAACCCTAGCGAATTGCTACAGAGGCAAGTATAATATACCCGCAGAAGGTATTGATAATCCGAGCCACATTCAGACTTGTGATATAAAACCATGGGAGGTATTGATAATATGAGCCACAAAAGGTGATAATTCGAGCCAGAGGTGGTAATTCGAGCCTCCAATAGTGAACTCGCTACCACGATTCATTGCCTCTGCAATTTTGTTACTACTGAGACACAGAATTTCGCTTAGTTTTGTGCCCAAAAAAAATTTCTATTTCGCACCACAGAGGCCACCGAATTCGTAGTCCTTCCACTAATGAATTTATTTTTCTATATACGAACTTCATAATTCTTCCCCAGCAAGGGTTGCGACAAACTTTGAGACCTCCAATAATGCGATTCAACTTCTACAACTTCGTTATATAGATGCCATTGTTTAAGAATCATAGTTTGTCAATAAATCTCGATCTTCTACAAGAGAAATCCTTCGTTACTTCTTGAAGACTGATGTGCACTATTCATTTCTTTCAATCCCTCAAATCTGAGTGCTACAGGAACCTTGGTTCTTGAGGTATGCATTTTTTTTACAATCCTTAGACAAAACCGGACACAAAGATAGGCTCAGATTGTGGATTCCGCAGGAATCCACATGTGTTAAACTCTGGACAGATGCGAGCTTGCACAAAGGCATTAGAGAAAGTGATAATCTAAAGGTCATAGTCAAACTATTAAAATGGCCTCCAATAGTGAACTCGCTAACATGATTCACTTCTTCTGCAATTTTGTTAATGCTGAGACACATAATTTCGGTTAGTCCTGTGCCCAAACAATTTTTTTATTTCACACCGTAGAGGCCACCGAATTATAATGAGGAAGAGCGATGTCATTATCCAAGTGCGAGTTAACCTAAGTAAAATTGATTCAATGTTCTCTAATTGGTAAAGGTTTTGAAGGTTTTATTAAATCATTATTTTTTACTTAATTAATATATCAAAATAAAAGTATAAAAAATTATATATTTGAAGGTTTTATTAAATCATTATTTTTTACTTAATTATATATCAAAATAAAAGTATAAAAAATTATATATAATTAAAATAATTTTATTTAATAGAAAAGTAAATTTAGTACACTAAATTTGAAATGTGTGATTTTTAAAATTCAAGTAATTATTTTTTTTTACTTTATTTCAATTTCTATATTTAAAACACTCTTAAGAAAATTAAAATTAAAATTCATCACTAAAAATGATTTTTTTTGGTAAATTTTAAATGATTTGTATTACCAAAAACGACTTAAAAATTACATTGTTTTTCTAAGAAAATCACAAAGGAGATATTTGTTAAGTAGTAGAGATGTTGGATAATTCATACTTCTTTACTAATACCGTATTACACATTAAAAAAACAAAAAAATTATCTTTTGGCTGATCACAAAATACTAAAGACTAAATGTAATATTCCTAGGGATAGCTAACATAAGTAAGCCCCATTTCATTTAAAGCAATGACGTTAATTTCAGTGAAACAAATATCTGTATTGGAAGCGTGGAATAATGAGTTTGTGGGAATGGTGTGCGGAGCCGGGGACACAAACTTGCCGGCACACTTTTTCTTTAACATTTCCGACACCTTTTATCTGCACAACGAAATTTTAACATTTAGATATTAAAAGCTTTCTCCTCACTCTCCTTGGGGGCGAGATGAAATACCGTACAAATCTTAATATTCCCGTAATGATAATAATGATAGATTGTATAAAAAATTACAAAAACAGCGCGTCCGCACTATCTTAATCACATTAAGATATTCATAATTACCCCAAAAAAAGAAAAGAAAAAGACGACAAATTAATCACATCTAAAACTATACTCCTATGCAACTATCACACTTATTTATTTAAGAACCCTAAGTAAATGAACATCTTTTAAGATCAATCAACACTTTTATATTGGAAACTGCAATGTCCAAAATAATTGATAATAGAGTTTAACGATGGTTTAACATCATAACGGTTAAGCGTAAAACAATTCCTAATGAAATGTTGTGTAACTTCTCGATCTAGTTTAAAAAATTTGATATATTATAATTAATCGTCTCAAATTGTATTACAATAATGTAAAGTATCGCTACTCAAAATTGATTAAAGTTTGTTGAATGGGTAAAGATTTGGAGGATGATGTTAAATCATAATTTTTTGATTAATTAACTTATAAAAAATAAATGCGATCGAATTTATATGTAATAAAATATAAATTTTAATTAATAGAAAAGTACATTTAGAATATTAAATTTTAAATGGGCGATTTTTTAAATTCAATTCGTGTCTTTAATGTTGACCCAATTTTTTATTTCAAAAAATATTTAAAAAATTAAAATTAATCATCACTAAAAGATTTATCAAATTTCTTATTTCTTTTGTAAATTTAAAATGGTTTGTATTATCAAAAAAGTTTTACAAATTACATAGTTGTATAATTGTATTTTTTAATTAATTTGAGATTACATAATACAAAAGAATTATTGTCTAGTTCATTACAAAACACTAAAGTTCAGATGTACTAGCAAACTATTACAAACATAGCACAATACCAACCATAGCTAACATAAATAATCCCTATTAAGAATCAAGTGAAGATATGCAAGTTAGGTCCTTGACACTAGATCCAGGACGAGCAGTGGTGTTTGAATTTCAATGCAGGTGTCCTTCCACATGAGCGATCCTTGAGTCAAGTTTGTCGATGGTAAAATGATGGTTCTGGAGCATCCTCTTCATGTCTTCTAGAGAAGCAAATACGTTGTACTTTTCTACCTATTTCTATTTTAGTACTAGTCCAAGAAGAGAATTCATCTACCAGTAAAGATAAACATAATTGAGGTATCATTTTTTTCCGCCCCTTTGTATGATAAGGGTCTAGAATTTAGCAAGAGACCTCATCTAGAATCTCAAAATTGGAGTAGAACTATCACTTTTCTCCCACGCGAGTTTTCAAATTCCTAATTTAGGACCTTGTCTAGGAGGCTACATTAAAATATGTAGCGATTGAGTCCTATGTGAAGAGTACAACCCTTTGTTGATGTAGTGAATTGCTATAACGTCCACGCCTTTTGCACTTTGTGCATTGTTTGGACACCATGGAGTATAAGAGGGTATCACACTTATAACAAAAGCTAAACCAAGCACAACTAAGGATGTGGTAAGAGAAATACCAAGACTAAACACAACCAAGAGATAGACCCCAAAAAATGCGGGCAATGTTAGAATAGGATATAAACCAAATTATACCACGAGAAGGAAACTCATACATAAACACCCCAGGAATGGTTCCATTCTCTAAGGAGCCTAGCGCAGTGTGCGCTGATTGACAAACAACAAAAACTAAACCCCATAGAGTTCCATACAATCGATAATGGAAACAACTTAAATAAAACTAAGAGGCCATAAGAAGATTGACCCCTAGCAACAAACTTGACATGTGAGGTCCCTTACTTGGAATAAAACTTGTCAAAAATTTCATTCCACAATCCACACCACACCTAGGAGCCAACATGAACATAAACACTATGACGATTATTGGATAGACAGGGACTAAGCTAAGACAACTACGAAAAATACTAAGCATTTCAAAGCAAGTCATAGGGGTTGATACCAGCATGCTAGTGTCTATAAGCACAATTTGAGGTTGGCACTGAGCTCCACGACTGAGCTACAGAACCACCAATAAATTTTCATTCAGCTATCTAAATTTCTTCAGCCCCATCAACTTACACAACTTCCACTATAAATTATGCTCCCTAAGCTTATTACGAAGCAACCAAACTTGAAACTCTCCCACCGCACTAGGAGATGAACTACAAAACTTGCATCTCTCCCACTAGACTAGGACACACCATACCAAACCCCAACTTCATCAACCAATTGGTCTTCTTACTGTTGAACAAACCCACCCTCCTCCACTTCTTGAGCTTTAGGGAGGACAAAGTCCTCTCACAATATGGACCAGGTGTTGAATTATGCTTGAATACCACAACACAGGAGTTAGTCGACGGGACAAGTAGTACGGAGTTTGGCTCCTTGATCATCCACTTGCAAAAATGCTTCACCTTCACCACCAAAATGAAAACATTATTCAACCTCCCCTCTCCACAATGAATGGTTGCATGCGACAATATGCTCGTGATGATCCATGTGAACCGTATTTAATGAGCCTCGAATGGGCAAGGTGGTGGGCTCATCCCCAAGCCCCGTCTTAATCTTGTGTGCACACCATGGAAGAAAATATTATCAAATCTCAATTTTAAAAGACAAAAACACTTAATAATTAAAATGTTTATTTGAATATTACTTAAAATAACCACTATTGCAACTACACTTGTAATTAATGTGTACCACATTTTAACAACTGAAGCAAGGAGTGCATTCAAAATAATAGAATGCTTTCAATTTATCACCAAATAACTAAATAACTATCATAATTTAGGACAAATGATCAATTTTTTTTTTTTTAATTTCTAAATATAAAATGTTTTAAAATGTTATTCTTATCTTATCTTAGTACTTGTCCAAAATGTCTTAAAGATTTCCAATTTGTACCGAAAATGATTATGGTAACATAAGTATTTATATTGAAAGTTTTGCTTATAATATTTGTAGTGTTCATTCAAAACTTATTTTTCCAAATATATCTAATAATATTCTCCATCCTAAGACATTCATTCACTTTTTACTATTCTGTTTTATGATTGGCTTTCTTCTATTTTCTCTATTTTTTTAATTGCTGTTAAAATATTGAAAAGAAATCACATTTTATTCAAATATTTCATATTTTCATTCTATAAATTTATGATTTAGATTTATATTTTAAAATATATATTTATAGAAACCTTATGATAATTATTTAATATTAAATCAAATCATATATTCTAATAAAAATAAATTTACCTAATATACACTTCTATTATATGGCTTATTTGCAACGTCATAGGCATAAAAATGTATTTTGAAAAAAATAAAACAAAACTTAAATATAAAAGATTAAAAGCATCCCACTATAGGTTGCATATCCCAAAAAAAGTCGGGTATATTTCAATCAAATATTTTTACAGGTCCCTTCCATACCCATATACATAAAGTTAATACAGTGGTCTTCAAGATTAAATAAGACCATGTTTTTTCATCCAATAAAAGATCGAAGGACATCAAAATTTGTATGCAACTACTAAAATTTTTAGGTTCGATTCCAGCGTAATCTAATTAATGAAAAGAAAAAGTAATGTGAAAACGTACTTAAAAAAAGATAATGTGAATATAATCAATGCATGCACATAAATCTTTGGGGAGTTCACACATCTGATCCATTATCTATGTAACAATCCATTATCTGTGTAACAGATTTAAGTAAATCACTCTCTATAATATCAAACAGCAGCCCAATATTGTCATTAAATGTCCCTAATTCCCAGCAGCAGGCTTGGACAATTTGCGTGTAGCTAGGGGAATCCAATGTGCACTACAACAAGCTTTGAAATGTTTTCTAACGTGTTGACAATGAGTCCCAGCTGTAGTGCAGTTAGTGTCACTTACGCAGGGAGTAGTGTCACAATCAAGGTACGCTGCAGCGTTAACTACAAAAGGATTTGAAAGTACCAGACATAATTAGAATCCTCAAAAGAATTTTTAGATCAAAACATTAAAAATATATTGAACTTAACCTTACCGTTTGATGCCCATGTCAAGAAAATCAGCATTGTTATTGCAGTAAACATTTTGAAATCCCTATATTCCATTGTCATCTTCGCCATTCTCTTCAGTTACAGGAAAGATAGAAATAGATACTGTTTTACAGTTTCCAGTTCTATCTACAAAAGGAATATGATAATATAAAGTCCCAAATCCAATATTTATAAAAAGACTCTCAGAAAACGACACCGAGTTATGGTATTTTCTGTGTACAACTAATATTTCCAATTATATCTGATGCAATAAAGTCTTACAACTCAAGCACAACTCGTTTATCTAATTACGTTCATACTATAAACAAAAAATCTACAATTATTTTGTCCTACATTATTCTTGTGGTTTTATGTTCTTGCAACTTACTGAAATTAGCCCAGATTTTTATTTGACCTTGTCCCATCCTATTTTTCGTTTTTTTTAATGTTCTTTCTATCTTATTAAAACCAATTATCGTACTTTATGCTCTTACTAAGTTATGAAAGAAAATCATATTGTTACTTATTGTTTTATTTTATAAAATAGCTTGTATAAATTGTTAAAAACAGGTCATATTGTTAGCTACTGTTTTATTGTTTCATTATACAAAATAGAGAGGCTGCGAACTTATTGCCTCCTGTTTTACTATACAAAATAGTTTAACAACTTTGAAAATATTTTTGAAAATTGCCATTTTATTTCACCTTTTCCCCTGAAAAAATAAAATAGTTGAAGATTTTCGCAATACCAACCTGCTATTTTGAGTAAAATTAAAAGAAAAAAATTAAGTAATTTTAACTAATATATCAAGTATATATCTATGTTTATACTATTTTATGAAAAGCCGTCTATACTATTTTATTTTTTTTATACAATGGAAATATAGATTAGCCAATTTAATTTTTGTATATGAATGAGGTTGAGTTTTATATGGTGTAATGCCAATTAGATTTATTTGAAAATAAATTGTTAAATTTGATATTTTTAAGTAATTAGATTTATATAATTCTTTTTTATTTAGATAAAATTAATTTACATTGTTTTAAAAGAAGCATCTAAATTGTATTCTAAAAATAAAAGAAGTAATCATATAATAGGTTTGGTTAATTATCTAATTATTTTGTTGTTTTTTATGATTTTTGTCATACTATCATAAAAAAATTAATTTTTTTCTAAAGAAAAATTGAGAGTTGAGTTAATTATTAGAAAATACATAGAGTTTGAGTGTTGGAGAGGGATGAGAAGAAACTCATTCAATAAGTGTTTATGAATCACATGTAGAGAAGTGAAGACCTAGATTAAGGAATTCTTGAGATACTTAGGATATTCAAAGAGTATCCTATGAAATTGTAGAGAAAGGGTTTCAAAGCCAACGATTTGGTTATTTAATAGCAAAAAAGTGGAGGAAGATAGTAGAGCTTGAGTAGATCAAGAGGAAATTGTAGATAAAGGGTTTATGGAATTCCATTTCTTCAAGGAGAGCTATCATTTCACCAATGGGTGAAAGAAATCCCATGCCAAAATTTCAATAGAGAAGCTACAAATAAAAGTTATTATTTTTCTAAAAAGAAAAGTTAAAGGAAATTGCTACGAGATTTTTGAGTGGATAAATTTGTGGAGGTATCATCGCCATTGAAAGAATTGGAGTTAGGTGCTTAGTGGTCCAAGACATGGCTAAAGAGAAAGTGATTGCCATCATAACCTATCCATCACTATTGTTGCATAGAACCTAAGCTATACCACACTATTTTTTGATATTGTAGGAAAACCTTGGAGAGTTAAATCCACACCATTTTGTTCATTACATGAGATTTAAGAGGCATAAGTCCCATGAGATCAAGGGTAAGTGGAATATACCCACCTTTCTTCTTTGTAATGACTCAGTGAATCACAATATCAAGGAGTCCTCACAACCATGGAGAAGTTCATGTGCCATAAGTAAGTTCTAATAGTTCATAAAAGTCTGGATGAGAGGTTGTCATAAATATTTTTATCTAAATCATTCTAGGTAAAAAGTTCTCACAAAATTATTTATTCAAGATATTTCTAACTCTAGAAAGTGTGGGGCAGATGTATCAAAAATTAAAATGATGTAAGATTGGTATTATGATTTAATCATAATAGTTTTGAAAGTGGAGGAAAGACTTCGTTTGTATAAAACAATAGAAAAAGAAAGAGCCAGAAATGAAGAGGCATACTAAATGTGCTTAAGTTAAAGGTTTATAAAAAGAAAAAATTCGACCATTTTTTTGCATTATTTCACTTGAAAAATGTAGTGGATAGGGAAATTCTAAACTTGTGAATATAATAGAAAAAGGAAGAGTAAGAAACCAAGAGGTATAGTAATATGTTTATAAAAAGATAAAAGGTTAACCTTTTTTTGTGATTATTGCACTTGAAAAAGTATAGTTGACAGGGGAATTATGGAATTGTGAATATAATAGAAAAAGGAAGAGTAAGAAACCAAGAGGTATAGTAATATGTTTATAAAAAGAGAAAAGGTTAACCATTTTTTGTGATTATTGCACTTGAAAAAGTATAGTTGACAGGGGAATTATGGACTTGTGAATATATAATTGTTCACACGACCTATTTTCATTTGTAAAAGAACATGATATTTGATATATTAAAATAAGAGCTAGATTACCAATAGAGAATTTATGGCACATTATTTTGAATGCATTTCAAACAATTCTAAATAAAGAATTCATGACAGATAAAAAGGATTAACGTATACCTAAGAAGATGGATGATACAACAAAATAATCTCTTATGTTATAAGATTACCGTTAGAGAATTATTCTCAAGAATGAAACAAAAAATAGGTTTACAAAAGCTTCGAATAATCTAGAAATGACCGAGTGAATGGGGGAGCGACACCTACAAACATCAAGTTGAATCACAATGTTCTAGTTATTGGGAAGCTAGCTATCATAACAAATGAAGCTTTTCAAGAACTTATGGAAAAACTAGACATTGACACTATAGTTTCTGAACAGAAACTTGTGGAAGGAATTTCTAAAGAAAGGGTTGACATTGTACAAGATGAAGATAAGGAACATGGTGAAGAAATAGAAGCTAAAGAAGAAAATGAAAGTGTTTTTGCAACAAGACAAAAATGGTAGGGGAATTTAGTTAAAAATGAACGTTGATCTTGATTGTGACATATAGTTAACATTTCTTGAGGAATCACTTGAAAATTCTAAGTGTGATGAAGATGATAGTGGATATGTAAAATATGTAATAGGAGAAGGAACAAAATAAATAAAGAAAATTAATAAGTTGTTGAATCTTTTGTGAAAATGGAAGACAGAATGAAGATGTTGTTACAAAAGTTAACATAAAAGTTTAGTTTGTAGTAGTTTAAGTAGAAAAAGATGCAAAAGCATAAGTGCATGAATAAAATAAAAAAGATGAGGAAATATTAAAGAAGAAGACCATGTTAATGTTAAAGCTAAGGAAAAGGAAAATACATGTAGAATAGAAAGTTTGAAGAAAAAAGAAGAAGAACCTTGTAGACAATCCTGCTTGCACATGTTCATCTAGAATGCAAAACAAGTTTTTGGAATTGATCTCAAGTGTTTTAAGTCTAGATAAGACTTATACTGGTCAACATGAAATCATGTTACGATGTTTGTAGTCCCATGAAAGAAATCGTAGATGTAAAGGAAACAATTAATGATAATATTATTATATTCAAATTTAAGGGGAGTAGTATAATTTTTTCCTGATAGGTAATGTTATTTAGAAAGCTCTAGAAGAGTTTTAGTTGTTAAATTTAACTATGTTAAATTATGTAGAGAAACATTTCAAATAAAATATGCTAGCATTACATTTTTCTCGTTCTTGTGATCACTTGAATTCATGGTGTAATGGTCCATTTGTAGTGGCTTGCACTAATGAGACTGTTGATCCTTAGTTTTGTTGTTATTACTGTCAGATTTAATTCCCATTTTGCCCCTTTTTATTACTATGGAACCCATTTCTCTACTAAACCACTATCCTAATCCTATCTCTACTCTCCACTTGAGGTAAACCTCCTCATGGTTGCACTTAGATAATTATTGGTAGATTTAAGCAAATAGAAGTGGCATATTATTAAAGTAACTTATTATTATTATGTATTGTAGACTCTCAGTAGAATGTGTAGGTTGATCCCCAAAAGGAGCAGTTGATGCATGAAGACCTTCTACTTCGGTACTCAAGTGCTATATGTAGATGGGCGGTCAAATAAAAAAATGGATAAGGTTTCAGCATGTTATGGAAGATGAGAGAGTGCAGCCACAAGTAGCACACATCATGATCTTGAGATCCTGGCCTAATTTCCCTTGGTTGCATTATATACAAAATTGGGAATTGGTTATGAATGGATAGACCAATTGGATGTCTGTTTGAACCAACTCACCTAAAAGGAGTAATCGGATTCACTCGTTATTCTTAGTCTATTTTTAACTATTAGTAAATGACTATAAAGGCGATTGAATGTAATATGTTAGGAGTCGTAGACCGTAGCACTGTGGCACTGGACTTATGAAATAGTATTGATTTATGATCGAACCAGTTTGAATACAATGGTAATGCTATTGTTCTGAAGCAGCTTTCAAATGCATTAATGGAATGAAGATTATGTTTTAATTGTGCATCGAATCGTTTAAGCTACTGTAACTTATCCAACCCTAGGTGTGGCCAAGCCCACCCATCTGGGATTGTTTGTATTTTGAAACATTAGTGACACTGCAACACTAAATTTTCTTAATTCCCTTTTATTGTTCAATCATGTCAATTATTATTTGGTTGACTGATTGTTGATTATTCTTGCAGAAGTCTTTTCCACTTTTATGAATCACAATTCAGTTTTGGTGTGATTTTGTGCCTTTCGAATGAGAGTCATGCCATCACTTTTTTTGCCCTCACCTGGAACACATTATATGGTCATTAATATATTGATTGGAATTGTGACCCATAGTGGATATCAGAGTCACTAACTCTTTCAAATAGCTCTAGATGAAAAATGATTTCAATTTAATCTAATAGGCTTTGTCTATTTTCCCTGAATCAACCTCTATTTCATTAAAGAGAATCGACTTAAATCAATCCCAATTGTAGCATTACAGAGGCGTTGAACATAGGTTGGCACTAGCTAGATAATTTGAGAGACTTAATGAAATTCTTTAAAGTATCGAACTGGTAGTTTAATTACATGTATGTCTGGGTTGCACAAATGATCAATTGACTTGTTTTACTATGGATTGATGCATTGTGAACCGGTATAAACATTCGAGGAATGTTCCAAAAAGAACCATTCTATAGTTACCATTTATCTCCTCTGTTTATTCAATTGCTAATATAGGTGGTAAATCGAAACTTCATCCTCACTTCTATGTAAAAGTTAGTCTCCTCTGAATGAATGACTCCTTTCTCATACATTAGGGTGTTTACTCCATGAATAGATCATCGTTCCGACATACAACAACATAGTGATTTGTTTGATTGTGGAATAGAATTAGGTATAGCCTTCAGGATTGATAGCTGAGCAGTAAGTGTGGTAAGTATCATAGTTGTTTTCATTTATTAAAATTCTGTAAGTGATCCATTGAATACAAAACAACAAGATAAATAAAAACAGAGTAATTCTTCCAATTGGTACTTGAACCCTAAACCTTGATTTGGTCATAAACCCTAAAGTACATAATAATTGGTTGTTGAAGCGTTAACAGGATAAATCACTTGTTGAATTAGTAGTTGGATTGTTATAGATTAGTTATCATTATTTTCTCTGGTAACGAATGATTATGGCATCAATATTTTAATAAGTTGGGTGGTGATTATCATAGGATTTTTTGATTGTATTCAAAGAATTGTCATTATAGAATGCTTGTTGAAAATGGAGTGATTTTTCATATAAGTCTGGTACCAACATGCAATGTTTGATTAGGGTTTCGTGTAAATAGAAGGTCATTTTTACTAGGAATATTTAGTTAAGTGCAGATTTGAATATTGGGATTTGTGAAGATTTTAGGTAATATTTGCTTGTTGATTTTGCTCATTAGACAATAAGATTTGCAAGTATTTTTTTCATAAATCATTAATAAGGAAAACATTAAAATCTGACATAGCCTGAATAGAGGAAGCGCAAGGCAATTCGTGCTTAGGAACCTAGGGTTTATAATTAATCTTAAGGGATCTAATCTGACAAATTAATCTCTCAGCATTTTGGCATCGTTGCCAAGGAAATTGACATTTCTTATTCAAGTAATCACAGTTAATTGAGTTTCAAGAACCTGCAGAACTGTTAGAGGGTGGAGAGAGTACGGTAAGGCGTGAGTGAAGAGCCACACCTCAACTTTTCTGGGGTTTCTCCAAAGTCTGACCGATCACTGTTTGTTCTTGAATTTCTAGTTTGTTCATCTTTATGCATGAGAGTATAGGTAGACGTAGGGACAACAAAGGTAGATTTATTTCAAATTATAAATTTCCTACAACTTTTGGATCAATAAATATACCTATTTTAAGTGCTTCTAATTGATATGTAGGTCTAAGACAAGAAGGGGGAAGTGTTGATTCCAACGTGGTTTTAGATTGAGAATTATTTGATCAAGAAGGAAGGATCATTTAGGAAATTATCTTTGACAAACCAGTAGAAGAACCAATGGAACAACGAGACCTTGTGGACGAGTAGTCAACCAATATCTATCGTGTTCCAACACCCCAAATCCACACCCAAATCAGCAAACCCCAATGGGTGCCTATTGCAAATATGGAGCATACAAGGGGTGAAGGCAGATCCAATGACAAGCACCAAGAGGAAGGAGAAGGCCCTAGAAGGAATGTTAACATACTTAGAGGAAACCAGGAAGAAGAAGAGGAAGAAGTTACTTTTGGGTTCCCTATCCTGGACGTAAATCGCAACATTAATATGAATAACATTCTGGTGACATCTCTACAGCTATTCTACCGTAAACCATTCGAATATCCCGATGCTTTCGTTTTCGAGTTCGATATATTATGTCGTAGCTATAACTATTATGACGATGCACACAAACTCAAATTGTTTCCTGCTACATTAAAAGATGCAGCCCTTCGGTGGTTCATGTGTCTAGGGCACCATACCATATACACATGGGATGACATGAGGTCAATTTTTCTTAAAAAATATCAAAACTTCTGTAAGAGTAGGGACATCAGTGATATCCTTAGGATGTTGCAAACCGAAGATGAAAGCCTACAGGAGTATCTTTAGAGGTTCCTATACAACTTTCATAAATCCCATGGAAATACCCTAGATTTAAAAATCCTCAGAATAGTGTTCTTAAGAGGGATAAGAGATGACTGTATAGAGACATTAAACTTGCTTAGTGGTGGGGACATTTACAAGAAATCCTTTGCTGAATTCATTGACCTTTGTCGCACCTAGTCTAGGAGCCAAGCTAATGTAGGTAAAAAGCTTCGTGAGATTAGAGACAATTCTCGAGACTATGTAAAAGAAAGTTGCGGCTAATATTGTCACTAGGGTTGAATTGGGAAACCTATTAGAAAATTTCCAAACTGACATCTTAAATACAATTAGCAACCAGCTTGACACCATGAAAGTCAACCAAAAGCATGAGGCTGAAAAGGCAGCTATGACAATCTTCTGTCCCAAGTGTAGATGGAAACATGCGGAGATGGAATGTCCTTTGAATTCTATAAAAGTCTATGGAATCTACACTCGAGAGTACCAAATCGAGAAGTGCCCATCACTTCCTAGTATTCAGGCCATTTACAAAGTAAATACCGAAACCCTTGACCAAGCTCAGCCAGCCAAGAGACCCACCTGTTAGAGCCTATATTTGGCTCAAGCTAAATAGGCAAGGGGTTCTAGGTCCACATGAAACCACGCTCAGCCTTGTAGCTAGCCCTACGAGGATAGGAGAGGTCTGTCTCCAGGTCAATGTTAGTGAAAGATAAGCGATGGGGCTTGACATGACTGATTTAACAACTGATTTTAGGCTAGCTATGAAGTGCAAGGATTTGATTTGAGTTTTGGAGGGTTTTGTTGGAGAAAAGGGAAAGGAAAATTTGAGTCCGGGGATGAGGCGAAATTTTTGCAGAGTTTCGGTTGGGGCGAGGTAGGCAGCAGTTTTGATGCTTTAGATTAAATGAATGGATGGAAAAGACCGCTGAGGAGCTGAAGAGGGCAAGAGGGCACCAAGAATCCTCTTCAAACTGAAGAAAATATTGAAAATTAAACAAACTAACAGGCAGAGCACAGGAAGCTAATGAATTCTACCTTTTGTCACTCATTTGTTTAATTTCAGAAGAAAAGAGAAGGGAAATGGCATACATAAAACATCGATGAACTTAAAATTTCATGAAGAAAACACCATAAAAACACAAAGCCACAAGGATTCCAACAAGTGCTGCAAAACCCTGGTCTTTCCTTACCCAAAAATGCAGAGATCAAATGTACAATGGAGTGCCAAGCAATCCCTAGTGTCCAACCCTGAAAATGACTGAGAAATTACATGATATAGACAAGCCTAACTCCTTCCCATGCCTCTAGGGGTTGAGCTCATCATTATAGGAGTTGTTTCAAACCAATTCTAAACAAACCACTGAAATCTAGGCAATCAAACAACTTGCCTCTATATGGTAGGAAACTGATTCATTCATTTAATTTTGAATTTTTAGTGACTGAATACTCTAGCACAAGTAAATATGTAAAAAAATTACATCATGGTTATGGAATGACATCATGGTGGATCAAGAGTTACATGAAAAAGTGAAACTAGTCAAAATTGGGTGAATTTCTGAGCTGTACAGTGAAAAGAATAGGCAAAAATCCTCTATGCGTCACGCCTAATTCTCTATGCGTCATGCCACTTTGGAGCTGAATTTGAGGTCCTTCCCGAAGTCCAAATTGAGCCCAAGATAGCTTGTTGGAAAGCCCTACCTGTCTACGTTCTAACACAAGTGGAATTTTTGAATTTGGATGTCTTTTGGCATCTCCAAAACTTCAATATCCCAAGACTGCTTCCTGTGTGTCAAAATAAGGGCAGTGAGATCCTTTTTTGAGTGTTTTTAACATCTTGAGGGCTCAAAACCAGCCCAAATTTCTTGGCCATGGAAAAGAAACCATAATTTTTCATGCCAAATCGAAAAATGTAAAGTTTTTGAGATTTGGAGCCTTCTAGCAAAAGCGAGTGCCACGTGGTGTGACGCATAGGGAGGCAAAACCTATTTTTTAGTGCAAAAAATTTCAAAATGCCAAAAATTGCTCCAAATTTCTTGAAATTTGGGTTGGACATTCTCTATCAAGTGTCATGTTGGGCTAAAGAGGATTTGGCCAATATTTGAAGACAATCATGCTCCTTTTGCCTCTTTTGCTTCCTTATTTCCTTCTTTAATTTTGCCTTTAGATTCCTTATTTGTGCCTTGCAAACCTTGTTCCGTGCCATGAAGTGGAAAGCCATGTGTCTCAACAATTATTTGTCCTTATCAGCCTTGTCCAGTAGTCTCTCTAAGTGGATGTTGACTCTTTCGAGCAAAGACTCCCGATCATCATTAATCTCTTGCTCCAATGAAGTGAATTCAATCCTCCTCCTTTGGGCAGCTTGACGATTCTCCCAGATGTTTTGTAATTCCATAATCACCTACTGATCTTCAAGCTGCATATTCCTTTGCTCCAAGTATTTTATGTTCCACTTAGCCCTGTCCAAGTTTAGGTACAAGGCTTTGATCTCTGTCTGCTACTCCTGGATGATATCTCTAAGGTTACCACTTTGCGGGCCCATGTCTGTATCGTCATCCTGAATGAGAATGAATTCGGTCTCTTGTTCACTTGAAGGCCCCTCATCCTGCATTGGCCTCTTGCCTTTGTCCTGTACCTGTGGTGCTGATGTCGAAAGTGAGACCCCTTCCACCCCATGTGGAGATAACACTCGCTTTGTTGCTGCAAATAACTGTCTAGCGCCCCTCTGATAAGTAATAAAAGTCGGTATAGTAGAAGTGTGTGGATCATGGCGTTCATGCTGATGAGAAGGTCCACCTGTCTCATGCCCAGCCTCTGAAGGTCCCTGTGAAGCTCTGAAGAAGTCACGAGAGATGAGATCATCCCAAGTGATGCCCTTTAATCCAAGCTGATGAACCACCACAATCTTGATGAGAGAAAAATGATAAACACTGTTAAGTTGCTGTTTAGGGGTCTTGTATTGCACAATCGTGGCCATCCTTTCTATTTTTCGGCATATGAAATAAGGAATGTTCATCATCCGTACCCGAGTGAAATGCATCAGCAGTCTGATGTGATAAGCATACAAGTGGGAGAACCATCCCTCATAGCTGAAATACTTCATGATTAATTTCATTAGTGGAGCATATTCATCTTTAAGATATCAGAATGGAAACACTCTCTTGATCTACCTCAAAAAACCGGGTTTAATATATGGCCCATGATGATGTCGGTCAATCTTTTGCCTCTTATTCCATGGTTCTCCAATGTTTGGCATGTCGGTTGCTAATGAAATGGAATCTGGTGTTAGTGTGAAAGTGACACCACCTAAAGTGGCCTGATCACCATGTAAATGCAGTACAAATAGATGAGCCAACTCATGACAAAATTGAACATTAGCAACCTTCTAACAAAACTCATAACATGACTGATGCTAAAAACAAGAGATGGCAAGAGGGTGGGCCTGTAATTTAGTAAGGGTGGATGGTTCTTCTCTGATATGTCTGCCACCTTTATGAGGCCTCCTGGGTGCATGTCCCTCAGTGGGTTAGTCACTTTGGGTATCCATTTCATAATCAGATGAATGACCGGATGACATGAATGTTGTACAAAATTCCTTTGAGAAAACTGATTGCTGATGTATGAAAACTGTGTTGGACTACTTTTTATGTTGGACTTGACCTCTGCCACCAAGGGGAAAACAATGAGACAAGGGACTATTAGGAGAGGGGAAAACTAGTGGAAAGTTTAGGGCTGTTGGAATAGAAGTAATTACAGAAATATGGGATAGTTTAGGATTTTATGTATGGGATTTGGGTTTAGGGTTTTACATTTGGAAATTTTGGAAAGGGAATTTGGGATAGGGGTTTAGTGATTTTAGGGGGTAGGGAACAATGAAATCAGGGGAAAATGGAACAAGGGAGAAAAGAGAATGATAGAAAGAGAATAAAGTTGGTGGCAAACAGTTGTTGAAACCCTAGGTAGCCTTTTTTATGTGAGGGCTTTGACATGGTAGGGTTTGATTATGTTCTTAGACCATCACCATCCATAAACCACCATAGCCTATCACAAAATTGGATAAATCACAGAGATGGAGGCTCTACCTGTCAAATTCGTGCAAGTTAATGGCAATTTGGAACAATTCTTGGCAGTTTTCGGGCCTTTTGTTGTGTGCGCCGCACAGCTTACCCAATGCGCCACACCTTCCCAGTGCACCGCACCCCTGTTATTTTACACTAGTTTTTTGCTTGTAGTGTGTCGCGCCTCCCCAGTGGGCCACGCCTCCTGCTCAGTGTGCCGCACCAGCCAGTTTTCTTCCAAATTCAACCAAATCTCGCACTTGTTCACCAAATTTGCTCTACCTTGCTTCTCTTTAACAAATGAGCTTATCAAATGAAGGAATTTCTTATAATCAAAGAGCTTTTGATATTTTAGCTCATGAAACCCACTTTTATAATGTTTGGCAAATAACTTTTATTTCAACCCCTGTTTTTGGACTTTTTTCACTTTTTTTGGCATGTTGATGAGCTAAATGAGCTAAACTTTATTTGTTTTGCAGGTGATGGACCTTCTTAGGCTAAGGAAAGAAACTAGGGTGCAAATGAAGGAATTTTCAATGAAGAAAACAAACTTTATATGATTTTTGTACAATAAAAGCTAAATACTCTGTTTTTTTCCTCAAAATAGAGTTTTGAGGAAAAACACATTTTCGAACACTTATTAACAAAATTTATTGACGATTAAACATCCTCATGGCCTGCTGGTGATTATTGTACCCTCTGAAGCATTTATTGACAAAACACTAATAAAACCCTAGACCTAAATCACCATGAAAACCCTAAAGACAACTTTTGCAATTTTCAAGACAAAAAGACTGTATATGTGTTTTTTTAAAATGAACACACACATGAGCCAACAGGTAGATAACATGAGGGGAAGAAATGACAAGGCCCTTCCATCAGACTATGGCATTCCCCCTAACAGAATGCAGATGAATGAACTATATGAGACACTTAAAAAATGAAATGCAATAAGAGAAATGATCTCTGATGGAGGGATGTAAAGACTGACTCTAACACCACCTAGAGAGCTCAGAGTTAGAGTGCACTCCCAGACCCAAATTTTCAAGGGTATAGCTAGACCCAGTCTTAGACTTTTCCTGCATCCTACTCTGCTTGCAGTGCTCAAAGTACTACCTAGAACCAGAATTTGAGAATGATCCCTTATAGCACCAGCTATCAACCTTAATCCCAATTCTACATGCCTTATTCAAATATGCCAAGTACTTCATAAAATCCAACCATGCCAAACTATCAGTAGGTATATAATCCTAATATGTACCAACAACCTACGTAGTTTCCACCCCCTTTACATCAATTGCTGCCAACACCTGACAACACAACACCTCGTATGCACCAATTTCTACCCGCACCTACTAACAGATCACGCCCGCAGGCAACAACTAATATAAAACCTCCAAGACCTACACTGTAGCCTGTACAACCCGTACCTAACCCAAATCACAATAGGACACCTCAACTGGTGCAAAACATAGATATCTAGCCCTTTTCGACATACATGATTATGGCCATCCCTATGAACGAAATTCAGTTATGATCAATGAAAATAGTTAATAAAGGAAAATCGATTGTGGTTATTGAAGAAGAGGTGCCCTCCTCGTCATCCAAAAAAGAATTACAAAATGAAAAACAACAAATAATGAAAGAAGAATTAATTGAACCACCATACCTAGAGATACTAATAGTAAGGAAAGAAGAGGTCCCGCTTGAATATGACCTGGAAAACGAGCTTAGGAGTGTTTTTATTAAAATACCACTTTTACAAGAAATTGAAGACACCCCTATATACACTAAAATTGCCAAGGATATTTGCATCAAGAAACCGTGGAGAAAAGGGCATAAAAAAAAGAATGTCAAAATTATGAGTCAAATGTCCACGATGATCCGACATGCCTGCCAAATATAGTGAACCTGGAAATCCCATCATCACTATCGAAATAAATGGAGTGCTTCTGCCAAATACTCTTGTAGATTTAGTGGTTGCAATAAATGCAATGACTTATAAAATGATGATATCACTACAACTGCTTGTATTGAAAACCACCCCTATCCTTTTAGAGATGGTATATGAATCCATTGTAAAACCAATAGAATCCTTGGAAGATATAATAGTCACTATTTCCTCATGGCGATATCCTATAGACTTTGTAGTCATTTCTCCAAGAACTTCTAGATCTGGACACCCTATGGTCCTGGGAAGGCTATGGCTGGCAACTACAGATGCCGTCATTGGATGCAAAAATGGGTAAATGACCATTTCAAATGGATCTCACATTCAAACATTTTCCACCTTTCCACCTTCTCAAACAGCTGGCGAAGTACCAGTATGGCTCGAAAATCCTTATGGAAACGAAGACTACATGTTTCCATTATTAACATTAGAACAGTCTAGAGGTCTCTAGGAACACTCTGATGAGCATGTTTTGCAACAGTTTCTAGATGATAGTTCTTACATCAATTATCCCCTCTCATTTAATGGTTATCAACCTATGTTTAGTGATGAGTTTCAAGAAACCTGCCATCCAGCCATCTTCGCCTCATTAGCCACCATGGAGGAAAGCCACGAGCTCACCATAGAACATGTGGAAATATTTGAAGGGAAAATTTTACATATTGGCACAGGATTGACCGTAGAACAAAGACAACAATTGATGAGCATGGTTCATGAACAAATTAGAGTATTTTCATGGGATTACTTGGATATGAGAGGTATACATCCAGACACTTGCATCCATCATATCTACGCAAATGAAGAAATGAGACCTATTCAGAAACCCCAGAGGTGAATGAACCCCACATTAAAAGATATTGTTAAAGAAGAGCTTCAGAAACTTCTAGCCGTAGATTTCATTTACCTCATTTTTGATAGCAAGTGGGTGTCACCTTTGGTAGTAGTCCCAAAGAAGAATGACAAATGGAAAATCTGTGTCGACTATAGAGAATTAAACAAGGCCACACTGCACGATTATTTTCCATTTCCTTTTATCGATCAAGTTCTCTACACACTCTCAAATAAGAAATATTTTTTCTTTTCTAGATGGTTATAGCGGATATAATCAAATACAAATAGCTAAAGAGGACCAAGAAAAGACCACCTTTACATGCCCATGGGGTACTTATGCATATAAAGTCCTTCCCTTCAGTCTCTGCAACGCCCCTGCCACCTTCCAGAGAGTTGTGCTTTCTATCTTTTTTGACCTAATCGATGACTGTGTGGAAGTCTATATGGATGACTTCACAGTCTATGATGATGATTTCCCACAAGCCTTGGAGAATCTAGAAAAGGTATTGATCCACTGTCCATAAGCCGACCTCGCCCTTAGTAGTGATAAATGTAGGATGATGCAAACTAAGGGAATTGTTCTAGGCCACCATGTATCATTTGATGGAATTCAAGTTGATCTAGCAAAAATCGAGGTAATTTCATGTATCCCTATTTCAAGCTTGCAAAAGGAGGTAAGAAGTTTTCTAGGGCATGCAGGATATTATCGAAGATTCATTGAAAATTTCACTAGAATAGCAACACCATTATTTAAATTGTTAACTAAAGATGCTGACTTTGTATGGAATGTTGACTATCAACAGGATTTTCAGGTACTGAAGGAAAAATTGTCTACAACTCCGGTGCTAAGAGGACCAAACTGGTCCTTACCCTTTCACATTTGTACAGATGCTTCGGATACTGCACTGGGAGTAGTTTTCCAACAAAGGGAGGATAACTTTCCCTATGTCATTTACTTTGTTAGAAAAAATATCTCTCCTACTGAATTAAATTATACAGTCACTGAAAAAGAGTTCTTAGATGTTGTACATGCCATAGGGACGTTTAGACATTATATTACTGGTTATGAGACATTTGTCCATATAGATCATTCTACTATTAGATTTTTAATTAATAAACCAAATACTAATGGTAGAATAAGTAGATGGTTGTTTCTTTTACAAGAATTTAACATAACTATAATTGATAGTCCTGGAAGGGATAATTTGGCAGATGACTTTTTATCTCATTTAAATCTTACACAGCGGAGCATGCCAACACTAGTGCCCGATGAATTTCGAGATGAAGATCTATTTGCCATTTCTACCATTACTCCTTGGTTCACTGATGTTGCGAATTATTTGGTATCAGGAAAACTTCCTCGAAACATGTCGACTCGGGAAAGGAATAACATAGTGCAACGTAGTGCGAGTTACTCATGGATTGAGGGAGATCTATTCTATATAGGGCCATGCTTGATTTTAAGGTGATGTGTGTGGGAAGATGAAATGCATGACATACTAAGTTCCAGTCATAATGAGCCTTGTGGCGGCCATTTTTTCGATAAAAGGACACAATACAAAGTTCTCCACACAGGATACTATTGTCTTACAATCTTCAAGGATGCTAAGAAGTTTTTTTTAAGTTGTGATGCTTGACAAAGAATGGGGAGGCCAGTGGCCTCTGATGAAATGCCCCTTCACCCGCAAATTTCTATGGAACCCGTTGAGAAGTGGGCATTGGACTTCGTAGGGCCGATCTCCACAATGTCAAATAAGAAAAAATATATTCTAGTATAACTGATTACATCACCAAGTGGGTGGAGGCTAAGGCACTTTATGCTGTCATAGAAAAGGCAGTAGTAGAATTTTTGTTCGAGGACATCTTTATAAGATTTGGGGTCCCACAGGAAATTTTCATTGACCAAGAAACCTAATTTACATCAATGTTAGTCAAGGCACTTATAGAACAATACCAAGTGAAGCACTACAAATCGACTCCCTACCACCCCTAAGCTAATAGGCAAGTGGAGTCCACGAACAAGGTGTTGGAATTCATCCTCACAAAGACAATCCAACCACATCACAAAGATTGGTCTGAAAAATTACCAGAGGCACTTTGGGCTTATCGAAACACGTGGAGGAATGTAAATGGGCATACTCCCTATGAGCTAGTCTATGGCAAACAAGTGCTTTTTCCCATTGAATTTCAGGTAAAAACATTTAGAACAACTATTCAATTAGGCATTGATTTAAACAAGGCTCAAGAGCAAAGAATGATGCAATTGAACTAGCTAGATGAAATTCGACAAGGTTCCTACCATCGAACTGCATTAGTATAGAACCAAAGAGCTTGATGGCACAATAAATTCATTAAGAAGTAAGTATTTCGTCTAGGCGATAGGGACTTATTATACGATAGTAAGTTTAAGCACTTCAAAGGTAAATTTTCTACCAAATTGTTGGCACCATATCAGGTAATTGAAGCTTTTGATAATGGCTCAGTTCACAACTTTATTATTGATAATGACAAGAATTCTTTTGTGGTAAATGTTCATCGGCTTAAAGTTTATCATAGTCCACTCTCACATGATTAATTTTTGCAAGAAATTAAAAAGGACCGAGGATTGGAGTTGATTCATTCAAAGGACCAGCCCCTTGCTAGTTCAGCTAATTAATTTTTGTCTATTTTATATGTTTATATATATTCTATATAATAGTGGGCTGTCATTTTTTTTATCTACAGGTGGTCCTCCCCCCATCCCATGTAGAATAAAGGAGGAATTCACCAGGAGAAATTTTATCCCTTTAACCAGGCCTAGTGGATTACATATGAAAAGGGAACTCATGGAGTCTCCTTTGGAAGCCTTCAGACTCTCTAAATATGAAGCTCCCGAGCAATGACTGATCCAGGCTCGTAAATGAAATGGACCAGCAGTAGTCTATGGATTCCTTGAGTACAAATTTTTTCTCTTCTGGGCTCAAGAAATGATTATGGAAAGGAAACATGTGGAGTTTACTTTGGGCAATTCAAACTCTCTAAATAAGAATGCCTCGAGCACTAACTACTTTAGGCTTGTTAAAATAATAAGGTAGTAGTAGTATAGGGATCCTCTGGGCTGAGAATTCTTCTTTTCCAGGCCTAAAGGAATAACTACGGAAAGGAACCCCCCCCCCCCCCCCCCCCCCCCCCCCCCCCCTCTAGCTTTCTTTCTGGCCATTTCCAGCTCCCTAAAAAGAAATGCCCCGCGAAGTCACCATTCCAGGCCTAGTTAAAATCCATGCATGGCAAGTAGTTCTTTATCGAGATAACGAGAAATATGGTCTATGATATGCAAGCTAGAGATTTTGGGATGGTGGCAGTTGAACTATACACTACACTATGCTCATTCCAAGTGTTTTTTTGGTGTGTGTCAATCTCAGAATCTGGTGCTACCTAATTCTATTCGGATGACTATGTTCTTGGCTGATCAGAATACTTCTATGTCATAAAAGCCTCTGTGCTTTACTTTGTCAAAGAATGAGTCTCGTATTGCACATACGGGCCGGAGAGCTTGCTTAAAGGAGGGTCCTACAATCCCTTAGCTATTGCCAAAACACACACGAGACCACCTTGCAGCATTCATTCATGTAAATTGAGGCTTGTTTGATATGCAGTCGAGGAATGCTTGAGACTATCAATTCGCTCAGAATTAAAGAACAGGTTCATATAATGAGTATTCTATCAATGAAGGCATAGCATGTCAACCTTACAGAATCCAAGCACCATGCACGCAATCGCAGCGGGCATTTTTCAAACACATGGAGCTCACACTCGATGACAAATCACTTAAGTGGTTGAGGTATGCACTTGTTTTTACTTGAATTTTATTGATGAGTAGTTAAGTGTTAATCATTTTTAAGCATGCCTCAAGATCTATCGTCTAATCATCATAATCATCCGTTTAACATCTCGCCTGCCTAAGTCCCAATTTTATAAAAAAAATATCCCTCGAGTATTCCACAATCATCGCCGGTGATTCATCCTTATTGTGTCATAATAACCGCTCCCCTCTTAACTATCATTCCACAATATCTACTATCATCATGGTGGTAGCCCACCACCTCATCATAGAAGAGCTCAAACAGTCTCCCCACAAACTGCATTCTGCACTCAAGTACCCATGCTTTCCAATAGAGAAGGAGGAACAATTTCCACCATGGAACCAATCCCTGGTATTTGATTGCAATTATGGAATTGATCCCCTATGCCAGCTTAGTTATCACAATGAAGGTCTAGTGGTAGTTAAATAGAGAACACTTGAAGACAGGGGCCAAGAATTGATCAGAGTCTGGCAGCGCAAATTGCAGTTGAACCATAGGTGCCATGGGAGCCGACAGACATGAACTAACATTTGCTCAGTTCTTGCGTAGCCCAGAGTATGAGAAGTGTAAAGGAAGCCTGGAAGAAAAAGGTTGGATGCCTTTTATCCAGAAGTTCCAAGGCTATAACAACCAAGTAGCACTCGCATTTGCTAAGAGATTCGATGGTGAAAAGGCCCAAACTGGCAATCTGAGCTTTGAAATCATAGAGGAAACAATTAGTAAGGCCACGAGTCTACCAGCCGATGGTGAGAAATTCTTCAAAGGCGGCTAGCTAGAAATACCAAGTTGTACATGGTTCTTAAAGCTAGATTATAAGTCAATTAGTTGGACAAAGGGGGTGCTTCGTAATTGCATAGAAGAGAGATGGTATCCACTCCTAACCATGCTACATCATTTCTTAACCTATGAAGGGAGATTCGTTGTGGTCTTCCTCTATCACATCCGGCTCCTGGTTCACTTCACAGAGGGTAAGCATCTTAATATCCATAATTTCCTAAGGTTGAGCTTGTGCAAAATGGCTAAAGGAATACAATCACAAGGTAAAAAGCCTGGCACAAAATTATATCACCATAGTTTCATCAAGATTTTGTTGGTTTCTGAGCTGAGGCAACCGAAGCAATCGCAAGAGGACTTCCTCATAGAAGCGTTCCCTAGACAAGAGACACAGATGAAAGGCCAAAAATGTATAGTGAGAAAATCCCTCAAAATTAAAGAAGCCACTCACCCATGAATGTATGTATCTACCCCTACCCATTCTCCTACCCCTGTTTTTTCACCCCCTCCTACGACTGTAAATTGTGTGAAGGATGGCACACCAAACGTTCTAAAGGACACCCCTTCAAGCCCATCACGAAAGAGGAAAGGTGATCAGGTAGAGCCCATCTAACCAGTCCAACACCCCATGATACAGAGTGATGCTCTAGACTCCCCAGGGAAACCACCCTTCAATTCTAAAAGTATCACTCTAAAGCCTAAGCATCGGAGGCCCTCATTTCCCTGTAACAATCCCCCGATTATTATGGCTGAAGCTTTAGCTCAAGGACGTTGATGAACCCATAGTATGGGTCGCACCCCATAGACCATGGTTAAAGGAACTAGCTCAGTCCATGTCCATGTTTCATCCTCCCACAATGACAATCCCCCATAGTCGTAATTGCCCATAGAAGAGGAGGTCGCAGCCCCAATTAAGCTCCAAATCCCAAAGGATATCGCACGAGATATGGAGGCTTTCTCTCCTACTAAACCGACAATGGGTGAGAATGATGCAAAACCTACCTCGCATCAGTTACCATCTAAGAAGCATAAGGGAAAATCGCCAGGAGGGAGTTTTTCGTAGCAATCCACAATGCCAGCTAAGAGTCCTACACTAGATGTAGAGGAAAATTTGACAATCAAGCTTATGAAGTTGCAGAAGGCGATTGCTAAACTGAGAGAGTATGCACACAAATATAAGGTTTTCTTTCAATTTGTGAAGGACATAAACCAACAAGTCCGAGATTCCAATATGAAGCTATATGCACAAAATGATGCCTTGGTACACAAAAATAAGCACCTCCTACATTGGAAGGTAGCTCGGAACAAACCTGTGAAACGATTAAACACTAAGGGACTGGCATTGCAATTCCAGAAGTGTTCGCCATGGATTGGAAAAGGGATAGAAGTCCTAATTAATATTGCTAGTCTGTGACAGCAGTCTCCTTCAGTGGCACTATTCCTTTTTGTTGGATGCATGAGGACATGGATCGGGCTAAGCGTGGGAGGATGTTGATCCTCAATTTTGTTCTTATTACTGTCAAATTTAATTCCCATTTTTCCCCTTTTTGTTACCATGGAAACCATTTCTCTGCTAAATCAATATCCTAATCCTATCTCTATTCTCCACTTGAGGTAAACCTTCTCATGGTTGCATTTAGATAACTATTGGTAGATTTAAGTAAATAGAAGTGGCATATTGTTAAACTAACTTATTATTATTATCTAGTGTAAACTCTCAGTAGAATGTGCAGGTTGATCCCTAGAAGGAGCAGTTGCAACATGTTCTGGAAGATGAGAGGGCATAGCCACAATTAGCACGTATCATTATCCTGAGATCCTCGCCCGATTTCCCTTGATTGCAGCATTTACAAAATTGGGAATTGGTTATGAATGGATAGACCAATTCAAGATGGCTGTTTGAACCAACTCACCCGAAAGGAGTAATGTGGATTCACTCATTATTTTTAGTTTTTTTTTTAACTGTTAGAAAATGCCTATAAAGGTGATTGAACGTAATATGTTAGGGATCATAGACTGTAGCACTGTGGCACTGAACTTACCTGCCAAAGTTGAATAACTTACCTGCTGAAGATTCCACATGGAAGGATGATAATTTTATACAGAAGCATCCAGAACTACTCAAGCATTGAGGACAACAATTTTTGAATGAGAGAGGCATGTTAGGTTCCTATACTACTAGTGTAACCCCTTATTGTTATTAGTGAAACACCCTTATTTTATTGTTGTACCCATGTAGTCCCCATATTGTTATTATTGTGCCCCATAGAAGCCCACTATTTTTATTGTTGTGCCTTTACATTATTATTGTTATGTCAGCTCTGATTATATAATGACCCCATAGACTCCTAGATATAGAAAGGAGGTCTTGTCATTTGTGTCATCTAACAATTGTTCATTTCTGTAATGTAAAGGAGGTCGCGCCCTTGAAGATGCTTGTTTCTAAGTTGTTTATCAATCTTTTCGATATTTTGGTGAACTGGTTTCATAACAGGTATAACCTGAGCTTGACCGTCATCTTGCGAACAACAACTTGAAAACGAACCTTAATTTGATCTTGCTGAACTATGAGATTGAAAATGGGCCTAAGATTGAGTTTGTGTGTAATTTTGAGCTTGTCCTTTGGAATGAGAGCAACTGTGCATCTGAGAATGAAATGAAGGGAAGAACGCCAAGTCTAGCAAATGTCGTAAACAAGGAATTGAATTATAGCTTGCAGGACACACAAAAGTAGCTTTGACAGGGCACACAAATTACAGTTAGGGCATTCGTGTATCATAGAACTTGAGGGAGATCCAATAGTCCAATTTAATATAGATCCACATACAATGCAATCTACCCCCTTATAGAGATATTGGCGTGATACTGCGTTAAGTGGTGTGGTTCATGTGTGCAAGTTATTTTATGTAGACGAAGACTGCATTAAGTGGTGTTGTTCAGGTGTGCATGCTATGTTACAGAGATGGAGGCACGTGGACCTCATACAATGGCACACATGGGCCGTCTATGCCTTATATTTTTTATATTCCATTCCATATGCTTAAAAGAAACTTTAATGACTCAATGGACTCTAACTTTGACTTTAAGCTAGTTCATATTTGTGCAGAGTTTATTTGAATCTCTCGGTGTCAGAGCGATGGTGTTAGAGTGAGAGAACACATTATGAATAGAGGGATTAATTCAAAGGTTTATTTTCTTGTCTCAAGACTCATAATAAACGGTTGTTAAATCCTCTTGTTAGACTCCTAAAAGGAAACCTCTCGATCCTTCAATAAAAGAGTACCAGGAACATGAACTAATGCAACCAAGGGAATAAGCAATATACAATCATGATCATATGTGTGCATGCATGAGCCTCAATTTTTATTTAATATGGGGGAGAGACCGAAGACAGAGCCAATTCAATCATAGGGGAATCTAATGTTGTATTAATCTTCTGAATGGGTTGAGGACGAAGGCACACGATCCTATTTATGTTCTAACTTATGTTCTTGACTGGTGAGGATTAGAAAAGACTTATGTTCTTGCCTACTGAGGATTAGAAAAACTCTATTCCGGGTTGAACTCCTATCTAGTTATCAGAGCCGAACACTAAATATTCTATATGTGCTCTGATACGATCTATCTTTCCCTTCCCAACCCTAAACTATCTAACTGTTCCTTACCCCACCCATGTTTGATTTGTGTTTGTGCAGGCTAGAGATGAGGGGGAGAATAGGGGGAGGAAAGATAAATCAATGGGTGGTTTATTTTCTACTTTCAGGAAAATAGCTGGAGCTTTTTGAAAGAAAACAATGATTCAATTTTGTGATAGTAGTATATTTATTGACGCTTTCACCATTTATATTGGTTTTTCTTGCGTCAATTTTTCAATTCGTCCTCATTCATGTATATAGCTTTATCTATTTTTCCCATTGCTTCATTTTGAATTTTTAATTTTCTCCAGATGTATTCCTATTTCCATGGGTGAGTGTGTACCTATTTTAAATGGATTTCCTTGCTCCATCGATGGTATTCTTCTTCATTATCATTTGCTTTGAAGTTCTGGCATAATTCTAGGTTCTTCTACAATAATGGGCAAGTAAGTCCTACCATTTCCAATTCCTTTGTTCACATATAAACTAAATGGTTGAAATGTTCATTGTATGATTTTGGTAAAGAAATTATGTATATGCCCAACTATGTTGATATGTTGAACTGTAGTTAAGTATTCTAGAATAAGCATTCTATGCAAGTACTATTTTAAAAAGCCCTAGTGTCCACACTTCATCATGGGAATATATTAGAAAATTCTCTGAACGTAGCAAACATTGTGCGCTTTAGAATAAACATTTATATATGCTAGAATTTGACAAGTAAAATATTATTTATATCATTTTCTGTTGACAACTAATCATAGGAATTTGGTGAACAACTGTAAATAGTGTAAATAAATAAAAAGAGAAAATGGAGAGTCATCTGCAGATGAAACTCAATAGTCCCTCCCTCATTTATATAATTATGAACATCCTAAATGAATAATACAATCTCAATTGAGGAGTTACCTCCTAGCCTGACATGGTACCAAAGACAACAATATTTTTGGCTTCCTACTATTGTAACTCATTTTGCCTCTTTTCTACATTTTTTGCAGACTGACATACCCCTGCATTGAATTTGCAGTCTATTATTCCCTGGAGCGTGGTGCTAGACTGAGTACACTCTGAGTTTGGTGTGGAAGTATGGTGCGGTTGCTACTTAGAGATGCTTCCTGGAGGTGTTGCGTGAATGGTATGCCAAATTGTTTATGATTATTGTGGTGGATGGTATTATTACTACATTACTGTGTTACTGGGACTGTTTTAATAGAGGTTGTCTTCGATGGTTTCTATTTCATTGACCACAAACCACCGAAATGCTATACACTGCTTTCCTTTCTGGTATACTTTGCATACATTGTAGTATGCTGCCTCCATATAATGAACCTCCTCCATATCAAAATGTTGCATACACTATATTACCGCACCTCCTCCCCATAGCTGGTTTACAATCGTGACTTTGGTACCCGTAGATTTACTATATACCAGTTTTAATATATAATTGTATTTCTTTATTAATATCAGTTTCATTATATAATTCCATTCAGTTTTTCCATACCACCATACTATTTTTTTGGAACACTGCGCTATTTTTAAATGCTATCCCACTGTGGTTTACGTAGCCCTCCCACTAATATCTCCCTACAGTAAAGCTATTCTTCATCATTGTTGAGCTATTGAGGTTCATGCAGGATATGATAGGGAATTCCTTTAGTACAAAGCATGGCAACTTCAAATTGGCAGACATTATGGCCGAAATTAGGACTAGAAGCCTCAAAACTAATATTTTGGGTCCACTTGGAGTGCACCGCGCTGAGGGTAAGATATTCTAGTACGAGAATATTTGAATGTTATGGGTAGTAAAAGAAAGAAAAGAAAAAATCTGGTAGTATCATAATTGTATTTTTTACAAAAATACCACTAGAACTGCTATTTCTTACCACATATTGGCAGCAGAAATATATTTCTTTTACAGTACATAATTTTTTAAAATTCATTCTTTGATATCTATTGTGGGAGTGGTTCTCACCGACAAGGATAAATATCTAGAATGGTCATGGAAAATTAAGCACCCTCTCATTTTTAATGAGCTGTGGAAAGGAGTGTGTGTTTTACAAGGAGAAAAAGAACCAAAATAGCCTATCTCAAACAAGGAATTCATCATTTGGGAAAATAAGAACAAAAATGTTTATGCCTTGATTACAACATCAATAAATGAAGAGTTTAGTTGACATATTTCTCCATTTTCAAATTTTTTTGAAGCCTTACAAAACTTAAGGAACTGTATGACTCATGCTTTGCACTTGAAGCTGTTCAACTCATGATTAAATTGTTCAGCCTTGAATTACAAACTGATGATCCTCTTGCTCTTGCATCAAAAGTTAAATCTATTATGAATGATATCAACATTACTAATGTTGAACTGGAAATTCCTCTGACAGCTTCTGTCAAGACACTTTATCCCACTTACTCAAATTATCTTGAGTCATTGCAAGCGAATGGAAACCTCAAAGAAATTACCTTTGAATCCCTTGTGAAAAAATTTGTTTAAAGAGAGAGAGCTTCTGGGAAGAGGACAACTCCCCAGTCTTCTGAAGAGGCTATGTGTCTTGCACATAGAGAGAAGAATCTTGCTCTAGATTCTTCCAGAAGAAGAGGTGGTCAAAGAGGAAGAGGAAGAAGAAATTTCAGAGGCAGGGGGGCAGAAACTCTCAAGGAGAAAAGTTAGACATTGCAAAAGAGATGGATCACATGATGCATACACATGCAAGTTGCCTTGGGACAAGATTGAGTGCGAAGAAAAACAAACCAAAGGTAAAACTAATGATAAAGTGAAAGGTAAAGCAACTAAATCTGCTCACTATGTTGTGGCACACTGTAATATTGGAGTAAATGAAGACTTATTCAATATTTCACTTGCTTCTTGGAAAAATTATTGGTTGCTTGATTTAGGAGCAAGTTGCCACATGACCTTTAGACGAGATTTTTTTGAAGAATTTACTGACAATGTTGATGGAGTAGTATACTTTGCAGACAAATCAAAAGTCAAGCCACTAGGACTTGGCACAATCAAGCTTAAATTGCTTGGTCTTCTAGACTTTCTTCTGCATCATGTTTTATAACTCCCACAGTTGAGGAGAAACTTGTTGTCCTTCGTCGACATCCACCAGCAAGGACACTCCATTCAAATATTTGATGGCAAGGTTGAGGTGATAAAAGCATCATACCACTCACTTGTCATGAGAGGAATAGAAGAAGAAAGGCTTCTCAAACTATAAGGTACCTCTTCTGGTGCACAAAATTTCTCATACAATTCTCATTATGAAGAAGGTACATTTCCATCAAGTTTATTATGACATGCTAGATTTGGACATTTAAGCTATGACAACCTTTGCTTGTTGAAGAAAAATGGTGTTATTGGTTTGCCTACAATTCCTAGGAAGCTTAAGCAATGTGATGCTTGCATTATAGGAATGCGTAGCAAACAATCTTTTCATGATTGACATTGCAGAGTGGATAGAAAAATTGAAATCATTCATTCAGATTTATGTGGTCCAATGCCCGTTCCTTCTGCAAATGGAAATAAATATATGATGCCATTTATTCATGACTACTCTAGAATGTGTTGGGTTTATTTATTCAAGAACAAATCTGATGCTTTTCAAACATTGAGGAACTTTCATACATGGATTGAAAATGATGCACAATCTCATATTGGCTCTATTTTCACTGATGATGGAAAAGAATACACTTCAAGTGAATTTGACAACTATCTTTTCCAACAAGGGATCAAACATGAAACAACTGTGCCTTATAATCCCCAACAGAATGGAGTAGCTGAAAGAATGAATAGGACAAGCTAAAATATGGTGCACTTCATGATGTTTTTCAAGAATATAAAATTGAGGTTTTGGGCTGATGTAGTTCTATGTGTTGTATATGTAAAGAATAGATGTCCATCTAATGCTATTAGAAACAATACTCCTTATGAAATGTGGTATGGGTACATTCCTTCGGTAAAGCATCTCAAGGTCTTTGATTCCACATGTTCTACCTTGATACCAAAGGTACATAGAAACAAAATTGGTGCAAGGAGTCATAATTGTATCTTCCTAGGGTATTCAAACACCTCCAAAGCATACCGTCTTTATGATTAAGTGAATAAAAAGTTTGTTTTGTATATAGAGATGTAATCTTTCTTGAATCATCCAAAGCTGAAAATGTTGTTGAGAAGCAACTTGATCTCTTGGATAGATTCGCAAATGAAAAATCATTTCAAGAATTTGATAATCTGATTCCACACCTATGGAATCTTCTTTTCAAGCACTCTTTCCCTCGCATGAAACTCCAACAACGGATGATACTTTGAGTGATGTGATTGACAGAATTGGGAGACTCAATCATGATTCAGTCTGAACTTAATCAACTCAGTAGCCTAAACCATCTTAAAAATGTCCCCAAAACTTGTTGACGAAGACACTTGAAAGTGTTCATCCTAATGAGGTTGGAAAGGCAGGAACTAGAAATTCAACTCGAAAAGATGTAGGTGATGTAGATGACTCTGATTCACCTGTTGATATGGATGTTTCTTATGATTGTGAATTAAATTTGTCTAGAGATTTTATACCAACTTCCTTCAAAGAAGTTGCTTCTCATGATGAATGGAAAGAAGCAATGCAAAAGGAGTATGATTGATCCAAAATGGATCCAGTTTTGTCTGTAGATCAAATTATTCAAATTTAGATGAAAATGGGATTGAGTTGAAGTTCTCGTCGATATGGTTCAAACGGTTCAAACGATGTGTAAATCCGAGCTCGGATGTAGAAGTTAGAGCCAGTCAAAGTTTGTGGAAAACTAGGGAAAACAATGTCAAAATTCAAAGGTTAACGACCAACCAGGTGAATGGTCAATGGTCAACAAATTCAACGCCTATGTCAACAGGGACACATGTCAACCTCAGAATGAGCCACGGGTCCTGGATGATGTCAGCAGAGGAGGTGATGTGGCATGTTATGATTGGTTCATATGGGCCAATCTGGTACTAACACGTGGCAGGTCAGGTTTTGCCCAATTTGGCTTCATTTCCAAAATTTTGGGGATCAGGGAGGATCAAACCCTTGACCTACCAGAGTGGGAATGACTTTGCCAGAATTAACTCACCGGTTGGGCTGCTGCCACCAGACTTGGTAACTGGTAAAATGATCCAGATTTAAACAGGAACGCAATAAAATACAGAGATAACCATAAAGACCGATATGCAGCAGAAATAATACCTCATTTCATTATTGTAAAACACTGAAATATGCTTACAAATAGAAATGGAAATAAACTAGCTAGGGTGATGGTAGCTTATCTCTAAGAAGAGATGTGGTGGCTACATGCCTCTGAACTATCTTACAATGAGGCTCGAAGGCCTATTTATTGTTGAGAAACAATGGAAAACCCTTCACATTCCAAAACCTAACCCTAGAAGATGAAACGCCAAATTGTGGGCCCCGTTTTTGGGTAAGTTGGTACATCAACTTCCCGGGGTTGCGAACTGGTCGTACTATCTCCGTTTGTCGCGCATGCTAGCCCATTAGAAAGATCTCTCCGAGGACTACGACAGAAAATACGATTTTTAGACAAAAACATTGTGGGCGGTAGATTTCCCAAAAATGTCGTTTAGGGCCTCAACATGGCTCCGGAAGTTTAGGACCTGAAAAACTGCTAAAAATAGTAAACTTTGCTATAATTAAGGAAAGTGAAAAAACTGTAAGAAGCACTAGAGGGGATCCACATGGAATTAGCGGGTGGCCACCAATATCCACTTGGATCATTCCTCCCCCCTTAGGAAGCAATGGTCCCCATTGCGTTGAATTCCTCCATGAGATGAGGGAACTTCTGATGCACTTCGTCCTTGGTGAGCCACTTACCCTGCTGAAGGAGTTGTCCTACTTTGACAACTCGATACAGTTGGATATTCTGCTGGCAAGTGTGCTTGATCTGTGTGTGCATGATCTGACCAGTTGCAGCTTGTTCCATGCAAGTTGGATTTAACTCTGTGGGTGTGAGTTGTTTTTCAATATCAGACGTGTCTAGTAATGGTGGAAAGTATGGCCGAAGGCGGTCGACATTGAACACCGGGTGCAGGCCAAGGACTGGGGGAATGCTGAGCTCAAATGCATTGTCTCCCACAGCCTTGGTAATGGTGTAAGGGCCATATCGGAGTGGTCTGAGTTTTCGATAGGCTCCGGTAAGGCGTTCCTTTTGCAAATGCAACCAGACTTTGTCGCCACCTTGAAACTTATGTGGCACTCGATGTTGATCATTTCGCTGCTTGTACTTGGCATTTGATTTCTCCAGAATGTCATGGACCTGTTGGAGAATATGTTGGATGTGCTCAATGGAGCTATTTACCTTATTTGTTTCAGACTGGACATGAGTAGAATCTGTGTGAGTAACTGCAAATGGCATGGCCACATCGATGGGACATAGTGGCTGGAATCCCAATCCCACCTGAAAAGGGCTGTGGCCAGTCGAGCTATGGAGAGCCCGGTTGTAGCTGTGCTGAACATAGGGGAGGCTTTCGTCCCATGTGCATGAATGCTATGAGCTATACATGCGCAGAATGTGTATGATCATCCTATTGACGACCTCAGTCTGGCCATCAATTTGAGGATGGAAGGTTGTGGACTTAGTGAGTTTGGTGTCCAGCATCGACCAGAGGCTAGACCAAAATGTACTGAGGAACCTGCTATCTCGATCTGAAATGATAGAATGTGGGAACCCAAAGTCTACCTATACTCGTTCAAAGAAGAGTTTAGTAGTGGCTTCTGCTGTGATATTCTTCTTGCAGGCTGCCATAATGGCCATCTTCGAGAACCTGTCGATGACCACAAAAACACAGTCATTTCCATGCCTAGTGGAAGGGAGGCCTGACATGTAATCCATGGAGATGGATTCCCAAGGTCGACTAGGGGTAGTCAGCGGGGTATAGAGGCCTTGCTTCTTGATGTTCGGTTTGGCAATGGCGCAAGTAGTGCATGATCTGATGTACTTCCTGACATCCTGTCAAAGATTCGGCCAATAGAAATATTTCTGCAGTACTGCCACCTTTTTTTCGACCCTAAAATGCCCAACGGCCGGACTGTAGTGTCCTTCCCAGATCATCTTGGCATGCTCGCTTGAAGGAACACAAAGGTGACCAGGTGGCATAACAGGTCATCCTGGAGGTGAAAATCTGGAACATGCTGACCCTCCAAGAGTGTCTGGTATGTGTGGCCGAATTCCGGGTCGCTTTTGTAGAGCAGTGGCCAAGCAGAAGTCTCGTGCCCACAAGAGTTGAGCACGATGGTTAATGCCATGATCGGTGGTTGACTGAGGCAATATGCAACATTATTGGTGCTGCCCTTCTTATACTTGATATTCAAATGGAATTGTTGCAGGTATGTGGACCACTTCTGATGGCGATCATTCTGCAATTTCTCTTGGGTCTGTATGAACTGCAGGGGTTGGTGGTCTGTGTGGATGACCGTTTCCTTCCCCAAAATGTAATGCTTCCATTGTCGACAGGCCTGCACAATGGAATACATCTCTTTGTCATAAGTGGGATACTTCCAGACTGTGTCTGAAAGTGTCTCACTGTGATATGCCACTGGATGCCCGTGTTGAGTAAGGACTACCCGAATACATAGACAGAGGCATCTATCTTGACCTCAAATGGTTGTTGCAAGTCTGGTAATGTAAGAACTGGTGTTGCGCAGAGTCAATCTTTCAAATCTGTGAATGCCTTCTGTTGAGATTCAGACCAAATTTTTTTTGCTTTCGCTCCTCCCTTGGTGACCTGACTCAAGGGCCAAGTGATATGAGAAAATCCCAACACAAACCTGCGGTAGAAGTTGGCAAGGCCTAGAAAGCTGCGAAGCTCTATCAGAGTGGTTGGAGATGGCCAATCCCGAATGACTTGGATCTTCACTGGATCCACATGCACCCCCCGTTCATCAATAATGTATCCCAGATACTGAACCTGGGTCATGCCAAAAGTGCATTTCTCCAAATTGGCACATAACTTGTGTTGTCGCAGTGTTTGGAGAACCTGTCGGATGTGGTGGAGGTTCTCTTCCCAAGTCTTGCTAAAGATCAAGATGTCATCCAAGTATACCACTAAAAATGAGTTGGTGAATCACCGCAATATGTTGTCCATTAGCCTCATGAAGGTTGCAGGAGCATTCGTCAATCCGAAAGGCATAACCAACCATTTGAAAAGGCTCTCCTTGGCTTTGAAGGCAGTCTTCCACACATCGGAGGGTTCGATTGGTTCCTGGTGATATCCTGACTTCAAATCGATCTTGCTGAAATATTTTTGCCCCTTTAGTTGGTCCAGGAGGTCATCAATCCGTGGGATTGGGTACCTATTATGGACAGTGATCTTGTTCAACGCCCAATAGTCAATACAGAGTCTCCAAGTCCCATCCTTCTTTTGTACCATCATGATCGGGCTCCCACAGGGCGATGAACTCAAACGGATGTGACCTTTTTGCAGCAGCTCCTGAATCTGCCTCTTGATTTCGTCGTTCTCCAGAACAGAGCGCCGATAGATTGGTCCATTGGGCAGCGGCGAACCTGGGGTCAGATCAATGGAGTGCTTGACCTGACAGTGCGGAGGAACCCCTGCGAGGGAGGTGAAGATGTCCTCATACTCCTCCACGACCTTGTCCATCTGTAGTTGTCGTGCGGAGGGGCCCTGTCTGGAGGTCGTGGGCATCGTCTTCTTCTTTTCTAGAGGGCGTATCATCAAGAAAGAAAACTTCCTGGTTTTGGAAATGAGCTTACTGCATTGTTTTGCAGTAACCAAAGAGATGGCGGTAGGTGGTGCTACCTCTGGTATCCTGTACAACTTATTTTCCAAAGTAACAATAACAACATGGGGCCTTGACTCATACACAGAATGTCACTTCCTCAAGTATGGTTGTCCTAATAACACATCACAAACCTCAAGGGGAGTAATGTCACACAACACCTCATCCGTGAAGGGCTTGATGTTGTATGGAAGGCGACACTGTTGGCTCATGCGAAGATCCCGTCCTTGGTGTAGCCACCCAACGATGTATGGTTGTGGATGTGTTGTGGTTGGTAAGCCCATCCGTTTCACGACCTCTACCGAAATGAGGTTCTTTTGGCTCCCGCTATTGACAATCAACTGTAGTGGGGAGCCCTTTACCCACATCTGGGAGTGGAAGAGACGCTCCTCCTCCTCTGGATCTTCAGGTTCCTCCTTCTGGATCTTTGTGGTGGCAACGGTGGCATTGGGCTCTGCATTGATAATCTGCTTCCCTTTGTCATTCCCCTTATCGGGTTCTGACTCAGAGTCAGAACATGCATTTGATTCTGAAACCTTTAGCTTGGCCACCAGTGACTGCTTGGTCTGACACTCACTTGTGTTGTGAGTGGAGCTCTTATGGAACTCACACGACTTTCCCATGTCCATTTTCAGCTTTGCGGCGCTATTCTTTGCTTGCAGTTTTGGCGGGTTGTCTTGGGCCACCCCGCCTTGGCTTTATCCTTTGCTCTACGGTTTGGGGGCACCTTTCCCTTGTGTCGGATTCGCAGACCCAAAGTCTCGCTTCTTCTGTTTAAACTTTTGCTCGACCTTGATGGCATATCGGTATGCCATGCCAAGCGAGGAGATGTTTAGGAATTATATTTCTTCTTGGATGTACCTGTGCAGGCAGCCATGGTATTTGAGTACCAAATGCTGCTCTGTATCCTTGATACCCAACTTTGTGCCAAGGGTATGGAAAATATTGGTAAACTCTGGTACGTATTGGTCCCTTCCCTGCTGTAGCATGGTCCACTTTATGTATTGATCCTTATAGCTTCTGATAGGGTAGTACTGCTCCCTGATGGCATCTCGGAATGAATCCCAAGTCAGTGCGACTGAAAATAGTGAGCCTATACTTTCATCCTTCTGCTTGCAGTAGGTTTCCCACCAATCCTTGATGTGGGGGGCTACTTTGAGAAGAGAAAAAACAATATTTTCCAGACTGGAAAAATCATGAACAGAAAAATAACCCTCTAGCACAGTTAACCATTTATCGACGACATCTGTGTCTATCTGACCCTCGAATATGGGGATTTCATAATTAACTTTTACCTTAAATGGTGTGGCATTTCCAGAGTTGTTGTTGGAAGCCGATGCGTCGCCCCTGGGTAGCCGCTGAAGGATTTGGGAAAAGTTGTCCATCATCGCGTTCCTTTGTCGCTCGAGGGCTTCTTCGAGCAAGATTTTGATAGGATCTCCTGCCCCCTCATCTTTCTTTTCATCCTCCATGGGAGGCCGTTGGGATTTGCGAGTCTGGTCTTGCAAAAGTTCGACCAGTTCAAGCCCTAACTCCTTATATCCCGACCTCGTTGGGGACATGCAAAGAAAAACATAGAAGAAAAGCAGACCGCTCTGATAACACTGATCCGGATTTAAACAAGAACGCAATAAAATACAGAGATAACCATAAAGACCGATATGCAGCGGAAATAATACCTCATTTCATTACTGTAAAATACTAAAATATGCTTACAAACAAAAATGGAAATGAACCAGCTAGGGCGATGGTAGCTTATCTCTAAGAAGAGATGCGGTGGTTACATGCCTCTAAACTATCTTACAATGAGGCTCGAAGGCCTATTTATTGTTGAGAAACAATGGAAAACCCTTCACATTCCAAAACCTAACCCTAGAAGATGAAACACCAAATTGTGGGCCCCGTTTTTGGGTAAGTTGGTACATCAACTTCCCGGGGTCACGAATTGGTCCTACTATCTCCGTTTGATGTGCATGATAGCCTGTTGGAAAGATCTCTCCGAGGACTACGACGGAAGAGATGATTTTTAGACACAAAATTGCTAGGGGTAGATTTCCCAAAAAACATCGTTTAGGGCCTCAAGACGGCTCTGGAAGTTTACGACCTGAAAAATTGCTAAAAATAGTAAACTGTGCTATAATTAAGGAAACTGAAAAAACTGTAAGAAGCACTAGAGGGGATCCAAGTGGAATTAGCGGGTGGCCACCAATATCCACCTGAATCATACGGTGAGCTTACATTTATTGTGTATTAGATAATGGCTGTCAGAAAAAGGCCTGAGAGTCGTGGTCAACATAATGACCGCCGAACCTTCGAATTTAATGTTATCAAAATATCCCACATTCACCATGAATTTCAACCATACATGGTATATTAATACCATATCACCAATGTATAACCAATCAATGGAGTAATATATCGCATATCCAATGTATAACGTAACCAATGGTGGAATGGTCAGATGGGGGTTTCGAACCCTCAACCTTCCAAAATTATATATATGCTACAACTTCACATACCTCCGCTAACCAACATGTTAGTAGTTTAGGCTTGAAACAAAGCTGAACCAATTTTTTAATAAATATTGCAGGTGTCAAACCGGCCCTAGCACCACTGCGTAGTCCGAGGTGGTTTTGCATAGGCCAAGGTGGTTTTTTCCAAAGAGAGAGTGGTTTTGCAAGGACAAATGTGGTTTTGGACCATCCCAGGGGGTCTGGAGGTCACAATGGCCAAATATGGTCGATTTTATACTTGTTTGACTCGAAATTTCGAGTTGAATGTAGTGGTGAGGTCCACTTTCTCATTTGAGACTTTGTTTTCGAACTCATACCTGTAACAACATTTTGAAGACAAAATAAAGAGGTCGGCACTGGAAGCGAAAGGACTAGGATATGTAGCCAGAAAATTTGGTGAACTCCTTTATTAAATTTGGTTGTGTTGATGTGTTTGAATGTGTTTTCAACTTGTTTATGTGTTTATGTTATTCACAATCTTTTCAATATGTTTCACTAAGTAACATAAGAAAATTCACACATAGTCTATAATACCTTTTCATTAAGGGATCAATTGGTATCAGAGTAGCAAGGTTTTTAAGGTTTGACAAGTTTGTGTGAAGATTTGAATGCTTACTAGGTTGAGGCTCGGACAAGGTGAATGTGAACTTGTTGAGGTGAATCAAGAGATTGGGATGATCTTTTCACAAAGAAGGATGGTATATGAAACTCCACTTGGGTTAGAATCTAAATTCTTGGATAGCTTCATGGCGATACGTGCAATGGTGGAAGAGATGTATCATGATTTTAAGAAGAACAAAGATGGAGGAAATTCATCACCTAAATATCAAGAATATAAAGGAAAGGGAGGAATGCTTCCTCCATCATCTCCTCCACCATCATCATCCTGTTCTTCTCATAAATCTAGTCCTTCTAAGAAGAAGAAAAACAAATCCTCTTTGATCCAATTTGATGTAAAATTTTATTTGCCAATTTATGATGGAGAACTTAACGTTGAAAAGCTTGATAACTGGATAAGATAAATTGAAGTGTATTGCAGGGAGCAGAAAGTTTTTTAAGAAAGAAAGAAGATCTAACTTGCTAACCTTTGACTTGGAGGAACCACACTTGTATTGTGCGAGGGAAAAACACAAGAAGATCTCTAAAAGCATGGTAAAATATTTTCAACTTGGAATGAATTTGTTTCTTCCACTAAAAACAAATTTTATCCTTTGGCTTATATGCAACAAGGAATGATGAGTTGCCAAACACTACATCAATTAAAAGGTCAAAGTGTTCAAGTTTATACTCAAGAATTCCGTAAGAGAGATGTAGCATTAGGCAGATCTTTGGACTCACCAGAGACATTGTTGAAATACATAGGTGGACTTCATACTTATTGAGGCATAATATACTTATGTTTAATCCAACTAGCTTATGTGATGTATCGATTCAAGCAACTCATCTAGAAGCTACAGGTAAAAATGTAACCCAAGATGTTGAGAAATCATCCAAACCTATTGAAAGAAAAAATAAAGGCAAGAAAAAAATTAAATGGAAAGCAAAGAAAAAAATACTATCAATAAGGATAAACCTTCATGAACTCATGGTAAGAAAGAAGGACACGATGGGGCACATTGATGGTCATTGCATCCAGAATTGAAACCTAAGAAGTTTGGGAGTAAAAAGTGAAAGAATGTTGCTCCTATTCAAAAGGAATTTGGATCAGATTAAGGTGATGAAACAACAGTTACATCTATAGGTATAAAAGGTAAAGATTCCAAAACATCTACAAGTACTTCTTCGCATTCTATTGATAATGATAATGATGAGAGGAAAATAAATGAGCTATTTAGTCATTTCCAGACATACTAAAATTGATACTTTATTTGATAGTGGGTCACAAGTTAATTGGATTTCTGAAGCAATTGTAAAGAACTTGGGTGTAGAAACAAAACCTCATAAAAAGCCATATCCATTAGGTTGGGTGTGTGATAAAAGTAAGCTACAAGTTATGAAAAAATGTAAACTTCTTTTTGCTATTGGGTCAAAGTTTGTAGATGAGGTTGAGTTAGACATAGTCCCATTGGACATATGTGGAATTGTATTAGGAAGTCCATACTTGTAAGATATAAATGCTATTTTCTATCGAACTTAAAATAAGTATCAACTCACTAAGGATGGAAATGAATATATTGTAAGAGCTCATAAGCTCAAAGATAATTTCTCTCTCATAAATTTAGGACAAATGAAAAGAATTGTAAATTTAGGTAAACAATTTTTACTCATGATTGTAAAACCAGAGGAGATTGATAAATTCGATGCATTCCAAGGCTGTAATCCTAAACATAGAGTAGATCTAGTTAAAGTTGTTTCCAATTATGATATTCTGTTTAAGGAGCCGAAAGGGCTTCCACCCAATCGAGAGATAGAACATGAGACTTATTTGCAGCAAGATGCTCGACTACTTAACATTGGAATGTATAGGTTATCAGCTCTAGAGAATGCAGAGATAAAGAAGTAGGTACAGGAGTTTCTCGATTAAGGGTTTATTTTACCAAGCACATCACTGTGCAGATCACCTATTGTGTTAGTACAAAATAAAGATGGTTCATGGAGAATGTGCATCAATTTTAGAGCATTAAAAGAAATCATAATAAAGAATAGTTATCCTCTTCCTCGTATTAATGATTTGTTAGATCAGTTAAAAGATGCAATTTACTTCTCGAAATTGGACTTGTAAAGTGGCTACCATCAGATCAAAGTTGCAGAACAGGATGTATGGAAGATTGCTTTCAAAACAAATCAAGGACTATATGAATGGATGGTTATGCCTTTTGGCTTAACTAACACTCCAACGACATTCATGTGAGTCATGAATTATGTATTTAGGTCACTCATTTATGATTTTATAATAGTCCATTTAGATGATATTCTTCTTTTTTCAGTAGAGCATGGGATGAACATGTAAAGCATGTAAAACAGATTGTAGATGTTTTGAAAAGAAAAAATATCTATGTAAAACTATCAAAATGTGAATTTGGCATAACATCTTTGAACTATTTGGGTTATATTTTAGGGGGTGATGAATTGAAGATAGATCCCACTAAGTTCGAAGTCATTGTCAATTAGCCTAAGTCCAATACTGCTACAGAAGTTAGAAGTTTCTTAGGGGAATCACAATATGGCAGAAAGTTTATTGCTAACTTTCCTTTGATTGCAACTCCTTTACATGCTTTGACGAGTGTGAAACAAGTGTTTCAGTGGGGAGGCAAACAAAAGAAAGCCTTCGACACATTGAAATAAAGGATCAATATAGTGAAAGTACTAGCACTTCCAGATCTTCAACATCCATTTGAAATCGAGACAGATTCAAGTGAATATGCCATGGGGGTAGTGTTGATGCAACACATAAAGCCTATATGCTTTCATTCTGAGACATTCATATCAGTAGTAGTTAACTATCCTACATATGATAAGGAATTATATGCATTAGTTCAGAGTGTTAAAAATTGGAAAAATTACATAATGGGTAAAGGAACAATCATGCACACAGATCATCAAACACTACAATGCTTACACTCACAGACTAAATTGCAACAATCAAGACACTATCGGTGGATGAGTTTCCTACAACAATTTCATGATGTTACCAGATATAAGAAGGGAACACATAATAAGGTTGCAAACATATTATCCAGACCAATCATAAATGCATCCACAATACTTAAGCATAATTCAGTAATTCATGAAAGTTACATTGAACAATATGCTCAAGACACAAATTTTAAGGATATATATGCAACTTTAAGTCATGGCAAGGAGGTAAAAGAGTTAATACAATTTGAGAAGCACATACTTCTCTCATATCAGGTCATTTTGGTGTAAGTAAAACAGTTTCACAATTACAAAGATTTTGCTATTGGCCACGAGTGAATGAGACAGTTTCTAGATATTTTAAAGGATGTACTATGTGTGCTACAAGAAAGCCATGTAATAGAAAATTAGGCTTGTATACTCCACTTCCAATTCCTTCTCGTCCTTGGGAAAGTGTATCCATGGATTTTGTTGCAGGATTTCCAAAGTCTAGAAAGGGTCATGATTGTTTGTATGAAGATGTAGATAGGTTCAGTAAGATGTGTATTTTGACACCATGTAATAAATAGGTAATCAACTGAACAAACTGCAAAGTTGTTCTTTCAAAATGTATGGGTTCATTTTGGGTTACCCACTTCTATTTTATCTGATTGAGGTTCTAAATTTGTTGGGAAATTTTGGTCAAGTCTATGGGAGTTAATGGAAACAAAGTTGAAGAATAGCATGACATTTCATCCGCAAATAGATGGTTAGACAGAAGTGGTCAACATGACAGTGATATAGCAGCATCAAGGATATTGCAGCAAGTATCCCAAACTTTGGGATGATAATTTGTCTTATGTGCAACATTCTTACAACCATGAAAAATATTCTTCTACTCAAAAATATTCTTTTGAGACTTGTTTTGGTTTTATACCAAAGTCTCCCTTGGATTTTGTCTTTGGTAAAGACATAGCAATTGATGGACATAGTGATGTGGACAAAGCAACGAAATTCATTGAAAAAATCCCAGAGATTCACCAAGCAGTATAGGAATAGCTGGAAAGAAGCCAAGCAAAGTATAAGGCACAACATGACAAGAATTGAGTTGAGCATAGTTTTCAAGTTGATGATGAAGTTTGGTTGTACATCAACGAAGAAATAATGCAAGGGGAAGATAAAAAGTTGAAACCAATTAATATGGTCCTTTCAAAATATTTGACAAAATTGGTGAAAATGATTTTCACCTAGATTTACCAGCTTACATGCAAATCTATTTTGTCGTAAATGTTAAAAACTTGTGATTGTATGAGCCTTCATTGATTGAAGATCTTGAAGAGCAAGGTCAGCTACCTTCCGTTGAAGATATTTTGCCCGAGTATCTCAATGAGCTATAGGAGGACAATTTCTTGACAAGAGGATAAGGACTTCACTACGAGGAAATGTTGAGTATCTTCGAGTTTGACTCAAAGGTACAAATCCAAGTAAAGCATGATGGATAGGGATTGGAAAAGTGAAGTAAGTTTATTCTCACTTACTTGATAGTTAAAACCAACTTTTGGTGGTCCAAAAGCTTCTAGTGGGGAGGAGTGATCCAAAATGCATCCAATTCTTCCATGGTATCAAAGTCTTCAAATGTAAATAAAAATGGTATCAAGTCGAATGACTCATTGATATGATTCCAACGGTGCAAACGGCGTGTAAATACGAGTCCCGATGGAGAAGTTATGGCTCGTCAAAGTTTGTGGAAAACCAGGGCAAAAAAGGTCAAAAGTCAAAGGTCAACAATCAACTAGGTGAACAGTTAACCAAATCAATGCCTACATCAGTAAGGACACGTGTCAAGATGCGAATGAGCCATGGGTCCTGGATGATGTTAGCAGAGGAGGTCACATGGTAGGTTATGATTAGTTCATACGGGCCAATCCGGTGCTGACACATGGCAGCCCATATTTTGCCCAATTTTCCCTCATTTCCAAAATTTTGGGGATAAGGGAAGATCGAACCTCTGACCTCCTGAAGTGGCAATGAATTCGCAAAAAATAACTCACCGGTTGGGCTACTGCCAAACTTGGTAATGGATATGATGAGTTTACATTTATTGTGTATTGGATAATGGTTTCCAGAGAAAGGCCAGACGGTTGGGGTCAACCTCACGACCGTCGAACCTTTGAAGTTAATATTATCACAATATCCCACATTCACTGCGAATTGCAACCATATATGGTATATTAATACCATATCATCAATGTATAACCAACAAAATGACGAAGTAATATATCACATATCCAATGTATAACATCACCAATGGTGGAATGGTCAATCGGGGGTTTGGAACCCTCGACGTTGCAAAATTATATATATGCTAGGACTTTGCATACGAGGCTAACCAAGATGTCAGTAGTTCATGCTTGAAAAGAATCCGAACTAATTTTTTAATAAACAGTGCAGGCGCCGAACCCGCCCTACCACAAGTGCGCAGTCCGAGGTGGTTTTCTATAGGCCAAGGTGGTTTTTGCCAAACAAAGGGTGGTTTTGTAGGGATAGAGGTGGTTTTGGACCATTCTAGGGGGTTTGAATGTCACAATGGCCAAATATGGTCGAGTTTATACTCGTTTGACTTGAAATTTTGAGATGAACACAGTGATAAGGTCCATTTTCTCATTTGAGCCTCTGTTTTCATGCTCATACCTATACCAACATTTTGAAGACAAAATATAGAGGTCAGCACTGGAAATGAGAGGACTAGTAGAGGTAGCTAGAAAGTCTGCTGAACTGCTTTATTAAATTTGGATGTGTTGATGTGTTTGAATGTGTTTTGAACTTGTTTTATTCACAATCATTTCAATCCATTGCACTAAGTAACATAAGCAAATTCACACATAGTCTATAATACCTTTTCCATTAACGGATCAATGATGCCATGATAAAGAATGGCACTTGGAAGCTGGTTGATCCTCCATTGGGAACCAAACCAAATGGCTGCAAGTGGGTCTACAAGAATAAGTATAAAGCTGATGGCTCACTTGACAAGCACAAAGCCAGGCTTGTGGAAAAAGGTTTTGCATAGAAAGGAAGGGATCAATTATAAGGAAAAGTTTTCCCCCACAGCAAAATTGTCTACCATCCACACACTCATTGTCCTAGCAACTTGAAACGGTTGGAAAGTACATCAAATGGATGTAGAAATTGCTTTCTTGAATGGAGATATAAAAGATAATGTTTTTATGTCCCAAGTTGAAGGATTTTCTATGAAATGACATGAATGTAAAGTATGCAAACTTGTGAAATCCTTGTATAGCTTCAAACAAGCTGCGTGAGCCTGGTATGAAAAACTCACTGAGAGTCTTCTGAAACTCAATTTCAAACTTTATGATCTTGATGAGGTAACTTTGTTTGTAAAGAAAATTGGCAAAACCATTGTATATGTTGTGGTATATGTAGATGATCTTTTGATGACATGGAATAATGAGAGCAAGATTGCATCCATAAAGAAGGAATTGAGGAAAGGTTTTGAAATGTCTGATTCGGGCTATGTTCATTACTATCTTGGTATTAAAGTAACTCAACATTCGAAGTCCATATTCCTTTCTCAAAATAAGTACATTAGAGATTTAGTGAACAGGTCTAGCATGGATAAATGAAATCCTCTGACTACTCCAATGGAACAAAAATAAAAGCTCACATCCATTGAAGGAAAATAATTTGAGGATGCAACAAAGTATAGACAATTTGTAGGAAGTCTCGACTACTTGACTACTACAAGACCAGACATTTTTTTTGATGTTGGAATCCTCTCCAAGTTTATGCAAATGCCTTGTGAGGGACATTGGTTTATTGCAAAAAGAGTTCTAATGTACTTGAAGGAAACTCAAGACTTTGGACTCAAGTATACACAGGTGGGCGACTTCAACCTGATTGCATACTCTGATTCAGACTTTAATGGAGACAAAGAAACTTGGGTATCCACTTCTGGTTATGATATGAGTCTTCGATCAGTAGCTATCTCCTTGAGATCACGCAAATAATCAGTTCCAGCAGATTCCACAACAGAGGCTTAATATGTGGCAACAGTTGATGAAACAAAAGAAATTGTGTGGCTCAGAAAAATTCTTGAAAATTTGCAGGTAAAACAAGTACATTTGAATCCACTCATGATTGACATTTGACTCACCATTGGTCCACTAATGAGCAGATTGCCAACATATTCACCAAAGCGCTTGGAAGAGAAAGGCTTGAAAGATTCGAAACGATGCTTGGACTCACCAACATGCCTTCAGATTAAGGGAGGGAATATTGACACCTAATCATGGGGATTGGGTGAACAACTATAAATAGTGTAAATAAATAATAAGAGAAAATGAAGATTCATCGGAAGATGAAACTCAATAGTCATTCCATGTATATAACTATGAACAACCAAAATGAATAATACAATCTCATTTGAGGAGTTACCTCCTCGCTTGAAATTTGCAATATGATACACATACGTCCTCAGTAACAAGCATGTTCAAATTTTGGTTTCGTCATCTTAAAGGAAAAAGAGTATATGAGGCTACCAAAATACTTGAAGTGATTACTCCAAGCGATGACCCCTTCCACTTGGAAGCCACTGCATATGCAGCACAATTGGTTCTTCACTACCTTATCCAAGTTGATTAATGTTGGTAATCAAAATACAAGTTCATTAATGTTGGTAATCAAAATAAAAGAGATAGCATTGCAAAGATGATAGAAAGGTCCACAAAATCTTAGGGGGCATGTGTACACATTTAACATAGTAGAGATGATGAATGTTTTCCAACAAAGATGATGAATTTTGTCTAGCAGAAGAATGATTTCGGTGCGGGTACCACTCCTCTAGTTGCCACTCAAAAACATGAGAAGCCCTAAATTCTACTCCTAGTCATGCCTCCAATGATACAATTTCTCTTATTATAGGTTATTGTTATCTTATTATAGGTTATTTCTATTTTCATGTTTGTTTCATTGTTGCAATTTTATTCATTTGGTTTTGTTGCATGTTGTTCTTGGCTCTTTTTTTTCTTATTTCCTGCTAAAGCTTTTAAGGCATCCCCGTAGTTTTGAGGCATGTTGTTCTTGGTTTTTTTTGGTTTCCTTCTGAAGCTTTTAAGGCATCCTCGTAGCAGCTGCACACCTGTGCCTACTGCATCCATATCTAAATAATTTCTTTACGAGGGAAAATTTATTTACCTCTAGTTTAGAAAATTTTCACCCTTGCTTCACGTAATTCATTTCAACTTTTTCCACATCTATTCCCTCACTTGCAACCATGGAAACTAGTATGGAATATTGATTATGGTATGAAGGTTGCTAATATTTATAACCTCTAGAAGGTTTGTGTAAAGTTGGTATTAAAATTGGAAATTTGGGTACAGGTGAAAAGGAGATATTCATTTTCATATATGTTTTTTGAATGCACAATTTCAAATAATATTTGGTCTGCCAACCAATTGCAAGTGATAGAAAAGGACGTAATATAACAGTGGTGTGGTTAAGAGGGTAGGAAGAAGCGATGCATTTTCCGTGGAATATGATCTTGAAGTAGGAGAATATGTTTTCAATGCTACATTGACTACCAAATATGCCCTCCATGAGTCAATGCTTTACAACTCCAACAATATCTTAGACTTCCATTATTGATGGAATGGAAATATGATTTCAGTTGATTGAAGGAAAGTTTGCAAGTGGCGTTCCTTGCCAAACAAAATTTCAGTAAAAATAGTCGTAACTTTTGAGCAAAAATAGTCCTAGCTTTACTACTTCCTTCTAAGTAGTATTCATAATATAGTCATCTTGGAAGATGAACTGCCTCTACTAGTCTGGAAAGGACTCATTTGAAACAGAATTTCCAAACTCATTTGAAACAAGATCCTCCTCACTTTCTTGAGGTAACCTCAACATCAGCTTGACAAAAGTCAAAGACTTATTCGATTTAGAGAATGAAAATGAGAAATCGACCTCTTGCAAAATTAATTACACTCCATTTGAAGTACTTTCCCCTGAGCTCACATTTTTTCTATGGCTTGGAATGTTGTATTGGTTTTGCATATAGCAAAGGCACAACCTCTATGGAATTCATTTTCACTATCTTTCAACATCCTTTCACAAAACCTTTTTCATGACCCTCACTTAACCTTTAATAGTCAAAAATCCACGTATGTTTCCGTGATAGCTAAATTTGACTTATGCCTCCTTCCCCGAATCTTCAATTTCTTGTTTCGTTGACTTTTACTCTCTACTTAAAATCTTCTCTTTCATTATGGTTGTGTTTGGACTCTGCATAAGTTTATTGAAATCCTATATTTCACCTTTGCGCTGCTGAAATTTTGCACGTTAGTTTAGTTTCGGAAGTTGTATTGTGATATTTTGGTATTACAAATTTTAGGCTTTGGCATACTTATATAAGAATTCCAGTGCGGCAGGGACTACGGCTGCTCGCAGTTCTTATTTATTTAACACCTTTAAACAAATGAACATCTTTTAACATCAAGTAAAAGTTTTATATGGGAAACTGCAATGTCAAAAACAATTGATAATAGAGTACCAATCGAAGAAGAGCCTTCACCTACCAGTGAAGATAAACATACTTGAGGTATCATTTTTTTCCGCCCCTTGGTATGATAAGCGTCAAGAATCTAGCAAGAGACCTCATATAGAATCTCAAAATTTGAGTAGAATCTCTTTTCTCTCACCCTAGTTTTCAAATTCCTAATTTCTCACCTTGTCTTGGGGGGCTACATTAAAATATGTGGCAACTGAGTCCTATGTGAATATTCCACACCTTTGTTGACGTAGTGGATTTCTGTCACCTCGCCTATTTTGCACTTTGTGCATTGTTTGAATGACATGAAGTATACGATGGGATCACAGTTATAACAAATGCTAAACCAAACACAACTAAGGAAGTGGTAAGGGAAATACCAAGACTAAACACAACCAGGACATAGACCCAAAAAAATGCAAGCGATGTTAGAATAGGACATAAACCAAATTATACAACAAGAAGGAGCCTCATATGTAAACACCCTATGACTGGCTCCATTCTCTAAGGAGTCTAGTGCAACCTGAGCTGGTTGAAAAACAACAAAAACTAAACCCCATAAAGTTCCATACATTCAATAATGGAAACAAATTAAATAAAGCTAAGAGGCCATAAGAACCCATAATAAAACTTGTCAAAATTTTCATTCCCAAAGCCACACCAGACCTAGGAGCCAACATGAATATAGATGCCATGATGATTATTGGACAGAGAGGGACTAAGCTAAGACAACTAGGAAAAATACCAAGAATTTCAAAGCAAGTGAGAGGGGTTTCTACCACCATGCTAGTGTCTATAAGCAAAATTTGGAGTTGGCACCGAGCTCCATGACCAAGCTATAGAACCACCAGTAAATTGTCATTTAGCTAGCTAAATTTCTTTAGACTTATCAACTTACCCAACTTCCACTATAAATTATGCTCCCTAAGCTTATTACCAAGGCAACCAAACTTGCATCTCTCCCACCACACTAGGATACGACCTACCAAACTTATATCTCTCCCACTACACTAGGACATGTCAACATATCAATCCCAATTTCATCAACCAATTAGCATTCTTACCACTGAACAAACCCACCCTCCTCCACTTCTCGAGCTCTAGGAAGGAATAAATCCTCTAAAAAAATGGACCAAGTATATAATTAGGCTTAAATACCACAACAAATGAGTGAGTCGAAGGGACAAGTAGTACGGATTTTCGCTCCTTGATCAGGTGCTTGCAAAAATCCTTCACCTTCACTACCAAAATGAAAACATTATTCAACATCCCCTCTCCACTATTTAATGTTATTTGAATGAAAGGATGCGACAACATTCTCGAGATGATCCGTGCGAACCCTGTTTAATAAACCTCAAATGGGCAAGGTGGTGGGCTTGTCCCCAAGCACCCTCTTAATCTTGTTTGCACACCATTGATGAAAAAATTATCAAACTTCAATTTCAAAAGATAAAAACGCTTAATAATTAAAAATTTTATTTGACTATTACTAAAAAAAATCCACCACATATTGCAACTACAATTGTAATTATTATGTACCACATTTTAACAACTGAAGCAAGGAGTTCATTAAAAATAATATGCACATGGAACATTTCTTTATATAAGTAATACTCCAACATCAACTCAACAATGCTTTGAATTTATAACTAAATAGCTAAATAATGTAGGACAAATAATCAATTCTTTTGAAAAATATTTTTAAATGTAAAATTTTTTAAAATGTTATTCTTATCTTATCATAGTATTTGTCCAAAATGTCTTAAACATTTCGAGTTTGTATAAAAAATGATTATGGTAACATAAGTATTTATATTGAAAGTTTTGCTTGTAATATTTTTAGTGGCCATGTAGAACTTATTTTTCCAATTATATCTAATAAGATTCTCCATCTTAAAACATTGATTTACTTTTTACTATTCTCTTTTATGATTAAGTTTCCTCTATTTTTACTATTTTTTTTAAGGCTGCTAAAATATTGAAAGGAAATCACATTTTATTCAAATATTTCATATTTTCTCTATATAAAATTTTGATTTATATTTAAAAATATATATATTTATAGAAGCTTTATTATAATTATTTGATACTACATCAATTATATATTTTTTTTGTGCCAAAAATGGTTATGGTAACATAAGTATTTATATTGAAAGTTTTGCTTATAATATTTTTATGTCCATGCAGAACTTATTTTTCCAATTATATCTAATAAGATTCTCCATCCTAAAACATTGGTTTACTTTTTATTATTCTCTTTTATGATTAAGTTTCTTCTATTTTTACTAATTTTTTTAAGGCCGCTAAAATATTGAAAAGAAATCACATTTTATTCAAATATTTCATATTTTCTCTATATAAAACTTTGATTTATATTTAAATATATATATATATATATATATATATATATATATATATATATATATAAGCTTTATGATAATTATTTGATATTAAATTGAATTATATATTTAACAAAATAAATTTACCTGAAATACACTTCTACTATATAATTTATTAAATCTTAAGAAAAAAGATATTAGTAAAAATTGTTTAACATTGTATTTTTACAATTACAAAATAAAAGGTTTTCCAAAATCATTATAATATGATTGTTTTAAAATTTGAATAAAATTAAAGATGTAATAAATAAGTAGAAAATCAAATTAAATATAAATTATTCGAATTAAAAAACATAATAATTTAAAAATAAATTTAAAATTTAGGAACTTATAAAACAATTTCTTATTAAACTATTTATATAACAACCCTACAATACAACAAATTATGTATTCAATATCATTGCAATGCAATTGCGTGATTAGCATCCACAGAATGACAATGGGTATCCCAATTAAAAAAAATAAAATGAATAAATAGATTTTCAAACAAATATTGTAAGATTAGAGCATTTTATTAAAAAAATAACCTTAAATTCAGTAAAATAATATTCTTAAAATCGACCATTAATACAATATTAGTATATAAGCAGTCCCATAATATTTTCTAGCAGTTGACAACTCCCAGGATACGTTCTTTCTTTCTCGATCAATATAATTTTAGGAGTTGACAAGTCCCACGACACGTTGAAGAAAGAAATATTTGCACATGAAGCAATGTCATACGCACGAAAATAAGAAACTATTACCGAAACGCAGTATTTTGAAAGATAATTATTATCATAAGGTATATGGCATAAAAGTGTAATTTGAATAAAATATAATTTAAATATAAAAGATTAAAAAATCATTCACCTACAACTAACTTTTGAATAATCGGAATTACAGGTCCCTTCCATACACATATAAATAAAGTTAATACAGTGGTCTTCAAGATTAAAATTTATATGCAGCTACTAAAATTTGTATGCAGAAACTAAATTTTTGAGGTTGATTCCAACCTAAACTAATTTAATAAAAACAAAGATAATGTGAAAACGTACTTACAACCATCAATATATGAATGCATGAACATAAATCTTTGGGAAGTTCACACATCTGTTCCATTATCTATGTAACAGATTTATGTAAATGACTGTCTATAACTAATGACTGTCTGTAAATGACTGGCAATTTGCGTGTAGCTTGGGGAATCCAATCTGCACTGCAACAAGCTTTGAAATGTTTTCTAACGTGTTGACATTGAGTCCCAGCTGTAGTGCAGTTAGTGACAGTTAAGCAGGGAGCAGTGGCACAATCGAGGTACAATACAGTGTTAACTACAAAAGGATTTTGAAGTACCAGACATAATCAGATTCCTCAAAGGAATTTTTAGATCAAAACATTAAAACTGTATTCAGCTTAACCTTACAATTTGTTGGCCATGTCAAGGAAATCAGCATTGTTAATGCACTAAACATTTTGAAATCCTTATATTCCATTGTCATCTTTGCCATTCTGTTCAGCTACAGGAAAGGTAGAAATAGATACTGTTTTTCAGTTTCCAGTTTCTATCAACAAAAGGAATATCATAATATAAAGTTCCAAATCCAGTATTTATAAAAAGACTCATAGAAAAAGACGAGCACTCAGTTATGGTGTTGTATTTCGAATTATATCTGATGCAATAAAGTCTTACAACTCAACCACAACTCGTTTATCTTACGTTCATAGTATAAAAACTTAACTTTGTCCCACACTATTTTTGTGGTTTATCTAATTACGTTCATATTGTAAAAAGAAAATCTACAATTTAAAAAGTTATTCGCTTTATCCTACATTATTTTTGTGGTTTTATGTTCTTGCAAATTACTTGATCGTACTTTATGCTCTTATTAGTCCCTGCCGTCTGGCATGGACTATAATAATCGAAACAAAGAAAGTATTATTGGAGCTGTTTTTAGTTTGGGTTCATCAGCTATAAACAATGTTTTTTAAGACATTAATTTATTGTGTTACTTGGCCTCTTCTGAGGACCAGCGCTGAACCCAACCAACCTAAAACAATAGACTATAATCAACCAACCTAAAACAATAGACTATATTTTTATTAGTCCTGATATTTTCAAACTTGTAAATAGTACAACCTAAACTAATGTTAGCATTAATTCAAAACATTAAATGTTATGTGAACTTTTTTCAAAGCAGTGTTTGGTCCATTGGGTTGGTTGGATGTCTAAGTCATTTAGAGTCGTTGTCGCCACCTTTGAATGCATGTTGCTTCAGTGTTGGGAGACGGAATTTGAATCTAGTGAGAACAGCATGGAAATTGAAGCTGGTGAGAACTAGAGGATTCTATATCTAGCGAGAACGGGAGGACAATACCTCCGTTTCTAGTTGTGTTTCAGGAGGAAAACCGACCAAGGGAACAAGAGAGAATAACAAAGATCTAGAACCAGGACCCAGGGAACAAGTGAGATATGGAACTAGGACTGAGGGAATAAGGGAGATGAGGGAACAAGTGAGATCTGGAACCAGGACTGAGGGAACAAGGTAGATGAGGGAACAAGGGAGATCTGGAACTAGGAGAAGCCAAGTTTTGTGTTTCTTCAGGTTAGCAATTTGAAAAATCTAAGTGCTTAAGCTATATTAAAAGTCCAACAAATTCTAGTGAAGATAAGTCCAAAGATTCTTGTAATTCCTTTAGCTCAGTACAACCACAAAGCTCCAGCCTTATGAGGGATGTATGATTGCTTAAATCTGGAAGAACCTGAAGATTTGTATAGTAATTCAGCTTCAGTACTTTTAGATTGTGGGGACTTGCAAAAGCATTGTCCATTAACCAATTTTGTAGGTATTTCCCAGTATTTCCTTCTAGTAATATGAGAGATTTTATTCATAGTGGAAGTGGAAATTACATGTAAGCAATACAAGCTTTATTTTTTGCTTATATTTTGCTTTCCTAATTACTCTCTCATCCGGAAAAGTTTTCCATACTTCCTCGACCAGACTGCATCTCGCATTCACTTGGTAAGCATTTCAGTGGGAAGTTTTCCCATCTTAGCCATTTTATTGCTTGAGGCATTTGTTCAAAGTCTCCCTCAATGAGAGCTCCATCCATTTTCTGTTCCCTGCACAGAGAATGACCAAATTTCGGTTTTGTTCAGCGCAAATTGTGGGCATTGCTGAAACAGCAAACCTGCTACAACAGCATATTTGAAGACGCAAATAGGGTTGATTTTTTCAAATGGAAATACTTGAATTGATAGCTTCTACATTATTTTGGGCATTGCTGAGACAGAAAACTTGCTACAGCAGCATATTTGAAAACGCAAATAGGGGCATATTTGAAGACGCAAATAGGGTTGATTTGTTTAAATGGAAATATTTGAATTGATAGCTTCCACATTTTCAACCAAAGTTGAGACTCAGATCAGCTAAGTGAGAGTTCCACTCAGACTTGGACAATGGAGGGCCGGTCAAAGGCCGCCGGCAGCCACAGGGCCAAAGGAGGACCAAATTTCGGTTCTGTTCAGCCCAGATTCTGGGCATTGCTGAGACAGCGAAGCTACTACAGCAACATATTTGAAGACACAAATAGGGTATGTTTGAACATTGATCAAGTAACCCCATCCAAGAATAGAACTTGGCACATTGTTCTCTTCAACAACTAATGACATTATAGAATCAGGAAAACCAGTAACCAAGATCCTAAACTTAAGACCTTCTTAACAACCACTGAATACAGATGCAAAACTAACTTCAAAGACAGACAAGAAAATGATAACAAATCATAGTATAGCATATGATACAAGCATACAAAATAAGAAATGAGAGAGTGAGACATACCGTCTCCAGAACTGTGTTTGTATTGGCCATGAATGCATGTTGTTCTGAAGTGTCCTCGTAACACTTGAATGTGTTCCTCCATTCTGCTATGGACCTTTGTTTTACAACAGTTTTCACTTTTCTACTTTCTCTGACCATGGAATTGAAACCTTTTAGGTCTGTGTCTAAATACTTTTTACCAAATGCCATCCTACAGGTTATAGCCGTAGCCAAGGATGCCACGGCTTTCCTGATGTTTAAGGGATGAGAATCATCTGAATTGATAATAGAGTGAGTCATCACTGAGAATTCCTCTTCTCTAATAAACGTAAGAAATGGGAAGTAATCTACCCTCCTGGAGCTCAGCAACTCCGAAGCATAGAGCTTACACATTTTCCTCCAGTCAGGGCCAAACGGAGAAAATGCAAAGTTTGCAAAATTATATGTCAAATGCTTTTAGCAGCGGCAAGCTATCATTTGTTTGCGAAAAGCTGATCGCGGGTTTTGAGAAACTTCGTGGCCATGTCTGGAGAGGAAACCACCAAGGTGAAGGCAAAACCGAGGTGAAGAGAAATAAGAGGCCCGTGTTTCATAGACAGACGTGTCAATGCTCTTGGGGAAGTGTAATACATGCAAATGAGGTCACAGCTGGCAAACTGCGTGATCCACCCTCGCCACAAGTAAAAAAACATAACTGAAAACCTCGTTTGGGGTGGGTCCGAGAAGGTATGCTCCATCTGGGTTCTATCAATAGTGACTCCGGGCAATAACAAGTCTTTCGTGGCAGGGACTTGCTGCCTCCGCAGCCTTTCTTGTTAAGTTATTGAAATCGAATCATATTGTTACGTACTATTTTATTATATAAAATAGTTGATATAAATTGTTAAAAGAAGTCATATTGTTATCTACTATTTTATTATACAAAATAGATAGCCTACGATGTTAACAAAAGCTGGTCATATTGTTACCTCCTTTTTTATTAAATAAGATAGTTTAACATTTTTAATTTTTTTTTGTAAATTCCCATTTTAATTCACCTTTTCTCCTTGAAATAATGAAATAGTTGAAGGTTTTCGCAATACAAACATGCTATTTTGAATAATATTAAAAGAAAAAAAAAGGACCTTTAACTAAAGGCTCAACTATATATTTATGTTTATACTATTTTAGCTTTTTTCATAATAGAAATATTAATATATGAGTTAGTTTAATTTTTGTGTATAAATGAGGCTGAGTTTTAGATATTGTAATTTTTTTCATGCTAATTAGATTAATTTATTATACCAATTACATTTATTTATGGTTGAATTCAGTTTTTTAAAGTAATTAGATTTACATAATTCTTCTCTATTTATATAATATTATTTTTACATTGTTTTAAAAGAAATTTATAAATGGTGTTCTAAAAATCAAATAAGTAATTCTATGACAAGTTTGGTTAATTATTTAATTATTTTCTTGCTCTTCATGATTTTTGTCATGCTACTATAAAAAGATTAAGTTTTCTCTAAAGAGAAATTAAGAGTTGAGACAATTATTAGGAAATGCATAGAGTTTGAGTGTTGGAGACCTATGAGAAGAAATTCCTTCAAAATAAGTATTTGTGGATCCTATGTACAGAAGTAAAGATCTAGATTATAGAACTCTTGAGACACTTAGGAGATTGAAAGAGTATCCTATGAAATTGGATGATGAAATTGGAGGAAGATAGTAGATCGTGAGTACATCAGGAGGAAAATAGAAATAAAGGGTTTATAGAATTCAATTTCTTTAGGGAGAGCCATAATTGGAGTCTAGGTGCTAAGTGATTTAAGCCACGGCCGAAGAGAAAGTGATTCCATCCTAGCCTAGCCATCACTATTGTAGCATAGAAGCTAAGCTATACCAACCATTTTCTGAAAATGATTGGTGAGTTAAATCCACATCATTTTGTTCATTACATGAGATCTAAGAGGAATAAGTCCAATAAGATCAAGAGTAAGTGGAATCTACCTAGATTTATTCTTTGTAATAACTGAGTGAATCACCATAACAAGGAGTCCTGAAAATCATGGAGAAGTTCATGTTCCATAAGGAAGTTCTAATAGTTCATAAAAGTTTGGATGAGAGATTGTAATAATTACTTTTGACTAAATCACTCTAGGTAGAAAGTTCTCACAAGATTATTTATTCAAAAGTTTGATAATTTTAGAAAGTGTGGGGGCACATGTATCAAAATTTAAATGATGTAAGTTTGGTGTTATTATTTAATCATAAAAATTTTAAAGTGGAGGAAAGCCTTCCTTTATGTAAACAAATTGAAAAAGGAAGAGTAAGAGACCAATAGGTATACAAAATGTGCTCAAGTAACACTTTTATAAAGAGAAAAAAGGTCAACCATTTTTTGTGGTTATTGCACTTGGAAAAGTATATTTGATAGGAAAATTATGGACTTGTGAATATACAATTTTTCACACGCCTATTTTCATTGGTAGAAAAACATGATATTTAATATATTAAAATGAGAGTTAGATTGATAATGGATAATTTATGGGACATTGTCTTGAATACATTTGAAAAAATTCTAAATAAAGAATCCTATAAGGCCATGATAGATAAAAAAGATCAATGTATATCTAATAAGATGGATGATATAACAAAATCATCTCTCATCCTATACGATTACCATGAGAGAGTTCTTCTCAAGATTGGAACAACAATGAGGTTTAGAAAATCTTGGAATAATCTAGAAATGACATAGAGTGAACAAAAGATTGGAAAGATCTAGAAATGACATAGAGTGAATGAGGGAGTGAAAACTATAAGCGTCAAGTTGAATCACAACGTTCTAGTTATTGTTAAGGTGGCTATTGTAACAAATGAAGTTTTTGACGAACTTATGGAAGAACCAGACATTGACACTATAGCTTTTGAAGAGAAATTTGTGAAAGAAATTGGTAAAGAAAGGGTTGATGTTGTACAAGATGCAGAGAAGGAGCATGGTGAAGAAATAGAAGCTAAAGAAGAAAATAAAGGTTCTTTTGCAACAAAAACAAAAATGACAAGGGAATTTAGTTACAATGAATGTTGAGTTTGATTGTGACATAGAACATTTCTTTAGGAATCACTTGCAAATTCCAAGTGTGATGAAGGTAATAGTGGATATGTAAAAGATTTAATATAAGAAGGAACAAAATAAATAAAGTAAATTATCAAGTTGTTCAATCTTTTGTGACAATGGAAGAGAAAGTGAATATGTTGTTACAAAAGTTAACATAAAATTTTAGTTAGTCGTAATTGAAGAAGAAAAAGATGCAAAATAATAAGGACAAGAATAAAATAAAAAATATGAGGAAACATTAAAAAATAAGACCATGGTAAATCTAAAGTGAAGGAAAAGGAAACTGCATGTAGAATATTAAGTTTGATGAAAAAAGAAGAACCTTAAAGAGAATAGAGGTAGGACATGTTCATCTAGCATGTAAAACAAGTTTTGTAATTGATCTCAAGTGTTTTAAGTATATCTAAGACTTGTACCAACATGTAATCATGTTATAAGGTTTGTAATCCCATGGGGACATTACTAGATGTAAAGGAAATGACTAATTTTAATATTCTTATATTCAAAATTAAGGTGAGTAGTATAATTTTTTTGTGATAGGAAATGTTATTTAGAAATACCTAGAAGAGTTTTAGATGCTAAATTTAACTACGTTGAATTAGCTAGAGAAACATTCTAAGAAAACTACGTTAACTCTGCTCATTGTTGTGATTACCTAAATACATGGTGTAATGTTCCATTTGGAGTGGCTTGCACTAATGAGATTATGGTTATGTATAATGGGGTAGGGGTTGTTCCATGTCCACCCTAAGTTATACTTGGTGGGGTGGTGGCAACACACTCCCCACCCATCCCATCTCTATTAGAAGATAAATATTTTAGTATTGATTCCAAATATTTTTGTTTCAAGTATAGTTAAGGTAAAGCTTCCCAATTGTAGCCCATTTGTCTTCCCTAGTCCATGCATATTCTATTAACCAAAATATCTTCAACTGTATTCTTAGAACTAACATGCCAATTGAGGAAAAATAGTGTATGAGGGATTACATGAGTAGTCTTCTCGAGTATACCTTCTTGTCTCCATCCTTTAGAGAGTATGCTTGAATAATATTTATGAATGATTTTGGTGCACATATTGATGTTGAGTTAGTATTCTTCTTCAATTATAAGATTAGTCAGATATTTTCAGTGCGAAAAATTTAAGCCCAATTATAAGCCTTTAAGTTTAGCTATGTTATTATTAGTAACATCCATTGGTGCATAATAGAGAAATAAGATGTAACCCAAATGATTTCAATAGAAACCACCATAACTTGCAATCCTTGTATTTCCCGTAAAGTCTCATTGATGTTCAATTTTATAAAGGACAAAGAAGGAGGAAGTTGTACCATGGGAGTACAATGGAATTTTAGCCAATGGGCCTCTAGGGAAGACTATTCATTTTGGAAGTCGACATGGTTCAAAAAAAGTAACTTCTTCATTATTTCCTTTCCAATATTGATTAGAACAATGATCAGATAACATTTACTCTTTAATATTGGAATAAATGGTACTCTATATACATTTTTTACATAAGGAACAATTCTCATAAATGCAATGATTATGTTCATTCTAAATAACCCATAATAGGAAGTGGGAGTATCCTCCAAATTCTATTAATAATGGGATTTGCAAAAGAATTTTCATTCCAATGCTCTATGGTGTCAGAGATTCTATTTGGATTGGAATCTTGTGAGTGCATCATATCCACTAAGGTATCTCATAGAGAATTAGAAAATGTGGAACCATTTAATAGACACTTCAAGTCTTTAGTTGTTAATTTGCATAAATGGCATAGGCTAGGGACAAAGAATCCTTTTTTGAGTAATTTTTCCAATGTGAGGTTTTTCCCTTATAAATGAAGCCAAAGGAAGAGGGGTATTTTTGGTCGTATATTCTAATTCTGATTTATTTTGGAGATGAATTCCTTAAGATGTTCTTGAGTGTGCACTACTAGATGGTAATATTCTTTGATCAAGAGTAAACCACTTGATTTGTTCCACTTGTCTTCCTTAGGTTAGGGAGACCAATCTACTTGAGATGACTAATTACACCATAGGAGGTTAGGTTGACAAGGATCCTAGTAGTTTTATATCTTCATCCTTTCCTTGGCTATCACATTCAATTTGATATTTTACAAATAATTTTGCGTAGAGATATTTGGAAGCAAAAGAGATCTAGTTTTTTATTGTGGATCTCCCAGAAATAATGTTGTTGTATAAGGTGCATTCCCTTTTCTGACATGGTCCATATAGAAGATCATTTTCTAGTTAATTTGGATATGATCAAGATATGTGCGAGGCTATTTATAGCATACTTGTGAGTCTAGTATTTCTTCCATAGTGAAGAACCTTCTCCAAACATAATACTGAAGATGTTGGGGTCACAAAGTCCTAGTCCTCTGTGAAGCTTGTGAAATTAAAGTTTATCCCAAGAAAAAAAAGCCCATTTACATTTCTTACTTCACTCGCCCTATAGGAAGAACCTTTGGATGCTTCTAATAGTAGGGAAAATAAAAATCAAGGACATTAACACTGAATGGAAATAAAATGGTAAATATTGAATGACTATTTTGAATAATATGATCTAGCTTGCTATGGTAAGAGAATTAAGTCGAACTGGCCAATTAGATTTCTATTTTGGTGATTCCTCTATATTGGCCACCGAAGTTACTCATACGATTTTGAAAGGTAGCTTTCCTCATTGATAGCATAGAACCGAGAAATATGTATATGAACCAATAACAAAGTATAAAGGAAAAATTTGAGGTTGATTTTGATACTTGATGCAGATGAGACATTTTCCAAAACTCTCTAAATGGATTTGGATCCATACACAGTTGGGGTTTCAATAAACATTGTGTCATCCAAAATTTTTTAGTGAGATGTGATAAGGACCTCTACAAAAATTTGTATGGCTTTCGCTTTGTTCTCCTAGACGATCACCTTGATGACTCTGCTAAGTCCTTCAACCAGTATAATAACGGAAAAGACAATAGAGAATCACCTTACCTTATAATTTTGGAAGGAGAGAAAGTGTTGGGAGGAAATCCATTGAGAAAAATGGAAAGGAAAATGGAAGATATTAATTCTTTGACGTATTGAATTGATTCATTAGAAAAGTTAAAAGATGATAAAGTATTCAAGAGGAAGGAACAATTTACACTTTCAAATTCTTTTGGCAGATCCAATTTAATAAGCATACCTAGTTTCTTAGAGGTTTAAATATGATTTTTTAATTATATGGTTGTAGTTACTCATACTATAAAAATCATAATTTTATTGTATCAAATTGGTAGACAATTCCATCTAATATTTTTAGTTGTAATTTCTCTACGAAAATAAATTAGAATAGTTTAAAACCATTATGATTTGGAGATTACTTTAAAATTTAGTAGATTTATAATAATTTAATTGATATCATAGAATCCCAATATACGTCTCATGTGCTAGGAAATAGAAGTAATGATGATCTATGGGTCGATGAGAAGTATTAGGTGTAAGATAGAAACATGAAAATTTATTGTATCTATGTTTGCTATTAATTTTGAAGAAATTGTTATGATTTCATCTTTCGGGAAGCATATTGATCACAAACATGTTTTCAATGAAATCATTAAATCATGTCTAGATCGAATCATTTTTACGGTCTGACCCTAACACCTTTATTGTTGTAATAAACCCAAGAGGCCCCATAAGAGTCATGATTAGTAAATTTAATAAATAAAGCCGATACACATTGTAAGCGGTTGACTCGCAATATAAAAAAGGACCACATTTATATATAATGAGCCATAGCTAATAAATAACATGGTTAACCCACATTATGCAAGGGAGCACAAGTAGTTAGATTTAGGGTCTTAGGAATGTATATATTGTTGAATATAGTAAGGAAAGCCTCCTATGTTGTGTAATTGAGTTCCTCTACTGGAAGGTTGCCCCATAAAACATGCAAATGAATTGTATTTGTTGCAAATTTTAATAAAATATTTCCATTTTTATTATCTCATTTAGTTACATTCTATGGTATCTATGATATTTCATGCTTTTGATATTTTCTAGAGGTCAGGCATACTACAAGTGGTATCAGAGAACTGTCTCAATCTAGCCGCACGACCCATTTCAGCTAAAAATTAGTTAGCGTGGAAATGTGTTCTAACATCTTTAAACTATAGGCATTTGTCGTTAGACACATCATGTAGTGGTAGGGGAAGCACAAACACAAGAACCATAAGATGTGGTCATGTTTGTTGGACTTTGTTGTAACCCTTGTTGTTACCCCTTTGAGTAGTAGTGCATCATACAACACATGTACACGAACTACGCTTCCACGTACCTATGGTATATTGGAAGTAGCAAATCTTTCCCTAAGACCAAGCTTAGATAAGTTGTCAACCATATTGTTGCTACAATACACCGAGAACAACACTTAGGGAGATTACTTGGATGTACCTAGGGTAGTGCTATAGTACAAATAAGGGAAGGGTTGATCCTCCTCAATTACTACTCTAAAAGATTGTGCCGACTACTATTGTTGGACCCCTTGTGTATATCATGATCCATAACACATCACACTTCTTGTTGCCATAGTTCCCTCACTTCTCGCTGACTGTCTATCACATTTTGCAGTATGTTAGATGTAATTGTAAACTAGTTTGATACCATAAAATTATGATATTTATAGTATGAGTTGCTAAATCCATATACTTCAAAATTTGAACCCTCAAAAATGTATTTTTAGTGCTTATGTAGGTTGGTATGCACACTCACAATATAGGGTGTGTGGGAGAGTGGGAGAATTTTTTTTTGGAAAATTTGTATACAACCGAGTTTGTGTGGCTTACTCTTTAGACCATTACTTACACTCCCTTCCCCTACACTCCCAATGCAAATATTTATTTCGCAAAAATTACCTTCAATACTTAAAGTGAAATATCAATTGATTGACTAAATGATTAAGTGGAAGCCTTCCAGAAAAAGAATTTCTATATCCAATCCCACCTCAAATAAATCGATTTTTCTTTACTTAAATGTGTATTAATTTCAAAATAAAATCAACACCTCTAAATAAACATATATTTTGACAATTCCATTTGTCTTACCATCTAGAAACAATTTAACAATTTAATGGTTTCGTTAAAAACATGTTCATGACCAATACACTTCCAAAAAAATGAAACCATGAAAATTGCTTCAAAATTAATAGCAAACATAGATCCAAGAAACTTTTGCTTTTACACCTTACACCTCATACTTCTGACCAAACATTGTGGCTCTTTCTATCGCTTAGCACATGATATTCATATTATATTGTATTAGGATTCCGCAAATTCAATAAAATTTTAAAAATTTTAATCTAATCTTTAAATCATAATGAGTTTAAACTATTCTCATTTCATTCCGTATAAAAATTTACAACTTATGTTATTGCAGTCCAATACCCATTTTCTATAATAAAAATATGATATGTATAGTATGAGTTGCTACATCCATATACTAGAAAAGCATAACCCTAAAACCTTTGTTCACCTATTCTTCAATGAATAATTAAAAAGTGTTTGTTTAGTTCTTATTTATGTTGGAACCAACAATGATAGTATAAATGAAATTTGATTCAACATAATGCGATCAAACATTCGTTTGCTTGCTAGTTCAATTATAGGGATTGGATGGAAAAGAGTGTGGTAAACTTTGGGATCTGAAATTTAATATAAGCAAGAAACTTATCAAAAGAGTTTTTAATAATATGGTAGAAGACATTGTATTTACGCAATGCAGAGTGTGGGGAAGTGCGATTAGAAAAACAAACACAGCTCTACACACTGCAATGTTCTCTTGATTTTGAACTATGTTATTCACCAAATCAGAACAGATGTTGTTATAATAAGTTCTCCCAATATGTGCACTATATATCAATACAAATTCATTATTTGATGAAAAGGTTTTATTTTCCCAAGTTCAAGTTGACATGACTGGTCACATATTAATATATAAATTCTTATTGCACCATGTAAAAGCAGTGAAATAAAACATTGATATTTCACTTTAAGCAGCAAAGGGAATTTCATTGAAACAAATATTTGTATTAGGAGCATGGAAGAAAGTGTTTGTGGAGAATGGTGTACAGAAATGCCTGACATGTCTTTTCTCTCGCACCTCTCAGATACCTTTTCTCCCACGCTCTCTACACTTCTTCTATCAATTTGATATTAAATTAATATATAAAATCTTTTTCTGCACTTTGCACAATATGTGGGAGATAATGTATAAATATTAATATTCCCTTGAAGTGTGTGGAGGAGAGATTAATGACAAATTGAGGAAATAATTGCATAAATGGAGTGTCCCGCATTATCTTAAAAGCATCAACATATTGATAGCACTTAAAAAATATCATTCTGACTTGTCATATGATAGAGTTATTTATATGCAAAAGAGATAATATAGTGTATTTAAGTGTGTGGCTGAGATATTCTCTCAACGTATTGAAAGTAGAGTTAAGATAATATTTTTAATTTAGATCAATAGTTGTTATTTTTATAGATCAATAGTTGTTGTTCTTATATGTGTGTTTAATCTAATGTCAAATAGTTTTGGTGTAAAAAAAAAAAAGTTATTAGAGCCCGCATAGACCTTGGCCTTGTCCCCTCCCGGATCAAGGGAAATAACAAAGTATATGTATATTTTTTTTAACAGTGTGTTGTCGTTATGTTTTGTAGGAGTGTGTTTTTTATTCAAGTGTCTTGAATGATTGATGGGAGCACTGTACTAAAGCAGCATTGTATTAAGGCTTTTCATTTCGGTGCATGTTACGAGGGTTTGCATACATCTTCGTGGATCCTCTCTATGCAAGGATATTCTCAATCGGAATTTGCAGAGATCTGTTCGTAGCCACTGTGTTGGAGCCATGAAGGATAAGATAAACAAAATAGTTTCAAATATGGGTTAAAGCGAGAGTGAGAAAGAGTTGTAGAATGAAATTTAGTTGAAGAGCTCGATCCAAAGATCAGACCCGTCGAGTAATTCACACTCTATTATTAGAAATATACACGGATTATAATGGAGCAAACAAGTTGGAGGAAATACTATGGCGTTGAATTGTGTGTAAAATCTACATTGAACGTGCAAGTGTCTCATTGATACTGAGTTGGTGTATTTGAATAACTGAAACATAGTGCGTGAATTCAAATCCTTCCTACTAAAGCGGAAGAATGGATCGAACACGTGACCTGGAAGGATATGCATGGGAGAAACATTTGTTTTCATCATTAAACATTACAATTTGTGCCATCAAGCTGTTGGTGGTGGTTGTTGTGTGAGCCAAGGGCACATTCGGCCGCGGACTTGACGATGCTGTTTGCTGCTTGGTCACCTCATCTAGTTGCGTTGGACCATTGTGTGGAGTGGTTAAGGAGACGTGAACTAGTGCAACGACAAGGAGAGCTCGCTGGGCATTTCGCCGATTGGTGAAACAACAACGTGACGCATTTTAAGGAGTTGGATAGTGTTTGTTTATGGTTCAATGAGCGTGGAACGACCATCCAATTCAAAGTTCCCTTGGAACCCAGCGTGTAACCAATGCACGGCCAAAATCGGCGGTCTAAGTGGCGACGATTGGAACTGTTTTTCTTAACCTTGGAAGAAGAGTGGAGACATAGTCAGTCCTATCGACTCCTGGCTATAATACTCAATTTGTTTGCTCAGATTAATAAGTTTTTTTGGCATGTCTAAATTTTTTTTGCGACTTGAAAAGGAACTATATAATTGTATGGGCATTTTTGTTTTTCAAGACCTATTGTCAGAAAATTAGCTAAATGGTCTGGAGGAATTTATAGACGGTATCAAGTTAGGTAAAAATTAGCTAAATGGTCTGGAGGGATTTATAGACGGTATCAAGTTAGGTAAAAACTTAATAGGGAAAGTTGTCCACATAGTTTGGCAGTTGTGGATCTAGGAAGGATCCTTTATTTGTTAAAGAAGTGGGAGTGGTTTCTTTGTGAGTTTATGTAATAATTTAGAATATTGCTCAATAATTGAATTATAGAAGATATGTGACAAGTGTTATGAGATAACTTGATGGAATTAATAGTTTAAAGATTTTAAAATGATAATGATGGATGGAACTTAGAAGTACACATACATGTATGCCGGTCGATGGGAGACTGAGAGTGGAACTCGGGAATGGAGCTTGTTGACTACACCCTTACAAGTGTTATGAGATAACTTGATGGAATTAATAGTTTAGAAGATTTTAAAATGATAATGATGGATGGAACTTAGAAGTACACGTACATGTATGCGGGTTGATTGAACCATGTACACGAAGGACATCTTAGTAGACTAGTCGTTGCAGCAATTCGTAATGCATTTTAGTAGATGGTTGTTCCTTTATATGGACATTGGCATACATCTTAGTAGACTAGCCGTTGTAGTAGTTCGTACCCATGCATTTTAGTAGATGGTTGTTCCTTTATATGGACATTGGCATATTATTTTTAATCATATTTGTAAACACAAGGATCAAATATAGACTTTTTTGATCAAAATTGAGACAAGTAGTCAATAAGGGGGACTTGGAAAATATAATTCCTACTTGTCATGTGATAGAGTTATTTACTTTGTTTAAAAGTTTGTTACATCTAAGAGAGATCTTGAATCTTATTTAAGTTGTCATGTGATAGAGTAATTTACTTTGTTTAAAAGTGAAGTAGTCAATAAGAAGGGACTTGGAAAATAGAATTCCTACTTGCCATGTGATAGAGTTATTTATTTTGTTTAAAAAATTATTACATATGAGAGAGCTCTTGAATCTTATTTAAGTGTGTGGTTGAGATATTCTCTCAACATATTGATGGTACGACTAATATAGTATTTCTATATTAAACCAATAGTTAAGTATTTATATGTGATTAATTTAATGTAAAACAATTTTGATGTGCAAAACCAAACCCACATAAAAAACTGTTAAAAAAAACAACAAATTGTAGAAACTTTTATGAAAATAAAAATTTCTTGAATAATAATAAAATAGCATTTATATGTGTAATTAATTTAATTGTAAAACCATTTGGTGTGAAAAAGGGTTCCCATATAAAAAGACTCCCAAAAAAAACAAATTGTTGAAACTATCATGGAAATAAAGATTTTGGAATAGTAATAAAATAGTATTTATATGTGTGATTTTACTTAATGTAAAACAATTTTGGTGTGCAAAACATCCCGGCATAAAGAGACTACCAAAGGAAACAACCAATAGTAAAAACTATTTTACTATTCAAGAAATAAATATTTCTTGAATAATAATAAAATAAAGGCCTTGCATGGAAAAAAAAACTAAAAACTATATCACCATTATTTGTATAAAAACCTTAATTAAACTACCATATTTTAACATCAACCAATAGTTTAATATTTGAAAATGCAAAGTGAAAAAGAATAGTAATAAAGTTAAAAATTTAAAGTGTATTGTAATTCTATTTATCTAGTTTAAAGAAAAATAATATATTATAATTAATGGTCTCAAATGGTATAATAATAATGTAGAGTCTTAATGGTCTCAATGAGTGCTAAGTGAACTATTCAAAAATAATGAGAAATTAGTCAGTTATGACTACCTCTCATGGAAATGGTCATACATGAATGACTTACTTAAAGAAGTTGAATCCCAAAATGATATCTCTCATTGAAATGGTCATACATGAATGACTTACTTAATCCCAAAATGATAATACTTAAAATGTAGAGTCTATTCACGATTTTCTCATTGGTTAAGGTTTAGAGGATTATAAGATCATAATTTTTATTTAATTAATATATTAAATAAAACCTTTAAATTGTATAATAAAATAGGAATAATGTTCTATTTCATTATTATGTAAAAATAAATGTTTTAAAATTTACCTATAATAAAATATAAATTTTAATTAATAAAAAAGTAAATTAAGAACATTAAATTTTAAAACTGTAATTTTTTAAATTTAAGTAACTTTTTCTTAAATGTTAAATCAATTTCTATATTTAAAAATACACTTAAAAAAATTAAAATTTGTGATTAACAAGAAAATTATCAAATTTATGTTTTTATGGTAAATTTAAAATGTTTTGTATAACCAAAAAGACTCAAATTATTAAATTTAAGTAACTTTTTCTTAAATGCTAAATCAATTTCTATATTTAAAAATACATTTAAAAAATTAAAATTTCTGATGACAAGAAAATTATCAAATTTATGTTTTTATGGTAAATTTAAAATGTTTTGTATAACCAAAAAGACTCAAATTACGCACTTTTGTACCTGGATTACAAAAGGGATAGGGATCTTTATTTAAAGGTGGAGATGTTGGATAACTGGTAAATTTAAAATTTTTTGTATATGTTGGATAACTGGTAAATTTAAAATGTTTTGTATAACCAAAAAGAAATTGTCTACCTAGATTACAAAAGGGATCTTTATTTAAAGGTGGAGATGTTGGATAACGGGTAAATTTAAAATTTTTTGTATATGTTAGATAACTGGTAAATTTAAAATGTTTTGTATAACCAAAAAGAAATTGGCTACCTGGATTACAAAAGGGATCTTTATTTAAAGGTGGATATGTTGGATAACTGGTAAATTTAAAATGTTTTGTATAACCAAAAAGAAATTGTTAAATTTAAAATGTTTTGTATAGAGTTTTCTACCTAGATTACAAAAGGGATCTTTATTTAATGGCGGAGGAGAACCAAATATATTGTACTTTTCTACATATGTGCATAGTAAAATGTTGGTTCTAGAGCATCCTCTTGATATCTTCTAGAGAACCAAATATATTGTACTTTTCTACATATTTGTCTTTCAGTAACAGATGAAGAAGCTTCTTCATCTACCAGTCAAGAGAAACATAATTGAGACATTATTTTTTTAATCCCTTGGTATGATCATGGTTCAGAACCCAACAAGTGTCCTCATCCAGAATCTCAAAATTGGAGTAGGACTATCCCTCCACTCGCACCTCAGTTTACAACTTCCTATTTTCTTGCCTTGTCTACTAGGGGGCTACATTAAAATATGTAACATAGTCCTAAGTGATGAGGTGATCTCGTGAATTTTTTCCCACTCCACCCCTTCCACAATAGTCATAAGTGATGAGGTTATCTCGTGAATTTTTTCCCACTCCACCCCTTCCACACTGCATGTGTTATTTGGATGACATGGCAGACAAGAGGGAATCACACTTATAACAAAAAGTAAGGAAGTGGTAAGAGAAGGACCTAGAATAAGAACATTGAGGAGGCAAAGCAGAAGAATTCCAACATTATCAATGTAGGACATAGACCAAATTATACCACAAGGATGAGCCTAATACACAAATACCCTAGGAACTCTCTAACCAAATACCACAAGGATGAGCCCAATACAAAAACACCCTAGGAACTCTCTAACAAGGAAATACCCTAGGAACTCTCTAACAAGGTTATTGCCTGAGCTAATTGACAAACAACATAAACCAAACCCAATAGAGTTCAATACACTTAATAATGGGACCAGCTTAAATAAAACCAAGAGGCCATAATAAGATTGCCCTGAGGTAAAAAAAACTCTACAAGCGAGGTCTCTTACACAAAATAATATTTATCACAAATTTATTTCTCGAAGCCAAACCACACTTAGGAACCAACATGAACATAGACACCATGATGATTTTTGGACAAAAAAGCAATGAGCTAACAAAAATATGAAAAATACTAACAATTTCAAATAAGTCAGTGTCAGCAGAATCAGTTCAAGGCCAGTGTTGACCTCTATGACCAAGCTCCCAAACCACTAGCTATTTTCCTTTTTCTAGCTAAATTTCTTTGCCTCCCTCAATTTAGCCAACTTCTATTGTAAATTATCGTCCCTAATCTTGTTACCTAGCAGCCAAACTTTCATCTTTCCCACCGCACTATGACGCAAATACGAAACCCCAACTTCATCAACTAATTGGTCTTTTAACACCAAAGAAACCCACCCTCCACTTCTACAACTCTATGGATGACACAATTCTCTCAAAGTATGGAGTAAGTGCAAAATTAGGCTTGAATAAAACATCTCTCCCACCGCACTAGGACACAAATATGAAACCCCAACTTCATCAACTAATTGGTCTTTTAATGCCAAAGAAACCCACCCTCCACTTCTACAACTCTACGGAAGAAGCAATTCTCTCAAAATATGAAGAAAGTGCAAAATTAGGCTTGAATACAACACAGGCACGCACCTGCAAGAATACTTCACCTTCACCACCAAAATACAAACACTATTCAACATTACCTCTCCAATATTTAATTCCATGTTAATGGCATGATCGAGATGAGCCATACCATCCCTATTTAATAACCCTCTGTTCAAGACAAACCTTATAATAACTATGAAGGACATGGTGGGCTCATCCCAAACCTCTTGAATCTTGTGCACACTTCATTGAGGAAACAAATTATCAAATTTGAGTTTTAAAAAACAAAAACATTCAAAAATTAAAATGTCTATCTAAATATTACTAAAAACAACCACCACATATAGCAACTACACTTAGTATTAACCACATGTTAATAGCTACAATGAAAATACTTCAGATTTACATCAACTCAACAATGATTTGAATTAATAACACACATTTTTCATAAAAGTATCCTAATTTATAATAGATACTTGTTAACTGAACAACCCCATCTTAATTTATGAGGAGTAATCATTTATAATAGATACTTGTTAACTAAATAACCATTTTAATTTACGAGGAGTAATCAATTTTTAAGGAGAAAATTTTGAGGTGTAAAATGTTTTAAAAAATTAATTCTAATTTTATTTCAAAATATGAGCACTCTCTTCAATATTTCCAATTTTTACTAAAAATTATTATGGTAACATAAAATCCAATAACCTATCTATATTTATATTTTATCTATAGTTATATTGAAAGTTTTTCGTATGATATTTTTACTGTCGATGCTAAACGTATTTTTCCAAATATATCTCAAAAAAAATTATTACAGTTTATTATTCTTTTTTATGATTAACTTTTTTCTATTTTACTTTATTAAAACCTACTAAAATATTGAAAAAAAATAACATTTTATTCAAATACTTTATATTTTCTCTATATACATTTTGATTTATATTTAAAAATATATGTGATATTAAATCAAATCATATATTCTAATAAAATAAATTTATATAATATCCACTTTTACAAAAATTTATATGTTTTATTAAATCTTAAAAATATAATATTAGTGAAAATTTTTTAATAATATATTTTTACATTTGGAAAATAAAATTATAATTTGATTAATTTCAAAAAAATCAATAAAACTGAAAATCTAACAAACATATAGATAATCAAATTAAATATAAATTATTTCAAATAAAAAAAACGTAAGAATATTTAAAATATAAAAATATATTTAAATTTAAAAATCTAAAAAACATTTTCCTATTATATTATTTTTATAAGTATTTAAGTAAATTATAATTTTTAATATGAAAAATAATTTAATATGTGCTGTTTATTCGATATCATTGCAATGCAACTAACTGATTAGCATTCACAAAATATTGACACTATGTATCATAATTAAAGGAAATGAAGCATGCTTTTAGAAAAAATTGACCTTGCTGATGTCCATTGAATTCTAGAAAAAAATAACCTTGAAATCCAACCTCATTATAAATTCAGCGGTAACAAGTCTCAAGGTTCTTTTCCAGAAATATATATTTAAACAAATATCATAAAATTAGAGAATTTTTATTTCAAAAATTAACCTTAAATTATGGAATGCACACTTATTATAATATTAATAACCTTGAAATGCAACCTCATTATAAATTCAGTGGTAAGAAGAATCAAGGTTCTATTCCAGAAATATATATTTAAACAAATATCATAAAATTAGAGCATTTTTATTTAAAAAATTAACCTTAAATTATGGAAAATAATATTTTTGAAATCCACAATTATTATAATATTAGTAGTTGACCAGTCTCAGAATATGTTCAAGAAACAAACAATTTTAGCAGTTGACAAGTCCCGGGATACGTTCTTTCTTTCCCGATCAATATAATTTGAGGAGTTTAACAGTTCCACGATACGTTCAAGAAAGAAATATTTACACGTATAGTATAGGAAGCAAAGTCATACGTACGAAAATATGAAACTATTACACAAAGGCACTAATTTGAAAAATAATTATTAGCATAAAGTATATAACAACGTCATAGGTATAAAAGTGCATTTTTGGAAAAAAAAATAAAAAAAAATGTTAATTATAAAAGATTAAAAATGTCTCACTATAAGTTGCCTATGCCAAAAAAACATCATTCCCTTATTCTAAACTTTCCTGAAAGATGGGGTATATTTCAAGGTCCTCTGCATACACATTAAATTAAATCATTTTTTTCTCATCTAAAACATTTGTATGCAGGTACTAAAATTTTTAGGTTGCTTCCAATATCAAGTAATTAATGGAAAAAAAAAGAAGATCGTGTGAAAATGTACTTGCAACCCTCAATATATCAATGTATGAACATCAATGTACGGGAAGTTCACAGATCTGATCCATTGTTTATGTAACAGATTTAAGTAAATGACTGTCTATAACATGGAACAGCAGCTCAATATTGTAATTAAATGTCCCTAATTCCCAGCAGCAGGCTTGGACAATTTGCGTGTCGCTGGGGGGATCCAATGTGCAGTGCAACAAGCTTTGAAATGTTTTCTAACGTGTTGACATTGACTCCCGGGAGTAGTGCAGTTAGTGTCACTTACGCAGGGAGTAGTATCACAGTCAAGGTACACTGCGGCGTTAACTACAAAAGGATTTGGAAATACCAGACAAAATCAGATTCTCAAAAGAATTTTTAGATCAAAACAACAAAAATACTTAACCTTACCATGTGTTGCCCAGGTCAAGAAAATCAGCATTGTTATTGCAGTAAACATTTTCAAATCCCTATATTCCATTGTCATCGTTGCCATTCTCTCCAGTTATAGGAAAGATAGAAATAGATACTGTTATTCAGTTTCCACAAAAGGAATATGATAACATAAAGTCCCAAATCCAATATTTATAAGAAAAAAAACTCCAAAGACATCCACAGTTATAAAGCACCAATGTTTGTATTAAGAATATTATAGATATAAGGATAATATTGTTGGATTCAGTTTCAACGGTTTGGATTTAGTTTCAACGGTTTTTTCGATTTTAGTAACTGATTACATCATGCACTATAACCTTGGCGGATTAGATGACCAACAAAAAAATCATCATAATTGAAGAGAAAACAAAAATGTTGTTACAAATGTACTTGAAAGTTGAGGTTGAGTTAGTAATAGTTGAAGTAGAAAAAGATACAAAAGAATACCCACATAAATAAAATGAAAAAGATGAAGAAATATCAATAAAGAATACCATGGTAAAAGTAAAGCTAAGAAAAAAAGAAAATTCATGTAGAACAGAGTTGGAATAAAAGGGAAGAATAACCTTCTCGAGGATAAAGCTAGGACACATTGATCTAGCATGTAAAACAAGTTTGTTGAGTTGATCTCAAGTGTTTTAATTCGAGCTAAAGACTTAGACAAACATGCAATCATGTTATGAGTTTTGTAAGCCCATAGACACATTACTGGTTATAAAGGAAATGGCTAATATTAATACGCTTCTACTGAAAATTAAGGGGAGTAGTATAATTTTCTGCCGATAGGTAGTGTTATTTAGAAAAGTCAAGACAAGTTTTAGTTGTTAAAGTTCACTATGTAAAGTTAGCTAGACCAATAATCTAAACGAACTCCATGTATAAATATGAGTCAATGAAGTAATTATCTTGCATGCTCATCATATAAGAAGATTAATATAACAAGTTATTACTTTTTTTCTAAATTAATTTATAACAAACCCTCAGTTAATGGTCTCCAAGTTAAAATTATTTTTCACTTGTCTTGTAATTTTACTGTTGAATGACTAACTTTGATGTGTTATTATATAGTGTCATTGTCAATATATGAATATTTACCAAGATGGAATGGAATGGAGATAATTTTTTCGCTACAATAATTGAATCCATGAGGAACCAATGATGGACATGGTACTCTATTGTCAGTATTCCTTGTTTTCATAGGTCGATGGGCCTACAACTTCACATGCATGCTATGCACGATAGATGTTTGTATTGAAACTTTTTTGGGGTTACAACTATGCATGCTTGTTATTCTTGATATAATTATGGTTCGTCAAGGAGAAAACAAAGTGCTTGGAAAATTTGTGGTGACTGTTGCAAGAAATGTTTTTCATTATCTCATTTTTTATCTAAAATATAGCACGAAACACAATAAGTTTCTCCCACTTCTGGTATGTTATGCATGTTGGAAGCATCTACGTTCCTTAACCAAAAAAATGTGGGTTATTGTATCTCTAGTCCAAATATGTTATCCATGTTGAAAGCATCTGCATTCCTAAATCAAAAAATGTGAGTTATAGTATCTCTAGTCCAAATATGTTTGTAACTTCATTTATTTGGTTGGCTTTGTACAAGGAACACAATTTTCTCACTCTAGTTTGTGGGCAAGTTGGAGGCTTGTTGGTGATTTGGTTAAGTTGCAATGACTATGGTTTTCAATAACTAAGCAATGCAATCCTCACACGACAAATCACACCTTATTTGGTATTCATTGATATGCTCATTTCGATTGTGCATTGAGTGTAGTATTTTTGAATTGGATTCCAATAACCTACGTGATTTTCTTGGTAATGTGTACTAGATCAAGGGAAATTTTGGACTTGTAGGTCTTTGCATTTGTACTTCAGATAAAACCCTTTCACTTTGGACCAATGTGCCTCGTCAACCAAAGTGTCTCCTTCCTATTGTCATGATTGTATAAACTCAATTTACTAGTGGATGTCATGTGTTGGTTGCATCACAACCTCCATCGTTTGAATTTACGGTCAAGTTTGAAAGGGTGATCTTATAGGTTGCTCCTCTTAAGGGGGCTAAATTGATGGATCACCAATGCTGCTAGGGAATTGTCACTCATGGAATATCGATTTTGTAATCCGATATATAGGAAGGTGAAATGAAACAACTATTTTAAAAAATGGTTGGTGTGCTACTTGACTGGAATTTAGAAGTGTGCATCTAAATTTCTGCATATGGGAAGAGGTATAGAGAGATGATAGTGAAGTAAAATGTGCGAAATTTTATGGGTGGCGAAAGATATATACTAAGTCAAGTCAAGTCCATATATGAGGATTATATTCCTTGATATCCATTATTGTAATTATAATAATTTTTTGGTTAATCATAAAAGTTAAAAATAAAATATATTTGGGAAGAAAATTATTGAAGGAATGTGCTCAAAACTCAGTCAAAATGTTAATAATGTAAATAAATATAATCAATACGTTCTTAAGAAAAAAAAACCAAGTTGAAGCAAGACTTGATCACATATGGCATTATCTACTTGTTTTTAAAAGTCATATTCGGCTAGATTCTCATTACAGTACTCTACTATGTAATGTAAAAATGGTTATTTAGGACTTCTTGGTTAGATTTGTTGTAGCTATAACATCAATTTAGTTGTGTTATTTTCCAATTGATTGATCATTGGTAAAATAGTATTTGAAAAATGTTCTCAAATGAGTTATCATTAACAATGGCATGAAGTGTAGGATTAACTACAATGTACGTTTTATCTAGATTGTTTTCCTAGAGAACTAGAGAGCACCATGGTTGGCTACCAACGTGTCTTGATAATGGAGATATATCCATATGAACGTTGGTATTTTAGTCTTTATTGTCAAGTTGATGTTAAGCCCTACCGTATAATACGTTCTCAATCAATATATGGCATACCAATGTTTATCTCAAAAGTGTAGTATGTTTCTAGTTGGTATACCATCCATGATAAGATTCCTATAAATGAATGGAGGAGCATGGACACCTTGATTTAGTTATCAAAGAATTTTTCCGTAGTGAATAGCTAGTGGTTGGTCATTGTGGTAGTCAAAGAAATTACAAAGGGTCATGCTTCCTACTAGGGAAGCTAGTTGATAATTTCATACCTACTCTATGCTGGAATGATGAGGTTGTTGTAGAAAGGATGACAATGTATTTTTGGATGCTAAATAAAAAATTACAGTTTAGTTAGAGCATTGTGGTTGACACTTCTTGTCATAGGAATCAATATCGACTAGTGATGGCTTAGAAAATCAGAGTTGGTCTATTGTGATGAGAAAACGTAGTGACCATGGAAAAATGTTATCCACATGTTGTGCTTAAGGAAGGTATAGGTTGTGATGTATGAATCCGATGTTTTAATCTTTGTATTTACCTTCGAAGCTTGTATCTTAGCTATCTGAAGAGAACTATTGTAATAGTATCTACGCTTTGTTTTCAAAGGCTCATACCTTCTACTGCATGGGATGGTTTATATTAATTGTATATTTCCATATTTATGTATGTAGCATGTAAATGTCATAAGAAAATAAGACTTAGATAACATGAATACATCATTTCCATGTCCCCCTGATTATTTGTATAACGAATTTAGTACAATGTTAAACCCTTATTATCGAGTTGTCAAACACTCGGCGGTGGGGTTGTCTATTGGTTCGATGATTAATGGGTGGAACATGTTGGTTGTAAACTTGGAAAGTGTCCTAGGAGCCTAAAATTCATTATGCATTCACGAGGAGTTTAGCAAGAAGGTGATTGAAAATGTACTTGCGTATTGTTCTATTAAATTGCTAGTCGTGGAAATTAGATACACCCTTATTCTAACGGATGGTTCTTGGTTTAGATGGGCCTTTACTATTCAGTGATATTAAAATAAAGGAGGTGAAGGAAACAAATAATAAGTGGGAATAAATATATATCTTGTAGATATCATTATTTTCAATTGATGTTGGAGAATATATTGTAAGGGAGTAAATGATGAGGAGACATAATCTGAGAAAGATTGAGAAAAAAAACCATTAAGGGAGAGGGCTGGAATTAAAATTTTCGGTTCTTATAATTTAATGTGTCATATTGGATCATATGTAACAAAATATATTTGTTATTATATTGTTTAGTGTAATCTAGAGTTTGTCCCAAATGTATATTTTTATTCTATGGTTTAAGAGGTTGTTAGATTCTCCCAACTAGCTAGCTGATATTTGGGGTATGTTTTTTTTTTTTTTTAAATTTTTTTTTAAGAAAAAGTGATCTTGTTTCTTCGATCCTGAAAAAAATATACATATTGGTTTGCCCTAGTATGCCACTAGGGAAACTAGGCCGGTGGCAAAACCAATGTCTTGAATTTTTAAATTTCCATAAAATATATCATGATGCCAATCACCTACTAAATCTATTATGAATTGAAAACTAGAAAACTTGTGAGGAAAATAGATAAAAACGAGTGTGAGAATAAACCATGAGTCAATCTTGGGGGATTTCAACTCCACAACAATAATTGGTTCTCTCTGATTTCTCCATAAATACATAGGATTAGGATGAAGTCCTAGATGAGTGTCATTTTCCTATAGTCTTTGGTCAAGTCCACATGATTTCAGTTTAGTTTCATTGAGCATGAACATGATATCATCTTATGCCTCATTGGAAGGAATAATTGTTGTACCAACAACATTTTCATGCACCGATATATGTTTTTGGTGTACATACACTCGTTGAATTTTACCTATGCTTGTCCAACATTGGAACCCAATTTTCTATTTCACTTGTGACTTTCATCTCACATAGGAAACCATGCACCCCTACAATATTCTTCTTAGCATTATCAAATTCCTCTTGAATTTGTGGTAGCATATGTGTCTAAAATAAATTTTCTAAGGAATGTACACACTACTAGGCCTAAGAATTCCCCATTTCTCTATAACGTGCCACTCGTTGTTAGCATCTAGCAAACTATTGAGATATTGAGGGGCTTTGAAAAAAATAGAATAGCTGAAATTGAAGACCAAAAAGGGTGTAACATAGATAAAATTGAAGACGAGGATGGTTGTATCATAACCTATAGGAAATTCTTGAAGCAATTTGGCTTCAACAAAAAAGAGAGAGATGTAGATAGTGAGTGTTGCAAAGGAGGGGGCTAGCCAGAGGGGGAGTAAGACATCTAGAGGTGTACCCAAAAGGAAAGGATGAATATTATCATTGTGAAAGGAATGGGAAGGGATTTAAAAAAAAATGTTTTCCTTCCTACAATAAATTATGAGAATGAAAATTAGAGGCTACGAGTGGTATTGATTCCTGACCATGTTCAAGCCTGAACAAGAATATACTTTTTAGCTTATGTAGAATCAAATTATTACATAGACGGATCCTCCTCCAACATGCTTGATCACTCATTATCATAATGAATTTTCTTAGTAATAAGTTCAAGTGTGGGGCATGCAAATATTCACTAGTGGCATTTCCCTTTGTATTGATTACCTTTCTTTTCAGCATTAAACTCTTCTAGTTATTATGGTTACCTAAATTCAAGGTGTAATGTTCCATTTTGAGTGGATTGCACTAATGATACTATGGTTGAGTATCAAGGGAGAGGGGATGTTCCACGTGCATGATAATTTATACTTGGTGGGGTGTTATAAATGTTGTGTGTGGAGCCTAATTATTTTCTTTATTTAGAGGTATCATCGTGTCAAACCCTAGTTCTCAATGGGGTGGAAATGCCATGGGTTTAATCACCATTAGGAGGTTCGATGGGGGCTGACAAATTTTTTAGGAACCTTCCCCTTGTATGGGTTTGGGGGCAGCACCCCTGAAGATAAAAATAGATGTAAAATTTCCTTGTAAAATATTGTAATTTCGTAGTCAATCTAGGTTGTTCATTAAGAAAATTATATGAAACCCGTCGATTATATGTGGGAATTGTATTACGGATGTGTATATGTGTATTTTGGGTGAGAAAGAGAGAGGATATTGTGTGAGAGTGAAGAGGAAATTACATCAGATCTACTGTAGGTTGTATCTCATCATTTTACTCGATAATATAAAATGAAGGACTCGATGTTCCCTGTGGACATAGCCCAAGTTGGGTGAACCACATATATATGTCTTCCTCTTGTTTTATGTGTTTTTTGTGTTTGTGTTTTTGCGATATTTTATGTGTTCCATTTATCTGTAATATATAATTTTCAACAAGTGGTATAAGAGCCAAAGGTCTATTTATCTGATAAAATTGTAGGAAAGAAGGGTTTCTGGTTCAAGTGGGAGCAATGGTGAAAGATGGTAGTTTTAGGGTCGAGAAATTTAATAGCCAAAACTACCAGCTGCGGAAGACGCATATGGAATATTATCTATATAAGAAATATTTGTACCTACTATTAAGTAGAAAGACAAAGAAGCTTACTAATGTGACAAATAAAGAATGGGGGCTTCTCAAAAGAAAGCCACTTGGAACAATATGACTATGCATGGTCGTGTCCATAACCTTTAATATTTCAAAGGAAATGAGAACAGAGGGTTTAATGATGACAGTAGCCAAACTATATGAAAATCCCTCAGCCTCAAATAAGATATTTCTTATGAAGCATTTAATTAAGATGAAGATGTCAGAAGGTGGATCCATTGTCGATCATTTAAATGAATTTAATATGGTTGCCAATCAGTTAAGTTCTGTAGGGGTAAATTTTGATGATGAAATTAGGGATTTGTCATTTCTAAGCTCATTTCAAGAAAGTTGTGATTCCTTAGTTATGGCCATTACTAACTTTGTCTCAGGATATAGTACTTTAAAGTTTCATGATGTAGTTGGTGTTATCCTTAGCGACGAAATGTGATGGAAAGGCTTTGGTGAGACATCAGGTAATTCTTTGACTACATAGACTAGGGGAAGACAAATGTTAAGAGGAAAGAGCCTAGGATATGGAAGTAAGTTAAGGAAAGGCATATCCATGTCCATATCGGGGATAGTATGTTGGAAATGCGGGAATAAAAGATACCTGAAGACAGACTGTAAGTCTCGGAAGGGAAAATAAGGAGATGCACAATACAAAAACATTCATGAAGTGAATGTGACAGGTGATGCATTGCAATATGCTTTGATTATTTCATTAAGAAATATTATGGATGCCTCGGTGGTATATTTAGGGGCCTTATTCCATTCCACATATGATAGGATATATTTTCTTGATTATGTTCAAGGAGATTTTGGACATGTTCGTCTAAGTTATGATAAGCCTTATAAAATCATTGGAATGGGTAAAGTTTTCATAAAAGAGTAGAATGGAAACCAATGGCTTTTGAAGCAGGTAATTAATGTTCCTGATATATAGAAAAATATAATTTCAACAAGGGAGTTGGGAGGTGAAGGTTGTGTAAATACTTTTACAGATAAATCTTGGAAGGTCATTAAAGGAGCCCTCGTAATAGAAAAAGAAGAAAAGGTTGCTACATTGTATTATTCAATGGTATTTCTAATAATTTAACCTCCAACGGAGAAGATACAACATTGTGGCCTCATAGGCTCTAGCACATGAGCCAGAAGGGGATGCAGATTCTTCACTCAAGAAATTTGTTGTCAAGTTCGAAACATGTTTATTTGGATTTCTATGAGAATTGTGTTTATGGTAAACAAAAGAGAGTAAGATTTCTCATAGTTGGTAAAGAAAATAAGAGAAAAAAATTAGAGCTTATGCATACAAATGTATGGGGACTTACTGAGGTATCATCTCTCGATGGTTGTTGCTATAGTGTTACTTTTATTGATGATGCAACCGGGAAAACATGTATTTATTGTATTCAAAATAAATCTGATGGATTTGATAGTTTCACTAAAAGAAAAGCTTTGGTTGAGAATGAGACAAGAAAGAATTTGAAGTGTCTCAGATTAGAAAATGGAGTTGAATATTGTAGCAAAGAGTTTGATAAGCATTGTTCAGAGCATGGAATTCACAGAGAGAAGACAGTTACATGAACACCACAAGAAAATGGTGTTTAAAAAGAGATGAATAGGACAATCATGGAGCATGCAATGTGCACGAGATTGCATGCATAAGTGTCTTTACAATTTTCAGCAGATGTTGTAGATATTATTGTTTATCTAATAAATAGAGGGCCTTCAAGTTCCTTGGATGGTGGAATTCCAAAGGAGGCATGGACATGTAAAAATCTAAACTACTTATTTTTAAATAATTTTGGTTTGGAAGCCTTTGTCCACATTAGTAAAGAAAATAGAACAAAGCTTGAAGAAAATTCAAGGAAATGCACCTTTATTGGATGTGGTGCTAATGATTTTGGCTATCTCTTATATGATTATGAAAATCATAAAATCATTAGGAGTAGAGATTTCATATTCAATGAAAATTTCTTGTATAAGGATCAGATGCAGGAAAAGAAACATGGAAGAAAACATAAAATACGCAGTGCTTGATGAGATCATAGAAAAAGTAAAGGTGCCTCAAAATCATAACAATCAATAGCTACAACAACAATATCAACCACAACAAAAATAGGCACCTCAAACACCTAAAAGTGGTCTTAGAATATTTAAAAGGATAAGTAGACCCCCTGAATGATACTCTCCTTCAATATATTATTTATTTCTCAATGATTTTGGTGAACCACATGTTATGAAGAAGAAATTCAGGTAGAAACAAGGTAGAAGTGGGATCTATCCATGAAACCAGAGATGGACTCCTTGGTATATAACCAAATTTTTGACTTAGTTAGGTTACCTGCAGGTAAAATAACATTACAAAATAAATGGGTTTATAGGTGGAATGAAGAAGATGGAGGCAAAAAAAGGTATAAAGCAAGACTTGTGGTGAAGGGATTTGCGTAGAACAAAGGTATAGATTTTGATGAAAACTTTTCTCCTATTGTTAAAATGACTTCAATTAGAACTATTTTAAGTCTAGTAGCAACAAAAGATTTTCATCTTGAGGAGTTAGATGTAAATATGGCCTTTCTCAGTGGAGATTTGGATGAACAGATCTATATACAGCTTCCAAAAGGGTATGAGGTCAAAGGTACGAAGAAACTAGTGTGAAGGTTGAAGAAGAGCTTGTATGGCTTAAAATAGACTCCAAGGCAGTGGTATCTAAAAATTGATAGGTTTATGTTCGAATAAGGTTATATGAGATGTAACTTTGATCACTGTGTTTACCTCAAAAGGTAAAATGATGGAAACTATATTATGGTGTTATTTTATGTAAGGGACATTCTTGCTTCAGGGTCTAAGATGCAAGAAAGAAATGAGCTTAAAGAAAAATTGGCAAATTCATTTGCAATGAAGGATTTGGGTTCTGTAGAATAGATCCTTGGTATGAGAATAACTAGAGATAGGAAAAAACACAAATTAACATCGTCATAGTGTGAGTACATACAAAAGGTGTTGGAATGATTTAATATTCAGAATAAAAAACTAGTTACTACACCTTTGGCTGGCCATTTCAACATAGGTAAGGAGATGTATCCCAAGACTTCAGAAGAGATGGATTATATGTCTAAATTTCCATATGCATCAATAGTTGGAAGTATAATGTATGAAATGTTTTGCACAAGGCCTGATATTGCACATGCAATGGTAGTTGTAAGTAGGTACATGAACAATCCAGGAAAAGAACATTGGATGACTGTGAATTGGATTCTTAAGTATTTGAGAGGTACCACAAATCAAGCATTATGCTTTGCTGGTTCAAACATTTCTCTATAGGGATATGTTGAGGCAGATATAGTAGGTGATAGAGATAACAAGAGGAGTACCAGAGGGTATGTGTTTACTATAGGTGCAACAACTATTAGTTGTGTTTCAAAACTGAAAAGTGTTGTTGCAGTTTCAATAACAGAAGCGGAGTATGTTTCTCCTACAAAGGCTAGTAAAGAAATGATTTGCTTTCAAAGGTTTATGGATGAATTGGGTAAGAAGAAATATATGGGCAGGTTATAAAGTGACAACTAGAGTGCCATTAATCTTCCAAGAAATCAAAATAACATTCCAATACTAAACATATAAATCTCAAGTACCATTTCATATGTTCAGGTTTGGAAGATGGAAAGTTCAAGATGGAAACGATACACACTAGCTATAATCCTACATATATGTTAACACAATTTGTAACCAGGGAGAAATTGAGACTGTACTCGGTTTCAATTGGTATTCAAGTATGATGATGAATATGAGAAATAACCAAGTCCAAACTGGAAACATTGTCTAGCAAATGAAGTCATGGTGGAGTTGCTATAATCAGAGTCCAAGTAGGAGATTGTTGGGTGTGGAGCTTGATTATCTTATTTTTTTAGAGGCGTCTCTATGTTGGACCCTAATTCTTAATGGGGTGACAATTCGACCGGTTTAATATCCATTAGGGGGGTACGGGGTCTCGGGGGGGTGGCGACAACGATTATATGAAACCCTATTGGTAAGGGTTCGGGGGAAGTGCCCCTAAAGCTAAAATTAGATACAAACGTTCCTTGTAAAATATTGTAATTTTGTAGTCAATCTGAGTCATTCATTAGGTAGATGATCTGACAATACAATTTATGTTTTTTTCCCATAGAAGGAAACCCCTCAATTTATATGAGGGAATTGTATTGTGGTTGTGTATATGTTTATTCTGAGCAAGAAACATAGAGGAGACTATGTGAGAGAGAATAGGAAAATACTGTGGATCTATTGTACATTGTATCTCTTCATTTTGTTGGATAATATAAAAGGAATGATTGGTTGTTTCTCCAAGGACGTAGCCCAATTGGTTCAACCACATATATATGTGTCTCACTTGTTTTATGCATTTCCTATGTTTGTGTTTGTGCAATTTTTTATGTGTTCTGTTGATCTGTAATATATATTTTTCAATAAGAAATGCACACCGTGACGAATTCCCTCTCTATCACCCCATTGAAGATGAATCTTTTAGTGTTGATTCCAAACATTTTTGTTTCAAGTATACTTAAGGTAGGGCTTCCATATTGTAGCCCATTTGTCTATCCTATTCTAGGAATATTGTGATAGCTCATATCTATCTATCTATCTATCTATCTATATATATATATATATATATATATATATCCCTTGCACCTACCATGCCAGCTGAGGAAAAATAGTGTATTAGAGATTACATGAGTAGTATCCTCTAGGATACCTTCTAGTCTCTACTTTTAGAGACTCTACTTGAATAATATCTATGAATTATTTTGGTGAACATGTTGATGATGAGTTAGGTGTCTCCTTCAATGATAAGCTTATAAAAATGTTTGGAATGAGAAAAATTTAAGCCTATTTCTAAAGCTTTAGGTTTAATTATGTTATTACTAGTAATGTTCATTGGTTCATAATAGAGAAATAAGTTGTAACCCATATGGTTTCTATAGAAACCACCAAACCTTGCAATTCTTGGATTTCCTTTAAAGGCTCCATAGATGTTAAATTTTACAAAGGAAAAAGGAGGAAGAAGTCTAAACAAGGGAGTATAATGAGAAGTTTAGGCAATGGCCATTTACAGATCCACTTGGGAAAACTAACCCCAAATTATACACCAGTACTATTAAGGCCCATCAAACCCTATTCAGTTATTACATGCCCTAAATGAAGTCAATCATTAGAATTCCTCCTTCCCAAGATATTCCATGACTGAAATCATTGAAAAACTGCCTCTAAGAAGATCAACATAGGCAGGCCTTTATCAACATGCATTGTAGTGTAGCCCAATACACTGCTAGGGTGCATTGCAGCACACCTAAGCCCTCTTTGGCCCGCACTGGGCGAATTTGAGTGAAATCTACATTAGGGTTTGGAATATTCTTATCCACAATATTCCACTAGAAGTTTCCTAACGCTATCCACTCCTTTGCGCTCGAAATTGGATGACGGAGGGAGTTAAGGAACATCAATCCCTTTATCCCTTCCTCCATGGAACTAAATCCTAATTTTGGGAGGGAAATCATTATCACCATTTATGGCATAACTTCCTTCATTCACGTATAAACAAACCACTCATCTAAGTGATCAAGGGCTGGAAATAATTGAATTATACGGAGATGTTATTAGTATGAAACTTCAGTTGGTTTCAAGTATTGTAATGATGTCCAAATGTCTTCTTTTTTATGATGAGAGGATGGGATTGAACTGTAGGAGTGACACTGAATCAAGAAAATTGGTTGTAACTCTTCCTTTTACTAATAAAGTGTTCAATGTTTTTTCCATATGTTTGTACTATTCATTGATGCTTTCATATGTGTATTATGCACCTGATTCCATTCTATGTTTAGTCAATAGATCATTATTATATGCTTTGAATGGTTTTTTTCCTCTGTTTATGTGCAGGTACTTTTCAAGCAGATTAAATATGGAAAGGAGTGACAGAATTGGTCAAGGAAGATAAGGAGTAAGTGAAAGTTTCAGGTATGCTTCTTTACTGTCTTATTTAATCTCTTGGTTATAGAAAAAGTAGAGATTGCTTTGCACTCTTGTTCTAGACTTGGCTACTAGTCTAGGGGTTTAGGTGTTTATTCATAGACACTAAAACTTCCCAAAACAAATTGGCAACTTCACTAGGGAGCGATTTATCCATATTAGTAGCTTATGAACCTCTTACGACATTTCTACATACTGTAATTGTGGTTGTTGATTTAATTTCAGTCTTATTTCATTGAAAATTGAGTCAAAACTATGTCAAATTGCCTTAAAAAATGGCTTACTGTCACCAGCATAGCCCAATGAAGGACACAGTGCACTACAATGCACTTCCGACATAGAGCCAGTGCACTGAAGCACACTGCCTCTCACTGTAGCCTGCGCTGATCCCTTGAGGGTCAGTTTCCCATGTAGGAGCTCAAGTTTTCTGCCAATTTTCTCTTGTTTAAATGATTTTCTGAATGTTAATGATGTCTTGTCTCTGAAAATAGTTTTTCATCTCCTTAGCTTGCCCTACATAGACTAGGATTGATAAATGTTTCTTATGTATTTACATTGTCATTTTCAATCTATAGTCGAAAGTTAGTTTTTGATTGATTAATCTTTGTCGAAAGAAAGTGTCATAAAATCATCTTTTCCTTTGAAAATTGAATTGTCGTAAAGTCTTCATTCATGAAATATCAATTGATTGGTGTGTGCATATGATTATTCTTTTAGTTTAAAGTGTCGTAATTCCTCATTTCTTTGAAAACTAAAGTTTCGTAAAGTATTCATTTAGTTGAAAAGAAATTGTCGCAACATCATCATTTTTATGAAAAGTTTTTATTGATCAATTGTGCATTAGTTTTCCTTTCCGTTCATTCACATTAAGGGAAAATTATAAATAAATATATGCGTCTTGCATTGAAAAATTTTATGTGTGCTGATAGGAATAGTGTAGGGAATTCGCATTTAGATTTTGCTCTTTTCTCTTTCATCGAAACAAAGTAAATCGTATTTTCATTGTTAAATTGAATGGAGAAAATGCTTATCATGATAGTTGCATTCCTAGGAATTTCAGAATACATCACGTGGTGAACTTGAAAGGAAAATTCCTAAGTAAGATAAACTTAAAATAAACATCAATTTACCTAATGGAACATTGTCATTAACGAGAACATTTAGTGTTTCTAGGCTAGAGATGTGTTCTGGCATTGTAAAAGAAAGCAGCTATCGCTACCTTGTCTACAATACATACTGAGCGTGATACCTCATTCCACATACGTGAGTACATCGTAGCTCGCCCATGTATCTTCAAGTATATAGGGTGGTGTTACAGTACGTAAAGTATATGGGAATGCTCTCACTATGCAGTTTTGCATTAGACAACACTTATACGGACTGGGCCTCCATGTACCTTTGGGTATGTATAGGAGGACAACTCTAGGTTGTTATCCATCCTTAAGTAACCAAGTCAGTTGCCTAGTAAACTATGATACTCTGAACATAGCATTCGGGGAGATTGCCTGCCCATACTCTTGGTTCACCAGGAGGTATTCTGCAGTTCACAATTGCTTGGTAAACCTTTTGCCTACTATACCCAATTTTGTTTATTTCTTTTTTGATAATAAAATTAATCAGCAATCATGGAGAAAAATCAACCCATACCCCATCGTTCATAGTGAACAATGAGCAAACTGCCTTTGCCTCTCGAAGCAACACCAATTTGGGCAAAGTGGTCTCGCTTAACTGAGTCTAGTACATCAAGAACTCCTAGTTCTTCATCTGAGTTACCTGAATCATCTATTTTGGTAAGTACAGAGACTCCATTTACTCCAACTATTTTTGGTACATCCATTCCTGGAGAAGAAGTTTCACAATTACCTGAGGACATTAGCACTGATCCTAGTGAAATAGTAACCGAAGTTATTCAAAAACAAGTTGATCCTCAACTTGAAATTGCTCAACGAGAAAGTACTTCTGAACTTGAATCAGTTCAATCATAAGTTAATCTAGAATCCATCCCAATTTAAACAGAAGTTACATCTAAAGCTGAAGTTGTTCAAGAACCTCTTTATGAAATTGTTGTTCATTTACCTGAACATCTGGACTTCGAATTTGAACATTCAGAAGTTGTTACTTTACCAGAAGACGATCAACTCGTTACCCCTCAAACATCAGTAACTACTGAAACTTTATCCTTACCCTAATACTCCTGATTTTTTCGTTTCATTTGATTTTGTTTCTTTTCAAGTACCCTATCGATTCTTTAGGATAAATTTTGGGATAGTTAGCTATGGTTGAACAACCATCAACATCTCAAACTGTGTCATCTGATGAAGCTTCCACGTAATCTTTTGTTGTAACCTCTTCAATGTTCTCTACCACACCTGAGTCGCACCTGTATGGTGAATCATCCATCCCGGTTGGCTACCAATCATTGTTTGGGACCCTGTAAAAGGTTTCTTCTACACCATGGTCATCACCCATGTCCTCAACTAGAATTTTACTTGGTTCTTCTCTAATGGGAACTCAACAGTTTCATCCTGCATATTAGTATGAAGCTGGACAATCTGGTCAACAAAGACCTATGTATCCATTAAATACTGGATTTCCACCAAATGGAGAGAAATATGCTTATTCACCGTATCCTCCTTATTCTAGGGGACTACCATATGGCAATATCCCACAGTATTCAGGTCAATCTAGAATTAGAGTTTATCAATGGCAACCAACAATGCCAGTTCAACCAAGGCTTATGTATCCAACACAACCAATGCAAACTATGTCAACTATACCCATTACACCTATTGTTACTACTGTCCCACATTCACAAGCTCAAACTGTTGTATCTCAACTGCTACAAACTGATGCTTCTACCTTGTAATCACAAGTTTTAAGTCAAGAAGTTCAAGTTCCTCAAGTTTTTTTACAACAACCACTTGTTTCTGGAGTTCAGCAACAACCTCAGCTTAGTATACCCTTATCTGGACAGACCCAGGCTTACAGTGGTATATATTATTCACATCCTCGCTAACCTTTCATTATTGGATAAAAAAAATCGTTAAATCAACAATAGTTGATTCAACAACCATGGCAGCCTCAATTTCAACAACCCCAATTCTAGCAATTCCAACCTTAGTTTGGACTTATTGCATAGGCTCAACCAAGTTTTGGTCAATATCAAGCTTACCAAGGTCCTGGTCAAGAAGGCTTTGTAGGTTATGGGCAACCACACATTCAACATAGTTATCAACAACCACCTTACATTGGTTTTTTTCAACAACCATACCAATATTACCAAATGCAGATGCCATATGTCGGTATGCAAAGACCTATTGCTCAGGCAATTCCATCGTATCCTAGGTATGCTCAACCTGACTTGAGTAGATAGTTTCCATTTGTAGCAACTTTAGAATTACCAAATTTAAATCGGCTCACTAATGATCCAATATTATATGCAACTTGGTGGCTAGTAATTCCGCATAAGTTACCATCAAGAATTCTAAAATTTAAAGAAAATCCTATGGAAGACCCATCAAATCATGTTATGACCTTTCATTTATGGTGTTCATCAAACTCCTTAAATGACATTTTGGTCAATATTTGTATTTTCCAAAGAACACTAATTGGTCCAACTGCTAAATGGTACATTGAATTACCTAGAGCTTCTTTTGATAATCTCACCACTTTAGCCACTATATTTTTGACCCACTTCCAGTCACCTATCAGATACGAGACTGGAACGAAACTCCTAACCAAATTTAAAAAAACTACTACTATCATATATCAGATCATATTCATGAGTGGCGGTGATGTCGTCAAACGGTTAAGGCATATGTTCCCGATCGGCTTTTAGCTGAGTGTTTCATAAAATCCTTGTTGCCATCAATCACCGAGGATGTGGAAAAAGGTGGAGTTATCACAGAAGAGCAAGTTATTGCTCATGGCCAATACTTCGATTTGATTTACACACAATCCAGCATGCTATATGACAAAATTCCCAATGTAACTTGACCATCTTTCATTGTTCCTCCTACTCCACAATCAATTAAGGACTCTCATGCCGGCGATGCTATGATCAGTTCTTCAAGCACACAAATAGCAGGAAGACCATCTGGTTAAACTCTTTCTATTTCCGATCAAACTAAAAATGCATCATAAAATACTCTTGCCTCCAAGATTAATGTCATGTCATCTGACAAAGGCAAAAATCCAAAGCAACCAGGGAGCAAGAAAAAGGGGAAAAATAAAAATAAGCAACAAAATTCTACTCCAAATAAATCATCTGATTCCTCTACTTCAGCAAGGAAACCTCATTAGCCATGTCTAATATGTAATTACGAGCATTTTACAAGATATTGTCCACATCGCTCTGAGGTCTCTAAACTATTAAAGACTTCAAACACATCGGTAGTGTTGACTGGTCCATTTCCAACCCTGGAGACACATTTGGTTGCAACAAACCATGCTTCCACATCCCAACTACTCATGTTATCCATCACAAAGCTACAAAATGAAGTTTTGGTGTCAAAAAGAAACAAAGAGTATGGAAATCTGTCGTCATCGAATAATTTTATCACTCATCAAACTAATCCTTTCACTTCGACTTCATCTAATGTTGTTCCACCCATTGTACCTGAATTGACAATAAAACCACCTAAGGGAGATATGCACAAATCGACATTCAACGCTCGAGCTCGAGCAAATCGAAATTATAACATAGTGGAAGATCTTGCTCAATCGCCTTCTACTATGTCCACACTCGAGGTGTTGCAAAACTATCCCTCCCAAAAGCATGCTTTACTATCAGTAATAGGTGGAATAGATCCTACGGATTCAAATCTTGTGGTTTTTAACTATGCGAGATATTCACCGCAGTTACCAGTGCAATTAGCTTTCCTAATCCATGTAAAATCTCTCAATAAGAATGTTCACCGAAATATTATTAATGAAGGGGAATTTACTTGCAATATGTCCATGAGCTGCTGGAAAATAATTGGTACACCGTTGTTGTCACGATCACCAACCACGTTGAAAGCTTTTGATGGAACAACATATACTCCATGTGGGATTCTGAGTAACGTGCAAATCAAACTTGGGGGAAAAACGGTTACTGTTGAAGTTGAGGTAGTTGAAGAACCCCTCGATTACAACATTTTGTTGAGAAGGCCTTGGGTATATGCTACGGCTGTTGTGGTTTCCATGTACATTCATACTATTGCATTCCCTTTTAAGGGTGGAATCATAGTCATTGATCAGCTAGCCTTCTTTTCCAATATTTCACAGGGTACGGGAAGCATTCTGTTTGTACATGGACCCCCTCTATGACTTCAATGTGTTGGAGTAGGTCTCTTTAAAGATCCTTCCCTAATGGGTACTTTTGCCCTCTTGTCACCATATGATCTTGTGGAAGTGGTAAGAGTAGAAACTTGGAACATGATTTTCTCCACCTCATCTAATTTAAGGAGGATTACCAAACAAGTTTATGTTGACAGCAATATTGAGGTGATGTTGTTAAGCCCCATTGAATCATCATAACAATCAATATTTTGGGCTTCTGCAACAAACCCAAATCTGCACTCAACAATTGTATGGGTAGATAGGTCATTAGAGTATGGTACCTCTTTGGATCCTTTTTCACGTATATATCCTTCCATGACATCAAGCACATTGTTCAACCTTATCTCGATAATTCGCCTGCTCATTAACGAAAGCGGACTGATCACCTACAACATTTGAGAGCAATATTTTTATAGTGTCGACACTACAAGATACGACTATATCCACACAAGTGCATGTTTTTTGTTGGCTCTGGTTGATTTCTTGGATTCATCGTCTCAAAATATGGAGTTCAACTATATCCAATTAAGGTTTGGGCAATCCTTGACTTGTCTCCACCTTTAAACTTATTACAGTTACTGAGACTTCAAGGGAAGGAAAACTTTCTGAGGAGGTTCATTCCAAACTTTGCTGAATTTGCTAAAGGTTTTACTCATCTATTGAAGAAAGGGGTACCCTTCCATTGGGATCAGTTTGCACAAGCTTCGTTTGATGCTTTTAAAGATTCCCCAATTAGAGCATCATTAATGTATGCCCCAAACTATCAAAAAAACTATTACCTGTATCTCATCGCTGCAGATACAACCATTGGAATGGTTTTAGTCCAAGAAGAAAGTGGAATTGAACATCCTATCTATTACTTGAGTCGTAATCTCAACGATACAGAAATTAAGTATCCCTATGTCGAAAAGTTGGCTTTGGTAGCCGTTCAAGCTGTGCAGAGATTTCGTCATTACATCCTCCTCTGTAAAACTACTATTGTTTCAAATTGCAACCCTATGACATACAATTTATAACGTCAATTGTTGGGGGGAAATATTCAAAATGGATAGTTATTCTACATGAGTTTGATTTGGAATTCATCAAATCTAAATCAAAGAAATCTCTTGTTTCCATTGAGTTACTTTGCGACCTTCCCTCATCCTCCAATGATTCAACATGAAAAGCATGAATCTTAGAAGAGTCTCTATTTCTTAACTCATGAAGTGATCCGTGGTATGGAGATATACTAGTTTATCTCCAGACCCAAGCTTTCTGGCCTAATACCTCTCGCTCTGAGAAATAACGTACTCAATACCAAGCCAAAGATTATCTGCTCATTGGTGATACAATTTATCATCGTGGTGTCGATATGATCTTATGTAGGTGCCTCCCTCATGAGGAAGCTGAGAAAGCTTTGAATGAATTTTATTCAGGTGGTTTTGGTGGACACTTATCTGGGTATGCTACCGCGTAGAGAATTCTCTGTGTTGGTTACCTCTGTATAAACATATTCAAAGATTGCATTATTGCTATCAGAAGTTGTCATGCATGTCAGATATATGACCAAAAAGCTAAATTACCACCTGCACCATTGCATCCAGTCATTGTTGTTGGCCCATTTGCCAAATGGGGCATTGAATTTATGACATGTAACCCCACCTCCACTGGGGGGCATGGGTATATTATAGTCGGCGCTGACTATTTTACCAAATGGGCTGAGGTGATGCGAACATTAAACAACAGTGGTGAAATGGTTACTTTATTTTTCATCAACCATGTGGTTGCGACATTTGGTGTACCAGAAGCCATAATTATAGATCACGGATCACATTTTCGTAATCACATGATGGTTGAGTTGACTGCCAAGTTAGGATTGTCACATGATAGTTCTACTCCATACTACCCGCAAGCTAATGGACAAGTTGAGGCCATCAACAAAGTCCTTAAGCGCATGTTGCAAAGAATTATTGGAGTTCATAAAATAAATTTTCGTTTAATCCTATACTCGGATGTGTGGGAATATCGAACCTCGATGAGAAATGAAACTAGATTCACACCCTTTCAGTTGGTGTATGGTTTGGAAGTAGTCCTATCAATTCAATGTCAAATCTCATCTCTCAAACTCGTGATTGACCTGCTACCCCACACTTCTAAAGAAGAATCACGTTTCTTGGAATTAATCCATTTGGATAAAACCTGCCGTGATGTAACATTGGCTAACGAAGCACATAAGAAACGTATTGAGGCACAATATGATAAAAATGTCAATCCTCATGTCTTCTTAAAAGATGACCTAATATTGCTTTGCAATCAAGAGTTTGATAAACTTGGAGTAGGAAAATTTGAACCACTATGGATGGGCCCTTATATTGTTAAGTGTGTTTTGACGAAAGGTGAATACGAGTTAGTGGACTATGATGGGATTTGATTGTCGCAACCCCAAAACTGGTTGTACCTTAAACATTTCTATGCTTAGTTAAGTGTAGTAAAACTCACTGTATATATTCTTTGATTGCATCTGTGTGTGTTTCTTTTCGACTTTTCATCTCGTTAAGTAATCCACTTTGCATTTGTTGCAGATGTTGAAATTTTTAGAACCATTTGTTGGTTACATCGATGGGGCTAGTTGTAGTATGCAGAACCTATCCTCTCTAGCATGGGCCATTTTCGCTCCAAGAGGCGAGTTCATGAGTTTTAGAGGGATTTGTATTGGTTGATAGAAAAACAATATCGTTGAGTATAGTGCATTGATTGAACTTCTCTCTGATGCCATTTCACTTGGCATACGCCGAATCATCATTAGGTTGGACTCACAACTCATTGTACTACAACTTACTAGCGCTTATACCATCCGAAACCCAGTAATTCATCACATGTTACTTAGAGTTCATATCTTGGAAAGGTATTTTGAGTTCATTTAATACCAACATATTTCCAAAAATCTAAACACATTAACTGGTTCTCTAGTGAATTATGTGTTAAATAGACATTTGCAACATATGTAAGTTAAATATTTTCAATTCACATCATCAATTGAATAGGATTACCTCACATAGCCATAATAAAACTCTGAAAGTAAAATAAATATTTGTTTTAAGAGTTTTTACAAACAGTTTGTGTCCAAGACAAAAATTGTTCATTTGACCCAAAAAATCAAAATGTATTGAAAAAACCTCTAAGTAGACTAGTGGTGCTCATGGTAACAGGTCACAGCCTGTGCTACCATCATAAAAGTCTCATCGAATGACTTGGAATGCCAATGGTGTGGCACTGCAGTCACATACACAACTCCTCAACCCATACATCTGGAATGCCTAAGGTCAAACCCTTTATGTGGTCCTGTAGTTCAGCCAGTGTCTCGGCTAAATCTATGTCTTGAAGAACTGCTTTCCCAACAGGTCTTTGTGTTGGCCCACGTACCACTCGTTGGTGGCCCACAGGTCGAACAGGTCCAACATATGGATACATAAAAAATGATTTTGTTTAGTCTTGGAAATAGTGAAAAAACACAAAAAAAATGTAGAAACTTTAAAATCAAAAAGTGCTTTGGTCAAACAATTTACCTATAGCACCCCACTGTGCTCCAACTGGTAACATCAAGTCTAGATCTCTATGGAAATCCATCCCTGAATATGGATACTCTGCGATGGCCATATCCCATCGATCAAGCCACTCAAAGAATGCAGGGGTAAATGTAATTAATGACTGACCAACATGCTTAGCCATAAGATCTACCCATCCCTACATCCGTGGTTCCCTAGGTCTAGATACACCCAGTGAAACAAGTTGTGGCTGCATAAGTGGAATTCTCTCCAAGGAGAGAGAAATCAGGATTAACCCATAGCCAAAGTTATTTGTCTTTCCACTTTTCACCTTGGTCAGTTGTTCTTTCAAGGATGGAAGTACTGTCTCGCACCAGTTGAACACTTTTGGCTCTAAACACTCTAATGCATACTACATGTATGATCTATTTGCCAAATGTAGTGCCAGACTACCAACCAGTTTGGCAATGGTAAAGGGGATCATCCTTAATGGTAATTCACTGACATCCCTAATGTAATATTTCTATCACTACTAGGGTATGCACCTGGCTGACAGAACTGTCGTATGTAATATCTCACTGATTCACCCCCTTTGGAAAATCCACAAAGTGAGGTGGGGTCACCCCTCCTCGAAAATCCCGTAAGAACGTATATGTCATCGATGGTAATTGAGACCACTTTGTCTCTAATGTAAAATTCTTGATCAGTACGATCCCATGAACGAACAAGGAACTACGAAAGCTCAATTTTCTCCCTTACAACATATAATCGGAAATATTTGAGTAACTCCAATTCCTTAGGGCCTCAATCGTACCCTAGTTACTTAGAGCAATAATATTGTATTCTTCGTGCTCACATTCTCTCCATGTAATCGTCATTTTGATCTGATGAATACCTAAAAATACAACCATAAGGAAAATTAGGATCCATTTCTTGCAAAAGACAAAAGAATTTTTGGGTGAAAACTGCTGAATGAAATTGGGTTTTGTGATTAGTGCATCCCAGCCTTAGGGACAGTGTGCTGCAATATGGGCAGCCTTCTAGGTGAGTTCACTGCAATGCACCTTTCGATGATGAAAGGGTGTGCTGATCCCAGGTTGGAAAATTGAAACCCCAAGGGCCCCAAAAACACAAATTTTTTACTTGAAACTAAAAATGAACGATATCAAATGAAAGAGAATAGAGATAGCTCCTACTTGGTCTGGAAAACACGAAGAATGGTCCACCAAAACCTCTGCAATCAGCTGGTGAACTTTGAGCTAAAAACTGCTCCAAAGCACCAAAATGAAAGGGTAAACGTGAAATGGTAAAACTTGTTTTTACGTTGCTTTCTTGCACAATAATCAAATAAACATTAGTTTTCATTCATTTTATCCATGAAACATGTATTTTTAATCTATTTTGATGGTGTTTTGAGTAGGATTGACAACTGACATGCAGAATTTAACGTGCTCAAATGCAAATTGACCATCTTTTACCACAAAGAAAACTTTTATCTCTTTTTCGAGTTTTGTTAAAAACAAAAAAGGAACCCCCTCAGAGTCCTCTTTAAGCTCTTTTCAAACTCTCTAAACATGAAAATATTGCCAAGCGCTTGTCATTTCCATCTCATTAACAGATTGGAATTGATATCTACTTAGTATAAGTTTAACCATTTTTCGGGCTGAGATATATTAACTACGAAAAAGTAATATGATGATCAAACATGACCAATAGGTTCTCTCTCATATTGTTTTATGCTTTTATGGACTTGAGAGACAAATCTACGAAAAAGAAATTTTGGAGTTTCCTTTTTGTCTCTTTTCAAACTCTCTAAACATGAAAAGGATCGAGTTATATTTTTTGTTAAACTCGTTAAAAACATGAAATAGAAAAAAAAAAATCCATTTAGACAAGACCAAGTATTACCTTTGCTAGACTCGTTAAAACATCAAATAGAGATGGCTTCACCTGAAGGGTGAAATTATACAACAAGCATATATTATCCTTCTCAGGAATCATAAAATTAAAAAGGTGTTTGTGACCAATGACTGGAAAAAATTGGAAAAAGGGCATAACACTTTATGGTAGCAAGTCTCTCTTGAACATGACACTTTCACCTCATCACCGTGACTATGTGGGTTGGGTCATTAAGCTTGATGGTTAACACACCATTGGTCAATGATACCATCCATTACTTTGTTCGGGTCAATGCTACCAATCCACTTTAGTGTCGCCGACATGTTCAAAAGAAGTCATTCAGTTCAAACTTCATCCTTTGTAATACCGTAAACCTTCATTTTCATGACTGCCATTCCTGAATCTTCTGTCGTTCGTTGATTTTCACCCCCAAAATCATTTACCTCGTTTCGTGTCATTGATGTGGGATACATCAGGGCCGTCCTATTATGATACACTTCTTGTCAACATACGCACATTATCCAAGAAGTTGACTTACAAACACCCGTTCAGTACCTTGAGACTTGCATACATCAATGACAAGTTTCTCACTTCCGACGATAGGTTGACATCACAAGCCTTCACCTGAAAGAATTTTTATGGTGTTTGACATCAAATCATTTATTCACACCATGATAAATGTACTATAGTACCTTGAGGGTCATCATCATTATGAGTTATTCCTCTCGCGTCTATTAACGACTTACATCATTGGCTGGTAATCAGACGATGTCTCCCCATGTTCGACTTCAGATCATCTATTCACATGGTTAGACTTGTACATGAGTGAAATATTGAACGAGATTGAAGACCAGGGAACTAGTTTCATCCATCCGGTCTGTGATATTTTTAGGAATACTAAATCAAATGTACAATGGCCTTACATTCAAGGTCATCCATTCATGGGTCTATATCTGAAGACAACTATATTTGTACATGTAATGAAAGTTTATAAGTTGAGCATGGGTATTCCTTCCCTTAGCGAGTTCATGACAAAAAATCAAATTATCATGATATATGTATTGTAATTGATGCAGGTCACCTTCCACTTCAAAACCTCCTCTCTACATAGTAAAGCATTTCACTCGACATACATATTTATGACTTCATGCTTTACAGGACAACTATTACATATCCATTTGGGCACATCAACCCCAACTTACAGATCAATACTATTAGGGCCCATGAAACCCTAATTCAGTTGTTGCATGGCCTAAATGAAGCAATCATCAGAATTCCTCCTTCCCAAAAGATTCCATGACTGAAATCATCCAAAAACTCCCTCTAAGAAGATCAGTGTAGGAAGGCCTTTATTAGGGTGTAGAACAGTGTAGCCCAGTACACTACCAGGGTGCATTGCAGCGCACTTGAGCCCTCTTTGGCCTTTGCGGGGCGAATTTGAGCGAAATATGCATTGGGTTTTGGAATATTCTTATCCATAGAATGCCTCTAGAAGTTTCCTAACGCTATCCACTCCTTTGGGTTCAAAATTGGATGAGGGAGGGAGTTAATGAACATCAATCCCTTTATCCATTCCTCCATGGAACTAAATCGTAAGTTTGGTAGGGAATTCATTATCACCATTTATGGCATAAATTCCTTCATTCACCTATAAAAAGACCACTCATCTAAGTGATCAAGGGTTGGAAATCATTGAATTATAGGGAGATGTTGTTAGTATGAGACTTGATTTGGTTTCAAGTATTGTAATGATGTCAAAATGTCTTGATTTTTATGAGGAGAGGATGGATTGAACTGGAGGAGTGACACTGAATCAATAAAATTGGATTTTCACTCTTCCCTTTACTAAAAAATTGTTCAAACCTTTTTCCATATGTTTGTATTGTTCACTGATGCTTTCATATATGTACTATGTACCTGATTCCATTGTATGTTTAATCAATAAATGATTATCATATCCTTTGATCGGTTTTTTTCTTCCGTGTAGGTGCAAGTACGTTTCAAGCAGATTAAGTATGGAAGGAGTGAAAAAATTGGTCAAGGGAGATAAGGAGTAAGCGAAATATTTAGGTAGGCTTCCTTACTGTCTTATTTAATCTATTGGTTATAGAAAAAGTAGAGAATGCTTTGCACTGTTGTTCTAGACTTAGCTACTAGTCTAGGGGTTTAAGCATTTATTTGTAGACACTAAAACATCCCAAAACAAATTTGAGACTCCGCTAGGGAGCGAATTATACACCTTAGTAGCTTATCAGCCTCTTAAGACATTTCTACATACTGTACTTTTGGTCGTTGATTGAATTTTATTCTTATTTCACTGAAAATTGAGTCTAAACCATGTCAAATTGCCTTAAAATATGGCTTATTGTCACCAGCACAACCCAATGAAGGACAAAGTGGGCTGCAATGCACTTCCCAAATACAGCCAATGCACTGAAGCCCACTGTCTCTCACTGCAACCTGCGCTGATCCCTTTAGGGTCAATTTCCCATCTAGGAGCTGACGTTTTGTGCCAATTTTCTCTTGTTTGAATTATTTGTTGAATCTCAATGATGTCTTGTCTCTGAAAATAGTTTTTCATCTCCTTAGCTGGCCCTACTTAGGCTAGGATTGATAAATGTTTCTTATGTATTTACTTTGTCATTTTCAATCTATTGTCGAAAGTTACTTTTTGGTTGATTGATTTTGTCGAAATAAAGTGTCGTAAAATCATCTTTTCCTAAAAAAATTGAATTGTGGTAAAGTCTTCATTCATGAAAGATCGATTGATTGATGTGTGCATATGATTAGTCTTTTCATTGAAAGTGTCCTAATTGCTCATTTCTTTGAAAGCTAAAGTGTCATAAAGTCCTCCTTGAAAAGAAATTGTCGCAAAATCTTCATTTTTATAAAAAGTCTTTATTGGTCGATTGTGCATTAGTTTTCCTTCTTTTCAATTCACATTAAGGGAAATAAAAAAGAAATACATGCAAGTTGCGTTGAAAAATTTTGTGTGTTTTGATAGGAATAGTTTAGGGAATTTGCATTTATATTGTGCTCTTTTCTCTTTGATCAAAAGAAATTTGACTGCCCTATCCCTAGTTAGCTAGGATTTTCATCGTTAAATTGAATGGAAAAAATGCTTATCATGATAGTTGCATTCCTAGGAATTTCATAATACATCACGTGGTGAAATTGAAAGGCAAATTCCTAAGCAATATCAACTTAAAATAAAAATCAATTTGCCTAATGGAGCATTGTCATTAACGAGAACATCACTCATCGCTAACTTGTTTGCAATACATCTTGAGTGTGATACCTCATTCCGCGTACATGAGTATATCGTGGCTTGTCCATGTACATTTGGGTATATAGGGTGGTGTTACAATACGTAAAGTATATGGGAATTATGTCACTGTGCAGTTTTGCATTAGACAACGCTTATATGGACTGGGCCTCCATGTACCTTCAGGTATATATTGGAGGACAAATCTAGGTTTCTATCCATCCTTAAGTAACTGAGTCAGCTACCTTGTAAACTATGATCCACTGAACACAACATCTGGGGAGATTTCTTGCCCATACTTCTTGGTTAACCAGAAGGTATTCTATAGTTCACAGCTGGATGGTAAACCTTTTTCCTAGTATACCCCTTTTCGTTTATTTATTTTTTGATAATAAAATTAATCAGCAACCATGGAGGGGCATCAACCCATACCCCGTTTTTCATGGAGAATATTGAGCAAACCGACTTTACCTCCTGAAGAAACACCAATTCTGGCAAAGTCGTCTCGCTTAAGTAAGTCTAGTACATCAAGAACTCCTAGTTCTTCATTTGAGTTACCAGAATCATATATTTCGGTAAGTACAGAGACTCCAGTTACTCCAACTATTTTTGGTTCATCTGTTCTTTAAGAAGAAGTTTCACAATTACATAAGGACATTACCATTGATCCTAGTGAAACAGAATCTGAGGTTGTTAAACAACAAGTCGATCCTCAACTTGAAATTTGTCAACAAAAATGTACTTCTAAACTTGAATCAGTTCAACCAGAACTTAATCTAGAATCTATCCCAGTTGAAACAAAAGTTACATCTAAACTTGAAGTTGTTCAAGAACCTCTTTCCGAAACTATTGTTCATTTACACAAACATCTTGAATTTGAATGCGAACATTCAAAAGTTGTTACTTTACCGAAAGATGATCAACCAGTTACCCCTCAGACATTAGTAACTATTGAAACTTCAACTCCATCAACACCGGAAATATTTTACGGACCTGATGGTGAAGCTCTTCCACCAAGTTTAATTGCTATACAGGAGGAACTGGAACAAGATTCCACAACTGGAATCCCATTTCACTTTGGAATTGGGTTTTATCTTTACCCTAATACTCCTGATTTTTTCACTTCATTTGATCCTGCTTCTTTTAAAGTACCCACTGATTCTTTAGGACAACTTTTGGGACAGTTAACTATGGGTGAACAACCGTCAACATCTCGGAATGTATCATTTGATGCAGCTGCAACGTAATATTTTTTTCTAACCTCTTCGATGTTTTCAACCACAGCTGAGTCGCACGTGTATGGTGAATCGTCCGTCCCAGTTGGTTACCAATCATTCTCTGGAACCCACTTAGGGGTTGCTTCTACACCATGGTCATCACCCATGTCCTCAACTGGAATTTTACATAGTTCTTCTCTAATGAGAACTCAACAGTTTGATCCTGAATATCGGTATCAAGATGGGCAATTTGGTCAACAAAGACCTATGTATCCATTAAATACTGGATTTCCACCATATGGAAAGCAATATGTTTATTCACCGTATCCTCGTTATTCCAGGGGAATACCATGTGGTAATATCCCATACTATTTAGGTCAATCTAGAATTAGAGTTTGTCAATGGAAACCAACAATGCCAGTTCAACGAAGGCTTGTGTATCCAACACAACCAATGTAAAATGTGTCAGTTATTTCCACTGAACCTATTGTTACTACTATACCACAGTCACAAGTTCACACTGTTGTATCCCAACCAATACAAACTAATCCTTCTACCTTGAAATCACAAGCTTCAAGTTAAGAAGTTAAAGCTCCTCAAGTTGTTGTACAAAAGCCACTTGTTTCTAGAGTTCAAAAACAACCTCGGGTTAGTATACCCTTATTTGGACTGACCTAGGCTTGCACTGGTATAGTTTATTCATAACCTCGCCAACCTTTCATTGCTGGATAACAACAACCCTTAAATAAAAAATAGTTGTACCAACAACAACAATAGTTAATTCAACAACCGTGGCAGCCTCAATTTCAACAAGCCCAATTCTAGCTATTCCAACCCCAGTTTAGACTTGTTCCACATGCTCAACCTAGTTTTGGTCAACCTCAAGCTTACCAAGGTCCTATTCAACAAGGCTTTGCATGTTATGGACAACCACACATTCAACCTAGTTATCATCACCACCTTATACTAGTTTTGTTCAATAGCCATACCATGGTTACCAAATGCATATGTCCTATGTCGGTATGTAAAGACCTATTGCTCAGGCAATTCCATCGTATCCTGTGTGTGCTCAACCTGACCTGACTAATGATCCAATATTATATGCACCTTTGTGGCTGGTAATTCTACATAGTTACCATATGACGTTTCGAAATTTAATCGAAATCTTGGAGAAGACCCATCAAATCATGTTATGACCTTTCATTTGTGGTGTTCATCAAACTCCTTAAATGATGATTTGGTCAGGTTTCATATTTTCCAAAGAACACTTACTGGTCCAGCTGTTAAATGGTACATTGAATTACCTAGAGCTTATTTTCATAATTCCACAACTTTAGCCACTATAGTTTTGCCCATTTCGAGTTAGCTATCAGACACGAGACTCGAATAGAACTCCTAACCAACTTTAAATAGACTATTGCTACCCATATATCATATCATATTCATGAGGGGTAGAGTCGTTGTCTAATGGTTAAGACATATGTTCCCAATTAGATTTTAGATGAGTGGTTCATAAAATCCTTGTTGCCATCAATCACTAACGATGTGGCAAAAGGTGGAGTTGTCACAGAAGAGCAAGTTATTGCTCATGTCCAATAACAATCCAGCATGCTTTATGATAAAATTCCCAATGCACCTTGACCATATTTCACTGTTCCTCCTCCTCCACAATCGAGTAAGGAATCTCATGTTGGCGATGGTGTGATCGGTTCTTCAAGCACACAAATAGCAGGAAGACCATCTGGTCAAACTCTTGCTATTTCCAATCAAACTTCCAATGCATCAGAAAATAATCTTGCCTCCGAGATTAATTTTGTGTCATCTGACAAAGGAAACAATCCAAAATAACCGAGCAAGGAAATGGGGAAAACAAAAATAAAAAAGAAAATTCCCCTCAGGAGAAATCATATGATTCCTCTACATCAACAAGGAAACCTCGTTATCCATGTTTGATATGTAATGACAAGGATTTTCAAGAGATTGTCCACATCGCTTAGAGGTCTGTAAACTTTTAAAGACTTCAAACACATCAACAGTGTTGACTGATTTGTTTCCAATCCTGGAGACACATTTGGTTGCAACAGACCATGCTTCCACATCCCAAGTACTCATGTTATCCATCACAAAAACACAAAACGAAGTTTTGGTGTCAACAAGAAACAAAGATTATGGAAATCCATCGTCGTCAAATAACCAAGCCACTAATCAACCTAATCCTTTGACTTCGACTTTATTTGAAGTTGTTCCACCCATTGTACCTGAATTGACAATAAAACCACCAAAGGGAGTTGTGTACAAATCAACATTCAACCCTCAAGCTCGAGCAACTCAAAATTATAACATAGTGGAAGATCTTGCTCAATTGACTTCTACTATTTCAGTAATCAAGCTGTTGCAAAACTCTCCCTCCCAAAACTAGGCTTTACCGTTAGTAATAGGTGGAATAGATCCTAGGGATTCAAATCTTATGGTTTTTAACCATGCGAAATATTCACCATAGTTTCCAACGCAATTAGCTTCCCTAATCCAAGTCAAATATATCAATAAGAATGTTCATTGAACTATTATTGATGAGGGGGCATCTACTTGCATTATGTCCATGACCTACTGGAAAAAACCTGGTTCACCGCCATTGTCACGATCACCAACCATGTTGAAAGCTTTTGATGGAATAACATATACTCCATGTGGGATTCTGAGTAACCTGCAAATTGAACTTGGGGGAAAAAGGGTTACTGTTGAAGTTGAGGTAGTTGACAGACCCCTCGATTACAACATTGTACTGGGAGGGCCTTGGGTATATGCTATGGCTGTTTTGGTTTCCAAATAGTTTCATACCATTGCATTCCCTTTTTAAGGGTGGAATCACAGTCATTGATCATCTAGCCTTCTTTTCCAATAGTTCACATGCTACAGGAAGCATTCCATTGGTACACAGACCCCAACTGTCACTTCAAAGTGTTGGAGTAGGTCCCTTTAAAGATCCTTCCTTAATGGGTACTTTTACCTCCTATCATCGTCGACTTTGGTGGAAGTGGCAAGAGTAGAAACTTGCAACATGATTTCCTCCACCTCATTTAGTTTAAGGAGGATTACCGACCAATTTGATGTTGACAGTAATATTGAGGTGATGTCGTTATGCCCAATTGAATCATCATAGCAATCAATCTTTTGGGCTTGTGAAACAAACCCAAATCCGCACTCAACAATTTTATGAGTAGATAGGTCATTAGAATATGGTACCTCTTTAGATCCTTTTTCACGTATACATTCTACGGATGAAGGAATCATCCAATCAATGATGATATTAGAGGAACTATGGGAAGATTATCATCATCGTTCCCATCTTCTAGATGACATCAAAGATTATCCAAATGAGCTAAACCACCCATCAATCGTTGATTTCTTGTCAAATTCTATTAGAGTAGATATTGTAGATTCTGAGCATACTTAATCAAACATAGAAGAAACAATTTCTATAAACACTTTGACCAAGCCTAACATTGTAGAAAACATTCATGTCAACAAATCTTGTTCTCCATTGGAACTTGATAATTACCAAACTATCTTTCCTGAATTTAGAGATATTTTTGCATGGTATTAAGAGGAGATGCCAGGAATGGAATCAACCATTGTTGAACATGAGATCAAAATGTACCCTAATGTCAAACCAATACTTTTTCATGCTGGCTATTTACCTATACCTCTTATCGATTGGGTATCTAACATTGTTCCAATAATGAAAAAACAAGGGACAATTCCAGTGTGCTTCGATTAAAGGGATGTAAATCAACCATGTCAAAAAGACAATTATCCTACACCCTTCATCAACCATATTATTGATGAATCTGCCAAATGTGAAATCTTCTCTTTCATTGAAAAATTTTCTAGCTACAATAAAATCAATATCCGCCCACAGGACCAATCTAAAACATCTTTTATTTGTCTGTGGGGCACATTCGCCTACCGAAAATTACCTTTTTGTTTGAAGAATGCAGGGGCTACATTTCAGAGGGCAATGAATTATGCCTTCCATGACATCAAGAACATTGTTCAACCTTATCTTGATGATTTTCTTGCTCATTCACTAAAGCGCACTGATCAATTGCCACATTTGAGAGAAATATTTTTGAAGTGTCGACACTACAAGATACAAATCAATCCGCACAAGTGTGTGTTCTGTGGTGGCTCTGGTCAATTGCTTGGATTTGTGGTCTTAAAATATGGAATTCGACTCAATCTAATCAAGGTTCAGGAAATTGTTGACTTGCCTCCACCTTTATACTTATTACAATTACAGACACTTCAAGGGAAGACAAACTTTCTGAGGAGGTTCATTCCGAACTATATTGAATTGGCTAAAGTTTTTACTTGTCTATTGAAGAAATGGGTACCCTTCCATTGGGATTAGGTTGCACAAGCTTTGTCTGATGCTCTTAAACATTCCCTGGTTGGAGCATCATTAATGTATGCCCCAAATTATCCAAAAGACTATTACTTGTATCTCGCTGGTACAGACACAACTGTTGGAATGCTTTTAGTCCAAGAGAAAGTGGAATTGAAAATCCTATCTATTACTTGAGTCATAATCTCAACGATATAGAATGCAAGTATTCCTATGTCAAAAAGTTATCTTTGGCAACCGTTCAAGCTCTAAAGAGATTTCTTCATTACATCCTCCTTCGTAAAACTACTATTGTTTCAGATTGCAACACTATGACATACATTTTGTCACGTCAATTGTCGAGGCGTAAATCTTCAAAATTGATAGTTATTTTGCAGGAGTTTTATTTATAATTCATCAAATCAAAATCAAGGAAATATCTTGTTTTCACCGAATTACTGTGCGACGTTCCCTCATCCTCCAATGATTCAACATCAAAATCATAAATCTTGGATGACTCTCTATTTCTTAACTCGTCAAGTGATCTGTGGTATGGAGATATATTGGTCTATCTCCAGACCCAAGCTTTCTGGCCTAATACCTCTCACTCTTAAGAAAAATGTACCCGATACCAAGCCAAAGATTATCTTATCATTGGTGGTACGCTTTATCGTTGTAGTGTCGATAAGATTTTATGTAGGTGCCTCGCTCATGAGGAAGTCGAGAAAGATTTAAATGAATGTCATTTAGGTGGTTGTGGTGGACACTTATCTAGGTATGCTATCACGCAGAGAATTCTCTGTGTTGGTTACCTCTATCCAACCATATTCAAAGATTGCATTATTGCTGTCGAAAGTTGTCATGCATGTCAGATATATGATCGAAAAAACCAGATTACCAACTACACCATTGCATCCAGTCATTGTTGTTGGCCCATTCGCGAAATGGTGCATTGACTTATGTAACCCCACCTTGACCAGGGGGCATGGGTATATTATAGTCACCATTGACTATTTTAGCAAATGGGCTGATGCAATGCCAACATTAAACAATAGTGGCGAAACGACTCCTTTATTTTTGTTCAACCATGTGGTTTCCAAGTTTGGTGTACGAGAAGCCATGTGGACTTTGTTGAGGCCATCAACAAAGTCCTTAATCACATGTTGCAAAGAATTATTGGAGTTCATAAAAGAAATTGGCATTTAATCCTGTACTCGGATTTGTGGGCATATCAAACCTCAGTGAGAAATGCAACCAGATTCACACCCTTTCAGTTGGTGTATGGTTTGGAAGCAGTCTTACCAATTCAATGTGAAATCTCATCTCTCAAACTCGCGATTGACCTGCCACCCAAAACTTCTAAAGAAGAAGTGTGTTTCTTGGAATTAATCCATTTGGATAATACCCATCGTGACGCCACATTAGCTAGTGAAGCACATAAGAAATGTATTGAGGCGTAATATGCTAAAAATGTCAAGCCACGTGTTTTCTCAAAGGGTGACCTAGTCTTGCATTGCAATCAGGAGTCTGATAAACTTGGAGTAGGAAAATTTGAACCACTATGGATGGGCCCTTATATTGTTAAGTTTTTTTTGGGAAAAGGTTCCTACGAGTTAGTGGACTATGATGGGATTCGATAGTCACAGCCGCGAAACTGGCTATACATTAAACATTTCTATGCTTAGTTAAGTGTAGTAAAACTCACTGTATATATTTTTTGATTGCATGTGTGTGTGTTTCTTTTATAGTTTCTATTTGGTTAAGTAATCCACATTCCATTTGTTTCAAATGTCTATCATGGGCCATTTTCGCTCCAAGAGGTGAGATAATGAGTTTTAGAGGGATTTGTATTGGTCGATCGACAAACAATATTGTTGAGTATAACACATTGATTGAACTTCTCTCTGATGACATTTCACTTGGCATACGATGAATCATCATTAGGCTGGACTCGCAACTCATTGTACTACAACCTATTGGCATTTATATTGTCCAAAACCCAGTAATTCATCACATGTTCCTTACAGTTCGTATTTTGGAAAGGTATTTTGAGTTCATTCAATATCAACATATTTCCAAAAATCTAAACACACTAACTAGTTCTCTAGCGAATTATGTGTTAAATATACATATGCAACATATGTAAAGTAAATATTTTCAATTCACATCATCTGTTGACTAGGATTACCTCACATAACCATAATAAAACTATGAAAGTAAAATAGATAGTTCTTTTAAAAAAAATTACAAACAGTTTGTGTCAAAGACAAAAATTGTTCATCTGACCCAAAAAATCAAAATGGATGCAAAAAGCATCTAAGCAGACTAGTGGTGTTCATGATAACAGGTGACAACCTATGCTATCATGCGTAAAAGTCTCATCCAATGACTTGAAATGCCAATGGTGTGGCATTGTAGTTGCATAGAAAACTCCTTGATCCAGACATCCAGAATGCCTAAGTTCAAACCCTCTATGTGGTCCTGTAGTTCAGCCAGTGTCTCGGCTAAATTTAAGTCTTGGAGAACTACTTTCTCAACAGGTCTCTGTGTTGGCCAACCTACAACTCGTTGGTGTGCCACAGGTCAAACAGGTCCAACGTCTGGATACATAAAAAATGATTTTGTTTAGTCTTGGAAATAGTAAAAAAACACAAAAATATGTAGAAACTTTAAAATCAAAAAATACATTGGTCAAACAACTTACCTATAGCACCCTACTCTGCTCCAACTAGTAACATCAAGTCTCAATCTCCAAAAAAATTCATCCCTGAATATGGAGACTCTGCGATGGACATATCCTATCAATCAAGCCACTCAAATAATGTAGGGGTAAATGTAATCAATGACTGACCAACATGCTTACCCATAAGATCTACCCATCCCTGAATCTGTGGTTCCCTAGGTGTAGATACACCCAGTGAAACATGTTGTGGCTGCATAAGTGGAATTCTCTCCAAGGAGAAAGAAATCAAGATCGATCCATAGCCAAAGTTCTTTGTCTTTTCACTTTTCACCTTGGTCAATTTTTCTTTCAAGGATGAAGGTACTCCCTCGCACCAGTTGAACACTTTTGGCTCTAAACACTCTAATGTATACTGTATGTATGATCTGTTTGTCAAATGTAGTGTCACGCTGCCAACCAATTTGGCAATGGTAAAGATGATCGTCCTCAATGTTAAATCACTAACATCCTTGATGTTAATATTTCCATCCCTGCTAGTTTGTGCACCTAGCTGACAGAACTGTTGTATGTAATCTTTCACTGATTCACCCTCTTTGGAAAATCCAGGAATTGAGATGGGGGCAATCCACCTAGATATTCTGGTAAGAAAGTATCTGTCATCAATGGTAATTGAGACCACTTTGTCTCTAATGTGAAATTCCTGATCAGTAGGATCCCATGAATGAACAAGGAACTGCAAAAGCTAAATTTACTGCCTCATACCAGATAATAAGAAATATTTGATTAACCCACAATTCCTTAGGGCCTCAACTATGCCCTAGTTATTTAGGGCAATCATATCCTGTTCTTTCTGCTCTATTTCTCTCCATGTAATCGTCATTCTGATTTGATGAAAACCTGAAAATACAGCCATGAGGAAAATTAGGATCCATTTCTTACAAAAAACAGAAGAATTTTTGGGTGAAAACAACTGAATGAAATTGGGTTTTGCACTCAACGCAGCCCTACCTTAGGGATAGTGCACTGCAATATAGTCAACCTTTTAGGTGAGTTCACTACAGTGCACCTTTCGATGATAAAAGGGTGCACTAATCCGAGGTTGGAAAATTGAAAGTCCAGGGGCCCCAAAAACTCAAATTTTTTGCTTGAAACTAAAAATCAGTGATATCAAACGAGAGAGAATAGAGATATCTCCTACTTGGTTTGGAGGGCACGAGGAATGGTCAACCAAATCCTCTGCAATCATTTGGTTAACTTCAAGGTAAAAACTGCTCCAAAGCACCAAAATCAAAGGGTAAATGTGAAATGGTAAAACTTGTTTTAAGTTTATTTCTTGCACAATAATTGAATAAACATTTGTTTTTATACATTTTATCCATGAAACATGTATTTTTAATATATTTTGATGGTTTTTTGAGTAGGATGGGCCACTGAAATGCAGAATTTAATGTGCTCAAATGTAAATTGAACATCTTTTACCACAAAGAAAACTTTTATCTCTTTTTTGAGCTTTGTTAAAAACGAAAAAGGAACCACCTCGAAGTCCTCTTTAAGATCTTTTCAAAGTATGTAAACATGAAAATATTTCTGAGTGCTTGTCATTTCTAGCTCATCAACAAATTGGAATTGACATCTACTCAGTGTAAGTTTAACCATTTTTTCGGCTGAGATAAATTAACTATGAAAAATTAATATGATGATAAAGAATGATCAATAGGTTCTCTCCCGCATTGTTTTATGTTTTCTCAGACTTGAGAGACAAATCTATGAAAAAGAAATTTTATAGTTTCCTTTTCATCCCTTTTCAAACTCTCTAAACATGAAATCGATCGAGTTATATTTTTTGTTAAACTGTTAAAAGCATCAAATAGCGACAAAGTTGTCCATTTAAACAAGACCAAGTTTTACCTTTTCTAGACTCGTTAAAACATAAAATAGTGATGGCTTCACCCGAAGGGTGAAACTATACAACAAGCATATGTTATCCTCCTCAAGCTTCATAAAAATAAATAGCTATTGGTCAGCAATGATTGGGAAAAATGGGAAAAGGGGCAGAGCACTTTATGGTAGCAAGTCGCTTTTGAACATGACACTTTCACCTCATCACCATGACTATGTGGGTTGGGTCATTAAGCTTGATGGTTATCACACCGTTGGTCTATCATACCATCCATTACTTTGTTTGGGTCAATGGTACCAATTCATTTTAGTGTCACCGACATGTTCAAAAGAAGTCATTCAATTCAAACTTCATCCATTGCAATACCGTAAACCTTCATTTTAATGACTGCCATTCCTGAACCTTCTGTCGTCAATTGATTTTCACCTCAAAAATAATTTACCTTGTTTCATGTCATTGATGTGGGATACATCAAGGCCCTCCTGTGATGAGACGCTTCTTGTCAACATACACACATCATCCAAGAAGTTGACTTAGAAACAACCCTTCAGTACATTGAGGCTTGTATACATCAATGACAAGTTTCTTGCTTCCGGTAATAGGTTGTCATCACAGGCCTTCGATCGAAAGACATTTTATGGTGTTTGACATAAAATCATTTATTCACATCATGTGAAATGTATTGTAGTACCTTGAGGGCCATCATAATTATCAATGATTCCTCTCGTGTCTGTTAACGACTTACATCATTGGATGGTATTTAGATGATGTCTCCCCATGTTCAACTTTAGATCATCTATTCACATGGTTAGACTTGTACTTGAGCAAAATATTGAACAAAATTGAAGACCACAGAACTAGTTTCATCCATCTAGGCTACAATATTTTTAGGAGTACTAAATCAAATGCACAATGGCCTTACATTCATGGTCATTCATTCATGGTTCTATATCAGTAGACAACTATATTAATACATGTAATTAAAGTTTACAATTTGAGCATGGGTATGCCTTCCCTCACCGCGTTCATGACAAAATATCAAATTACCATGACATATGTATTGTAATTGATGCAGGTCACCTTCCACTTCAAAACCTCCTCTCTACATAGTAGATCATTTCACTCGACATACATATTTAGGAATTCATGCTTTACAGGGAAACTATTACATATCCATTTGGGCACATCAACCCCAACTTATAGATCAATACTATTAGGGCCCATCAAACACTAATTTAGTTGTTACATGGACTAACGGAAGTCAACCATCAAAATGCCTCCTTCCCAAGAGATTCCACGACTGAAATCATTCAAAAACTACCTCTAAGAAGATCAGCACAAGCAGGCCTTTATCGGGGTGCACTGCAGTGTAGCCTAGTACACTTCCAGGGTGCATTGCAACGCACTTGATCCCTCTTTGGCATGCGCTAGGTGAATTTTAGCGAAATATGCATTGGGTTTTGGAATATTCTTATCCATAGGATTCCTCTAGAAGTTTCCTAAGGCTATCCACTCCTTGGTGCTCAAAATTGGATGAGGGAGGGAGTGAACGAACATCAATCCCTTTATCGCTTCCTCCATGGAACTAAATCCTAAGTTTGGGAGGGCATTCATTCTCACCATTTATGGCATAAATTCCTTCATTCAACTATAAAAGGGCCACTCATTTAAGTGATCAGGGGCTGGAAATCATTGAATTATAGGGAGATGCTGTTAGTATGAGACTTGAGTTGGTTTCAAGTATTGTATTGATGTCAAAATGTCTTGATTTTCATGAGGAGAGGATGGGATTGAACTGGAGGAGTGACACTGGATCAAGAAAATTGGGTTGTCACTCTTCCCTTTACTAACAAAGTTTTCAAATATTTCTCCATATGTTTGTAATATTCGTTGATGCTTTCATATGTGCACTATGTACCTGATTCCATTGTATGTTTAATCAATAGCTGATTATCATATGCTTTGATCGGTTTTTGTCTTATGTTTGTGTGCATGTACTTTTCAAGTGGATTAAGTATGGAAAGGAGTGACAAAATTGGTCAAGGGAGATAAGCAGTAAGTGAAAGATTTAGGTAGGCTTGTTTACTATCTTATTTAATCTATTGGTTATAGAAAAAGTAGAGAATGCTTTTCATTGTTGTTCTAGACTTAGTTACTAGTCTAAGGGTTTAAGCGTTTATTTGTAGACACTGAAACTTACCAAAACAAATTGGTGACTCTGCTAGGGAGCGATTTATCCATATTAGTAGCTTATCAGCCTCTTAGGACATTTCTACATACTGTACTTGTGGTCCTCGATTGAATTTCATTCTTATTTCATTGAAAATTGAGTCTAAACTGTGTCAAATTTCCTTAAAAACTGGCTTATTGTCACCAGTGCAGCCTGATGAAAGACACAGTGTGCTGCAACACACTTCTTGCATAGATCCAGTGCCTTGAAGCCCACTATCTCTCACTGCAACCTAAGCTAATCCCGTGAGGGTCAATTTCCAATCTAGGAGCTGAAGTTTTGTGACAATTTTCTTGATGTCTTGTCTCTGAAAATAGTTTTTCATCTCCTTAGTTGGCCCTACTTAGACTAGGATTGATAAATGTTTCTTATGTATTTACTTTATCATTTTGTATCTATAGTCAAAAGTTATTTTTTGGTTGATTGATCTTTTTCGAAAGAAAGTGTCGTAAAATCATATTTTCCTTCAAAAATTGAATTGTGGTAAAGTCTTCATTCATGAAAGATTGATTGATTGATGTGTGCATATGATTAGTCTTTTCATTGAAAGTGTCGTAATTCCTCATTTCTTTGAAAAATAAAGTGTCATAAAGTCTTCATTTCCTTGAAAATATATTTTCGCAAAATCTTCATTTTTATGAAAAGAGTTTATTGATCAATTGCATTAGTTTTCCTTTTTTTTTCATTCACATTAAGGGAAATCAAAAAGAAATACACGCATGTTATGTTGAAAAAATTTGCGTGTGCTGATAGGAATAGTGCAGGGAATTTGCATTTAGATTGTGCCCTTAGCTCTTTGATCAAAATAAATTTGATTGCCCTATCCCTAGTTAGCTAGGATTTTCATTGTTAAATTGAATGGAAAAAAATGCTGATCATGATAGTTGCATTCCTAGGAATTTCATAATACATCACATGGTGAACTTGAAAGGAAAATTCCTAAGCAATATCAACATAAAATAAACATCAATTTACCTAATGGAGCATTATCATTAACAAGAACATTTAGTGGTTCTAGGCTAGAGATGTGTTCGGGTTGTGGAGTACTAAAGAAGGTAAGTTTTTATTGACTATTTTGTCATCTTTCCTTTAGAACTCATAACATCTTTGGATCATGAACTAGGTAGATAATGGGAAGTCATGACAAATCTATAAGATTCATATGCAACATGAAAACACTAATAATTGCCATTTCTTATGAAGGAAAAGGGAAAAACTAAATATTTCCACTCCAAAGAAAAAGACAGGGCAAGCTAACCATTGTCCCTTTGGCGGGGAACCATATGCAAACAAGACGATCTAAATTAAAACATCTCAGCCAAGGAAAGGAAAAGAAGATATCAACTCGGCACAAAAAAACGACCAGATAACTGAGGATTAATAGCTTGGTGAATCCCTTAGGATCCTTTAATCCTGAGGGATCGCGACTTTAACTATTTTTGCATCCTTGATATCTCTAATTTAGTTGTTATAAGTAGGGGCAACACTGCTAGCCCAGGGGAGGAGACTGTTAATTTTTGTGTAACTTTTCTCTGTATTTGAAACTTTGATCGTCGACTCTTGTTGAGAATTGATCCACTATAACTCTGTTTTAATGCTTTAATATAGATCTGGTTGTTGTTCCATCTTTGATCCTGGAATAATTTCAAGCGGTGTGTCCCTGGAGGCTAAGGGCCCGGCCCTGGTGGAACACTTGGTCCTGCATCATTATGTCTAGTTCACGTGTGGTTTTTGTTATTAGCTTTGATCGGTAATCTGGTGTGTTTGGTTAATTTATATCACAAATTTGTTATATTTATAATATCGTTCTCTACAACAGGAAAGTCGTATTGTTCATTCTGACCTTATATCGTATTGTTGTTCCTTTAAGTCATTAATGTAACATTATTGTTCTTTACAGAATGCTATTGTTGTTCAATTGTAGAGTAATCGAGCTGTAATCTTCTTATGTTGCTATTACTCTATTCATCTATGATTTATACTTCATATGGTTATTGTTCAATTGATATTGTTGTTCCATTGTGAATTGCGATCGTTATCCTTTCTAATAGAGATCAATATTTGTGGTATCAGACTCAGATTATTGTTTCTCTTAATATCTCCGTGTGTTGTGTGTTTTATTTATTTTCGTACTTTATATTCACAATTGGCTCTAAGCATTGTTCTATCTTTCATTGGTAATTGGTTGCCGTTCCATTTCTATTTGCTGTCCAATTTATCCTTTAAGTAAAGATTGCCCTCTCATTTCTGTAGGATAAGATTGCTGCACTTGTTCCTGTAGACTAAGGTGTTGCTGGTCATTAGACTTAGTTGTTGTTACATTTTCTAGTTGTTTTTCCATTTCTTAGTTGCTATTTCATTTCTTGTTATTTGCGTTATTGTTGCTTTGGTGTGCAGAATGATCTGAAACTTTAGTGGGCATTGGCATTTGTTGTCTAGTCCCTAGATTGATGATATGTTCCTTGATTACCTTTAGTTACATTAGTTTCCAAAGGGATGAGTTATTGTTACTGGACCCTTGACTGATAAACTGCTTAGTTTTCCTAGTGCATGATTTAGTTTTTAAAGTATTTTGCTGTAAGTAGATCTTGTTTCAAGCATTTGTTTACTCTTGTATTTTCTTGAGCTACACTACTAGCATTACTATGACAAATGACCACCTCAAACTCAGTACACTCTTTGAGATAACAAATCGTTCCTGGATTGAAAAGTTAATGTGAGGTAATTAGAGGTGAAAAACACCCTTTTTACGGCTTGACATTTTGGCACCGTTGCCGGAAGAGTGTAGCCATTTGTTTCTTTCCCAGAGTAGTATAGGAACCTGTTAGGAAAGAACTGGGTTTTAAAAGTAGAAGGTAAGAACCTGCGTGTGGAGTATGTAATAGCCCTTCTCCCTTGCCCGCTTTCCTACACATTTGTTGTTGTTTTGGTTGGGTAGAACCTCTACCCAAGTCTGAAAAAGCTAAGGGGCCAGTGACTCTTGGTCGATTGATCTTTATAGACAAAATCCTTAAGAAAGCATAATATCAGCCTTCAATAGGACCCAGAAAAGTTACTTCTAGATAGCCAACTAGTTCCCTTCAGGCCACAGGATCACCATCTATAGCCTTTGCTGAGGTGCATAGTCAAATTGAAGAGCAAGATTTTCCAGAAATTTAGAATTCTAGCCTAAAATCATTGTAGGAAGGGAACCTTAGCAATCTCTGTGAAGGAAGAGGAGAAACATGAGAAGCTAAGAAGCAAAATCTCCTCTTAGGGTAATTCAGCCAGTAAGCAGCCCAGATAAGGGAAGTGCTGCAGAAATCATTTATAACGAAATTCAAGAACCTGAATCCCCCCAAACATTAGGCACTCTTATCATCCTAGATAAAGGAAGTGTTGTCAAGGCCATCCCCATAAGAGCCATTCCCCCTCGACAACCTAGAAATACGCTCCTAGATATCCCAGAAGGCTATTGACATATATTTGACCGAATGGCCCAGAATCAGCCTAACACCCAAACCTCTACACTACAATACCCCATTGTGGATACTGCAGCTAATGCACCTATAAAAGCAATTCCTCACCGGAATATCCCCTACATTTCATGGCCTTACATCAGAAGATTCGGATGCATTCCTGTTTGAATTCGATGTGCTGGGTAGAGGATATGACTATACCACCAATCCCCAGAAACTGAAATTATTTCCATCTACATTAAAAGGAGCTACTTTAAGATGGTTTATGGGATTAGGTGGTGGTCTTATAAATAATTGGGATCAAATGAAAGAGTATTTTCTAAAAAAATATCAGGACTATTGCAGGACTCGAGAGTTAAAAGATGAAATATTTCAGATGGTAGCTAAACCAAATGAAACATTAGAAGAGTATGTTGAACGATTCCAGTATAATCTTCAAACATCTCCTTATGCATCATTAACTTTACTTGATAATGTATTAAAAACAACATTAATTAGGGGAATCAAGGAACAATGGATTGAGACATTAAACATTATGAGGAAAGGAGATATTTATCAAGAAAATTTTGCTGACATTATTGATTTATGTATCAGGAGCTCGAGAGGCAACACAAGGCTAAAACTAGCAGAACATGATCGATTTGTAAGAGATAATAGAATTTCGGCAAAGAGAGTAACTCGTGCAGAAATAGGAAATTTATTGGAAAATTTGAAAACTAACATATTGGGGATGCTCACAACACAACTTGATATTATGCAGCCCAAACAAAGGCAAGTAGAAGCATAACAAAATTTGGAAATCTTCTGTCCCAGATGTAGAAAGAAACACAACCACAAGGAGTGTCCATTAGATGCAGTTCAAGTTTATGCCATTTGTACAAAAGACCACTCCAGAGAGAGCTTCCCCTCACGTCCTGGATTGGAAGCAGTATACAAGGAATCAGAAGAAGAGCTAGAATCGGTGTATCCACTTAATCAGTGCCGTCAATGGTAGCCGCGACAAACAGGTATGTTTTCAGACCCATCTTCTTCTTTCTAGCCTCCACAATATCATGCTCAACAATATAATTCAATGCGGAAAAATCAACCTCCCTTCCCGAATTGCTCACAACAATCATTCCCTTCATCATCTCCATGGCCGAATCAAGCAAGCCAACCCAATTGGCGAAATTTTCCCGATACCCCACCATATTGCTAAAACAATGTTTTTCCACCTTAATGGACTCCTCCTACTTCACAGAGTCAAACGTGGTAGACAAACTGGCCAAGACCGATGAATTAGCCAGTAGGAACCATCCCGCTCCCTCAACCAACACTGCCAGCCCTACAACAAAACCCCCAGTCTAACTTAAGGCCGCAACTCCCAGCCCAACCTAACCCAAATCCAAATAAGAGACTGGTCAAATCCATTCAAATAATCGAAACACCAGAGATAGGAACCGATCTAAAGGAGTGTGATGACCTTCAATTAAGATCTGGGCATATGATTGAAACAGAGGGAGATAACATAGTTCAAGTTGAAATCTTAATGCCCATATCTCAGTCTTCTTCGTCAGGAACGTAGAGGAGGACCATGGTGGGACAAGTAGCAGAGAATTTCCCTCTGCCAACCAGACGGACAAGACTGAGGGACAAGCGACCGATGCAAAAGGAAAGGCGCCCGTCCAAACTCAGACGCAGGAGGCGTCAACGTCCAGAGCGGGAGAAGTTTAGGCAGACCCCCAGGATGGCTATGGATGGTTCCCGATCGTGGAGATGGCGCCGGAGGAGATGGAACCAGAGGAGTAACCCAACCATCCATCTTCTATTCAGGTCCTATTTTGTGGTCTACTATCTCGGTCGCTTACTATGCATGGAATAAAATGTATGCTTTTGAATGGGTTTGGTAATTTGTCTGTAGGTCTTTCTCTGTTTTTGATTCTGTCACTAAGTTTCTTCTGGGAGTTTGCAAATGTCCAAGGTTGCCCCTGCGAGGGTAGTTTTTTTAGTCACAGCCCCTGCGAGGGCATTGTCAAAGTTAAATGATGAATTTTGATGTGGTTTTGAGGCAGCTCGAACACAAATGTAAGCTAATTCCAGCTGCAAACCCACAGTGCCATCGCTGGCCTTGGGAAACTAGTTTCACTGCATGTAATTTTACTTTGTCTATAATATAATTTCCTAGAGTAGTCTTACTGAGAAAAAAAAAGAAACAGAGGGAGATAACATAGTTCAAGTTGAAAATCAGTTGCTTGTAGAGAAACCATTACAAGAAGAGGACGTGACCAGACAAAAAATTCATGATCCAACAATCACATCCTCTCCTCCATTCTCGGAACGCTTAATTATACCTCAACCTATACAATATCCTGATTTTGACATTCTGGGAGAATTACGAAACATGTACATAAAAATCCCGCTCCTCCAAGCCATTCAAGACATTCTGATATATGCAAAGACTATCAAAGAACTATGTATAAAGAAGCCAAGGAGGACAATAACAAATAACCCAAAAGTCCAAGTAGTTGGCACTTTATCTGACTTATTATCAGGAAAAGGAACACTCGTTAAATATGAAGACCCAGGAAATCCAATAGTAACCATACAAATCTATGGTCAAACCTTCTCAAATGCCTTAGTTGATCTAGGAGCTGCAATTGACATCTTAGCAACCACTACTTGCCAAAAACTGGGCATTACATCAGTAGAACTGACCTCCATTTTATTAGAACTGGTTGATCGATCTGTGGTTAGGCTAGAGGGCACACTACATGATGTTATGGTGTCTTTTGACTCCTGGGAGTATTCGGCCAATTTTCTAATAATAAACCCCAAACATCGACTTGATGGACCTCCATTGATCTTAGGCAGACCTTGGCTCGCAACTGCGATGCTTATATTAGCTGTCAACAAGGTAATATGACCATTACTAGGGGGACAAATAGTAAGAATCTAGCTTTATACACCCCAGCACATCCAAGTGTCACAATAATAAAAACTAATAAGCATCATGTATCATACCTCACCGAAAATATTAGATCTCCATTAAACATACAAGGGGCCCTCGATTTCAAAGACCAAACAGAAGATGATGCCATTAATAATTTCATTAGCGAAGCTGAACCCAGATCCCATGTACAATGTCACATGATAGAAGCAGCATTTGATAATGAATTAGAAGAGGATCTTCTTAAAGATACACATGATCAAACAATACCTACTACCTCTATTTTTAATATAAAAATTGTGGAAATTGAGCCAGGAAATACTTTAAACATTAATGCCAACCTGTCTTCTGAACAAGAAAAGAAGCTCATCCAATTATTGAGGAAACATAAAGAAGCATTTGCATGGGACTACCCTAATATGAAAGGAATTGACCCCCAGTTATGCACACACTACATTTACATAGAAAAGGATGCGAGACCTTTTCGCCAACCACAAAGGAGACTTAATCCTCATCTAAAAGACATTGTAAAAGATGAACTTAAAAAACTTTTAGATGTTAACTTCATCTACCCTATCTCCGATAGTAAATGGGTCTCTCCACTTGTTGTGGTATCAAAGAAGAATGGAAAGTGGATGATTTGTGTAGACTATATAGAACTAAACAAAGCAACACATAAAGACCACTTTCCCATTCCATTCATTGATCAAGTATGAGACACTCTAGCAGGAAATAAATTATTTTCTTTCTTAGATGGCTTCAATGGATACAATCAGATTCATATTTCCCCTGAAGACCAAGACAAAACCACTTTTACTTCTCCCTGGGGAACATTTGCCTACAGAGTTCTACCTTTCGGCTTATGCAATGCTCCTACCCCATTTCAAAGAGCTATCCTCGACATTGTTTCAGACCCAATAAATGAGGGGCTCGAAGTCTACATGGATTATTTCACACCATATGGAGATGATTTTGATCCAGCATTGGATGCACTAGAAAAGGTCGTGCAGCATTGCATTGCCACTAGGCTTTTCTTAAGACATGAAAAATGCTATATGACGATGACTGAAGGACTTATTCTAGGCCATTATACCTCAACAGCTGGCACAGAAGTAGACCCAGCCAAAATTCAAATAATTTTACTAATTCCCACTCCTACCACTCGAACATTTTCACATATTGCTGCACCTCTATATGCACTGACAGGTAATGTTGACTTTCTTTGGATAGAAAAATGTGACCGTGGTTTTAAGGATCTGAAGAAGCTTGTGTCCATAGCTCCAGTACTTTGAGGACCAAATTGGGACCTCCCATTCCAAATTTCATTAGATGCCTCAGATACAGCTATTGGAGCAGTCCTTGGGTATGAAGAAGATAAAAAACCATATGAAATTTATTATATTAGCAAGAACTTATCCCCTGCTAAATTGAATTATACTGTTACTGAAAAGGAATTTCTAGCTATAATACATGTTGACAATAAGTTCAGGCATTACATTATAGGCTATCCTGCTATCTTGTATACAGATCACTCTGCCATAAAAATTTTAGCAAATAAACCAATCACAAATGGTAGAATAACTAGATGGCTGATTTTATTGTAGGAATTTGATATTAAAATCAAGGACAGACCTGGAAAGAAAATCCTGTAGCTGAATTTCTCTCGCGAATGCCAAAACTAGTGGATGTAGCAGTAGTTGAAGATCAATTTCTAGATGAGAATTTGTTTGTTGTCATTGTTAAAACACCCTGGTATGCTGATGTTGCGAATTACTTAGTAGTACGTAAATTACCAAAAAATCTGACCCCTAATGAATGAAAATAGATTGTCCAGCGAAGTGCTCAATTTTCTTGGATTGGGAGCTACCTGTTCCATACAGGCGCTGATATGCACATCAGGAGATGTGTCCGGAAGGATGAAATTTTTGATATTTTGAAAGCTTGTCACGACGGACCATATGGTGGACACTTTGCTGATAAGAGAACTAGACATAAGGTGTTGCAGACAGGGTATTATTGGCCTATGATCTTCAAATACGCAAAGAAATTCATTCAAATTTGTGACAATTGTCAAAGGGGAGGATGCCCTTCTGACAAAATGCCCCGACCAGTTCAACGAAATGCCCCTGAACCCACAATTGGTTATTGAACCATTCAAACTATGGGAACTTGATTTAGTTGGTCCAATTAACCCATCCTCGAACCAGAAAACATATATTCTAGTGGTAACAGAATATTTCCCCAAATGGGTTGAAGCAGAAGCATTACCGAGAGCTACAGAGGATTCTCTCATACAGTTCTTTTTTCATATATTTGTGCGATATGGGCTTCCAAGAGACATAATTACGGATGGTGGACCATAGTTTGCTGGTAACAAGATTGCTGCAACACTTAAGAACTATCATATCCAGCATAAAATTACTACTCCATACCACCCACAAGAAAATGGTTAAGTAGAAAGCAACAACAAAATAATAGAAGCAATCTTGACAAAAGCCATTGCGTCACATAGACGCGATTGGGCTGCAAGACTACCAGAAGCCTTGTGGGACTACAGAACAATATGGAGAATCACTACCAGCTATTCACCATACCAATTGGTGTTTGGAACACAACCTATTTTCCCCATAGAATTCAAAATCCAAACACTGCGAATAGCACAAGAAGTAGGTCTAGACCTAAACGAGGCACAGATTAATAGATTACAACAGAAAAATGAGCTAGATGAAATTAGGTTCTCTGCCCTTCAACATACTACATTAATCCAATAGCAGCAAGCTAAATGTGATGACACTCTCATTAAGAACAAAGTCTTTGGTGAAGGAGACTGGGCGCTCTTATACGATTCTACGTTTCAGGATTTTCCCGGGAAACTTCAGACTTGCTGGATGGGGCCATATGAAATCTAGAAGGTACATGATAATGGCACCCTAACTCTAGTCACTATTGACGGATCTGGACATATCTTTAAAGTAAATGGCCATCGAGTTCAATTATACCGCAAACCACTTACTCGAGAATCCTTTTGCCAGCAACTATCCGAGGACTCCGATATGAAAATTCTACAGGAGGAAGAGCAATATTACTCACCTATGATTCATTAAGTGATTCATCTATTTTTGTACTTTGTACTTAATTTATTTGTTCATTATATATTTTTGTATTTGCATTTTTTTCTGCAGTTCCTTTTTCAGAATAAACAACACTGTCATTTTTTATGTTCCTTTTCTGAAGGGATAGCATTTGTGTGCACTTTTGTCATTGTTGTTGCTCCTTTTCCAAAGGGACAACATTCTTGTTTGTTGTTCCCTTTTCAAAAGAATAACACCTTTTGTTTTAGCCATTCCTTTTTCATTTTCACTTTTGCTGTTCCTTTTCCAAAGGAACGACATTTGAGCTTTCTGTTGTTCCTTTTCCAAAGGAACAACACTTTTGATTTATGCTGTTCCTTTTTCAAAGGAACAACATTTGAGTTTCCTATTGTTCCTTTTCCAAAGGAATAACACTTTTAATTTTTTCTTTTCCTTTTCCAAAGGAACGACATTTGAGTTTTCCGTTGTTCCTTTTCCAAAAGAACAACAGTTTTGATTTTTGTTGTTCCTTTTCCAAAGAAATGACATTTGAGTTTTCTGTTGTTCCTTTTCCAAAGGAACAAAACTTTTGATTTTTGTTGATCCTTTTCCAAAGGAATGGCATTTGAGTTTTCTGTTGTTCCTTTTTCAAAGGAACAACACTTTTGAGTTTTGTTGTTCCTTTTCGAAAACAACGGCATTTGAGTTTTCTGTTGTTCCTTTCCCAAAGGAACAACACTTTACATTTGAGTTTTTTGTTGTTCCTTTTCCAAAGGAACAACACTTTTGATTTTTGTTGTTCCTTTTCCGAAGGAACAACACATTTGATTTTGGTTGTTCCTTTTCCAAAGGAATGGAATTTTAGTTTTTTGTTGTTCCTTTTCCAGAGGAACAATGCTTTTTGATTTTTGCTGTTCCTTTTCCAAAGGAACTGCATTTGCATTTTTGTTGTTCCTTTTCCAAAGGAATGGCACTTTTAGCACTTGCATTTTTGCTGTTCCTTTTCCAAAGGAACGACACTTTTGGTTCTCTATTTTTCCTTTTCTAAAGGAACGACATGTTCGGTTTTTGCTATTCATTTTTTCAAAGGAACGACACTTTCGGTTTTTGTTGTTCCTTTTTCAAAGGAACAACATTTTTATTTTTATTCCTTTTTCCTTCCTTTCTTTTCAAACGACATTTTTATTTTTATTCCTTTTTCCTTCCTTTTTTTTCAAATGACAACATTCTCGTATTCCTTTTACTTGTGCCTAAAGATACCTGTTGTTCCTCTTGTTTCAGGTCTTTTGGAGCACAATTATACATTCATGCAATGGAACAAAGCTAGAGCATACTGAAATCAGCAAATTATATAAAATCGCTACTTTTACAAGAAATTGCTATGAATTGATAAAGAGGAACGAAGAAAGGAAAAAATTATTCATCACTCTTGCTGTCATCACCCTACTAATATTGACATGATTGGTCATCTTTATCATGTTGGTTCTTTTTAAATTCTGATAATCTTCTTGGATCATTATTAAGGAATAAGAACCAAGAGTTTACATTTTTCTATTGAGATATTAATACTTCTTCCATAATTCCTACTCTTAAGGAGGGTCGAACCACCTTTTGTGTATAGATAGGAAAGCATTTTATAAGAAAATAAAAAAAGAAGAATGTTTTGAATTTTCAAATGTAGGATAGGGGGTCTCATCAAGAGCCAACCGACCATGATCATAAGGAATAAAGTGAAGTGGAATTCCCACTATGTCCACCACACGAGGGATATGGTCCAAGAGGCGCATCAGAAAAACAAAGAGTCCTTGGAACAGGAGGTCTCATCACGAGCCGAACTGCCCACCTTTCACTCCTTCCTCGTAAATGGAATTATGGTTTAACTCATTATGAATCCAGCATAATGACCTCAATTTTGACACTGAACAATACTTCCTAGGCATACACAAAGGATCTTGGTTCCATGGGTGAAAAAAACAACTCTGCCAAGGTTATGGACACCAGTCGACAACAGAACTCTATTAATGGTATTGAAGTCATATTTCTTATACACCAATAGTAATCATTAATACCCTTCTCTATCTTATACCTTCGTAATCTGTCAAATAAGATTATGCATATCACTGCCCTGAACCATTAAACACATGAAAATCCATCATAACCAATCATGATGATAAAAGTAGACAATGATCGCATTACACTCATTGTGAACATCAGCTGTCCTGTCCTACCAGCCTCGCATCATGTAACTGCATTTTATTATTTATTAAGAGATCCTATTATACACCTCGATTTCGATAACCTATTCCTTTTGTAAACATGGCATCGTGGCATACATTGTTCCTTTATGACCCTGTACCAGAATAGATCGGCCCGTTGCTCCTTTATTTGACGGCCGAGGATGGCCTATCACATTCCGGGGGGGGCTAACTTCATAATTTGTTGACATACGTGTCAGGCTATTATTCGGAAAACTCGGCTATTATTCAGAAAACTCTTACTCAAGAATAGCAAGGCTTAATGGTATCTCATTTCTCAATTTTCATGCCTTGTTGTTCCTAAGATATTTCCATATCATAGTCTGCAACAATTAGTAAGATTTGAACGAACATTGCGATGTTTCTATTTTATCTGTGTTTCTAACATTTTAAATATCCTGTTGTTCCATTGCCATATCTGTGTTTTTACAGTGAGCTAAAGCATGTGAGGAAGGTCAATTCGGAGAGAACCACAGGTATTGACAGTTTTTGGGACTACACAGGAAATCCTAGCAAGGGCAGAATGGTTAGTCTATCTTAATCATTTACAGGAATCCAATGAGACTGTGGCAATAGAATTCTTGCAGAACTTGCAAGAATACCACTCCACAGTAAGGCGAAAACACATAGTAGTTACCGATGACGTAATTGCAGAGGTCTCAAGACTGCCAGCCACTAGACCTATGTGGACTCTAAAGAAGGAGAGACTGCAAAAAATCATGAAGATCTTCCAGGATGAAGGATAGAACCTGATAGTAAGAGGAAATGGAGTCCTACTAGCAGCATTAGGAGAGCCATGGGTAGAATTGGTGAGGACCATCTAGAGCTACATTGGTTGTGAAGGTAGGAAAGACGTGGTAAGACCATGACACCTTAAATGCTTAGTTGTATTAAAAGAGAAATTCTCTGTGAGACTACCTGCATTTTTAAATTCATTACTTCATGTTGTTGCCAAAAGCATGAAAAGGTCATAACATGTAGAATCAATACTAAGACACCATGGAATTATATGGCTAATAGTTAGCCACAGTCTTGCTCAACAGCAGAGCAGCTGGGAAGAACTAATTGCTATGATAGATGGGGCACCGACTTCACTAGCCACAAAATGCGAACATACTGCCAATACACCAAATAGACCATCAAAACAGAGAAAATCAATTAGATTGGGACAGATTAGAGGGAGGTTGGAAAATCCCCAAGGGAATAGCAGCCAACCTATGGAGATAGACGACTCAGGGGACGATCAACCCTCGCAATTGGAAAGAGAAGAGAATGAGAAAGAAGTTGGAGGAAATAAGGAAGGAGAAATAGAGGAAGAGACTAAGAAGCCTGAGCAGGTGGAGGCAGAGACAAAGAAACGCGAAGAGAGCCCATTGTAAGAGGATGAACTGGCCAAAATTTTGGCCAATATGGGCAAATATGGCTAGCCTCTCAGCCCACTAGCCCTCCAGATTGAGGAAGAACCAAAAGAGCATTCTGTTTAGGACAAAAATGCACCCGAAGAATTGCGCGACGAGGAAGAAACTGAAGAGAATCATTCTGCAAGTATGATAGGAGAAGAAAATGATGAAGATATAGAAGGGGAACAATCTGATCCTAGCCAAACTACACCAGAAGAATTGCATGAAGAAGAAGGGGTGGACAAAGAGGCTACCCAGGAAATAACAGAGCCAGCTAGGGTTTCTACTCCTAAGAAACCTGAACAAAACAGCGAAGGAGCACCCCAAGAGGAAAACCAGGGAATTTGCCAAGATGACAGTCCAGGCCCAAGTAAACAGACAGTTGTTCCTTCTAAGGAAACATAAGAAATTAAACGATTATGAAAAGAACAACAAAGATTAGAAAATGTGATAGCTTGACTTTGACTGGTAAATGAGAGTTTCGAGAATGATAAAGAGAGCAAAAATAACTTCAGGGGGAAGACATGCAACCCCTCCGGGAAGACTCCCCAAGAAAAAGGTTCAAAGGACCCCTGTTCACCCTGCTTTTCAAAACCTTGTCGAAGAACAGTCTGTTGTTCAAACCGCTATTGAAGAACAGTCTGTTGTTCAAACTCTTGTTAAAGTGTAGACTGTTGTTCAAAAGCAAAAGGAACAACATTCCATTGTTGCTCATGTTGAAGTGCAAACAGATGATATATTAGCCTGTGACAAGGAAGTTCAGACAAAGGCACAATCCTTTGAAGGGATACAGACTATAAACACAAGGCGACGCAATAAGAAGATTCAAGTAAATCTTCCACTGGCCACTACCACATGGGACAATGATATGAGGACAGTAACCCTACGAGAGGGTTTGATGCAAGCTCAGCAAGTAGTAGAAAAACTCACGAAATAAATGGTTTCTTGAAAAAAGTATGAAGAATTACAATAACAACTAAGGAATATCAATTTATCTGAAAGCCAGGCCTTTGAAGGATGGAAAAAAGAGCAAGAAAAAGTTATAAAGGTAACTCATAGATTAGATGTAGTTATCAGACATATGGATACCTTATGCTCTTTGTACGCTGACGTCCTAGCATGTAGAGCCCCTGCCAAGAATTATGCGTTGTTTTTAATGGAATGATATTTGCAATTGAATATTAAGGCCGTCAAAGTAGGACCCCCTATACAAATTAATACCATTGATGATTTTATAAATTGTTGTAAGCACTATGGAGTAAAGGTTCAAAGATTCTTGTGTGAATTCTATCTGCATAACCTTGTGTTAGATCAAGGGACAAAGCATAGCCCTGGCCCTTTCATTGGGGATATCCAACTGCAGGCATTTATTTCATTTGGAGTTAATCAAATCAAATGGCTTAAAGACTATAATGCCTTCCAAAGACAAGAAAATGGATTAGATTTATGGGTAAGAGCTGAGCCTAGAGATCCATTACAATTATGGAACAAACACAGGAGCCTCATGAGGACTCTGGGCGTGATTGACGCATTAGGAACCATTCATACAACAATCAATCGGCAAGGGATAGAATACTTCTTTACCATTAAGGACCTTGCCATTGCAGTTGCTAAATTTTTATATCAGACCTCTAATCTAAACATCCACCTCAGGGAACCATTTAATTACGAGAAATTTAAGTCAGCCATTGATCATTTGAACCTCTATGGCAAAATTATCTTTAGTTTGGGGCCATCTTGGTTAGGATATAGGTTTCAGAGTCCAATTATTTTGCACCCTGCACCTAGATACCAAGCCTTGTATGAAATGCCTGAGGGTGAGACATGCAATCTTTTTGAACACCTAGTTAGGCATCATGGCTGTAGACCACCACATGAGATCCCATCTCTAGCCTACTCTCTCACTGCCTTACGTTTCAACTACAATGTTTTCATGAGGGCATGAAAAAGGGTAAGCAGGGGGGTGTGTGGAGTACTCAAGAAGGTATGTTTTTATTGACTATTTTGTCATATTTTCTTTAGAACTCGTAACATCTTTGCATCATGAACTAGGTAGATAATGGGAAATCATGACAAATCTATAAGAATTATATGCAACATGAGAACACTAATAATTTCCATTTCTTATGTAGGAAAAGGGAAAAGCTAAAGATTGTCGCTCCGAAGAAAAAGACAGGGCCAAGCTAAACGTTGTCCCTTTGGCGGGGAACCATATGTAAACAAGACGATCTAAATTAAAACATCTCAGCCAAGGGAAGGAAAGGGAGATATCGACTCGGTGCAAGAAAAATACCAGATAACTAAGGATTAACAGCTTGGAGAATCCCTCAGGATCCTTTGATCCTGAGGGATTGCTGCTTTAACTATTTTCGCATCCTTGATATCTCCACTTTAGCTGTTATAAGTAGGGGAAACACTGCTAGCTCGGGGGAGGAGACTGTTAATTTTTATGTAACTTTGCTCTGTATTTGAAACTTTGATCATTGACTCTTGTTGAGAAGTGATCCACTGTAACTCTGTTTTAATGCTTTAATGTACATCTGCTTGATGTTCCATCTTTAATTTTGGAATAATTTCAAGCGATGTGTCCCTGGAGGCTAACGGCCTAGCCCTGGTGGAACACTTGCTCCTGTATCATTATCTTTAGTTCATGTGTGGTTTACGTTATCAGCTTTGATCAATAATATGGTGTGTTTTGTTATTTTATATCACAGCTTTGTTATATTTACAATATCGTTCTCTGCAACAGAAAAGTCATATTGTTCATTCTGACCTTATAACGTATCGTTGTTCCTTTAAGTCATTAATGTAACATTACTGTTCTTTAAAGAATGTTGTTGCTTCTCAACTGTAGAGTAACCGAGATGTAAACTTCTTAAGTTGGTATTATTATATTCGTCTATGGTTTATACTTCATACAATTACTGTTCATTTGATGTTGTTGTTCCATTGTGAATTGCGAATGTTATCCTTTCTAACTGAGATCAATATTTGTGGTATCAGACTCAGATTACTTTTTCTCTTAATATCTCTGTGTGTTGTGTGTGTTATTTATTTCGGTATTGTATATTCACAATTGGCTCTAAGCATTTTTCTATATTTCGTTGGTAATTGCTTGCCATTCCAGTTCTATTTGTTGTCTGATTTATCCTTTAAGTAAATATTGCCCTCTGATTTTTGTAGGATAAGATTTTTGCGCTTGTTCTTGTAGACTAAGGTGTTGTTGTTCATCAAACTTAGTTGTTGTTACATTTTCTAGTTGTTCCATTTCTTAGTTGTTGTTCCATTTCTTGTTATCTGCGTTATTGTTGCTTTGGTGTGCAGAGCAATCTGAAACTGTAGTGGGCATTGGAATTTGTTGTCTAGTACCTAGATTGATGATCTGTTCGTTGATTACCTTTAGTTAGATCAGTTTCCAAACTGATGAGTTATTGTTACTGAACCCTTGACTGATAAATTGCTTAGTTTTCCGAGTGCATGATTCAGTTTTTAAAGTATTTTGCTGTAAGTAGATCTTGTTTCAAGCAACTATTTACTTTTGTATTTTCTTGAGCTATACCACTAGCATTACTCTGACAAATGACTGCCTCAAACTGAGTACACTCTTTGAGATAACAAATCATTCTTGGATTGAGAAGTTAATATGAGGTAATTAGAGGTGAAAAAGACACTTTTTAGGGCTCGACACCAGTGTCGTAAAACAAAGCACTTGTTGCTAACTTGTTTGCAATACATCTTTAGTGTGATACCTCATTCAACGTATGTGAGTATATCGTAGCTTGTCCATGTACCTTCGGGTATATAGGGTGGTTTTACAATACGTAAAGCATATGGGAATGCTCTCACTATGTGCGTTTGCATTAGATAGTGCTTATATGGATTGGGCCTCCACGTACCTCTGGGTATATATGGGAGGAAAACTCTAGGTTGCTATCCATCCTTAAGTAACCGAGTCAGCTACTTTGCAAACTATGATACACCGAACATAGCATTTGGGGAGATTGCCTGCCCATACTTCTTGATTCGCCAGAAGGTATTTTGAGTTCACAGTTTCTTGGTAAACCTTTTGCCCAGTATAGCCCTTTTCGTTTATCTATTTCTTGATAATAAAATCAATAAAAAATAATGGAGGAGCATCAACCGATACTTCGCTGTTCGCGGAGAATAGCGAGCAAGCAGCCTTTGCCTCTCAAAGCGACACCAATTTGGGCAAGGCGGTCTCGCTTAACTGAGTCTAGTACATCAAGAACTCCTAGTTCTTCATTTGAGTTACCTGAATCATATATCTCAGTAAGTACAGAAACTCCAGTTAGTCCAACTATTTTTGGTACATCCGTTCCTGAAGAAGAAGTTTCACAATTCCCTGAGGACATTACCACTGACCCTAGTGAAACAGTAACCAAAGTTGTTCAACAACAAGTTGATCCTCAACTTGAAATTGCTCAACAAGAATTTACTTTTGAACTTGAATCAGTTCAACCAGAAGTTAATCCAGAATCTATCCCAGTTGAAACAGAAGTTACATCTGATCCTTAAGTTGCTCACGAACCTCTTTTTGAAACTGACATTCATTTGCATGAACATCTGGAATTCTAATTTGAACATTCAAAAGTTGTTACTTTACCAGAATATGATCAACCGGTAACCCCTCAGACATCAGCAACTATTGAAACTTCAAGTTCATCAACACTGGAAATGTTTTATAGACCTGACGGTGAAGTTCTTCCACCAAGATTAATTTCTACAGAGGAGGAATTGGAAGAAGATTCCACACTTGGAAACCCATTTCACTTTGGAACTAGGTTTTATCTTTACCCTAATACTCCTGATTTTTTCGCTTCATTTGATCCTGCTTCTTTTCAAGTACCCATTGATTCTTTAGGAAAACTTTTGGGATAGATAAATATGGTTGAACAACTGTCAACATCTTAGACTATATCATTTGATGCAGTTGCAGTAGAATATTCTTTTGTAATCTCTTTGATGTTTTCAATCACACCCTAGTCACACCTGTATGGTGAATTGTCTATCTCAGTTAGTTACCAATCATTCTCTAGAACGCACTCAAGGATTGCTTCTACACCATGGTGATCACCCATGTCCTTAACCAAAATTTTACTTGATTCTTCTCTAATGTAAACTCAACAATGTGATCCTGAATATTAGTATCAAGCTGGGCAATCTGGTCAAAAAAGACCTATGTATCCATTAAATACTAGATTTCCACCATATGGAGAGCAATATGCTTATTCATCGTATCCTCCTTATTCCGGGGGACTACCATATGGTAATATCCCATAGTATTTAGGTCAATCTGGTATTATAGTTTGTCAATGGCAACCAACAATGCCAGTTCAACCAAGGCTTGTGTCTCCAACACAACCAATGCAAATTGTGTCAGCTATTCCTACTACACCCGTTGTTACTACTATACCACAATCACAAGTTCAAACTGTTGTATCCCAACCAGTACAAATTGATCCTTCTACCTTGAAATCACAAGTTTCATGTAAATAAGTTTAAGTTCCTCAAGTTTTTGTACAAAAACCACTTGTTTCTGGAGTTCAGTAACAACCTCAGGTTAGTATACCCTTATCTGGACAGACCCAGGCTTACAATGGTATAGTTTTTTCACAACCTGGCCAACCTTTCATTGTTGGATAACAACAACCCTTAAATCAAGAAGAGTTGTACCAACAACAACAATATTTAATTCAACAACCGTGGCAGCTTCAATTTCAACAACCCCAATTCCAGCAATTCCAACGCCAGTTTGGACTTGTTCCACATGCTTAACCTGGTTTTGGTCAATATCAAGCTTACCAAGGTCCTGGTGAACAAGGATTTGTAGGCTATGGACAACCACACATTAAACCTGGTTATCAACAACCACCTTATACTAGTTTTTTTCAACAACCATACCAAGGTTACCAAAGGCAGATGTCCTATGTCAGTATGTAAAGGCCTATTGTTCAGGAAATTCCATCGTATCCTTGGTACGCTCAACCTGACATGAATAGATAGTTTCCATTTGTATCAACTTTAGAATTACTAGATTTAAAGTGTCTCACTAATGATCCAATCTTATATGCACCTTGGTGGCCGAAAATTTTGCATAAGTTACCATCTGAGATTCCAAAATTTAACGGAAATCCTGGAGAATACCTATCAAATCATTTTATGACCTTTCATTTGTGGTGTTCATCAAACTCCTTAAATGATGATTTGGTCAGGTTTCTTCTTTTCCAAAGAACACTTATTGGTACAGCTATTAAATGGTACACTGAATTACCTAGAGCTTCTTTTCATAATCCCAACTCTTTACCCACTACAGTTTTGACCCACCTCCAGTTAGCTATTAGACACGAGACTCAAACGGAACTCCTAACCAACTTTAAATAGACTATTTCTACCCATATATCAGATCATATTCATGAGGGGCAGAGTCGTTGTTGAATGGTTAAGACATATGTTCTCGATCAACTTTTAGATGAGTGGTTCATAAAATCCTTATTTCCATCAATCACTGAGGATGTGGCAAAAGTTGGAGTTGTCACAGAAGAGCAAGTTATTGCTCATGTCCAATACATGGATTTGATTTACACACAATCCAGCATGCTCTATGATAAAATTCCCAATGCACCTCGACCAGCTTTCACTGTTCCTCCTCCTCCACAATTGAGTAAGGACTCTCATGTCAGCAACGGTGTGATCGCTTCTTCAAGCACAAAAATAGCAGGAAGACCATCTGGTCAAACTCTTTCTATTTCTAATCAAACTTCCAATGCATCAGAAAATACTCTTGCCTCCGAGATTAATTCTGTGTCATCTGAAAAAGGAAAAATCCGAAGCAACCAAGGAGCAAGGAAATGGGGAAAACAAAAAGAAACAAGAAAATTCCCCTCCGGGATGTAGGAATTTACAGGGTAACTTCCTCAGACAGAACACCAAAGAACATCTCTCACAAATATATCACAGGTCAATACACCAGCACTTTTTACGTGGTGAAAACCCTTAAAGAGGGAAACAGTCCACAGCCTGAGCCAACGCGGCCACTTCCGGCAATTTATTAATAAAAGAATGAAAATTTACATAAGCTTCTCTCAAGGACGATTAACCTACAAATGAACCTCCATGTTGTTTAAATAGAGATCATGGACCAATCGGGTGTTAAGCCATGGATCAAGTGTCGGTAATACCGAGGAGAGAATGAACTGTCGGATCACTACATATCGTGACCATCAGATTGTAAGTTACAAAATGTACATAGTAAAGAAACACAATTTACCTAACTCTATACTAGACCAAGTTATACATAACTATTTCCTATGTGTTGGAATATCCTAACATCCCCCCTTAAGAACAACTTGGGATAGGATTGAAGGATTTACAAATATGACACAATAGGAGAAGGAAGGAGGCACTAGAGCCTATCCCCCCTTAGTGACAACTTCATGAGCTCCAACCATAAATCGAAGTTTAGTGAACTTCGCCTCTGTGAGAGCCTTTCTAAAGATGTCTGCAACTTGATCATCTATTGAACAATATTGCACTTTAAGAACATGGTCATGGATGAGCTTTCTGATGAAGTGCATGTGCAGTTCAATGTGTTTTCTGCACTGATGTTGGACTGGATCTTTGCATAGTTGAATGGCACTTTGATTATCACACCAAAGTGTAGTCAGATGTTGTTGCTGAAAGCCAAACTCTGATAGGATCTGACAAAGCCACAAGGCTTCCTTACTAGCTTCTATGGCACCACGATACTCTGCTTCTACTGAAGAAAGAGAAATGGTAGCTTGTTTCTTGCAAGCCCATGTAATAGGTCTTGAACCAAGAGTGAACACATAACTTGCAGTAGACTTCCGATCATCAGGGTCACCATCCCAATCGGAATCAGTGAAACTAACCAATAGAGGAGATGCTTCGGCACTGTAATGAATCCAAAGCTTAATTGTACCTCAAACATAATGAAGTATTCTTTTAGCTACTTTCCAATGACTTTCACGTGGGTTTTGCATAAACCGAGCAACAAGGCCAATAGCAAAGGAAAGGTCAGGATGAGTATGGGTTAGATACAAACGTTTTCCTACAAGTTGATGGTATAAGGTAGCATCAAATTTATGTGAAGTAGAAGTGACTGAAAGTTTGACTCTAGACTGAAAGGAAGAAGGGCCTGGCTTATAGTCTTCCATGTGAAAATTCCATAGAATATCACAGGCATACTTGGACTGGGAAAGGGAAATACCTTCCTTGGATTACAAGACTTGAAGACCAAGAAAATAATGTAAGTGTCCTAAGTCTGTCATTTCAAACTTCCTTTTAAGGCTAGTCTTCACATGGTTTATAAGGTTGGGATCACTACGAGTCAGGACAATATCATCAACATAAAGAACAAGAATGATAAGGGACTTTCCCCCTTTCTTGGTCTAGACAGTATTGTCAGAATGACACCTAGAAAATCCATTTTCTAAAAGAAAGTTATCCATTTTTGCATACCAAGCTCGAGGAGCTTGCTTGAGACCATAAAGGGATTTCTTAAGCCGACATACAAGGCTAGAGTCTATTTGTATAAAGCCAATAGGTTGTTCCATATATATTTCTTCATGCAAGAAGGCAGATTTAACATCCATATGATGGACTTCCCATTTGAAAGAGGTAGCAAGGGAAAGAACAAGGTGGATAGAGTTCATTTTGGCAATAGGGGAGAAGGTTTCAGTATACTCATTGCCTTAAACTTGTGAAAAACCCTTAGCAACAAGACGAGCTTTATGTTTATCAAATTTCCCATCTCGTCCATACTTGGTTTTGTAAACCCATTTGCATCTAACAAGTTTTCGTCCCTTTGCTAGACGAAAAAGATCCCATGTATCATTTTCCAATAATGAATGATATTCTTCATTCATAGCTGCTTCCCAATCTGGATGGCCTGAAGCTTCCTCAAAGGTGTCAATATCATAATTCACTGACGCTTGAGCCAGTAAAGAAGAGGCTCTATCAAACTGAAAATGTGTACATCACTGATCTGTAGTATCACCAGCAAGATCATCTGTTGCATCTCTAGTAGCACGGACCCATTTTGGAAGCTGAGGTGCTGAAGGAGGATCCTGAGAAGGTGGGTGAGGATTTTCATCCTCACTATCATCATTTGAAGAAGAAATATTTTCAAAAGTAGAAGATATAGGGAGAGGTGGCACATCCGCCAAACTAGGCTCATAGGCCGATATATTTTCAGCAAAATTTACATCTCTTCTAATGATAACATTTTTGGACTTAAGTGGAATAAGTCTATATTATTTGACAACTTCAGAATATCCAACAAAAATACATTTTTCACTCTTAGGTTCTAGAGCTTTATGTTTCTCATCTGGAATATGGGCCCATGATTCACTTCCAAAAACACGAAAGTGACTTACATATGGTCTAATTGAGCTCCATTCTTCTTCTGGAGTGATATTCTTTAAAACCTTACTAGGAGTGTGATTTATTATGTAATTTGCATAGTTAATTGCTTCTGCCCAATAATTAAGACTAAGTCCTTTAGATTGAAGCATACAATTAGCCATTTCCTTTAAGGTGTGATTCTTCCTTTCAGCTACACCATTTTGTTGTGGAGTATATGGAACAATATGTTGCATTTGAATTCCATTCTCATTGCAAAAGTTGATAAATTTGTTGTTAACATATTCTTCGCCATTATCAGATCTTAGCTTAAGAATTTGATGTCTAGATTGTTTTTCAACAAAGGCCTTAAAGGCCAAGAACATGTTAAATACTTCACTCTTTAGTTTTAAGAAGTATACCCGAGTGCGTCTGGAGAAATCATCAATGAAAGTTAAGAAATACTTGTAGCCAGAGAATGAAACAACTAGAAGTGGACCACATCAATCACTATGCACGTGATGTAAAGGGGATGAGGCATGCCAAGAGGTACGATTTTCAAAACTGTCCCGATGATGTTTTCCGAGTATGCATCCAAAACAAACACCATCTATACAAGATACCATTGGAAGACCTGTCACCATATTTTCTTTACATAGATTCTGAAGAGAGCGATAGTTTAAGTGACCAAATCGCTCATGCCAAAGTTTGCTCACTTCATCATTATGAGCAAAAAATACTAAGGGAAGATTTGATGACCCAAAGTTGTGAAATTTATACAACCTTGTAGAATCATCAGCAATGCCAGTAGCTAAAATCTATCTAGGATCTCTTAGGTCCTTAATTACAACATTGTGAGGTAAAAATTCAACGATTTTACCTTCGCCTGAATGAGTTATCTGATATACAGATAGAAGGTTGTAGGATAAGGTTGGAACACATAATACATCATTAAACTGACCATTGTCTAGATGAACAGTTCCTGTCCCTACAACACTAAGAAATCTATCATCACCAACATATATATTTTTGGTGTAACAATCAATTAAAGAATAAAACATGGCTTTGTTTTTGGCCATGTGACAATAAGCTCCAGAATCAATGAGCCACTCATGAGAATGAGAAGAAGAAGATACATTTAGTGCATAGCCAGACCGAGATGCTTGACAACCACATGCAGAAAGTGCCATTCCTGAAGATGAAGTTGAAGTTGAAGAGTGCTCCAAATGGATTTTATGCTTCTTCATTGCTGCTTCCAAGGCTTCCATATTCTTAAATCATTTGGATTCTAAGTGGCCATCTCGATTACAAAAGTTGCAATGTCTATCAGTCTTCTTCCCTTTGTTTTTATTTTTCTTATCATTTTGTTGAAATGATTTTTCATTTTGAGGCTGAAATTGCTTAGGACCCTTGTTTGGTTTAGGACCATTCCTTTTAGGATACAACTTCTTAGGATTCTTTGGATTTGGTTGCTGCTGGGCGGCTAACGCTTTCTTAGAAGAGTTTCCAAGATTAAGAAGACCAAGGTGTAAGATTTTTTCTTGTTCTCTTACTAAAGAATCACAAAAAGAATCAAAGGAAGGGGACTTGTAGTCTTGTCCTTGAGAAATGAAGGCTTCTCTTGCAAAATGGAAGGTGGAAACAAACACAGAGTAGGCTGGTCCCAACTTAGTAAGAATGGAATAGATAAGGTTACTATCTTCTTTCTTAACTTTAACACCTTCCAAGAGAAGTCTAAGGGTCTTGAACTTGGACAAAAAATCTTCAATGCAAGAATAATTATTGTTGTCCAATGTAAGCAACTCATTTTCAAGTTGATGGGCTCTAAGTTCATTTTTTATTCCAAAAACTTTAGTAGTCTATTTCAATGCTTCATCAGGAGTATCAAGTTCTGCAGTATGGAATCTAAGATATGAAGAAGTAGACATCCCTATCAACCCACGTGCTTGATCTTTCCTATTTTCCCATTTAGCTGCCTTATCTTCATCTTTTGGTTTGGTTTCTTGGCCTGAGGCTATTCTGTAGAGACCTTTACTTCTAAGTAAATCCACAATGTAGGACCACCATTCGAAGTAGTTGGTGCTGTCAAGAATAACTTGGCATAGACTTTCCATTTTAACATAAACTTAAGCTATAGATGTTGAAACTAAGTGTTGCCGATCTTGAAAAATTAGGTTGTTTAAAAAAGACAGTTATGAAAACGGCTTCCGGATGAAGAAGTTATGGCTTTTTGAAGAAAATTTGATGAAGATGCCGATGAAGTGAGGGAATGTGCGGAAATGAAAAATCCGCCCCCAAAAAAAGGACACTTGAGCTCAAGACCTCTACTCTCATAAATTAGCTTTGGACCAAGTGAGCTATACAAAAAGTTTGAGAGAGAGAGAGAGAGAGAGAGAGGGTTTGAAGCTATGGGTTGCGTGGTTGCTTTGAGAAATCTCTTTTTCCCTACAAAACAAAGAAAAAATCCCAACACGGACATACAAGAAAAAATGAACCTTGCGGCTCGAAGTTAGGTTTAGCCAGAAAATAAATATTTTCCTCAATGTTTCTGATTTTCCGAGATCACATTAAGGCGCAGCGGAAAAAAGCATACGCATGAGAAAAAACCTTCCTTTTTGTTTCTGATTTTCCCAAATCGCACAGAGTCGTGGGGCAAAGAGCATATGCATAAATGAATGGTATAGATCTGGTAATAAAAAAAAGTTAAATAAACCGAAACTGAAATAAACAGAGAGAAAATAACTGCGAAACATTGTATACCTCCAGATCATAAAAATGACGTAGCTAGGGCTACCGAAAACCTTTTCGCATGAAACGAAAGGGGTTCCTCACTGGAACAAATTCTCCCAACATAATAGAGTAGTCCTCTCAGCCCGAAAGTAGTAAACAACAATAGATCTAGGAAACGTCAGTCGGATGCAGTTCTACCGGCTTCAGATTTGGATCACCAACGGACGCGACCCTCAAATAGCTCTGATGCCATGTAGGAATTTACAGGGTAAGTTCCTCAGATAGAACACCAAAGGACACCTCTCACAAATAGATCACAGATCAATATAGCAGTACTTTTGACGTGGTTAAAACCCTCAAAGAGGGAATCAGTCCACGGCCTGAGCCAACGCGACCACTTCAGGCAATTTATTAATAAAAGAATGAAAATTTACATAAGCTTCTCTCATGGACGGTTAACCTACAAATGACCCTCCATTCTCTTTAAATAGAGATCATGGACCAATCGGGTGTTAAGCCACAGATCAAATGTCGATAATACCAAGGAGAGAATGAACCATCGGATCACTACATATCGTGACTGTCGGATTGTAAGTTACAAAATGTATATAGTAAAGAAACACACTTTACCTAACTCTATACTAGACCAAGTTATACTTAACTATTTCCTATGTGTCAGAATATCCTAACACAGGAAAATGATCTGATTCCTCTACTTCGACAAGGAAACCTCATTATCCATGTTTGATATGTAATGAGGAACATTTCACAAGAGATTGTCGACATCGCTCTGAGGTCTTCAAACTTTTAAAGACTTCAAACACATTGCCAGTGTTGATTGATTCATTTCCAACCCTGGAGACACATTTGGTTGCAATAGACCATGCTTCCACATCCCAAGTACTCATGTTATCCATCACAAAGCCACAAAATGAAGTTTTGGTGTCAACAAGAAACAAAGATTATGGAAATCCATCGTCATTGAATAATCAGGCCATTGATCAACCTAATCATTCGACTTTGACTTCATTTGAAGTTGTTCCACCAATTGTACCTGAATTGACAATAAAACCACCAAAGGGAGTTGTGCACAAATCGACATTCAACCCTCAAGCTCGAGCAACTCAAAATTATAACATAGTCGAAGATCTTGTTCAATTGCCTTCTACTATGTCGACACTCAAGGTGTTGCAAAACTCTCCCTCCCAAAAGCAGGATTTACTGTCAGCAATAGGCGGAATAGATCTTAGGGATTCAAATCTTGTGGTTTTTAACCATGCAGGATATTCACGATAGTTACCGGCACAATTAGCTTTCCTAATCCAAGTAAAAGATCTCAATAAGAATGTTCATCGAACTATTATTGATGAGGGGGCATCTATTTGCATTATGTCCATGAACTGTTGGAAAACACTTGGTTCACTGCCATTGTCACGATCACCAACCACATTGAAAGCTTTTGATGGAATAACATATACTCCATGTGGGATTCTGAGTAACCTGCAAATCAAACTTGGGGGAAAAATGGTCACTGTTGAAGTTGAGGTAGTTGATGGACCCCTCAATTACAACATTTTACTTGAAAGGCCTTGGGTATATGCTATAGCTGTTGTGGTTTCTACATACTTTCATACTATTGCATTCCCTTTTTGAGGGTGGAATCATAGTCATTGATCATCTAGCCTTATTTTCCAATAGTTCACAGGCTACAAGAAGCATTCCATTGGTATTAAGACCCCCACTATCACTTCAAAGTGTTGGAGTAAGTCTCTTTAAAGATCCTTCAATAAGGGGTACTTTTACCTCCCGTCACCATCTGATTTGGTGGAACTGGCAAGAGTAGAAACTTGTAACATGATTTCCTCCACCTCATTTGATTTAAAGAGGATTACTGACCAAGTTGAAGTTGATATTAATATTGGGGTGATGTCGTTATGCCCCATCGAATCATCATAGCAATCAATCTTTTAGGCTTGTGCGACAAATCCAAATTTGCACTCAACAACTGTATGGGTAGATAGGTCATTAGAATATGGTACCTCTTCAGATCCTTTTTCACATATACATTATATAGATGAAGGAATCATCCAATCAATGATTATAGGAGAAGAATTGTAGGAGGATTATCATCATCATTCTCGTCTTCTAGATGACATCAAAGATTATTCAAATGAGCTAAACCACCCATAAATCGTTCATTTCTTGTCTTATTCTATTAGAGTAGATACTCTAGATTCTGAGCATACTTTGTCAAACATAGAAGAAATGATTTCTATAAACACTTTGACCAAGCCTAAAATTGTAGAAAACATTCATGTCGACAAATCTTGTTCTCCATTGAAACTTGATAATTACCGAACTCCCTTTCGTGAATTTAGATATACTTTTGCATGGTCTTAAGAGGAGATGCCAGGAATGGACTCAAGCATTGTTGAACATGAGATCAAAATGTAACTTGATGTCAAACCAATACTTTTGCGTGTTGGCTTCATTTTCCCTATACCTCTTGCCGATTGGGTATATAGCATTATTCTAGTAATGAAAAAACAAGGCATAATTCGAGTGTGCGCTGATTATAGGGATGTAAATCAAACATGTCCAAAAGACAATTATCCTACACCCTTCATCAACCATTTTATTGAAGAATGTGCTGAATGTGAAATCTACTCTTTCGTTGATGGATTTTCTGGCTACAATCAAATCAATATCCGCCCATAGGACCAATCTAAAACATCTTTTATTTGTCTGCGGGGCACATTCGCCTATCGAAATTTACCTTTTGGTTTGAAGAATGCAGGGGCAAAATTTCAGAGGGCAATGAATTATGCCTTCCATGACATGAAGCACATTGTTCAACATTATCTTGATGATTTTCCTGCTCATTCACGAAAGCAAACTGATCACCTACAACATTTGAGAGCAATATTTTTAAGGTGTCGACACTACAAGATACGAGTCAATCCGCACAAGTGTGTGTTTTGGGTTGGCTCTGGTCAATTGCTTGGATTTGTGGTCTTAAAATATGGAATTTGACTCGATCCAATTAAGGTTCAAGCAATCCTTAACTTGCCTCCACCTTTAAATTTATTACGATTATAGAGACTTTAAGGGAAGGCAAATTTTCTAAGGAGGTTCATTCCAAACTATGTCGAATTGGCTAAAGTTTTTACTCGTCTATTGAAGAAAGGGGTACCCTTCCATTGGGATTAGGTTGCAAAAGATTCATTTGACGCTCTTAAATATTCTTTGGCTGGATCATCATTCATATATGCCCCAAACTATCAAAAATATTATTACATGTATCTCACCGCCACAAACACAAACATTGGCATGGTTTTAGTCCAAGAAGAAAGTGGAATTGAACATTCGATTTATTGCTTGATTCATAATCTCAATGATATAGAAAGTAAGTATTCCTATGTCAAAATGTTAGATTTGGCAACGATTCAAGTTGTGCAAATATTTCTTCATTACACCCTCCTCCATAAAACTACTATTGTTTCATTTTGCAACCCTATGACATACATTTTTTCACGTCAATTACTAGGAGGAAAATGTTCAAAATGGATAGTTATTTTGCAGGAGTTTTATTTGGAATTCATCAAATCTAAATTAAATAAATCTTTCATTTTCACCGTGTTACTTTATGACCTTACCTTATCCTCCAATGATTCAACATCAAAAGCATTAATCTTGGATGAGTCTCTGTTTCTAAACTCGTCAAGTGATCAGTGGTATGGAGATATATTGGTCTATCTCTAGACCGAAGCTTTCTGGCCTAATACCTCTCGCTCTTGAAAATGACATGCCTGATACCAAGCCAAGGATAATCTTATCATTTGTGGTACACTTTATCATCGTCGTGTCGATACGATTTTATGTAGGTGCCTCACTCATGAGGAAGCCGAGAAAGATTTGAATGAATGTCATTCAGGTGCTTGTGGTGGACATTTATCTGGGTATGCTACCGCACAGAGAATTCTCTGTGTTGGTTACTTTTGGCCAACCATATTCAAAGATTGCATTATTACTGTCAGAAGTTGTCATGCATGTCAGATATATGACCGAAAAACCAGATTACCAATTGCACCATTGCATCTAGTCATTGTTGTTGGCCCATTCGCCAAATGGGGCATTGAATTTATGACATGTAACCCCACCTTAGCCAGGGGGCATGGGTATATTTTAGTTTTCATTGACTATTTTAGCAAATGGGCTGAGGCGATGCCAACATTGAACAATAGTGGTGAAACGAATGCTTTATTTTTGTTCAACCATGTGTTTGCCAGGTTTGGTGTACCACAAGCCATAATTACAGATCATGGATCACATTTTCAGAATCACATGATGGTTGAGTTTACCGCTAATTTAGGATTTTCACATGATATTTCTACTCCATATTACCCAGAAGCTAATGGAAAATTTGAGGCCATCAAAAATGTCCTTAAGCACATGTTGCAAAGATTAATTGGAGTTCATAAAAGAAATTGGCATTTAATATTGTACTCGGCTTTGTGGGCATATCAAAACTTAGTGAGAAATTCGATCGGATTCACACCCTTTCAGTTGGTGTATGGTTTGGGAGAAGTCTTACCAATTCAATGTGAAATCTCATCTCTTAAACTCGCGATTGATCTACTACCAGACACTTCTGAAGAAGAATCATGTTTCTTGGAATTAATCCATTTGGATGAAATGTGTCGTGATGTTGCATTAGCTAACGAAGCACATAAGAAATGTGTTAAGGCATAATATGATAACAATGTCAAGCCTCGTGTCTTCCCAGAAGGTGACCTGGTCTTGCTTTGTGATCTGGAGACTGATCAACTTGGAGCGGGAAAATTTGAACCATTAAGGATGGGCCCTTATATTATTAAGCATGTTTTGATGAAAGGTAATACGAGTTAGTGGACTATGATGGGATTCCATTGTCGCAATGCCAAAATGGGTTGTAGCTTAAATGTTTCTATGCTTAGGTAAGTGTAGTAAAACTCACTGTATATATGATTTGATTGCATGTGTGTGTGTTTCTTTTAGAGTTTTTATTTCGTTGAGTAATCCACTTTGGATTTGTTGCAGATGTCGAACTTTTCGGAACAATTTTTTGGTTACGCCGAAGAGGCTAGTCATAGCACGTAGAACCTATCCTCTGCAGCATGGACCATTTTCGCTCCAAGCGGTGAGTTAGTGAGTTTTAGAGGGATTTTTATTGTTCAATCGACAAACAATATCGCTGAGTATAGTGCATTGATTGAACTTCTCTGTGACGTCATTTCAATTGGCATACACCAAATCATCATTAGGCTAGACTCACAACTCTTTGTGCTACAACTTACTGGCATTTATACGATCTGAAACCTAGCAATTCATCTCATGTTCCTTAGATTTCGTATTTTGGAAAGGTATTTTGATTTCATTCAATATCAACATATTTCCAGAAATCTAAACAAATTCACTGATTCTTTAGCAAATTATGTGTTAAGTAGACATATGCAACATATGTAAAGTAAATATTTTCAATTCACATCATCAGTTGAATAGGATTGCATCACATAGCCATAATAAAACTCTGAAAGTAAAACAGATAGTTGTTTTAAAAGTTTTTACAAACAATTTGTGTCCAAGAAAAAAATTAGTCATTTGATCCAAAAACTCAAAATGTATGTAGAAAACATCTATGTAGACTAGTGGTGCTCATGATAACAGGTCACAACTTATGTTATCATGTGTAAAAGTCTCATCCAACAAGTCGGAATGCTAATGGTGTGGCATTGCAGTCGCATAAGAAACTCCTTGATCTAGCCATTTGGAATGCCTAATGTCAAACCCTCTATTTGGTCTTATAGTTTAGCCAATCTCTCATCTAAATCTATGTCTCAGAGAACTGCTCTCTCAACAAGTCTCTATGCTAGCCCACCTACCACTCGTTGGTGCCCCACAGGTAAAACAGGTTCAACATTTGCATACATAAAAAATGATTTTGTTTAGTCTTGGAAATATAAAAAAGACACAAAAAATGTAGAAACGTTAAAATCAAAAAATGCTTTGGTCAAACAATTTACCTATAGCACCCCACTGTGCTCCAACATCTAACATCAAGTCTTGATCTCCACGGAAATCCATCCCTGAATATGGATACTCTACGATGGCCATATCTTGTTGATCAAGCCACTCAAAGAATGTAGGGGTTAATGTAATCAATGACTGACGAGCATGCCCAGCCATAAGATCTACCCATCCTTGCATCCATGGATCCCTAGGTCTAGATACACCGAGTGAAACAAGTTGTGATTGCATAAGTGGAATTCTCTCCAAGGAGAAAGAAATCAAGATCAACCCATAGACAAAGTTCTCTCTATTTTCGCTTTTCACCTTGGTTAGTTGTTCTTTCAAGGATGAAAGTACTCCCTCACACCAGTTGAACACTTTTGGCTCTAAAAGCTCTAATGCATACTGGATGTACGATTTGTTTGTCAAATGTAGTGTCATGCTACCAGCTAATTTGGCAATGGTAAAGATGATCATCCTTAATGTTAAATCACTAACATTGCTAATGTTAATCTTTCCATCCCTGCTAGGCTTTGCACCTGGCTGATAGAACTGTCGTATGTAATCTCTCACTGATTCACGCCTTTTGGAAAATCCAAAAAGTGAGATGGGGGCACCCTGCCTCGACAGTCTGGTAAGAAAGTATATGTCATCAATGGTAATTGAGACCACTTTGTCTCGAATGTGAAATGTTTGATCAGTAGGATCCCATGAAGGAACAAGGAACTGCAAAAGCTTAATTTGTTGCCTCATGCTAGATAATCGGAAATATTTGAGTAACTCGCAATTCCTTAGCACCTCAACAGTGCCCTAGTTATTTAGCGTAAACATATCCTATTGTTCATTCTCTCATTCTCTCCATGTAATCATCATTATGATCCAATTAAAACTTGAAAATAAAACCATAAGGAAAATTAGGATCCATTTCTTACAAAAAACAGAAGAATTTTTGGTTGAAAACAACTGAATGAAATTGGGTTTTGCACTCAGCACAACCCTGCCTTAGTGATAGTGTGCTACAATACATGAAACCTTCTAGGTGAGTGCACTGCATCACACATTTCGATGATGAAAGGGTGCACTAATCCGAGGTTGGAAAATTGAAACCCTGGGAGCCCTAAAAACTCAGATTTTTTTCCTAAAACTAAAAATGAATGATATGAAATGAAAGAGAATAGAGATAGATCCTCGCTGGTCTGGATGTCATGAGGAATGGTCCACTGAATCCTCCACAATCAGCTGGTGAAATTCGAGGTAAAAAATGCTCCAAAGCACCAAAATCAAAGGGTAAATGTGAAATGGTAAAAATGAGTGGTAAAACTTGTTTTTAAGTTTATTTCTTGCACATTAATTAGTAAACATTAGTTTTTATTCATTTTATCTATGAAACAGGTATTTTTGATCTATTTTGATGGTGTTTTGAGTAGGATTGACAACTGACATGTAGAGTTTGATGTGCTCAAATGTAAATTGAACATCTTTGACCACAAAGCAAACTTTTATCTCTTTTTGGAGCTTTGTTAAAAACAAAAAAGGAACCCCCTTAGCGTCCTCTTTGAGCTCTTTTCAAACTCTCTAAACTTGAAAAGATTGTCGAGTGCTTGTCATTTCCAGCTCATTAATGGATTGGAATTGATATCTACTAAGTATAAGTTTAACCCTTTTTCAGGCTGAGATAGATTAACTATGAGGAATATGATGATTAAACATGATCAATAGGTTCTCTCTCGTATTGTTTTATGATTTTTCAAACTTGAGATACAAATCTACGAAAAAGAACTTTTGGAGTTTCCTTTTCGTCCCTTTTCCAACACTCTAAAACACTGAGTTATATTTGTCATTAAACTCATTAAAAACATCAAATAGTGAAAAACTTGTCCATGTAGACGACTGAGTTTCACCTTCGCTAAGCTCGTTAAAACATCAAATAGCGATGGATTCACCCAAAGGGTGAAATTATACAACAAGCGTATGTTATCCTCCTGAAGCTTGATAAAAATAAAGAGGTACTAGTCAGCAATGACTAGGGAAAATGGGATAAATGGGAGAACACTGATTGGTAACAAGTCGCTCTTGAACATGAAACTTTCACCTCATCATTGTGACTATGTGGGCTAGGTCATTCAGCTTGATGGTTATCACAGCATTGGTCTTTCATACCATCCATTACTTTGTTTTGGGTCAATGCTACCAATTCATTTTAGTGTTGCCGACATGTTGAAGAGAGGTCATTCAGTTCAAACTTCATCCTTTGCAATACCATAAACCTTCATTTTCATGACCGCCATTACTAAACTTTCTGTCGTTAGTTGATTTTCACCTCCAAAATCATTTACCTCATTTCATGTCATTGACGTGGGATACATCAAGGCCTTCCTGTGATGTGTCACTTCTTGTCGACATCAACATTTTTTCCAAGAAGTTGACTTAGAAACACCCCTTGAGTACCTTGAGGCTTGCATACATCAATGGCAAGTTTCTTGCTTCCAGCAATAGGTTGACATCACAGGCCTTTGACCGAAAAACTTTGTATGGTGTTCGACATCAAATCATTTATTCACACCATGCGAAATGTAGTGTAGCACCTTGAGGGTCATTATTATTATCAGTGATTCCTCTCGCATTTGTTAATGGCTTACATCATTAGCTAGTAATCAAATTATGTCTTCCCATGTTCGACTTCAGATCATCTATTCACATATTAGACTTGTACTTGAGTGAAAAATTGAATGAGATAGAAGACCCCAAAACTAGTTTCATCCATCCAGGCTGTGATATTTTTAGGAGTACTATATCAAATATACAATGGACTTACATTCATGGTCATACATTCATGGGTCTATATATTTACATGACTATATTTGTACATGTAATGAAATTTTATAAGCTGAGCATGTGTATGCCTTCCCTGAGTGAGTGTATGCCTTATCATGATATATGTACTGTAATTGATGCAAGTCACCTTCCATTTCAAAACCTCCTCTCTACATAGTAAAGCATTTCACTCGACATACATATTTATGACTTCATTCTTTAGGGGCCAACTGTTATAGATCCATTTGGACACATCAACCTCAACTTACAGATCAATACTATTAGGTCCCATCAAACCTTAATTCAATTGTTACATGCCCTAAATGATGTCAACCATCCGAATTCCTCCTTCCCAAGGGATTCCATGACTAAAATCATCCAGAAACTACCTCTAAGAAGACCAGCACAGGCAGGCCTTTATCACGGTGCACTACAGTGCAGCCCAGTACACTGCTAGGGTGCATTGCAACGTAGTTGAGCCATCTTTGGCATGCGCTGGGTGAATTTGAGCGAAATCTCCATTAGGGTTTGGAATATTCTTATCCATAGTATGCCTCTAGAAGTTTCCTAAGGCTATCCACTCCTTTGGGCTCAAAATTGGATGAGGGAGGGAGTTAAGCAACATCAATCCCTTTATTCCTTCCTCCATGGAACTAAATCCTATGTTTTGGACGGCATTCATTATCACCATGGATGGCATAACTTCCTTCATTCACAGATAAAATGTCCACTCACCTAATTGATCAGAGGATGGAAATCATTGAGTTATAGGGAGATGCTGTTAGTATGCGACTTGAGTTGGTTTCAAGTATTGTAATGATGTCAAAGTGTCTTGGTGTTTATGAGGAGAGGATGGTATTGAAGTGGAGGAGTGACACTGAATCAAGAAAATTGGGTTGTAACTCTTCCTTTTACTAATAAAGTGTTCAAATCTTTTTCCATATGTTTTTATTATTCATTGATGCTTTCATATGTGTATTATGTACCTAATTGCATTTTATGTTTAATCAATAGATCATTATCATATGCTTTGATCGATATTCATCTTCTGCCTATGTGTAGGTAATTTTCAAGTGGATTAAGTATAGAAAGGAGCAATAGAATTGGTCAAGGGAAATAAGGAGAGAGTGAAAGATTCAGGTGGGCTTCTTTACTGTCTTATTTAATCTATTGGTTCTAGAAAAATAAGAGAATGATTTGCACTTTTGTTCTAGACTTAGCTACTAGTCTAAGGGTTTAAGCGTTTATCTGTAGACACTAAAACTTCCCAAAACAGGCCCTATAGGTAAGATTGCGTGATTTTGTAAGTCCCCATACTTTAAAAATAATAGCTTCATCATCATTGGCTTACCAATGTTGTTTATAACAATTATTAGATAATTGATTCTTTGATATTGCTATAAATGAAGGTCCATATACATTATTGACACAAGGAACAATTTAAAAAAATGAAACTATTGTGTTCGCTCCAAAAGCCCCATAATAGGAAGCATGGGAGTAACCTCCAAATTATATTAATAATGAGATTTTCAAAAACATTTTCATTATAATGTTCTATGGTGTTTGGAATTCTATTTGGATTGCACTATTGTGATTTCATGATGACCACTAAGGTATAACATAGAGATTTATCAAATTAGGGACATTGAATAGATGTGTGAAGGCTTTTGCTACTAATTTTTGTAAAGGGATTAGGGTGGTTCCAGAGAATCCTCTTTTGAGTAATTTGTCCAATATGAGCATTTTCCCTTGTATAAGAAGCCAAATAAGAGGGATATTTTAGTCTATATGTTCTAAAGTTTATTTATTTTCAATATGAATTCTTTAATATTCCCTTCAATGTATACTACTAGATGGTAAGGGTTCTTGATTGAGAGTAAACCACTTGAGTTGTTCCTCCAATTCAACTTGTTCGATTAGTGGGAGAAATGGATAGATCATTGTTACATTTAGAAAGGAGAGCTACTTGTCTTCCTTAGATTGAGGAGAACAATGTACTTTGGATGGCCTATTGCACTAGAGGAGAGTAAGCTGACAAGGGTACAATTAGTTTTCTATCTTTGTCCTTTTCTTGGATCACATATTCAGTTTGAAATTTTACAAATAATTTTGGTTAGAGAGATTTGGAAGAAAAAGAGAGTTATTTTAATATTGTGGATCTCGTAGAAATAATGTTGTTTCATAAAGTGCATTCCATTTTTTCCATGGTCCAAATAAGAGATCGTTTTATAGTAAGGTTGGATCTAATTAGGAGATATGTGAGGTTATTTATATCATACTTGTGACTCTAGTCATTCTTCTTTAGTGAAAATAATTCCCCAACCCATATCCACTATATTTTCTCTTCTCGCAGAATATTATGGGCGTTGGGGTCACGAAGTCTTAGTCCTCCATGAAGCTTGGGAAAATCGAGTTTATACCAAGAAACCAAAGCTAATTTTAGTTCCTTATTTTCTCCCTATAAAGGAAGGACATTTAAATTATTCTAATAGTGTGAAAATTAGAACCGAGGAACATTAATATTGAAAGGAAATAAAATGGTAAACTTTGAATGACTATTTTGAATAATAATATCTCGCCTACTATGATAAGAGAATTAAGTCCAACTAACCAACTATATGTCTATTTTGGTAATCATATCCTTCCATACCTTCATTTTTCAATTATTGGATACCAAATATAATCCTAGGTATTTCAAAAGAGCCTTTCCTCATTAGCTTACTAGAACCTAGCAATATGTATATGAACTAGAAATATAGTATTAAAGAAAAATGTTTGAGATTTTTCTAGTTTATTTTGATACCTCATGCATATAAGAATTCTTCCAAAACTCTCTAAATGACTTTGGAACTATACACAATTCGGGTTCCCATGCACATCGTGTGATGTAATGTTTTTTACTGAGATATGGTAAGGACCTATCACATAATTTGTATACCTTTTATTTCGTTCTCTTAGACAATAACCTTGATGGCTCTGGTAAGTCCTTCAACCACTATAATAAATAGAAAAGCAAGATAGAGGATTTCCTTATCTTATAACTTTGGAAGGGGAGAAAGTGTTGATGGGGAATCCATTGAGAAAAATGGAAAGGAAAATGAGAGAAATTAAATCTTCACCTAGCAATCCATTCAAAAGCTTTTGATAGATCCAACTTAATAAGAATATCTAGTTTCATAGAGCCTTAAATATGATGTTTATATATATGGTTGTATGAAATCCTACTACAAATATCATAATGTTATGGTATCGAATTGGTATACAATTGTATCTAACATTTGTAATAGTAAATTTGTCTATGAAAATAAGTTAGAATAGTTTAAAGCCATTATGATTTGGAGATTATTTTAAAATTTATAAGAACTATTATAATTTAATTTTTATTGCAGGATCCTAATATAATATAAGATGAGTGTCATGTGTTAAGCGAAAGAAATAATGGCGATCAATGGGTTGGTGAGAGGCATGAGGTTTAATATGGAAACATGAAAAATTCTTGGATCTATGTTTGATATTATTTTTGAAGAAATTATCATGATTTCATATTTCTGTATGCATATTTGTTAATATTTCTTAGTTAGCGGTCTAGAGGATTGGTCTGAGTACTATTGTTACACTCCCAGTGTATATCCTATCAATAGCACCTAACACTCCTTATTTCCATAGTTCCCTCACTTCTTGTTGTTTGGCTATCACATTTTGTAGTACGTTAGATGCAATTGTATGCCACTATAGAAATAGGATATTTATATTATGAGTTTCTAAATCCATATACTAAAAAATTGTAACCCTAAAACCTTTATTCACCTATTTTCTATTGAATAAACAAAAAGTGGATTTTTAGTTCTTATGTAGGTCGGCCTCCACACTTACAATAAAGACTGTGTGGGAAGCGTGGGAGAAAATTTGTTTGGATAAGCTATATATGGTGGAGTTTATTTCCCTTCTGTCCCTTGGATAGATTGTATATGGTGGAGTTTGTGTCCTGGAACACACTTTATCCCGCACTCCCAGTGCAAATATTCATTTTATTAAAATTTCGTTAATTACATAAAGTGAAAGATCAGTTAATCGACTTAATAGTTGATGGAAGCCTTCCAGAAGGAGAATTTTTTATATTTATACCCACATCGAACCTACCATTTTTTCTCTCTTTAAAAGTGTAATAATTTCAAATCAAATTCATACCTCTAAATGGACATATAGTTTGGTAATTCCATGAGTGTTATCATCTAGAAACAATTAAACCAGTTGAGAAAATTGTTTTGAAATTCATGTGAATATTTCCATGTAGAAACAATTTAATGGTTTTGTTAAAAAAATGTTTGTGACCAATATGCTTCCATAAAAATGAAATCATAACAACTGATTAGAAATTAATAGCTAACGTAAATCCAAAAGACCTTTGTGTTTGCATATTACACCTAATACTTCTCACCAACCCACAAATCATCGTTCTTTGTATCCATCAACAAAGGAGACTCATGTTATATTGTATTAAGGTTCTTCAATATGAATAAAATTAGAACAACTATTCTAAATTTTAAACTAATATCCACATCATAATGTGTTAAAACTATTCTAATTTATTTTGGTATACATATTTACAACTAAAAATGTTAGATGCAATTGTGTCCCATTTTGATAGCATAAAATTATGACATTTTCAGTATGAGTAGCTACATCAATATGCTCGAACCCTAAAAACTTTGTTCAACTATTTGTCAATGAATAAACTAAAATTAGAATTTGATATTTATGTATGTTGGAAGGTACAATCTCTCTATAAATGGAATCCATTTGAACATAATGTGATCAAACATTTATTTACTTGCTAGTTCAATTACAAGGATTGGATGAAAAACTATTGTGGTAAAACTTGGGATCTCACATTGATTAAAAGTAAAAATCTTATCGAAACGGTTGTTAGTAATATGGTAGAACATATTTTCCTTGCATAATGACGAGTGTGGAGGTCCAGAGAAATTCAATTAGAAACACAAATGCACCTCTGTAGTCCGCGACATTCACTTGATTTTGAACTATATTATTCACGAAACCAAAATAGTTGTTGTTATAGTAAGTGGTACTGAATTGTGAACTATATATCCATACAAATTCATTATTTAATGATAATTCTCTCGTTTTCCCGAATTAAAGTAGACATGATTGGTCATAAATTCCCAAAGTAATATATAAATTCTTATTGCGCAATGCAAAAGTGGCAAAATAAAACATTGATATTTCACTTTAAGCAACGGAAGGAATTTCAGTGAAACACTATTTGCATTGGGAGTGCGGAAGAGAGTAGTTGTGGGGAATGGTGTATAGAGTAAGGGACACAAACCCACACACCCTTATTCTACACAACAAAATAGTAGTAGTTTGATCTTAAATTAATATATAAAAGATTGATCCTCACTCTACACATTGCAAACATTGGGGAGGGAAGATAACATACAAATCTTAATATTCCTGTGAAGTGTGTGGAGGAAAGACTAATGACATATTGCATAACATGCTATCTTAATCACATCAACATATTTATAGCTACCAAAAGAGGTGACAAATTGTGGAAATGATTATGGAAATAGAGCGTTCTCGAATAATCACAAAATGTGGACCCCTCAAAAAGTAGATGGGACTATACTACTATGTAACTATCACCCTTGTTTATATGAAAACCTTAAGTAAACACTCATATTTTATCATCACTCAATAATTTGATATCGGAAAATGAAAAAGGGAAAAGTAATTGATATTATAATTAGATAATGGTTTAACATCGTAAATGTGTAGTTGTAAAACAATTCCTAATGAATTTTAGTGTACCTCTTTGGGTTGAGTTAAAAAAATGATATACTATAATTAATAGTCTCAAATTGTATTATAATTATGATGATGATGATGATGATGATTAACGTCTAGTAAGAATAGTGCAGTCTATTAGACCTAAAAAAAGAAAAAAAAAATCTAATTGTGACTCTTCAAAATCTTATTTCTATGATAAAAAAGAAGGGAAAGAAGCACTCCAAAATTGTTATTGTTGGGTTGAATTAATAAGTCAAGAATATAGGAAGGTGGAAGATGTTAAGGTGTTGAGAGCAGATGTCATTAAGAGCTCGAAAATCTAAAAGGAATTGTTTTTCATCTTCCACTCTCTTAGTATCACGAATATGACATATTTTATCCTCCCAAAGAGTGTTGGGAGTAGACCACCATCCAATTTCACTTCGACGCTCATGAGAATTAGTTCTTATCCTAGCATTGTTCATTATCTTTCTTAATGTTTGTGAATAGAGAGAGATCATTCGCGTTAGAAAGGGTGGGGTTGATTACCACCTTATAGTATCTTAGCTTCCTTTTACCCTCCGTCTCCTTATCATCCCACAATCCATCCTTAAAATTTGAGTAAATATTATATTTGATACTACCCTTGCTTGGCATGAGGATATTGTTATCGAGAAAACTAGTATCTATGCAGAGCTGCTAGTCCCCCTAAGGCTGGTAGCTACCTTAGAAACAAACACACTAAAAACTACTTTCGTTTTCCTTTATGAGCAATAGATAAGAGAAGAATAAGGAGACCAACCTTTGTCTTGCGCTTGGTTCTTTGCATGATTCCTCTCTCTTCTGGTAGGTCTTTGCCACTTGCTTCCTTGTCTACCCAGCTTCAAGGAGTACATGTAGAATCAAAGTAGCATAACACTATCCAAGAACATAGATATATTATCATAAACAATATAGGACCAGATGTGCATTGACCACAAAAATGCATAAATCATCAACCATACAAGAATGTGGAGAAAAACTTGAATAGCTTTATTGATAATCAAGAAACAGCAAAGAGGATTACACCAATTTTTCTGACCCAGCATCATCCTCTCAGCAAGAAAGCCCTTCTTCACCGCATGAAAAGCTTAGATCACCCAAAACTATGATATTGCACCAAGAAACCAACAACACTTCCTTACAAGATACAAAATTCCAGCCCCCTTGATCTCTGGGATGAGGGATCCATATATAGATGTCTACGAGGGAGGTGAGTTAGCTTTTGAGATTTGATTAGTGTCTTCTCTCTGATAGTTCTTGATTCCACTTGGATATTGATGATATCTTACTCATCCCTGGTTGAATTTAGAGAGGCAAGTGTCACAGGAGAGGTTTCTGGAAGATTCCATGCTCCTCCACCTTGCGGATTGACCCTGCCATTTGTCCCTTCTCACCCATTGCACCCCATAGAAGGGATTTTTGACATGCATCGCACCTACTGTGTGTATTCAGGTGGGATGCAACGCACTTTGCCTATGGAGCAGGTGAAATGGTCCAGTTTTGACCAGTTCTGAGTAGTTTTTCATGGAGAACTTCTGGGAGATGTTGTAATCAGTTGACCTTTTTCTTTTAGGGGTTGGAACAACACATTTATGGACTTAGGAGCCCTTGTTTTATGGACATTTATGCTTGGGGTTGCAGTGCCCAAAAATGTCTATAACAGTTGCCCCCTAAAGCATGAGGTCGTTAATCTTTTGATGTCGGGTGAAATGCTTTATCATGAGGATCCGAAGTTTTTTCGAGCTGGAAGGCGACCTGTAATAAGATACAATACAATACATTATCTTCATATTATTTTCATTTTCATGTACATAGGACAGACAATCGTCTGAGTGTAGACTGATGATTCTGGTAGAGCCATTATCCCTTAGTTTGGATGATTATCTGTGCAGCAATGATGTACATTTGATGTCTTTATTTTCCTGAATATATATATCACAACCTGGATGGATGAAACTAGATCTGGGGTCTTCAGTCTCATTTGATCTTTACTCAAAGTACAAGTTGATCCATGTGAGAGATGTTATGCAGTCTAACATGGAAAGACATCGCTTGATTACTAGCCAATTATGTAAGTTGTTAACAGGAGCGAGAGGAATCACCGATAATGATAATGACCCTCAACGTACTGTAGTACAATTTATGTGGTATGAATAAGGGACTTGGTGTCGAACACCACGTAAAATCTTTCGGTCGAAGGCCATTGATGTAAAACTATCGCCGGAAGTGAGAAACTTGCCATTAAGGCATGCAAGCTTCAAAGTACTGAAAGGGTCATTCCTAGATCGACTTCTTGGATAATGAGTTGATGTCGACAAGAAGCGATCTGTCATAGGAGGGCCTTAGTGAATCCCACATTAATGACACGGAACAGAGCAAATGATTTTAATGGAGGTGAAAACAATCTGGTGATATACGGTTCAGGGTGGCGGTCATGAAAGGATGGAGCGAAAAATGTATTATAATGGGTGAGACACAGGTGAATTTTCTGAGCGACTTCTCTTGAACATATCAGCGACACTGACATGATGGATTGGTAGCATTAACCCTAAATGTTGATGGCGTGATGGAACCATGGTGATGTGACCAGTGAATGGAACAACCCAACCCAACTCGGATGCGGAGCAAAAGTGTCATGTTCAAGAGCAACTTGCTACCAACAAAGTTTCTTCAAGTTTTCTTCCCAATTTTCCCCAGTCATTGCTGACCAGTACCTCTTTATTTTTGTCAAGCTTGAGGAGGATAACATATGCTTGTTCTATAATTTTCCCTTCGGGAAAACCCATTACTATGTTTTAATGAGCCTAGCGATAGTGAAACTCGTTCTTTTGTGTTATGGACAAGTTTCTCGGTATTTGATTTTAACGAGTTTAATGAAAAAGATAACTTGGTCCTTTTCAATTTTAGAGAGTCTGAAAAGGTACATAAAGGAAACTTCAAAAATCATTTTTCGTCATCTAATCCCTTAAGTCCGAAAAAGTATAAAATAATACAAAAGGGATGAATTTTCGGTAATTTTAACGAGCCGAACAAAGCAAGTGCTCGATCGTTTTTTGTAATAATCCCTTAGGTCCAGAAAGAGTAAAATCTAAAGGAGGGATAGCACTTCCGGTCACTTTAACGAGCTGGAGAGGCTAATGGCTCGACAATCTTTTCATATTTTACGAGTCAGTTGAAAAGAGCTTAAAGGAGACATGTTTTTGAGGAACGAGTGATAGATTCGGGTAGCAGGTGATTCCAGGTAAGGTTTGGAATTTTCCAATCACAGCAGTGTCACAAGGATGGCTAACAAGATCACTCTTCACAGTTGTTCCTCAAAAAGGGGTAAACAATCAATTGGAGGTGAATCATCAGCGAATACTGAGTGGAGGTGATGATGAGAACACGACCAAGGCTTCAAAGGCTGAAGTAATACATTCACGATGGTTATTTACCAGAAATTGGTTCATTTTTTATTTTAAAATGAGCTTAAACGCTGGGGGAAATGCTTGCTCATTGCTTATGTTTATTTTTTAATGAGATTGAAGTCTGCGTTAAAACTGTTCGATTAATCCAGTCGCATAATAAGGATGTCTCATATACAAAAACGACATTATTTCAAAGCTTTGCCCCACATCCTTTCTTTATGCAAGTTAGGAAACAACCAATCCTATGAGTTTAAAGGGTTAGAGGACCTAAAAATTTAAAAACTAAATGGTCGCTCTTCGCCTGCATGCCAAAAGGTTTGCATGCCCCCAAGTATAGTGAAAAAGAGTTTCAAGGTTACCCCTCAATTTTCAGACAAAACATTTGTTTTATCAAGAAAGGCCTACCTTTTTAGGTTACCCCTCAATTCGCAGACAAAACATTTGTTTTATCAGGAAAGGCCTACCTTTTTCAGGTTACCAAAGATTGCTCTATCTGTACCACAAACAAAATACTTATTCGGCGATGTCTACCGAAATAGACAAAGGTGAGTGGCGCAGACGCCTCCACTCACATAACTTTGGGGAGGGAATCTTATTCTAGCCTAATCCCATTTTCCTAAATGGATGGGTGTGTCAGACTAGTCATATATCCTTTGCCGAAACCTACCCTATACCTGAAGTTTTCCTGCCGAAGCAGACCAAGGTGCATGCCCCCTGGGTTTCAGTCATGACCTCGAAATCACTCGCGCTCATCAGGAGGACGAACTGGGGATTGATGAGACATTCCTTGCGTCAAAAGACCATTCAGGGTTGGTATATGACTATTTTCTATGTGTGAATAGGGGAATGAAAGCTGGTCTACGAGCTTGACCACTCTTCCTTCGTGCGGAAAACACATTACTCTAAAGAGTGAGGACAGAATGGCTCCCATGCAATAAATATAGTCTCTTCCAAGGAGTAGATTATAATCTAGGGGTCCTTGGACTATTATTACGTTCATGTGAATAGTTTTCGTTCTCAATGTTATCATCACATTGGGAAGGATCCCTAATGGTTGACTGGTTCCTTTGTGAAATCGTGTTAGATTTCTCATCTCAGGCAAAAGTGATGGCGAGCCAGGCGCTTTCCAAGCAGTTGAGGAAAGGATACTCATAGAAGCCCCCTCATCTATGATGGTACCAAACATAACCATTCTATATACTTGAGCGATGATTCAGAATGGTACACTTGCTGGTACACGGGGTCTGCCTAGTAGATTCTGATAGAATAGACGGTCGGGTATGACTCTGACGAACTTCCTTCTTGCAGTAAAGGAACAGGTAGACTGCCGCCATGTTCATCGGAGTTTGTGCTTACGAAGAGAATTTGAACAGTGTCATTCTTTTTTTCTTCGGTGACTGTATCATCTGAGGATGGACCTTCTGAAGGCAAGACTAGGTCAACTGCCGCCTCGACCCTTTGAATTTTGTCTGGAATGGATTCAGATGGTTTATCTTTAATTATAGACGCTTCGGCTGACCACAAGGGCGTGTCAGGCGGACTTTTAACTAGCGACAGACTCGGCAAGAGTTTTTTGTATCCAGGAGGAAGTCGTAATCGTGAAACCGGACGGTCATCCAAAAGTCTTTTAGCTTCATCTAAGAAGGGACAATGGTGGATGGCATGATCGCCTTCACACAATTTACAAGGAAATTTATATTTTCCTTTTTGTCCAGGGGCTTCACTTTCACTAGTTGACGGTGTATGCTCAACATGATCATCAGAGGTTGATGACACCAGATTGTGCAAACGAGGAGACCAGTCCCTTAAGATCCGAGGGATGCAAGGATAATCTCGATGATAGTGGTGTCCTTTGCAAATGACACATGGCGATTTAGGCCTAGTCGGTGCAGTGTGTGGATTTTTGCTAGACGATGCTTGGTTACCCATTCTCGCCTTTGGCTCCTTCTTCTTCTTCTCTTTCTTCTTCATCTCCTTCTTCTTCTCAGTTACTTGATTTTGGGCTTTACCAGGTTCATCAAGTGAAGAGGAAGGAGTAGAGGAAGAATTGGATGAAGTAGAGGGTTAGGGGTAACTCTAATATCGTTTAGTTGCTAACTTTATTGTTTAGGAATTACGGTGTTTTGAATGACAGAAGTTGAGAAGAGCCATACGGGCAAGTCGATTGTTAATCCTGGAAGAGACAATGTGGCCATATGGGGTGCACCAACATCTCCCTAAGAGGAGAAGGGACTAGGATTTCCTCCAAGGGTAACTCCTTGGTTGTTGGAATCCATTTTTCTCAACTTAAGATCAACGCATGAAAGGTGATGATTATTCCATTTCAAATAAATTTTTAGACGCTTTGACACGACTTGTTTTTTCAATTTTTAAGAGTCAAGAAAAAACAAAAGATGACTCTAGTCGCCTTCGATTTTTAATGAGCTTGAAGTGACAAGTACTCAGATGGACCTTTTCTGTTAAGGAGTTTGAAAAGGAATGAAAGGGACTACTCTGGAAATCTAGACAGAGGGATTACCAAACCAATCGCAAAACTATAGAATACTTTTTACGGTACGACAGTCAATCTTCCCAAATGCTGTGTTCAGTGCATTGCGATTGATAGGGCAACAGACACGGCTTCCTATGGATAAAGGATAAAGCCTATTGTGGTCTCCCAAAATATACTCGATTGTACATGGGAGCACAAGTCCGTACTGGCACTTATCGTCTCAAAGTGGAGGAATCACCCAACCAATAGTGAAAACCATAGTTACCAGGCTTTACGACGCCGGAATACGTCTCTAGCCTAGACTTCTAGATGTTATGCGTTATGTTCCAAAGCGTTTTTAGATTCATTAAATTTATTTTTTGCTTGATCTTGCTTAAGAAATTTGCCTTTCAGGTTCACCGCGTGATGTAGATGTACAATTCCTAAAATGCAATCTAAGATGATAAATATTCATTTAATCTTCTTTCTGCAATGAAAATCCTAGCTACTAAGGAAAGAGAGATGGCATTCTTTCAACAAAGAGCATAGAGCACACATTATATGCACTGTCCTAAATCAAGCCAACAAATAGTCTAAATGCAAATGCACATGCATGTATTTGTTTTCAGCCTTCTTAATGTGTGAATGATAAAAAGAAAGCTATGCGCAAATCCGAATTATTTTCCAAAGTGACAATTACTAACAAGTTTCTTTTCAAAACAAAATGAGGGAAATGACGACACTTTGTTATTTGGAATTGAAAACTTGCTTTCGACACTTGGAAAACTACTAACTCAAATCAAATACAAGAGTAACCATGTAACTAACTATCAAGAACAATCATATTCTCTTCTATGACTGAAAACGACACTTGCGACACTTTCAAATCAAGAAACGACATTACAATTACGCTACTTATTTGTAAAGGAGAACTGAAAATGACTCAAAAATGCATAAAAACATTTACAGTTCCTTGCACAATGGAGGCGGAATAACAAGAAGAAAAGCGGTTTCAAATAGAGGTGTACTAACTACAGGCAACAAAACTCCTGAATAGAGCTGAAAAGAGTGAACAAAAAAACCAAAATTTAGGAACAAGGCCTTGTCTGATCAGTGCACTCGTAACACAGTGAAACTGAAATGCAATGCACCTACTACACTCGAGAAGTGCGATGCATTTGATGTTCATAGAACAGACAGTGTGGTGGACCAGGGATGAGACTTTGATTGGATCTCGAGTCACAATTTGTAGTTCAGTTCAAGTATTTAGGCCGAGCAAGTGGTAATCGGTAAATCAATCACAGGGGTAGATCTAAGGAGGTTACTAGAGCCACCACGAGGGCAATTAGAAATCTTGTAAATCAATCGTTTAATTCATAAACACAACCCAGAGATTAACTGAAGCAGCGTTGACCTACTTTGCACTTGCATAGCAAAAGCAGTTCGAAGGCTAGCTGGCTTGACTTCAGGCTCCGTCTGTAAGTTTATAAAGTAAACAAATGTAGATGAACAAACAATCTAATCGCTCCCTAGTGGAGTCGTCATTTTGTTATCGAGAAAACTAGTGTCTATGCAAAGCTACTAGTTCCACTAAGGCTGGTAGCTACCTTAGAAACAAACACACTAAAAACTACTTTCGTTTTCCTTTATGAGCAATAGATAAGAGAAGAATAAGGAGACCAACCTTTGTCTTGCACTTGGTTCCTTGCTTGATTCCTCTCTCTTCTAGTAGGTATTTGCCACTCGCTTCCTTGTCTACTCAACTTCAAGGAGTACCTGTAGAATCAAAGCAGCATAACACTATCCAAGAACATAGATCTATTATCATAAACAATATAGGATCAGATGTACATTTACCACACAAATGCATAAATCATCAATCATACAAGAATGTGGAGGAAAACTTGAATAGCTTTATTGATAATCAAGAAAGACCGAAGAGGATTACAACCAATTGTTTTGACACAGCATCATCCTCTCAGCAAAAAAGCCCTTCTTCACCAAATGAAAAGCTTGGATCACCCAACACTATGATATTTCACTAAGAAACCAACAACACTTCCTTACAAGATACAAAATTCCAGCCCCCTGGATCTCTGGAATGAGGGATCCATATATAGATGTCTGCAAGGGAGGTGAGTCAGCTTTTGATATTTGATTAGTGTCTTCTCTCTGATAGTTCTTGATTCCACTTGGAGATTGATGACCTTTTACTTATCCCTGGTCAAATTCGGAGAGGCAAGTGTCACATGAGAGGTTTTTGGAAGATTCCATGATCCTCCACCTTGCGAATTGACCCTGCCATTTGTCCCTTCTCGCCCATCACACCCCATAGAAGGGATTTTTGACATGAATCACACCTACTATGTGTATTCACGTGGGATGCAACGCACTTTGCCTATGGAGCAGGTGAAATGGTCCAGTTTTGACCAGTTCTGAGTAGTTTTTCTTGGAGAACTTCTGGGAGATGCTGTAATCAATTGACCTTGTTCTTTTAGGGGTTGGAACAAAACCTTTAGGGACTTAGGATCCCTTGGTTTATGGACATTTATGCTTTGGGTTGCAGTGCCCAAAAATGTCTATAATAGATATCCTCCTCAATCCCCTAATGGTTGAGCCAAGTCTGGGCATCCTTATGCCACACACGATTGAGGCGAAGGTGTGTTTTTTTGCTAATGTTAGAAGAAGTTTTTGGGAGCCTCTTGTATTCCATGTTGTAAAGCTTATTCTTATACATCACATATATAAACATAGTCGTACTTTCAATGTGGAAAAAAAAAACTTCAATCAAGAGGATAGGATAATGTTTATTTCCTTTGATCTTGAGGTTGTAATTATAAATTTATTTTCAATCATCTCAATCTTTCTTAACAACTCTCTATATATATTGCAACCCCAAACTTCACATCCGTATAATATAATAGGCATGACCAGAGACTCAAAGAGGAACATTGTTTTACTCCAAATGCAAAGATCTACTGACTTACAAGATTTTTCAAGCTTATAGTAAGTTTTCAGCCTCCAATAATTGTTTCCTTAATGTTATAGTTCTAGTTGAGCTAATGAGGAAAGTGAATACCCAAATATTTATAAGAAGACACTTTCTCTGAGAAATGGTTATCATAGATGAAACTACCATGGGTGATATTTTTTTTTTAAATGATCATGAATTTAGTCTTGTTGGTATTAACTATCATACCCATCTTGGAGTAATAGATATGAAGATTCTTAAGTTGCTTGTCTAGGTCGTCATGGATAATTGCAAGAAGAATGATATCATCAACATAAAGGAGAAGAGTAGTGATTATATAATCAAGTTTGGTTCCCTTGCAACCTATCCTTTCAAGGCACTAATCTAGCTTATCGATGCAAATGCCAAAAAGGGTAGGGGATAAGGGACACCCTTGCTTAACCCTGATATTGCATTTAATATCTTTAGAGCAACCTTCGTTGTTCTTAATATTGGAAATGATAGTCTAGTAGAGGAAGATCGCAACAATATGCACTTTTGGAGGAAACATGATCTATTCAAGTCTTTCCGAGATATTATCTCAAGGAATAGTTTTGAAATCTTTCGTAAACTCCACAAAAGAACATAAGGTATGAACTTTACTATTGTGACATTCCTCTGCAATGATCCTAAGAGTGACAAGATGGTCGATAATCGAGTGATGTTTACTGAAAACAACTTTCATTTTAGCTCTTTTACCATGGTTTTGAAGCCAAAGTCTCAATTTCTTTCCCAAAATGAGCCCATATAGCTTGGCTAGGATTTGTCTAATGATAATGTTCATGTAGTTAGAGGGAACTCTTTTGTCCCTATTTTTAAAGATAGGCACAATAATTCCTTGTGCCTAAAGCTTAGGGAAGCCATGCCTTACTTGCAAATTGAGAATCTTGTGGAGATGAGTAATGAGGATAGATCTTCCTATTTTAAAGATCACAACTTGGTACCCCTCAATATCTTTAACTTTCCCATTAGTGAGCTTATTGATCAAAGACGCAATGCCTTCAAGAGAAAATATATATGCCTTAATAAGAGTGTTTAAGATAGTGCCCATGCTGTCTAGAGAGTCGTTAAACTTCTTAAGATAGTTGTGCTAATTTTCTAAGGGGATAGAATGGCTATATTTAGTTCCAAGAAAAATCACATTCTGCCAAAACTTTGTAGGCACAACTTTAGAAAGGTAGAGAAGATGCTCTTGTCTCTTACTGATATATGGTCTCTTATTCCTTTTAATGAGAGATTTGTATATACTTATATTTCAGAACATAATCATTTCATTAGGATCATCTCTGATCACTTCCTGGTAATGTTACAGTCTTTGTCGTACCAAGGATTGTAAGTTATATTATTTTTCTTATACGAAGTATCATTAGAGAACTTGCTAATGGTAGTGGAAACGGTAGTATTAAAATGGTAATAAATTTGATCAAATTTTCTATTATAATTTAAGTAACCTAAATCCCTTAAGAAAAGGTCAACATTACATATATTGAAGTGAACATGTCTTTTTCTTTCACTAATCTCCTACATGTGGGTGGTATGCATAACAATATTGAGTGATAAGGAGAAAGGTCTATCGTTAGAGTCAGGCTCATACTTGTTAAGTAGTTCAAAGTTTCTAATAAAAATGAGGAGATGGATCTTATAAATTGCATAATCCACAACACTGCTACCATCCCCACGGAAAGATGTCATGTGACCAAAGGTAGACCACTTGTTAATACCATTTCAAATGATTACAGAACTACAAAGTTTGAGGAGATTTGTGCCGAATAATTTCTTGATTATGTGATCAGATTTTCTCTTGAATCTAGTAGCTAAGTTACCATCCATCAAAGTAGAAGGGGTCAGGGTTAGAGGTGTTACTTAACATAATAACTTGGCTAGTTGAAGTTCTAGCATTAAAGTCCCTAAGAAAAAGGATATTACCTTCATTCTTTAGGTTGTAGATGTCTTTTTGTAACATATTGAAATGACAATTATTATCCAATTTTTTTTTCTTATAGGATGTATAGTTGATAGGAGAGAAATAGCAGATTGCAACGAATATCCTATTGGTGGTAGAGTTAGAGATCTTGATCCAAATGTACTAATTGAAGGGGTTGATTTTATGACATCGAATGTGAGAGGAAACAATGTTCCTCATGAAACAGGCTATACCACCCAAATCCACAATGCGTCTGAGAGGATTTCTTATTCCAAACTGACAAAAGAGTGAATCTCTGAGGGTGAGGGATTGTAGATTTGTCATGCTCCGAAGTTTCAACTGAAAGAATAAGAACAATATCACTCAGGATGCAACTTAACATAGGAACTTTACACCATGGAAAACCACAACAATTACAAAACAAAAACTGGAGTGATGCAAGTCCCTATTTATCACTCTATTTGAGACACTATCTCTAATAATGACATTCCTATTCCTAATGATTGCCAATTTCCCTTCTTTTCTTGCCTCCTTGAACTTTTGGAATTATTCCCTCAATTCAACTTCGTCTTTGGGAATGAGATCCTTGAACTTTTGGAATTATTCCCTAATTCAACTTCATCTTTGGGAATGAGATCTTTATTTATAAAGATTCTTGTTCCTCACCTGACATAAATAGATATTTATTATCCTCACCCGAGATAAATAGATATTTATTTGGACCACAGAGATGAATCAAATTACCATAGAGCAAAGGTGATAATCCAAGGTGCAGAAGGTGTTAGAGAAGGTAACAATCCAAACATCGTATTCACGTTAGTCAAATCGCCTCCAATAGTGAGCTCTTTAACACGATTTGTTACCTCTACAATTTTGTTACTGCAACAAAGATTTCAACCCCGCGAAATGACAGAAACCCTAGCGAATTGCTACAGAGGCAAATATAATATACCCACAGAAGGTATTGATAATCCGAGCCACATTCATACTTGTGATATAAAAAAATAGGAGGTATTGATAATCTGAGCCACAAAAGGTCATAATTCGAGCCAGAGGTGGTAATTCGTGGTAACTCGAGCCAACAATAGTGAACTCGCTAACACAATTCATTGCCTCTGCAATTTTGTTAGTACTGAGACACAGAATTTCGCTTAGTTTTCTGGCCAAACAAATTTTCTATTTTGCAGCCACCGAATTCGTAGTCCTTCCACTAATGCAATTTTTTTTCAATATATGAACTTCATAATTCTTCCCCAGCAAGGGTTGCGACAAACTTTGAGACCTCCAATAATGTGATTCAACTTCTACAACTTCGTTATATAGATGCCATTGTTTAAGAATCATAGTTTGTCAATAAATCTCGGTCTTCTACAAGAGAAATCATTCGTTACTTCTTGAAGACTGATGTGCACTATTCATTAAAATCCCTCAAAATCTGAGTGCTACAGGAACCTTGGTGCTTGAGGTATGCATTTTTTTACAATCCTTAGAGAAAAACGGACACAAAGATAGGCTCAAATTGTGGATTCCGCAGGAATCCAATTCTGTTAAACTCTGGACAGATGCGAGCTTGCACAAAGGTATTAGAGAAAGTGATAACCTAAAGGTCATAGTCAAACTATTCAAATGGCCTCCAATAGTGAACTCGCTAACATGATCCACTGCTTCTGCAATTTTGTTAACGCTGAGACACATAATTTCGGTTAGTTCTATGCCCAAACAATTTTTTTATTTCACACCGTAGAGGCCACCGAATTATAATCAAGAAGAGCAATGCCATTATCTAAGTGCGAGTTAACCTAAGCAAAATTGATTCAGTGTTCTATAATAAAATATAATTTTATTTAATATAAAAGTAAATTTAGAATACTATATTTCAAATGTGTAATTTTTAGAATTCAAGTAATTCTTTTTTTTTACTTCATTTCAATTTCTATATTTAAAAACTGACTTAAAAAAATTAAAATTAAAATTCATAACTAAAAAAATTGATTTTTTGTTTTTTTTTTTTAAATTTTAAATGATTTGTATTACAAAAACGACTAAAAAATTACATTGTTTTTCTAACAAGATCACAAAAGAGATATTTGTGAAGTAGTAGAAATGTTAGATAATTCATACTTCTTTACTAATACCGTATTACAAATTACAAAAAAAGCAAAAAATTTATCTTCTGGCTCATCACAAAATACTAAAGGCTAAATATTCTAGTGAACTATTACAAACCTAACATATTGCTAGGGATAGCTAACATAAATAAGCCCCATTTCATTTAAAGCAATGAGGTTAATTTCAGTGAAACAAATATTTACATTGGGAGCTTGGAATAATGAGTTTGTGGGGAATGGTGTGTGAAGCAAAGGACACAAACTTCCCCGCACACTGTTTTCACCACTTCCTACACACCTTTTATCTGAACAACAAAATAGTACCATTTAGATATTAAATTAATATATAAAAGTTAATATATAAAAGTTTTCCACTCACTTTCCACAATACATCAACATTGGGGTGAGATGAGATACACGCAAATCTTAATATTCCCGTAAAGTTTGTGGAGGTGAGAATAATGATAGTTTGCATTAAATTTCTTTTATAAAAACGGAGCCTCCCGCACTATCTTAATCACATTAAGATATTCATAACTACCTTAAAAAAAATGAATTAACCCGAAGTAAATGAACATCTTTTAAGATCAATTAACAATTTTATATTGGAAACTGCAATGTCCAAAACAATTGATAATAGAGTGAAACGATGGTTTAACATCATAACCGGTTAGCCGTAAAACAATTCCTAATGAAATGTTGTGTAACTTCTGGATCTAGTTTAAAAAATTTGATATATTATAATTAATCCTCTCAAATTGTATTACAATAATGTAAAGTATCGCTACTCAAAATTGATTAAAGTTCGTCGAATGGATAAAGATTTCGAGGATGTTGTTAAATCATAATTTTTTCCTTAATTAATTTATAAAAAATAAGTGCGTTCGAATTTATATATAATAAACTATAATTTTTAATTAATAGAAAAGTAAATTTAGAATATTAAATTTTAAATGGGTAATTTTTTAAATTCAATTCATTTATTAATGTTGACTCAATTTTTTTATTTTAAAATACAATTGAAAAAATTTATTATCACTAAAAGATTTATCAAATTTCTTGTTTCCTTGCTTTGTATTACCAATTTTTTTTCACAAATTACATAGTTGGATAATTGTATTTTTTAATTAATCTGAGATTACAAAATACAAAAGAATTATTGTTTAGTTCATCACAAAACACTGAAGTGAAGATGTACTAGCGAACTATTACAAACATAGCATAATACCAATCATAGCTAACATAAATAATCCCTATTAAGAATCAAGTGAAGATATGCAAGTTAGGTCCTCGACACTAGATCCAAGATGAGCAGTGGGGTTTGAATTTCAATGTAGGTGTACTTCCACATGAGCGATCCTTGAGTCAAGTTTGTCGATGTTAAAATGATGGTTCTAGAGCATCCTCTTGATGTCTTCTAGAGAAGCAAATACATTGTACTTTTCTACCTATTTGTATTTTAGTACTAGTCCAAGAAGAGAATTCATCTACCAGTAAAGATAAACATAATTGAGGTATCATTTTTTTTCACCCCTTTGTATGGTAAGGGTCTAGAATCTAGCAAGAGACCTCATCTAGAATCTCAAAATTGAAGTAGAACTATCACTTTTCTCGTGCATGAGTTTTCAAATTCCTAATTTATCACCTTGTCTAGGAGGCTACATTAAAATATGTAGTGATTGAGTCCTATGTGAAGAGTACAACCCTCTGTTGATGTAGTGAATTGCTATCACATCGACGCCTTTTTCACTTTGTGCATTGTTTGGACACCATAGAGTATAATAGGGTATCACACTTATAAAAAAAGCTAAACCAAGCACAACTAAGGAAATGGTAAGAGAAATACGAAGACTAAACACAACTAGGAGATAGACCCAAAAAAATGTGAGCGATGTTAGAATAGGGCATAAACCAAATTATACCACGAAAAGGATCCTTGTACATAAACACTCTAGGACTGGTTCCATTCTCTAAGGAGCCTAGCGCAGTGTGCGCTGATTGACAAACAACAAAAACTAAACCCCATAGAGTTCCATACATTTGATAATGGAAACAACTTAAATAAAACTAAGAGGCCATAAGAAGATTGACCCCTAGCAACAAACTTGACATGTGAGGTCCCTTACTTGGAATAAAACTTGTCAAAATTTTCATTTCCTAATCCACACCATAACTAGGAGCCAACATGAACATAAACACTATGATGATTATTGGACAGAGAAGGACTAAGCTAAGACAACTATGAAAAATACTAAGCATTTCAAAGCAAGTCATAAGGGTTGATACTAGCATGCTAGTGTCTATAAGCACAATTTGAGGTTGGCACTGAGCTCCACAACCGAGCTACAGAACAAACAGTAAATTTTCATTCAGCTATCTAAATTTCTTCAGCCCCATCAACTTATCCAACTTTCACTATAAATTATGTTCCCTAAGCTTATTACGAAGCAACCAAACTTGCATCTCTCCCACCGCACTAGGAGACGAACTACCAAACTTGCATCTCTCCCACTAAACTAGGACACACCATACCAAACCCCAACTTCATCAACCAATTGGCCTTCTTACCATCGAACAAACCCACCCTCCTCCACTTCTTGAGCTTTAGGGAGGACGAGCTCCTCTCAAAATATGGACCAAGTGCAGAATTAGGCTTGAATACCTCAACACAGGAGTCGATCAACAGGACAAGTAGTACGGAGTTTGGCTCCTTGATCGTCCGCTTGCAAAAATGCTTCAACTTCACCACCAAAATGAAGACACTACTCAACCTCCCCTCTCCACAATGAATGGTTGCATGTGACAACATGCTTGAGATGATCCATGTGAATCCTATTTAATGAGCCTCAAATGGGCGAGGTGGTGGGCTCATCCCGAAGCCCCGTCTTAATCTTGTGTGCATACCATTGAAGAAAATATTATCAAATTTCAATTTTAAAAGACAAAAACACTTAATAATTAAACTGTTTATTTGAATATTACTAAAAACAAATGCTATTGCAACTACACTTGTAATTAATGTGTACCGCATTTTAACAACTGAAGCAAGGAGTGCATTCAAAATAATAGAATGCTTTGAATTTATCACTAAATATACATAATTTAGGACAAATGATCATTTTTTTTTAAACATTTCTAAATATAAAATGTTTTAAAATGTTATTCTTATCTTATCTTAGTACTTGTCCAAAATGTCTTAAAGGTTTCCAATTTGTATGAAAAATGATTATGGTGACATAAATATTTATATTGAAAGTTTTGCTTATAATATTTGTAATGTTCATTCAAAACTTATTCTTCCAAGTACATCTAATAATATTCTCATCCTAAGACATTCATTTACTTTTTACTATTATGTTTTATGATTAGCTTTCTTCTATTTTCTCTTTTTTAGTGCTGTTAAAATATTGAAAAGAAATCACATTTTATTCAATTATTTCATATTTTCATTCTATAAATGTATAATTTAGATTTATATTTTAAAATATATATTTATAGAAACTTTATGATACTTATTTAATATTAGATCAAATCATATATTCTAATAAAAATAAATTTACCTAATATACACTTCTATTATATGGTTTATTAGCAACGTCAGATTATATGGTTTATTAGCAACATCATAGGCATAAAAATGTAATTTGAAAAAAATAAAACAAAACTTAAATATAAAAGATTAAAAGCATCCCACTGTAGGTTGCCAAAAAAATCGGGTATATTTCAATCAAATATTTTTACAGGTCCCTTCCATACCCATATACATAAAGTTAATACAGTGGTCTTCAAGATTAAATAAGACCTTGTTTTTTCATCCAATAAAAGATCGAAGGACATCAAAATTTGTATGCAACTACTAAAATTTTTAGGTTTGATTCCAGAGTAATCTAATTAATGAAAAGAAAAAATAATGTGAATATAATCAATGCATGAACATAAATCTTTGGGGAGTTCACACAACTGATCCATTATCTATGTAACAGATTTAAGTAAATCACTCTCTATAATATCAAACAGCAGCCCAATATTGTCATTAAATGTCCCTAATTCCCAGCAGCAGGTTTGGACAATTTGCGTGTAGCTAGGGGAATCCAATGTGCACTACAACAAGCTTTGAAATGTTTTCTAACGTGTTGACATTGAGTCCCAGCTGTAGTGCAGTTAGTGTCACTTACGCAGGGAGTAGTGTCACAATCAAGGTACACTGCAGCGTTAACTACAAAAGAATTATAAAGTACCAGACATAATTAGAATCCTCAAAAGAATTTTTAGATCAAAACATTAAAAATATATTCAACTTAACCTTACCGTTTGATGCCCATGTCAAGAAAATCAACATTGTTATTGCAGTAAACATTTTGAAATCCCTATATTCCATTGTCATCTTCGCCATTCTCTTCAGTTACAGGAAAGATAGAAATAGATACTGTTTTACAGTTTCCAGTTTCTATCTACAAAAGGAATATGATAATATAAGGTCCGAAATCCAATATTTATAAAAAGACTCTCAGAAAACGACACCGAGTTATGGTATTTTCTGTGTACAACTAATATTTCCAAGTATATCTGATGCAATAAAGTCTTACAACTCAAGCACAACTCGTTTGTCTAATTACGTTCATACTATAAACAAAATATCTACAATTATTTTGTCCTACATTATTTTTGTGGTTTTATGTTCTTGCAACTTACTGAAATCAGACCAGATTTTTATTTGACCTTGTCCCATCCTATTTTTCGTTTTTTTTGTAATGTTCTTTCTATCTTATTAAAACCAATTATCGTACGTTATGCTCTTACTAAGTTATGAAAGAAAATCATATTGTTACTTATTGTTTTATTTTATAAAATAGCTGGTATAAATTGTTAAAAACAGGTCATATTGTTAGCTACTGTTTTATTGTTCCATTATACAAAATAGAAAGGCTGCTAACTTATCAAAAGTGGGTCATATTGTTGCCTCCTGTTTTATTATACAAAATAGTTTAACAACTTTGAAAATATTTTTGAAAATTGCCATTTTATTTCACCTTTTCCCCTGAAAAAATAAAACAGTTGAAGATTTTCGCAATACCAACCTGCTATTTTGAGTAAAATTAAAAGAAAAAAATTAAGTAATTTTAACTAATATATCAAGTATATATCTATGTTTATATTCTTTTATGAAAAACCGTCTATACTTTTTTTTTTTTTATAGAATGGAAATATAGATTAGCCAATTTAATTTTTGTATATGAATGAGGTTGAGTTTTATATAGTGTAATGCCAATTAGATTTATTTAAAAATAAATTGTTAAATTTGATATTTTTAACTAATTAGATTTATATAATTATTTTTTATTTAGATAAAATTAATTTACATTGTTTTAAAAGAAGCATCTAAATTGTATTCTAAAAATAAAAGAAGTAATCATATAACAAGTTTGGTTAATTATCTAATTATTTTGTTTTTCTTTATGATTTTTGTCATATTACCATAAAAAATTATTTTTTTTCTAAATAAAAATTGAGAGTTGAGTTAATTATTAGAAAATACATAGAGTTTGAGTGTTGGAGAGGCATGCGAAGAAACTGGTTAAATAAGACTTTATGAATCACATGTAGAGAAGTGAAGACCTAGATTAAGGAATTCTTGAGATACCTAGGATATTCAAAGCGTATCCTATGAAATTGTAGAGAAATGGTTTCAAAGCCTATGATTTTGTCATTTAATAGCAAAAAAGTGGAGGAAGATAGTAGATCTTGAGTAGATCTAGAGGAAATTGTAGATAAAGGGTTTATAGAATTCCATTTCTTAAGGAGAGCCATCGTTTCACCGATGGGTGAAAGAAATCCCATGCCAAAATTTCAATAGAGAAGCTACAAATAAAAGTTATTATTTTACTAAAAAGAAAACTTAGAGGAAATTGCTACAAGATTTTTTAGTGGATAAATTTGTGGAGGTATCATCGTCATTGAGAGGATTGGACTTAGGTGCTTAGTGGTCCAAGACATGGCTAAAGAGAAAGTGATTGCCATCATAGCCTATCCATCACTATTGTTGCATAGAAGCTAAGCTATACCACACTATTTGTTGATATTCTAGGAAAATCTTGGAGAGTTAAATCGACACCATTTTGTTCATTACATCAGACCTAAGAGGCATAAGTCCCATGAGATCAAGGGTAAGTGGAATATACCCACCTTTCTTCTTTGTAATGAGTGAGTGAATCACAATATCAAGGAGTCCTCACAACCATGGAGAAGTTCATGTGCCATAAGTAAGTTCTAATAGTTCATAAAAGTCTCGATGAGAGATTGTCATAAATAATTTTAACTAAATCATTCTAGGTAAAATGTTCTCAAAAAATTATTTATTCAAGATATTTCTAACTCTAGAAGGTTTGGGGCAGATGTATCAAAAATTAAAATGATGTAAGATTGGTACTATGATTTAATCATAATAGTTTTGAAAGTGGAGGAAAGCCTTCGTTTCTATAAAACAATAGAAAAGGGAAGAGCAAGAAATGAAGAGGCATACTAAATTTGCTCAAGTTAAAGGTTTATAAAAAGAAAAAAGTTCGACCATTTTTTTGCATTATTTCACTTGAAAAATATAGTGGATAGGGAAATTCTAAACTTGTGAATATAATAGAAAAAGGAAGAGTAAGAAACCAAGAGGTATAGTAATATGTTTATAAAAAGAGAAAAGGTAAACCATTTTTTGTGATTATTGCACTTGAAAAAGTATAGTTGATAGGGGAATTATGGACTTGTTAATATATAACTATTCACACGGCCTATTTTCATTCGTAAAAAAACATGATATTTGATATATTAAAATAAGATCTAGATTACTAATATAGAATTTATGGCACATTATTTTGAATGCATTCGAAACAATTCTAAATAAAGAATTCATGATAGATAAAAAGGATTAACGTATACCTAAGAAGATGGGTGATACAACAAAATAATCTCTTATGCTATAAGATTACCATTAGAGAATTATTCTCAAGATTGAAACAAAAAATAAGTTTACAAAAGCTTCGAATAATCTAGAAATGACCGAGTGAATGGGGGAGCGACACCTATAAACATCAAGTTGAATCACAATGTTCTAGTTATTGGGAAGCTAGCTATCATAACAAATGAAGCTTTTCAAGAACTTATGGAAAAACTAGACATTGACACTATAGTTTCTGAAGAGAAACTTGTGGAAGGAATTTCTAAAGAAACGGTTGATGTTGTACAATATGAAGATAAGGAACATGGTGAAGAAATAGAAGCTAAAGAAGAAAATGAAAGTGCTTTTGCAACAAGTCAAAAATGGTATGGGAATTTAGTTAAAAATGAACGTTGATCTTGATTGTGACATATAGTTAACATTTCTTGAGGAATCACTTGAAAATTCCAAGTGTGATGAAGATGATAGTGGATATGTAAAAGATGTAATAGAAGAAGGAACAAAATAAATAAAGAAAATTAATAAGTTATTGAATCTTTTGTGAAAATGGAAGACAGAATGAAGATGTTGTTACAAAAGTTAACATAAAAGTTTAGTCTGTAGTAGTTTAAGTAGAAAAACATGCAAAAGCATAAGTGCATGAATAAAATAAAAAAGATGAGGAAATATTAAATAAGAAGACCATGCTAATGTTAAAGCTAAGGAAAAGGAAAATACATGTAGAATAGAAAGTTTGAAGAAAAAAGAAGAAGAACCTTATAGACAATCCTGCTTGCACGTGTTCATCTAGAATGCAAAACAAGTTTTATGGAATTGATCTCAAGTGTTTTAAGTCTAGATAAGACTTATACTGGTCAACATGAAATCATGTTACGAGGTTTGTAGTCCCATGAAAGAAATCGTAGATGTAAAGGGAATAGTTAATGATAATATTATTATATTCAAATTTAAGGGGAGTAGTATAATTTCCTCCTGATAGGTAATGTTATTTAGAAAGCTCTAGAAGAGTTTTAGTTGTTAAATTTAACTATGTTAAAGTATGTAGAGAAACATTTCAAATAAAATATGTTATAATTACACTTTTCTTGTTCTTGTGATCACTTGAATTCATGGTGTAATGGTCCATTTGTAGTGGCTTGCACTAATGAGACTATTGATCAACAGTTTTGTTGTTATTACTGTCCGATTTAATTCCCATTTTGCCCCTTTTTATTACTGTGGAACCCATTTCTCTACTAAACCACTATTCTAATCATATCTCTACTCTCCACTTGAGGTAAACCATCTCATGGTTGCATTTAGTAATTATTGGTAGATTTAAGAAAATAGAAGTGGCATATTGTTAAACTAACTTATTATTATTATGTAGTGTAGACTCTCAGTAGAATGTGCAGGTTGATCCCCAGAAGGAGTAGTTGATGCATGAAGACCTTCTACTTTGGCACTCAAGGGCTATATGTAGATGGGCGCTCAAATAAAAAAATGGATAAGGTTTCAACATGTTATGAAAGATGAGAGGGTGTAGCCACAAGTAGCGCACATCATGATCTTGAGATCCTGGCCCGATTTCCCTTGATTGCGTTATATACAAAATTGGGAATTGGTTATGAATGGATAGACCAATTCGAGATGTCTGTTTGAACCGACTCACCTAAAAGACGTAATCGGATTCACTCGTTATTCTTGGTTTATGTTTAACTATTAGTAAATGCCTATAAAGGCGATTGAATGTAATATGTTAGCAGTCATAGACCGTAGCACTGTGGCACTAAACTTATGAAGTAATATTGATGTATGATCGAACCAGTTTGAATACAATGGTAATGCTATTGTTCTGAAGGAGTTTTCAAATCCGTTAATGGAATGAATATTATGTTTTAATTGTGCATCAAATCATTTAAGCTACTGTAAGTTATCCAACCCCAAGTGTGGTCGGGCCCACCCATCTGGGATTGTTTGTATTTTGAAACATTAGTGACACTACAACCCTAAATTTTCTTAATTCCCTTTTATTGTTCAATCATGTGAATTATTATTTGGTTGACTGATTGTTTATTTTTCTTGTAGAAGTCTTTTCCACTTTTATGAATCACAATACAATTTTGGTGTGATTTTGTGCCTTTTGAATGAGAGCCATGCCATCACTTTGTTTGCCCTCACCTGGAACACATTATATGGTCATTAATATATTGATTGGAATTGTGACCCATAGAGGATATCGAGTAACTAACTATTTCAAATAGCTTTAGATGAAAAATGATTTCAATTTAATCTAATAGGCTTTGTCTATTTTCCCTAAATCAACCTCTGTTTCATTAAAGAGAATCGACTTAAATCAATCCCAATTGTAGCATTACAGAGGCGTTGAAGGTAGGCTGGCACTAGCTAGATCATTAGAGAGACTTAATGAGATTCTTTAAATTATCGAACTGGTAGTTTAATTACATGTATGTCTTGGTTGCGCAAATGATTAATTGACTTGTTTTACTATGGATTTATGCACTGTGAACCGGTATAAACATTCCAGGGATGTTCCCAAAAGAACCATTCTATAGTTACCATTTATCTCCTCTGCTTATTCAATTGCTAATACATGTGGTAAATCGAAACGTTCATCCTCACTTCTATGCAAAAGTTAGTCTCCTCTGAATGAATGACTCCTTTCTCATACATTAGGGTGTTTACTCAATGAATAGATCATCGTTATGACATACAACAACATAGTGATTTGTTTGATTGTGGAATAGAATTAGGTATAGCCTTCAGGATTGATAGCTGAGCATTAAGTGAGGTAAGTATCATAGTTGTTTTCATTTATTAAAATTCTGTAAGTGATCCATTGAATACAAAACAACAAGATAAATAAAAATATAGTAATTCTTCCAATTGGTACTTGAACCCTAAACCTTGATTTGGTCATAAACCCTAAAGTACATAATAATTGGTTGATTGAAGCATTAACAGGATAGATCACTTGTTGAATTAGTAGTTGGATTGTTATAGATTAGTTATCATTATTTGCTCTGGTAACGAATGGTTATGGCATCAATAGTTTAATAAGCTGGGTGGTGATTATCATAGGATTGTTTGATTGTTTTCAAAGAATTGTCATTATAGAATTCTTGTTGAAAATGATTGAGTGATTTTTCATATAAGCCTAGTACCAACATGCAATGTTTGATTAGGGTTTGGTGTAAATAGAAGTTCATTTTACTAGGAATATTTAATTAAGTGCAGATTTGAATATTGGGATTTGTGAAGATTTTAGGTAATATTTGCTTGTTGATTTTGCTCATTAGACAATAAGATTTGCAAGTATTTCTTTCATAAATAATTAATAAGGAAAACATTAAACTCTGACATATCCTAAATATAGGAAGCACAAGGCAATTCATGCTTACAAACCTAGGGTTTATAATTAATCTTAGGGGATCTAATTTGACAAATTAATCTCTCAGCATTTTTGCATCGTTGCCAGGGAAATTGCCATTTCGTATTCAGGTAATCACAGTTAATTGAGTTTCAAGAACCTGTGGAACTACCAGAGGGTGGAGAGAGTACGGTAAGGCGTGAGTGAAGAGCCACACACCAATTTTTTTGGAGTTTCTCCAAAGTCTGACCGATCACTGTTTGTTCTTGAATTTATAGTTCGTTCATCTTTATGCATAAGAGTACAGGTAAACGTAGGGACAACAAACATAGATTTATTACAAATTATAAATTTCCTACAACTTTTGGATCATTCAATATACCTATTTTAAGCGTTGTTAATTTATATGCAGGTCTAAGACAAGAAGGAGGAAGTGTTGACGCCAACATGGTTTTAGATCGGGAATTATTTGATCAAGAAGGAAGGATCATTCAGGAAATTATCTTTGACAAACCAGTAGAAGAACCAATGGAACAACTACACATTGTAGACGAGCATTCAACCAATAACTATCGTGTTCCAACACCCCAGATCCACACCCAAATCAGCAAACCCCAGCGGGTACCTATTGCAAATATGGAGCATACAAGGGGTGAAGGAAGATACAATGACATGCACTAAGAGGAAGGAGAAGGCCCTAGAAGGGAGGTTAACATACTTAGGAGAAACCAGGAAGAAGACGAGGAAGAAGTTACTTTTGGGTTCCCTATCCTGGATGTAAATTGCAACATTAATATGAAGAACATTCTGATGATATCTCTATGACCATTCTACCATAAATCATTCGAAGATCCCAATGCTTTCATTTTCGAGTTCGATATCTTAGGTCGTAGCTATAACTATTATGACGATGCACACAGTTTCAAATTGTTTCCTGCTACATTAAAAGAAACAACCCTTTGGTGGTTCATGTGTCTAGGGCATCATACCATATACACATGGGATGACATGAGGTCAATTTTTCTTAAAAAATATCAAAACTTCTGTAAGAGTAGGGACATTAGTGATATCCTTAGGATGTAGCAAACTGAAGATGAAAACCTGGAGGAGTATATTGAGACGTTCCTATACAACTTTCATAAATCCCATGGAAATACCCTAGATTTAAAAATCATCAGAGCAATGTTCTTAAGAGGGCTAAGAGATGACTGTGTAGAGACATTAAACTTTCTTAGTGGTGGGGACATTTACAAGAAATCCTTTGCTGAAATCATTGACCTTTGTCGCACCTACTCTAAGAGCCAAGCTAAAGTAGGTAAAAAGCTTCATGAGGTTAGAGACAATTCTCGAGACTATGTGCAAAAGAAAGTTGCGGCTAATACTGTCACTAGGGTTGAACTGGGAAACCTATTAGAAAATTTCCAAATCGACATATTAAATACAATTAGCTACAATCTTGACACCATGAAAGTCAACCAAAAGCATGAGGCTTAAAAGGCAGCTATGGCAGTCTTCTGTCCTAAGTGTAGATGGAAACATGCGGAGATGGAATGTCCTTTGAATACTATAGAAGTCTATGGAATCTGCATTCTAGAGTACCAAATCGAGAAGTGCCCATCACTTCCTGGTATTCAGGCCATTTACAAAGGAAATACCGAAACCCTTGACCAAGCTCAGCCAGCCAAGAGACCCGCCTGTTAGAGCCTATATTTACCTCAGGTTGAAAAGGCAAGGTTCTAGGTCCACATCAAACCACACTCGGTCTTGTAGCTAGCCCTACGAGGATAGGAGAGGTCTCTCTCTAGGTCAATATTAGCAAAAGATAAGCGATGGGGCTTGAGATGACTGATTTAACAATTGATTTTAGGCTAGGTATCAAGTGCAAGGATTTGATTTGAGTTTTGGAGGGTTTTGCTAGAAAAAAGGGAAAGGAAAATTTGAGTCCGGGGATGAGGCCAAATTTTTGCAGAGTTCCGATTGGGGCGAGGTAGGCAGTAGTTTTGATGCTTTGGATTAAATGAATGGAGAGAAAAGACCGCTGAGGAGCCGAAGAGGGTAAGAGGGCACTAAGAATCCTCTTCAAACTGAAGAAAACATTGAAAATTAAACAAAGTAATAGGCAGAGCACAACAAGCTAATGAATTCTACCTTTTGTCACTCATTTGTTTAATTTCAGAAGCAAAGAGAAGGGAAATGGCATACATAAAACATCGATGAACTTAAAATTGCATGAAGAAAACACCATCAAAACATAGAGCCAGAAGGATCCCAACAAGTGCAACAAAACCCTGGTCTTTCCTCAGCCAAAAATGTAGAAATCAAATGTACAATGGAGTGCCAAGCAATCCCTAGTGTCCAACCCTAAAAATGACTAAGAAATTACATGATATAGAAAAGCCTAACTCCTTCCCATGCCTCTAGGGGTTGAGCTCATAATTCTAGGAGTTGTTTCAACCAATTCTAAACAAAGCACTGAAATCTAGGCAATCAAACAACTTGCCTTTATATGGTAGGAAACTTATTCATTCATTTAATTTTGACTTTTTTAGTGAAGGAATACTCTAGAACAAGTAAATATGTACCAAAATCACATCATGGTTAGGAAATTACATCATGGTGGATCAAGAGTTACATGAAAAAGTGAAACTAGTCAAAACTGGGTGAATTTCTGAGGCGTATAGTGGAAAAATAGGCAAAAATCCTCTATGCGCCGCGCCTGATTCTCTATGCGTCGTGCCACTTTGGAGCTGCATTTGAGGCCCTTTCCAGAGTTCAAATTGAGCCCAAGATAGCTTGTTGAAAATCCCTTCCTGTCTAGGTTCCAACCCAAGTGGAATTTCTGAATTTGAATGTCATTTGCCCCTCCAAAACTTCAATATCCCAATACTGCTCCGTGTGTGTCAAAATAATGGCACTGAGGTCATTTTTTGAGTGTTTTTTACATCTTGAGGGCTCAAAACCTACCCAAATTTCTTGGCCATGCACAAGAAACCATACTTTTTCATGCCAAATCCAAAAATGTAAAGTTTTTGAGATTTGGAGCCTTCTAGCAAAAGCAAGCGCCACGTGGCGCGGTGCATAGGGAGGAAAAACCTGTTTTTTAGTGCAAAAAATTTCAAAATGCCAAAAATTGCTCCAAATTTCTTGAAATTTGGGCTGGACCTTCTCTATCAAGTGTCATGTTGGGCTAAAGAGGCTTTGGCCAATATCTGAAGATGATCATGCTCCTTTTGCCTCTTTTTCTTCCTTATTTCCTTCTTTAATTTTATCTTTAGATTCCTTATTCGTGCCTTGCAAATCATGTTTTGTGCCATGTAGTGGAAATCCATGTGTGTCAGCAATGCTTTGTCCTTATCGGCCTTGTCCAGCAGTCTCTCTATGTGGATGTTGACTCTTTCGAGCAAAGACTCCCGATCATCATTAATATCTTGCTCCAATGAAGTGAATTCAATCCTCCTCCTTTGGGTAGCTTGACGATTCTCCTTGATGTTTTGTAATTCCATAATCACCTGCTAATCTTCAAGATGCTTATTCCTTTGCTCTACGTATTTTATATTCCACTTAGACCTCTCCAAGTTGAGGGACAAGGCTTTGATCTCTGTCTACTACACTTGGATGATATCTCTAAGGTTGGCACTTTGCGGGTCCATGTCTGTATCCTCATCCTGAATGAGAATGAATTCGGCCTCTCGTTCACCTGAAGGCCCCTCATCCTACATTGGCCTCTTGCCTTTGTCCTGTACCTATGGTACTGATGTCGAAAGTGAGGCCGTTTCCACCCCAGGTGGAGATAACACTCTCTTTGCCGCTGCAAATAACTGTCTAATTCCCCTCTGATAAGTAATAAAAACCGGTATAGTAGCAGTGTGTGGATGATGGTTGTCATGCTGATGAGAAGGTCCACCTATCTCATGCCCATCCTCTGAAGGTCCCTCTCAAGCTCTGAATAAGTCACGAGAGATGAAATCATCCCAAGTGATTCCCTGCAATCTAAGCTGATGAACCACGACAATCTTGATGAGAGCAAAATGATAAACACTGTTAATTTACTGTTGAGGGGTCTCGCACTGCACAAGGGGGGTCATCCTTTCTATGTTTCGGAATATGAAATAAGGAATGTTCATCATCCGTACCTGAGTGAAATGCATCAGCAACCTGATGTGATAAGCATACAAGTGGGAGAACTGTCCCTCACAGCAGAAATACTTCATTATTAATTTCATTAGTGGAGCATATTCATCTTTAAGATATTGGAATGGAAACACTCTCTTAAGCTGCCTCAAGAAACCAGGTTTAATATATGGCTCATAATGTTGTCGATCAATCTTCTGCCTTTTGTTCCATGGTTCTCCAATGTTTGTTATGTCGGTCACTAATGAAATGGAATCTGGTGTTAGTGTGAAAGTGACACCAGCTAAAGTGGACTGATCACCTTGTAAATGTAGTACAAACAGTAAATTAAAGAAATCTCTTGTTTTCACCGAGTTACTTTAAAACCTTCCCTCATCCTCCAATGATTCAACATCAAAAGCATAAATCTTGGAGAGTATCTATTTCTGAACTCGTCAAGTGATCTGTGGTATGGAAATATACTGGTCTATCTCTAGACCTAAGCTTTCTGGCCTAATACCTCTTACTCTTGACAACGACATACCCTATACCAAGCCAAAGATTATCTGATCATTGGTGGTACGCTTTATCGTCATGGTGTCAATATGATTTTACATAGGTGCCTCACGCATGAGGAAGATGAGGAAAATTTGAATGAATGTCATTCAGGTGCTTGTGGTGGACACTTATATGGGAATGCTACCATGCAAAGAATTCTCTGTGCTGGTTACTTCTCGCCAACCATATACAAAGATTGCATTATTACTGTCAGAAGTTCTCATGCATGTCAGATATATGACCAAAAAACAAGATTACCACCTGCACCATTGCATCAAGTCATTGTTGTTGGCCCATTCACGAAATGGGGCATTGACTTTATGACATGCAACCCTGCCTCAGCTAGGGGGCATTGGCATATTATAGTTTCCATTGACTATTTTAGCAAATGGGCTGAGGTGATGCCAACATTGAACAACAGTGGTGAAACGACTACTATATTTTTGTTCAACCATGTGGTTTCTAGGTTTGTTGTACCGCAAGCCATAGTTACATATCATGGATTGCATTTTCGCAATCACAAGATGGTTGACTTGACCGCTAAGTTAGGACTGTCACATGATATTTCTACTCCATATTACCTGCAAGCTAATGGAGAAGTTGACGCCATCAAGAAAGTCCTTAAGCGCATGTTGCAAAGAATGGTTGGAGTTCATAAAAGAAATTGGAATTTAATCATGTATTCGGCTCTGTTGGCATATCGAACATTAGTGAGAAATTTGACTGGATTCACATGCTTTCAGTTGGTGTATGGTATGGAAGCATTCTTACCAATTCAATGTGAAATCTCATTTCTCAAACTCACGATTGATCTACTACCCGACTCTTCTAAAGAAGAAGCACGTTTCTTGGAATTAATCCATCTATATGAAACACGTCGCGATGTCGTATTAGCTAACGAAGTGCACAAGAAAAGTATTAAGTCACGATATGATAAAAATGTCAAGCCTCGTGTCTTCCCAAAAGGTGACCTAGTCTTGCTTTGCGATCAGGAGACTGATAAACTTGGAGCAGGAAAATTTGAACCGCTATGGATGGGCCCTTATATTATTAAATGTGTTTTGATGAAAGGTTCCAATGAGTTAGTGGAATATGATAGGATTCGATTGTCGCAACCCCGAAACCGGTTGTAACTTAAATGTTTCTATGCTTAGCTAAGTGTAGTAAAACTCACTGTATATATGGTTTGATTGCATGAGTGTGTGTTTCTTTTAGAGTCTTTATTTGGTTAAGTAATCCACTTTGCATTTTTTGCAGATGTCGAACTTTTTGGAACGATTTTTTCGTTACGCCGATGGGGCTAGTCATAGTATGCAGAACCTACCTTCTGCAGCATGGACCATTTTCGCTTCCAGCGGTGAGTTATTGAGTTTTAGAGGGATTTGTATAGGTCGATCAACAAACAATATCGTTGAGTATAGCGCGTTGATTGAACTTCTCTTTGATGCCATTTTACTTGGCATATGTCAAATCATCATTAGGTTGGACTCACAACTCATTGTGCTACAACTTACTAGCATTTATACAATCCAAAACCTAACAATTAATCGCATGTTCCTTAGAGTTAGTATTTTGGAAAGGTATTTTGAGTTCATTCAATATCAAAGTATTTCCAGAAATCTAAACACATTCACTGATTCTCTAGCCAATTATGTGTTAAACAGACATATGCAACATATGTAAAGTAAATATTTTCAATTCACATCATCAGTTGAATAGGATTGCATCAGATAACTATAATAAAACTCTAAAAGTAAATATATAGTTGTTTTAAAAGTTTTTACAAACTGTTTTTGTCCAAGGCAAAAGTTAGTCATCCAACCTAAAAACTTAAAATGTATGCAGAAAACATCTAAGTAAACTAGTGGTTCTCATGATAACAGGTCACAGCACGTGTTATCATGCATAAAAGTCTAATCGAACAACTCAGACTGCCAATGGTGTGGCACTATAGTCGCATAGGCAACTCCTTGATCCAGACATTTGGAATGCCTGAGGTCAAACCTTCTACGTGGTCCTATAGTTCAACCAGTCTCTTGGCTAAATCTAAGTCTCAGAGAACTGCTCTCCCAATAGGTCTCTGTGCTAGCCCACCTGCCACTTGTTGGTGCCCTATAGGTCGAATAGGTCCAACATCTGCATACATAAAAAATGATTTTGTGTAGTCTTGGAAATAGTATAAAAAACAAAAAAAAAATGTAGAAACGTTAAAACCAAAAAATACTTTGGTCAAACAATTTACCTATAACACCCCACTATGCTCTAACTGGTAACATCAAGTCTCGATCCCCATGGAAAACCATCCTTGAATATGGATACTCTGCGATGGCCATATCTTGTATCAAGCCACTCAAAGATTGCAGGGATAAATGTAATCAATGACTGACCAACATTCCCATCCATAAGATCTACCCATCCCTGCATCTGTGGATCCCTAGGTCTAGATACACCTAGTGCAACAAGTTGTGGCTGCATAAGTAGAATTCTCTCCAAGGAGAAAGAAATCAGGTTCGACCCATAGCCAAATTTCTTTGTCTTTCCACTTTTCACCTTGGTCAGTTTTTCTTTCAAGGATTAAAGTATCCCCTCGCACCAGTTGAACACTTCTGGCTCTAAACACTCTAATGCATATTGCATGTATGATCTGTTTGTCAAATGTAGTGTCGCGCTGCCAGCCAATTTGGCAATGGTAAAGATGATCGTCCTCAATATTAAATCAGTAACATCCCTGATGTTAATCTTCCCATCCCTGCTAGGCTATACACCTGGCTGACAGAACTGTTGTATGTAATCTCTCACTAATTCACCCCTTTTGGAAAATCTAGAAAGTGAGATGGGGGCACCCCACCTCAATAGTCTAGTAAGAAAGTATATCTCACCAATGGTAATTGAGACCACTTTGTCCCTAATGTGAAATTCCTGATCAGTAGGATCCCATGAATAAACAAGGAACTGCAAAAGCTCAATTTGTTGCCTCATACAAGATAATCAGAAATATTTGAGTAACCTGCGATTCCTTAGGGCCTAAACCATGCCCTAGTTATTTAGGGAAATCATATCCTGTTCTTTGTGCTCTCATTCTTTCCATGTAATCATCATTATGATTCGATTAATACCTAAAAATATAACCATAAGGGAAATTAGGATCCATTTCTTACAAAAAGCAGAAGAATTTTTGGGTGAAAACAACTTAATAAAGTTGGGTTTTGGACTCAGCACAGCCCTGCCTTAGGGACAGTGCACTACAATATAGGAAACCTTCTAGGTGAGTGCACTGCATCACACATTTCGATGATGAAAGGGTGTGCTAATCCGAGGTTGGAAAATTGAAACCCTAGGGGCCCCAAAAACTCAAAATTTTTGCCTAAAACAAAAAATGAATGATTTGAAATGAAAGAGAATAGAGATAGCTCCTACCTGGTCTGGACGGCACAAGGAATGGTCCAATGAATCCTATGCAATCAACTGGTTAACATCGAGGTAAAAACTACTCCAAAGCACCAAAATTAAAGGGTAAATGTGAAACGGTAAAAATTAGTGGTAACACTTGTTTTTATGTTTATTTCTTGCACATTAATTGAGTAAACATTAGCTTTTATTCATTTTATCCATGAAACGGGTATTTTTAATCTATTTTGAGAGTGTTTTGAGTAGGATTGACAACTGACATGTAGAATTTTGCGTGCTCAAATGTAAATTGAACATCTTTGACCACAAATCAAACTCTTGTCTCTTTTTCGAGCTTTGTTAAAAACAAAAAGGGAACCCCCTTGGAGTCCTCTTTGAGCTTTTTCTCCAAAATTGAAAAGATTGTCAAGCGCTTGTCATTTCGAGCTTGTTAATGGATTAGAATTGATATCTACTCAGTATAAGTTTAACCCTTTTTCGGGCTGAGATAGATTAGCTATGAAAAACGAATACGATCATCAAACATTTGCTAAAGCAAGAGTACTACCGTCTTTTACATTAATAATTTACAAAATTTACAACTAACCACATGGAAAAGTGGCCCAAGGGAGAAACCCCCCAAAGGACCCGAGACCACGCCCAAGGCAAAAGTCTCTGCCCCAAAAATCTAGCTTTTCAACAACTAAAAAGCTAAACAAGAATAACACAAAAGTCGAACCCAAACAGTGGACAAATAGAGATAAAGACCAAAGGGCCCCACCAACCCTCCAAAAAGTGGATCGAACCATGCCCAAAAGAAACCCGCCAGCAAAAAAGGCCAAACGCTCTTCCCGCCAACAAAAAAACATGTCTCCTTAATCTACACCGTCGATCCATCAGGCCCTATCCAATAGCTGTTGACAATATCATCGCGAAAAGAAGCATGACTCATATCCAAACTACCTCCAACTTGCTCGACCCGTCTTAGCCTTCGATATGCTTCAATTGATCTGACAGTCATGGGTCATATTGCACCCACCTAAATTTCCGAACATTAGCATGTGATGGGGGTGGTATTCAAACCGGCCCCACCGCCATGTGCACCCCTCTGAATGGAATCGCTACCAAAATGAAAATATCGCTTTCCGCCTACGAGGCATGTGAACGGTAGAAAACCACTCCCAAGCTGGTTTACCAATTCTAGATGGAAAACTCCTGGTAATGTGGCCGCCAAGGGTGCCTGTCGAAACTCAATTCCATCTTGAGCTAACGAAATAGGATCCCTTCGCCAAAAAGCTAGTCTGAAAGGAATCAAAGCCAATCGACAGGCAACCATTTGCGATGGTCGAATCAACTTGATTCCAGGGCCATGGCTTTGCGATGAAACACTGACCTATCGTCTTATACCTATTCATGTAAAATATCTTTTAGCTTGCTCTAAGGTCACTCATGGCATTTTGATGCCACTCTATTCTCTATAATTATCACACCTTGGTTGGCCAGCTGATCTGCAAATTTGTTCATCGATCTTCGAACACGCTTAAAGCTAACTGTACGAAGGCTCTGTAGGTGATGCTGAATCCATTGAAAGCCTTGAATCAACTTCCAATTCTTTGAGACTTTTTCTGGCTTTGTTCCCCCACTGATTTTCTTGAAAAATTTGATAATAAGCTCAGAGTCAGCCTCCGCTCTCATGTTTTGTTGGTTTTCCTGATACAGGAAATCCAAAAGTTTCTCCATAGCCATTAATTCATCCATGTTATTAGTACCTTGTCCCAAATGATAGTGAAAGATGAAAAGGACACTTCCATTCTCATCCCTTAGCACACCTCCATAACCAGCAGTGCCGAGGTTGCCTTTTGAAGCTCCATCAATGTTGAATTTCAGATAACCTTTAGGAGGAGGATGCTAGAAATCATTCTCAAACTTTAGAGAGAAAAAATTCTATCCAGACATTAAGGAGATATATCCTGCAAGCCAAACTTACAAAGAATTCTCAGATCAGCAGCCGAAGGAGGGTTCATAGGGAGATTTTGCACTATGGTACCAACCGTCTCCTTGAGTTGTTTTAAGATCAGCTCAAAAATGCATTGGAAAGTCCACTTTTCATCTTTGAAGATTCGGTTGTTCCTTTCTTTCCATACATTCCAGACAAGGAAGCTTGGAAAGATGTTCCATATAGTGGCAAGAACTTCATTATATGAAAAATTTCTTCTCCAGTTGGTTAGGGTATTGCAGATATTCCTTTTGTCCCTATCTGTTTGATGGAAAATGTAGGAAAAAGTATCCCACAGACTAGAGGCGAACATACAATTGTTGAGAATGTGCTCCATAGTTTCCTCTTGAGCTTCACAAAGCTAACATCTGGAGGGCACCAGAATGCCCCTCTTCCTAATATTATCTCAAGTCAGAATTTTCCTATGGTGGACCAGCCACATGAATAGTTTAATTTTCATCTAGCCTTGATGTCTCCAATGGTTAAGCTAGATCTTATCCGGAGTTTGAGAGTTAAGGTCAAGGAGAATGAGTTTTGCTTCCTTGAGATTCAAAACCCCCTCATTATTGATGCCCCATCTTAGCTGATCGTGCCCCTCATATTTCAGAATCTTCCTCTGATCTAACATATCTTTTAGAGTTTCTTCTTTAACCTTCAAGGCGTTATTATCCCTAAAATCAACATTTCTCCAACTTCTCCATTTTCCATTGCTATTGGTTTCATCCCAAAATTCTTTCACCTTAGAAAGCCCTTTGCTATCCATTTCTTCCTTGAGATCCCTTAAGTCTTCGTTTATTAAAATAGATTCTTGTTGCCATCTATCCTCCCAGAATAGGCTAAGATTTCCTTCTCTGATTTCCTAGAAGCTGTTTCCTTGGACCAAGCAACAGTTATCCCAAGCCTTATTCCAAATGTGCGAGCCCTTTCTATGTCCTGACATTCTTATTAGATCATTGTTATGTCAGGTGTCAGCATACTTCTCTTTCCAACTCATTGCCCACTGTGCCTCTGGCTCTTTAGCCCATCACCACCATAATTTAGCTCCTAAAACCTTGCTAAGTATCTCAAGATCATCCAAACCCAGCCCACCAAAGTTCTGAGGTTTGGATATTTTTTCCCAATCTACCAAGGCCAATTTCTTACGATCCTCCCCCTTATCCCAAAGGAAGTCTCTTTGAATGGATCTGAGCTGATGTAGGACACCTTGTGGAGCTGGGAGAGTAGATAACATAAAGACTGGGATAGATTGAAGGACATCTTTGGTTAACACTAACCTACTAGCCAAATTTAGAGATCTAATAGTCCATTTCCTGAATTTGTCTTGCAATTTGTTAATTACTGGCTCCCATATGCTCTTGTGTAATGGTTTGGCTGTAAGAGGAACTCCCAAATATTTTGAGGGGAGGAGCTCCCTTTGAAAACCCAAAATTCTAGCTATATTTCTCTGAATAGCAATGTGAGTATTAAAGAACAAAATCTTAGATTTTGAGAGATTTACTTCCATACCTGAAGCCATGGAAAAGTCTCTCAGGATTTGCTTATAGGCTAGAGCTTCTTTGACCGTGGGGATTCCCTACAGCATGGTATCATCAACAAAATGTTGATGTCTTAAAGCACGACCACCTTCAGAAAGTTAGAGACCTTTGGCTTTACCCACTGCTTTAGCATGTCTGATCATTCAACCCATCCCTCCCATCATGAGTATAAAGAGAAAGGGAGAAAGTGGATATCCCTGCCTTAAGCCTCTTGAAGGAGAAAAATTCTTCGAGGGTGAGCCATTAACCAAGATTGGAAAATTGGAAGAAGTAACTAGGGCCATAACCCATATGATCCAGTTATGATCAAACCCAAAAGGAGTGAGAACTTTTCTAATGTATGTCCATTTAGCTTATCATAGGCTTTGGCTATGTCCTATTGCATGATCATACAAGCTTTCTTGTTGCTTATCAATGAGTGAGCCAACTCATGAGCTTGAATGATGTTGTCAAGGATTTGTCTGCCTTCCACATATCCTGATTGTTCAGCTGACACTAGGGTAGGAAGAAGAGGTTTGAGTCTATTGGCCACCACTTTGGAAATAATTTTATAGACAAAATTACACAAGGCAATGGGTCTGAACCTATCAGGAGCTAGAGCCAAATCTTGTTTAGGGATCAGGGAGAGAAAGGTGGTGTTAAGAGCCTTCAAGATGGTTTTATCCCTTCTGGAGTCTTCTACTACATTCAAAATGTCCTGTTTTACTAAATTCCAGTAGGCTTTGAAGAAGTCTACATTGAAACCATCTAGACCTGGAGCCTTACCATTTTGAATTTCTATTAGGACATCACTAACCTCCTCTTCTAACACTAGTCTGTTGAGGTTTAAGTTGTCCTCTCTGGAAACCAACTTAGGTATATGTCTAGAAATAGCCCTGATAAATTGATCTCTGTCAAAGCAGGTTTCCTATGCTATGCCACGAAAGTGCTGAACTAGTACTACTTTGATTTCTTCATGTGTGCTGAGCATGTTACCTCCCTTGTCCTTGATTGAAGAAATCCTGTTGTGAGCTTTGTTCACCATAGTGGATCTATGGAAGAATCTAGTGTTGCGTTCTCCTTCCTTTAGCCATTGCACTCTGGATTTTTTCCTCAAAAAAATCTCCTCTTGTTTACATAAATTTTCCCAGTCTTGATAATATTTAGTTGCCAGTTCGTTTTTCTCTTTATCAAAATCCTCTATAATCAGGTTTGGTTGAGTTTCTGCATTTTTGCTTCCACAATTTTTTTTGCTTCAAAAATATTGCCATATTCCTTCTTATTCCACTCCTTGAGCTAGATTTTGATATGTTTGAGTCTTTTTCGATGAAGTAACATTCTTGTACCCTGAATTTCCAAATCTTCTGCCCACCAGATAGCTATGTTATTGTGGAAGTCTGGGTGGGAGAGCCAAATGTTCTGAAATCTAAAAGGAATATTCCTAGCTTTTCCAATGCCCTGAATATCCAGTTGTACCGGCCAATGATCCGAGCCTCCAATGGGAAGAACGCTAGCAACTATGTCCTTGTCCTTGATCATAAGATCTTCTGAAATTATAAATCTAACCAATTTGGAGGCTACTTGAGACTCTCCTCCTCTTTTATTGTTCCAAGCAAAAGTACCATTATTCATGACAATATCGACGAGCTTCATACTGTCTATGAAGGTTTGAAAAGCACAAGAGTCTTTGTTTAGAATTCTGGTTCCTCCTCTTTTCTCCAATAGTGATTTAATCATATTGAAATCACCCCCTAAGATCCAAGGGATTTTTGCATGATGTTCCCTAAGCTTCTGGAGGGAATCAAGAAACATGAGTTTACCATCCATTCTTTGGGGGCCATACACATTCGTGACTAGGTACAATTCATTATCTCCCATTGGTTGAATGACCACTGAAAGATAATCTCTAGATGCTTTAGCATCTATAATGTCAATCTTTTGGAGGTTCTAAAGCGTGAGAATTCCTCCTACTGTATTCACTGCTTTGACTTCCAAAAACTCAAATCTATTGAGCCATTTACTGTGAATCTCTTTTACTCTTTGAATGGAACATTTAGTTTCCTGAATGAAGATCACATTCGGGGCTTCTTGTTTCATTCTGCTACTTAGTAATGTTTGTTTTCTTTTACTACTAGACCTCTTATATTCCAAGAAGTGAACTTCATTATCAAAGATTTGTAAAGGAGTAACTAGATAGGTCTTTCATCTTACCTGAATCTATCATTAGCTTTCCACATTCCATCAACAGTTCGTTCTATTCTTTCCGGCTCCTTTTCTTTCCTGGGATTCTTGGTGCTAGTCCTCGTGTGGTTTTCATAGCTTTCACTCCTTCATTACCCTGTTTTTCATTTTTCCTTTGCTTTTCTGATCCTTTGTTCTGAGTTTTCTAGATGAACAGCTGCTGCACTCTGTGGAACTCCTGTTGAGGTAACGAATCCACTCCCTCTTTGGTTCCTTGTTTCAAGAAACCTTCTAGATCTAGATTCTCTTTCTCAAGAATTTTCTGTAGTTCATGATCCTCCATCTCCATATCACTCTAGGTCATTTCCTAGTCCATTTCCAGCTCTATGTCACTCATCATGTCTTCATTCTGTTTATTTCTCTTTTGTGTTTCCTCAACTTTATCTTCTTTCTCTTCCTCCACTAAACTGCCTCCCTTGACCTAATCTGCTTGCATCATCACTTCTTCCTCTTCTAGGGATTGAAACCTATTTTGACTGGCCTGACGCTTGTCTGTATGAGGTAGATTCAGTCCCCGTTTGCTCCCTTTTCCTTTCTGGACCACCTCATGAAAGCTATCAGTATCTTTCATGGTGTTAGTTTTTCTTTTGTTTTATATTTTACTGAGAGGGATGTGTTCATAATCCAATGTTTGCACCCATTCATCATCAAACACTTCCAATATTACCTCATCCAAAAGAGCTCCATAGAGATCCATCTCCACACATATCCTTGCAAAGGATGTGTATTTCCTTTTCTAGTGGCCTCAGAGGATTTGACAAAACACCCTAGTTTATTTCCTATAGTAGATAAGGATTCTAGTTGCCAATAATCCAAAGGTAAAGTGTAGAGTCTTACCCAAACTGGAACTGAGGTGAAAGTTTCACATTTTGGGACAAAATTCAACACCCGTGGTCACATATATAGGCTTGCATCTACGTAAAAGTAGGGCCCTCCTTCAAACACTTTGTCCTTGGATTCAATGTTTGCAAAGGCTACAGTAAATAATCCTTTTGACCCCAGATGAAGTTATATACTTCCTTTTGGTTTCCAGTTGTATTTAATCCACGTTTGTAAAGCTTTTTCAGTGGGACATAAGCCCATTAATAACAAATGATTGCATACATCTACATGTGGTCCCTATGCGCCTGCAGCGCAAGGTCATTCAACACTACTCTGGGCGCGATTAAGGTTTTGGGCTTGTATGGTCCCTTTTGTGCTTTCCCTTTTATATTCTCTTCCTTGTCTTCTTCCTCATTGTCTTTAGTGTTGTTGCTTTCCCTAGTTTTAGAGCCATTCTACTCCTCTCGCTTATTTCTTTGCCTTACATCATCAGAAGGACCTTTGTCCTCCTGTTTCTGTAATGATGTCAAAATGTCTTGCTTTTTATGAGGAGAGGATGAGATTGAACTGGAGGAGTGACACTGAATCAAGCAAATTGGGTTGTAACTCTTCCTTTTACTAATAAAGTGTTCAAAGAGTTTTCCATATGTTTGTACTATTCATTGATGGTTTCATATGTGTATTATGTACCTGATTCCATTCTCTGTTTAATCAATAAATCGTTATCATATGCTTTGATCGGTATTTGTCTTATGTTTATGTGCAGGTACTTTTCAAGCGGATTAAGTATTGAAAGGAGTGATAGAATTGGTCAAGGGATATAAGGAGTAAGTGAAAGATTTAGGTAGGCTTCTTTACTATCTTATTTAATCTATTGGTTACAGAAAAAGTAGAGAATGCTTTGCACTGTTGTTCTAGAGTTAGCTACTAGTCTAAGGCTTTAAGCGTTTATCTGTAGACACTAAAACTTCCCAAAACAGACCCTCTAGGTAAGATTGTGTCATTTTGTAAGTCCCCATACTTTAAAAATAATGGCTTCAGCATCACTGGCTTACTCATGTTGATTATAACAATTATTAGATATTTGATTCTTTAATATTGCAATAAATGAAGGTCCATATACATTATTGACATAAGGAAAAATTTTAAAAAATGCAACTATTGTGTTCGCTCCAAAAGGCCCATAATAAGAAGCATGGGAGTAGCCTCCAAATTATATTAATAATGAGATTTTCATAAACATTTTCATTATAATGTTCTATGGTGTTAGGAATTCTATTTGGATTGCACTATTGTGATTTCATGATGACCACTAAGGTATAACATAGAGATTTATCAAATGAGGGACATTGAATAGATGTGTGAAGGCTTTTGCTGCTAATTTTTGTAAAGGGATTAGGGTGGTTCTAGAGAATCCTCTTTTCAATAATTTATCTGATATGAGGGTTTTCCCTTGTACAAGAAGCCAAATAAGAGGGATATTTTGGGCTATATGTTCTAAATTTTATTTCTTTTCAAGATGAATTCTTTAATATTCACTTGAGTGTATACTACTAGATGGTAAGTGTTCTTGATTAAGAGTAAACCACTTGAGTTGTTCCTCCAATTCAACTTGTTTGATTATTGGGAGAAAGGGATAGATCATTGTTATCTATCATTCAAAAAAGAGAGCCACTTGTCTTCCTTAGATTGAGGAGAACAATGTGCTTTGGATGGCCTATTGCACAAGAGGAGAGTAGGCTGACAAGGATACAATTAGTTTTCTATCTTTGTCCTTTTCTTGGCTCACATATTCAGTTTGATATTTTAAAAATAATTTTGATTAGAGAGATTTCGAAGAAAAAGAGAGCTATTTTAATATTTTGGATCTCGTAGAAATAATGTTGTTTCATAAAGTGCATTCCGTTTTTTTCCATGGTCCAGATAAAATATCATTTTATATTAAGGTTGGATCTCATTAGGAGATATGTGAGGTTATTTATATCATACTTGTGAGTCCAGTCCTTTTTCTTTAGTGAATAAAATTCTCCAACCCATATCCATTATATTTTCTCTCATTGCAGAATATTATGGGTGTCGGGATCACGAAGTCTTAGTCCTCCATGAAGCTTGGGAAAATCAAGTTTATCCCAAGCAACCAAAGCTCATTTGAGTTCCTTGTTTTCTCCCTATAGAGGAAGGATATTTAAATTATTCTAATAGTGTAAAAATTAGAACCAAGGGACATTAACATTGAAAGGAAATAAAATGGTAAATCTTGAATGACTATTTTGAATAATACTATCTAGCCTACTATGATAAGAGAATTAAGTCCAACTAGCCAACTATATGTCTATTTTGGTAATCATATGCTTCCATAGCTTCATTTTTAAGGTATTGGATACCAAATATAATCCTAGGTATTTCAAAAGAGCTTTTCCTCATTAGCTTCCTAGAACCTAGCAATATGTGTATGAACTAGAAACATAGTATTAAGGAAAAATGTTTGAGATTTTTCTGGTTTATTTTGATACCTCATGCATATAAGAATTCTTCCAAAACTCTCTAAATGGCTTTGGAACTATACACAATTTGGGTTCCCATGCACATCGTGTCATGTAATTTTTTTTATTGAGATATGGGAAGGACCTATGCTAAAATTTGTATACCTTTCCTTTTGTTCTCTTAGACAATCACCTTGATGGCTCTGGTAAGTCCTTTAACCACTATAATAAACAGAAAAGGAAATAGAGGATTTCCTTACCTTATAACTTTGGAAGGGTAGAAAGTGTTGGTGGGGAATCCATTGAGAAAAATGGAAAGGAGAATGAGAGATATTAAATCTTTCACCTAGCAATCCAGTCACTAGAAAACATAGAAAACAATGTAGTCTTGAGGAGGAAAGAATGGTTTAATCTTCCAAAATCTTTTGATAGATCTGACTTAATAAGAATATCTAGTTTCATAGAGCCTTAGATATGATTTTTATATATATGGTTGTAGGAAATCATACTATAAATATCATGATGTTATGGTATCGAATTGGTATACAATTGTATCTAACATTTGTAATTGTAAATTTGTCTATGAAAATAAGTTAGAATAGTTTAAACCCATTATGATTTGTAGATTATTTTAAAATTTAAAAGAATTATTATAATTTTATTGATATTGCAGAATCCTAATATAATATAATATGAGTCTCATGTGCTAAGTGGTAGAAATAATTGCGATCAATGGGTTGGTGAGAGGCATGAGGTGTAAGATGGAAACATGGAAAATTCTTGGATCTATGTTTGATATTATTTTTGAAGAAATTATCATGATTTCATATTTCTGTATGCATATTGGTTAATATTTCTTAGTTAGCCCTTTGGAGGATTGGTCCGAGTACTATTGTTGCACTCCCAGTGTATATCCCATCAGTAGCACCTAACACTCCTTATTTCCATAGTTCCCTCACTTCTTGTTGATTGGCTATCACATTTTGCAGTACGTTAGATGCAATTGTATGCCAATTTGATACTATAGAAATAGGATATTTATATTATGAGTTTCTAAATCCATATACTAAAAAATTGTAACCCTAAAACCTTTTTTCACCTATTGCCTATTGAATAAATAAAAGTGGATTTTTAGTTCTTATGTAGGTCGGCCTCCACACTCACAATAAAGGCTATGTGGGAAGTGTGGGAGAAAATGTGTTTGGATAAATTATATATGGTGGAGTTTGTGTCCCTTGTTTCCCTTGGATAAATTGTATATTATGGAGTTTGTGTCCTGGCACACACTTTCTCCCGCACTCCCAGTGCAAATATTTGTTGTACTAAAATTCTCTTCAGTACATAAAGTGAAAGATCAATTAATCGACTCAATAGTTGATGGAAGCCTTCCAGAAGGATAATTTTTTATATTTATTCCCACATCAAACCTACCAATTTTTCTCTGTTTAAAAGCGTAATAATTTAAAATCAAATCCATACCTCTAAATAGACATATAGTTTGGTAATTCCATGAGTGCCATCATCTAGAAAAAATTAAACCACTTGACAAAATAGTTTTGAAATTCATGTGAATGTTTCCATGTAGAAACAATTTAATGGTTTTGTTAAAAAAATGTTTGTGACCGATATGCTTCCAGAAAAATGAAATCATGACAACTGATTCAAAATTAATAGCTAACATAAATCCAAGAGAATTTTGTGTTTGCATATTACACCTAATACTTCTCACCAACCCACAAATCATCGCTCTTTGTATCCATCAACACATGAGACTCATGTTATATTCTATTAGGATTCTTCAATATGAATAAAATTAGAACAACTATTCTAGGTTTTAAACTAATATACACATCATAATGTGTTAAAACTATTCTAATTTATTTTGGTATACAAATTTACCACTAAAAGTGTTAGATGCAATTGTATGCCATTTTAATAGCATAAAATTATGATATTTTTAGTATGAGTAGCTATATCAATATGCTCAAACCCTAAAACCTTTGTTCACCTATTTGTCAATGAATAAATTGAAATTAGATTTTGATGTTTATGTATGTTGGAATGTACAATCGTTGTATAAATGGAATCCATTTGAACATAATGTGATCAAACATTTGTTTACTTGCTAGTTCAATTATACTGATTAAAAGTAAAAAGCTTATCCAAAGGGTTGTTAGTAATATGGTAGAACATATTTTTCTTGCACAATGACGAGTGTGGAGGTCCAGAGAAATGCAATTAGAAACACAAACGCACCTCTGCAATTTGCAATGTTCACTCGATTTTGAACTATATTATTCACAAAATCAAAATAGTTGTTGTTATAGTAAGTGGTACCAAATTGTGAACTATACATGCATGCAAATTCATTATTTAATGATAATGCTCTCATTTTCCCCAATTCAATTAGACACGATTGGTCATAAATTCACAAAATAATATATAAATTCTTATTGCACAATGCAAAAGTAGCAAAATAAAACATCGATATTTCACTTTAAGCAACGAAAGGAATTTCAGTGAAACACTATTTGCATTTGGAGTGCAGAAGAGAGTAGTTGTGGGCAATGGTGTACAGAGCAAGGGACACAAAATCCAATGCACACCATTTCTCCCACACTTCCCGCACACCCTTACTATACACAACAAAGTAGTAGTAGTTTGATCTTAAATTAATATATAAAAGATTGATCCTCACTCTACACATTACAAATGTTGGGGAGGGAAGATAATATACAAATCTTAATATTCCGGTGAAGTATGTGGAGGCAAGACTAATGACATATTGTATAACATTCTATCTTAATCACATCAACATATTGATAGGTACCAAACGAGGTGTCAAATTATGGAAATGATTACGGAAATAGAGCATTCTCGAATAATAACAAAATGTGGACCCCTTAAAAAGTGGATGGGACTATACTGCTATGTAACTATCACCCTTGTTTATATAAAAACCTTAAGTAAACACTCATATTTTAGCATCACTCAATAATTTAATATTGGAAACTGAAAAAGGGAAAAATAATTGATAATATAATTAGATAATGGTTTAACATCGTAAATGGGTAGTTGTAAAACAATTCCTAATGAATTCTAGTGTACCTCTTTGGGACAAGTTAAAAAATGGATATATTATAATCAATAGTATCAAATTGTATTATAATGATGACGATGATTAACGTCCACTAAGATCAATGCGGTCTACTGGAGCTAAAAGAACGAAAAAAAATTCTAATTGTGATTCTTCAAAATCTTATTTCTATGATCAAAAAGAAGGGAAAGAAGCACTCCAAAATTGTTATTGTTGGGCTGAATTAATAAGTCAAGAACATAGGAAGTGTGGAAGATGTTATGGAATTGAGAGCAGATGTCATTAAGAGCTCGACAATCTAAAAGGAAGTGTTTCCCATCTTCCACTCTCTTAGTATCACAAATATGACATATTCTATCATCCCAAAGAATGTTGGGAGTAGACCACCGCCCAATTTCACTTTGACACTCATGAGAATTAGTTCTTATCCTAGCGATGTTCATTATCGTTATTAATGTTGGTCAATAGAGAGAGATCATTCCATTTATTAAGGGTGGGGTTGATTACCACCTTATAGTATCTTGGCTTCCTTATACCCTCCATCTCCTTATCATCCCACAACCCATCCTTAAAATTTGAGGAAATAGTATCTTTGATACTACCCTTGGTTGGCATGAGAATATCCTCCTTAATCCCCTAACGGTTGAGCCAAGTCTAGGCATCCTTATGCCACACACGCTTGAGGCGAAGGTGTGTTTTTTTACTAATGTTAGAAGAAAATTTTGGGAGCCTCTTGTATTCCATGCTGTAAAGCTTATTCTTAATACATCACATATATAAACATAGTCGTACTTTCAATGGGGAAAAAAGAAACTTCGATCAAGAGGATAGGATAATGTTTATTTCCTTTGATCTTCAGGTTGTAATTATGAATTGCTTTTCAATCATCTCAATCTTTCTTGATGACTCTCTTTATAAATTGCAACCACAATTTTCACATCCATATAAGAAAATAGCGGTGACCAGAGACTCAAAGAGGAACATTGTTTTACTCCAAATGCAAAGATCTCTTGACTTGCAAGATTTTTCAAGCTCATAGTAAGTTTTTTAGCCTCCAATAATCGTTTCATTAATGCTATAATTCCAATTGAGATGATGAGGAAAGTGAATACCCAAATATTTGTAAGAAGACACTTTCTCTAAGAAATGGTTATCCTAGACGAAAATACCATGGGTGATTTTTTTTTTAAATGATCAGGACTTTAGTCTTGTTGGTATTAACTATCATACCCATCTTGGAGTACTAGATATAAATATTCTTAAGTTTCTTGTCTAGGTCATCATGGATTTTTGCAAGAAGAATGATATCATCAACATAAAGGAGAAGAGTAGTGATTATACAATCATGTTTGGTTCCCTTGCAACCTATCCTTTCAAGGCATTAATATAGCTTATCGATGCCAATGTCAAAAAGGGTAGGGGATAAGGGACACCCTTGCTTAACCCTGATATTGCATTTAATATCTTTAGAGCACCCTTCATTCTTCTTAATATTGGCAATGATAGTCTTGTAGAGGAAGATCACAACAATATGCACTTTAGGAGGAAACATGATCTCTTCAAGTCTTTCCCAGATATTATCTAAAGGAATCGTTTCGAAATCTTTTCTAAACTCCACAAAAGAACATAAGGGATCAACTTTACTATTGTGACATTCCTTTGCAATGATCCTAAGAGTGACAAGATGGCCGATAATCGAGTGATGTTTACTAAAACCAGCTTTCGTTTTAGCTCTTTTACCATGGTTTTGAAGCCAAAGTCTCAACTTCTTTCCCGAAATGAGCCCATATAGCTTGGCTACGATTTGTCTAATGATAATGGTCCTGTAGTTAGAGGGAACTCTTTTGTCCCCATTTTTAAAGATAGGCACAATAATTCTTTCTGCCTAAAGCTTAGAGAAGTCATGCTTTACTTGCAAATTGAGAATCTTGTGGAGATGAGTAATGAGGATAGATATTCCTATTTTAAAGATCTCAACTTGGTACCCCTCAATATCTTTAACTTTACCATTAGCGAGCTTATTGATCAAAGACACAATGCCTTCCAGAGAAAATATATATGCTTTAATAAGAGTGTTTAAGATGGTGCCCATGCTGTCTAGAGAGTCATTAAACTTATTAAGATAGTTGTGCTAATTTTCTAAGGGGATAGAATGATTATATTTAGTTCTAAGAAAAACCACATTCCGCCAAAAATTTGTAGGCACAGCTTTAGAGAGGTACAAAAGATGCTCTTGTCTCTTACTATATATGGCCTCTTATTCCTTTTAACGAAAGATTTGTATATACTTATATTTCAAAGTGTAATCATTTCATTAGGATCATCTCTGATCAATTCCTAGTAATGTTACAATCTTTGTCATACCAAGGATTATAAGATATATTATTTTGCTTATACGAAGTATCAATAGAGAACTTGCTAATGGTAGTGGAAATGGTAGTAGTAAAATGGTAATAAATTTTATCAAATTTGTTAATATAATTTATGGAGCCTAAATCCATTTCTAAATCCCTTAAGAAAAGGCCAACATTACATATATCAAAGTGAATGTGTCTTTTTCTTTCACTAGTCTCCTACATGTGTGTGGTATGCATAACAATATTGAGTGATAAGGACAAAGGTCTATCGTTAGAGTCACGATCATACTTGTTAAGTAGTTCAAAGTTTGTAATAAAAATGAGCACATGGGTCTTATAAATTGCATAATCCACAACACTGCTACCAACCCCTCGGAAACATGTTATGTGACCAAAGGTAGACCACTTGTTAATACCACTTCAAATGATTAGGTCCTGAGAACTACAAAGTTTGAGGAGATTTGTACTGAATGATTTCTTGATTATGTGATCTGATTTTCTTTTGAATCTATTAGCTAAGTTACCATCTTCATCGAAGTAGAAGGGGTTGGGGTTAGAGGTGTTACTTAACATAATAACTTGGCTAGTAGTAGTTCTAGCATTAAAGTCCCTAAGAAAAAGGATATTACCTTCGTTCCTTAGGTTCTGGATGTCTTTTTGTAAAGTATTGAAATGACCATTACTATCCAATTTGTTTTTCTTATAGGATGTATAGTTGATAGGAGAGAAATAGAAAATTGCAATGAATATCCTATTGGTGGTAAAGTTAGAGATCTCAATCCAAATGTACTAATTGAAGGGGTTGATTTTATGATGTTGAATGTGAGAGGAAACAATGTTCCTCATGAAACAGGCTATACCACCAAAATGCAAAATGCGTTTGAGAGGATTTCTTATTCCAAACTGACAAAAGAGTGAATCCCTAAAGGTGAGGGATTGTATATTTGTCATGCTCCGAAGTTTCAACTGAAAGAATAAGATCAATATCACTCGGGATCCAACTTAACATAGGAACTTTACACCATGGAAAACCACAACAATTACTGTTGGGTCCTTATAATACTAGTGATTACCCCATTAATATTGTAGTTGTACCCCTTATTAATATTGTTGTGCCCCTATTATCCCAATATTGTTATTATTGTGCCCCATAGAATCCCTCTATTGTTATTTTTGTGGCTTTATATTATTATTGTTAGGTGGGTTGGGTTATATTGTGACTCCTTAGACTCCTATATATACAAAGGAGGTTTTGTCATTTGAATCATCCAAGAATTGTTCATTTATGTAATGTAAAGGAGGTTGTCCCCTCGAAGATGCTGAATTCTAAGGTGTTGATCTATCTTTTCTATCTTTTTCTTGAGCTGGTTTCATAACATTTGGTATCAAAGCTTTCGATTCTAGGGTTTCGTTGCTCCAAACAGGTCATCGTGGCATTTTCGCTATAACTTTTTTCTGTGACGTTTCAGAAGTTTGAGAAAAAAACTCATTTGAGAAGAAATCGCACTGAACCTCAGGTCAAAATTTCAAAGCTTTTCGTGCTATATTTGCGAGATATGATCTGAGGAAGTTGGTATTTTTGCAGACTCCTGAATTACATTCCAAACAGGTGACCTGGGGAAAGGTATCATAACCTTCTCTCTGGGGATCGGATTGAAATTTCGTAAGAAGGTATAGAAAGAGAATGGACTTTACTTTCTTGTATGCATTTTTTAGATCCAAAGGTCGAAACAGTGACTCGCGACACATCGTACAAGTTCGTTATACTGAACTAGTCTATAATAAAGTCATTGTGGGAGATTTCGTATAACGCTTCTTTGGAGAATCCAACTTGGGTCAGACTTGTGGCATTGGAAAGAGGACACAAAGGGCTACTGCATGTCACAAATTCAGATCTAGATGATGGGATAGTATAGAGATACATCAGAGGCAATATCGAGCTCCTAAAAAGTGAAAAAAGGTGAATATACTTTCTTAAATTTTTGCTTAAGCTTGGTTTGAAAATTTATATTGAAGGAATTCAAAGGGCATAGTAGAGAATTATTATTGGTAACTAATGCCCCGAGGAAAGAAAATGAAAACACCTAGTAAGGAACCTGAAAGTTCTATCATGACTCATAAAGAAGAGGAAGAAATGCAACATGATATATCAAAATTACAAGACCAAGTGCAAGAACTGTCCCTTGCACAAAAAGGAATACAATCTAAGATGGATGGTTAAATAAAGGCATAGAAGCTAAGATGGATTATTTAAAGAAAGGTTTAGAAGCTAAGATGAATGACGTGGAAGCTAAGATGGATGATTTGAAGATAGATTTGAAGACAGACATGGAAGAATTGAAGATAAATATGAATAAGTTGCTACAAGAAAAGGTCACTAATGGTGAAAGGGTAGTAAAGGAAACTCATGATGAGAACAAAATAAATGTTAATCATGATTCCATAGACTCTAATGTTGGATCAAAGACCCACCATATTCCAAAAATCGATATGAGAAAGTTTGATGGCAAGGATCCCGCAACATGGATATTACAGATGGAGCAATTTTTCGATCTCAATAATGTGCAAAACAAACAAAAGGTACATATTGCAAATTTATATTTGGAACCAAGTCAGTTTGTATGGTATCAATGGCTTTGCTCTCTCAAACAATTTATCACTTGGGCAATTTTTACGGAAGAATTGATAGCACATTATGAGGATACAAAAAGAAATACCTTTTATAGCCAATTCATAAGTCTCAAACAAAAGGGTTCATTAATGGAGTACATTGAGGAGTTAAAAAAATTGAACATAAGGGTAATAGATATTCTAGAGGAGCATAGGATTGATGTGTTCATAGGGTTTTTAAAGGATAATATCCAACATGATGTTCTCCTTTGGGAACATGATTCATTAGAGAAGGCATTCATGTTAGCAAGAAAAATGGAAAGCAAAATTATGGCAACCAGGAAGCATACCACTCACAACTATAAAGACGGAATTGTTGTTACCGCTAGTATTTCACAACCTATAAGGTTGACACCACAACAATTGGAAGAAAAAAGAGAAAAAGGCCTTTGTTACACTTGTGATAGAAAATACACTAAAGGTCATAAGTGTACTGAGAAGAAATTATTCTACATAGATTGTGAGGAGGAAGAAGAAAATGAGCAAGAAAGGTCAAAAGAAGAGGATATACTCCAGGAACAAAGCCTAGATAAAGAAGAAATGAATTCGACCATATCTTGTAATGCATTGGCGGGAATTACCACTCCTCAAACCATCAAGATAGAAGGACAAATCAAGAAGAGAAAGGTAATAGTGTTGATTGATTTAGGAAGTACCCACAATTTTATTCATTGTAAGGTAACAAGAGAATTGAATTGCTTCTTATATCCAACACCAGAGTGTCAAGTGATGGTTGCAAATGGAGGAAAAATAAATTTCTTGGGAAAGTGCCATAATATCAAGCCATCCATGGGAGAATATGTATTGACTAGTCCAATGCTTTCCATTCCAATGGGAGGTGCTGATGTTGTAACAGGAGTCCAATGGCTACAATCCTTGGGTACAATAGCTTTTAATTTTCAAGAACTTTTCATGAAATTTTATATGGAAGAAAAGGAATTTGAATTAAGGGGTATTGTAGGAAAAATGGGAAAGATAATCAGCTCTAACGGTATGACAAAGCTTCTAAAAAAGGAACAAAGAGGTGTAATTGCACAATTATGTTCACTAGATGTGTCCACAGTGGAATCATCTATTTCTCCAGATCTCCAAAAAGTCTTGGACAATCATTCCAAGGTATTTGAGACTCCCAAAGGTCTCCCACCTATTCGTGATCATGATCATGCTATTCATCTGGTTCTAGGAAGTGTTCCTCCAAACAACAGGCCGTACAGATATCCCTATGCCCAAAAGAGTGAAATTGAACACATGGTTGCAGAAATGCTAGAGGCTGGTATAATTCAACCAAGTCAAAGTTCTTTCTCTGCTCCAATCGTATTGGTGCACAAGAAGGATGGATCATGGCGCATGTGTCCGGATTATAGGGAGCTCAACAAGCTCACTATTAAAGATAAGTTTCCCATTCATGTCATTGATGAATTACTGGATGAATTGCATGGATCAATTTACTTCACCAAGTTGGATCTTCGTTCAAGATATCATTAAATCAGAATGAAGATTGAAGACATTCTGAAAACAACATTTAAAACTCATGAGGGTCATTATGAATTTTTGGTCATGCCTTTTGGCCTTACCAATGCACCTTCAACATTTCAAGGTTTGATGAATTCAATTTTCAAAACATTCCTTAGAAAATTTGTGTTAGTATTTTTTGATGATATACCAATCTACAACAAGTCTTGGAAGGATCATGTTGAACATGTTGACAGGGTGCTACAACTATTGGAGGAGAAACAATTATATGCAAAAAGATCCAAATGTTTCTTTGGAGTACAAGAAGTGGAATATCTAGGACATATTGTATCTCATGAAGGAGTTAAGGTAGACCCTGGAAAAATTAAAGCCATTAAGGAATGTAAAATTCCCACATCCATAACGTATCTGCAATGATTTCTCGGGTTGACAGGGTATTATCACAAGTTTGTTAGGAATTATGGGAGAATAGCAGCACCTCTAACAACATTATTGAAAAAAGATGCATTTTCATGGACTCCAGAAGCAAAAAAGGCATTCAAACATCTTAAAAAGGCAATGTGCCAAGCACCGGTCTTAGCTACGCTGAACTTCACAAAAACCTTTATTGTGGAATGTGATGCTTCAGGAAATGGAATTGGTGCTGTTTTAATGCAAGATGAAAGACCCATTGCTTTTGAAAGTCGTCCAATCAAGAGAAAGTTTTTACACAAAGCTATTTATGAGAATGAAATGTTGGCAATACTCCATGCACTTAAGAAATGGCGACCCTACCTAATGGGAAGACACTTTAAGGTAAAAACGGATCATGATAGCCTTAAATACTTTTTAGAACAAAGATTATCCTCTGAAGAGCAACAAAAGTGGGTCACAAAGATGTTGGGTTATGACTTTGAAATCATATACAAAAAAGGGAAGCAAAATGTGGTGGCAGATGCACTCTCAAGAAAGGATGAGGATGTGGAAGCATTGTTGTGCGCCATTTCTATTATCCAACCAGATTGAATAAATGAAGCAAGGGAGGAATGGAAGAATGACGAAGAAGTGTGGGCACTTATTCGAAAGTCAGAACAAGATTCCAATATGTTTGATACATTTAGCTGGAAAAATGATTCATTATGGTACAAAGATCACTTATACCTCTGTAAGAATTCCCAGCTAAAACAAAAGATTCTTATGGAATTGCACACTTCTCCCTTAGGAGGGCACTCAGGATTTTTAAAAACTTACCACAGGGTTAAGAAGGAATTTTTTTGGGATAGCATTAAATTAGATATTCAAAAGTTTGTGTCGGAATGTTTGGTTTGCCAACAAAATAAAGTTGAAACAATTAAGATGTCGTGTCTATTACAACCCTTATCCATTCCAAGCCAACGTTGGGAGGAGGTTTCAATGGTTTTTATCACAAGTTTACCGAAGTCTGAGGGAAAGAGTGTCATCATGGTGGTAGTTGACAGACTTACCAAGTATGCACACTTTTGTGCATTATCACAACCATTTAAAGTCAGTACAGTTTCTACTGCATTTATGGAAACAATTCAAAAGCTACATGGAAACCCAAAGATTATTGTAAGTGACAGAGATCCCATTTTCAGTGGAAATTTTTGGACAGAATTATTTTCTTGTCTTGGTACTCAGTTAGCTCATATCTCATCTTATCATCCTCAATCTGATGGGCAAATTGAGATAGTAAACAAATTTGTGGAAGGATATCTTCGTTGCTTTGTATCTGAGAAACAGACACAATGGGTCAAATGGTTGCCTCTAGCTGAATGGTGGTATAACACTTCCTTCCATACAACAACAAAAATGACCCCATTTATGGCACTTTATGGGTATCGGCTACCATCCATCACATCATATTTAAGAGAAAATTCTAAGGTTCAAGCAGTGGAACATCACATTGATCATCAACAACAAGTCCTCCAACTCGTAAAGGATAACCTCATGTTGGCACCTAATAGAATGAAACAACAGGCAGATCAACATCGTAGCGAAAGAAGTTTTGATGTAGGTGATTGTGTATTCCTATGACTACAACCATATAAGCAAAATGCCCCTCAAGCAAGCTAAGAAGGATAATAAATGATCACCAAAGTATTATGGTCCATACAAGGTGTTGCAAAAGATTGGTACTATGGCATACAAACTGGAGCTTCCTGTAGCTTCTCGAATGCACCTAGTTTTCCATGTTTCATGTTTAAAGAAGGTTATAGGTAACAAGCTCCGAGTTCAAACAATATTGCCAGAACTTGACGAGGAAGGAAAAACTATATTGGAACCGGAAGTAGTCACAGAAACAAGAACTCGACAGCTACGAAATCAATCAATTTCGGAGTATCTTATCAAGTGGAGGAACTTATCCACTAAAGATTCCACATGGGATGATGAGAATTTTATACAGAAGCATCCAGAACTTCTCAAGCGTTGAGGACAACACTTTTTTAAAGGAGAGGGGCATGTTGGGTCCCTATAGTACTAGTTATTACCCCATTACTATTGTATTTGTACTCCTTATTAATATTGTTGTGCCCCTATTATCCCCATATTGTTATTACTGTGCCCCATAGAACCCCTCTATTGTTATTTTTGTGGCTTTATATTATTATTATTAGGTCGGTTGGGTTATATTGTGACTCCTTAGGCTCCTATATATAGAAAGGAGGTTTTGTCATTTGAATCATCTAAGAATTGTTCATTTATGTAATGTAAAGGAGGTTGCCCCTCGAAGAGGCTGAATTCTAAGGCGTTGATCTATCTTTTCTATCTTTTTCTTGCGCTGATTTCATATAAATTACAAAACAAGAACTGGAGTGATGCAAGTCCCTATTTATCACTCTATTTGAGACTCTATCTCTAATAATGACATTCTTATTCCTAATGATTGCCACTTTCCCTTCTTTTCTTGCCTCAATTTTTGGAATTATTCCCTAAATTCAGGGTGATTTTTCGGAATGAGATCTTTATTTATAAAGATTCCTGTTCCTCGCTTCAGATAAATAGATATTTATTAAATAAAGATTCCTGTTCCTCACCCGAGATAAATAGATATTTATTTGGACCACAGAGATGAATCAAATTATCGTAGAGCGGAGGTGATAATCCGAGGTGCAGAAGGTGTTAGAGAAGGTAACAATCCAAACATCTTAGTCACGTTATTCAAATCGCCTCCAATAGTGAACTCACTAACACGATTCGTTACCTCTAAAATTTTGTTACTGCAACAAAGATTTCAACCCCGCAAAACGACAGAAACCCTCGCGAATTGCTACAGAGGCAAGTATAATATACCTACAGAAGGTATTGATAATCCGAGCCACATTCAGACTTGTGATATAAAACCATAGGAGGTATTGATAATCTGAGCCACAGAAGGTGATAATTCGAGCCAGAGGTGGTAATTCGAGCCTCCAATAGTGAACTCGCTAACACGATTCATTGCCTCTGCAATTTTGTTACTACTGAGACATAGAATTTCACTTAGTTTTGTGCCCAAAAAATTTTTCTATTTCGCACCACAGAGGCCACCGAATTCGTAGTCCTTCCACTAATGAATTTATTTTTCTATATACGAACTTCATAATTCTTCCCCAGCAAGGGTTGTGACAAACTTTGAGACCTCCAATAATGCGATTCAACTTCTACAACTTCGTTATATAGATGCCATTGTTTAAGAATCATAGTTTGTCAATAAATCTTGATCTTCTACAAGAGAAATCCTTCGTTACTTCTTGAAGACTGATGTGCACTATTCATTTCTTTCAATCCCTCAAATCTGAGTGCTACGTGAACCTTGGTGCTTGAGGTATGCATTTTTTTTACAATCCTTAGACAAAACCGGACACAAAGATAGGCTCAGATTGCGGATTCCGCAGGAATCCAATTGTGTTAAACTCTGGACAGATGCGAGCTTGCACAAAGGCATTAGAGAAAGTGATAATCTAAAGGTCATAGTCAAACTATTAAAATGGCCTCCAATAGTGAACTCGCTAACATTTTTCACTGCTTCTGCAATTTTGTTAATGCTGAGACACATAATTTCTCTTAGTCCTGTGCCAAACAATTTTTTTATTTCACACCATAGAGGCGACCGAATTATAATCAGGAAGAGCGATGCCATTATCCAAGTGCGAGTTAACCTAAGAAAAATTGATTCAGTGTTCTTTAATTGGTAAAGGTTTTCAGGGTTTTTTTAAATCATTATTTTTTACTTAATTAATATATAAAAATAAAAGTATAAAAAATTATATATAATAAAATATAATTTTATTTAAGAGAAAAGTAAATTTAGAATACTAAATTTCAAATGTGTAATTTTTCAAATTCAAGTATTTTTTTTTTAACTTTATTTCAATTTCTACATTTAAAACACTCTTCAAAAAATTAAAATTAAAATTCATCACTAAAAAAATGATTTTTTTTGGGTAAATTTTAAATAATTTGTATTACCAAAAACGACTTAAAAATTGCATTGTTTTAGCGTGGAATAATGAGTTTGTGGAATGGTGTGCGGAGCCAGGGACACAAACTTCCCCGCACACTTTTTCTTTAACATTTCTTACACCTTTTATCTGCACAACAAAATTTTAACATTTAGATATTAAAATAATATATAAAAGCTTTCTCCTCACTCTCCAAAATACATGAGCATTGGGGGTGAGATGAGATACCGTACAAATCTTAATATTCCCGTAAAGTTTGTGGAGGTGAGAATAATGATAGATTGTATAAAAAATTAAAAAACAGCGCGTCCGCAGTATCTTAATCATATTAAGATATTCATAATTACAAAAAAAACGACAAATTACACTTATTTATTTAAGAACCCTAAGTAAATGAACATCTTTTAAGATCAATCAACACTTTTATATTGGAAACTGCAATGTCCAACGATGGTTTAAAAATTCCTAATGAAGTGTGTGTAACTTCTCGATCTAGTTTAAAAATTTTGATATATTATAATTAATCGTCTCAAATTGTATTACAATAATGTAAAGTATCGCTACTCAAAATTGATTAAAGTTTGTCGAATGGGTAAAGATTTCGAGGATGTTGTTAAATCATAATTTTTTGATTAATTAACTTATAAAAAATAAATGCGATCGAATTTATATATAATAAAATATAAATTTTAATTAATAGAAAAGTAAATTTAGAATATTAAATTTTAAATGGGCAATTTTTTAAATTCAATTCATGTCTTTAATGTTTACCCAATTTTTTATTTCAAAAAATATTTAAAAAATTAAAATTAATGATCACTAAAAGATTTATCAAATTTCATATTTCTTTTGTAAATTTAAAATTGTTTGTATTACCAAAAAAGTTTTACAAATTACATAGTCGTATAATTGTATTTTTAATTAATCTGAGATTACATAATACAAAAGAATTATTGTCTAGTTCATCACAAAACACTAAAGTTCAGATGTACTAGCAAACTATTACAAACATAGCATAATACCAACCATACCTAACATAAATAATCCCTATTAAGAATCAAGTGAAGATATGCAAGTTAGGTCCTTGACACTAGATCCAGGACGAGCAGTGGTGTTTGAATTTCAATGCAGGTGTCCTTCCACATGAGCGATCCTTGAGTCAAGTTTGTCGATGGTAAAATGATGGTTCTGGAGCATCCTCTTGATGTCTTCTAGAGAAGCAAATACGTTGTACTTTTCTACCTATTTCTATTTTAGTACTAGTCCAAGAAGAGAATTCATCTACCAGTAAGGATAAACATAATTGAGGTATCATTTTTTTCTGCCCCTTTGTATGATAACGGTCTAGAATTTAGCAAGAGACCTCATCTAGAATCTCAAAATTGGAGTAGAACTATCATTTTTCTCCCACGTGAGTTTTCAAATTCCTAATTTAGGACCTTGTCTAGGAGGCTACATTAAAATATGTAGCGATTGAGTCCTATGTGAAGAGTACAACCCTTTGTTGATGTAGTGAATTGCTATAACGTCCACGCCTTTTGCACTTTGTGCATTGTTTGGACACCATGGAGTATAAGAGGGTATCACACTTATAACAAAAGCTAAACCAAGCACAACTAAGGAAGTGGTAAGAGAAATACCAAGACTAAACACAACCAAGAGATAGACCCAAAAAAATGCGGGCGATGTTAGAATAGGACATAAACCAAATTATACCACGAGAAGGAAACTCGTACATAAACACCCCAGGAATGGTTCCATTCTCTAAGGAGCCTAGCGCAGTGTGCGCTGATTGACAAACAACAAAAACTAAACCCCATAGAGTTCCATACATTCGATAATGGAAACAACTTAAATAAAAGTAAGAGGCCATAAGAAGATTGACCCCTAGCAACAAACTTGACATGTGAGGTCCCTTACTTGGAATAAAACTTGTCAAAAATTTCATTCCCCAATCCACACCACACCTAGGAGCCAACATGAACATAAACACTATGACGATTATTGGATAGACAAGGACTAAGCTAAGACAACTACGAAAAATACTAAGCATTTCAAAGCAAGTCATAGGGGTTGATACCAACATGCTAGTGTCTATAAGCACAATTTGAGGTTGGCACTGAGCTCCCCAACTAAGCTACAAAACCACCAATAAATTTTCATTCAGCTATCTAAATTTCTTCAGCCCCATCAACTTACACAACTTCCACTATAAATTATGCTCCCTAAGCTTATTACGAAGCAACCAAACTTGAAACTCTCCCACCGCACTAGGAGATGAACTACAAAACTTGTATCTCTCTCACTACACTAGGACACACCATACCAAACCCCAACTTCATCAACCAATTGGCCTTCTTACTGTTGAACAAACCCACCCTTCTCCACTTCTTGAGCTTTAGGGAGGAAAAACTCCTCTGTGAATATGGACCAAGTGTGGAATTATGCTTGAATACCACAACACAGGAGTTAGTCGACGGGACAAGTAGTACGGAGTTTGGCTCCTTGATCATCCACTTGCAAAAATGCTTCACCTTCACCACCAAAATGAAAATATTATTCAACCTCCCCTCTCCACAATGAATGGTTGCATGTGATAACATGCTCGTGATGATCCATGTGAACCCTATTTAATGAGCCTCGAATGGGCGAGGTGGTGGGCTCATCCCCAAGCCCCGTCTTACTCTTGTGTGCACACCATGGAAGAAAATATTATCAAATCACAATTTTAAAAGACAAAAACACTTAATAATTAAAATGTTTATTTGAATATTACTAAAAATAACCACTATTGCAACTACACTTCTAATTAATGTGTACCACATTTTAACAATTGAAGCAAGGAGTGCATTCAAAATAATAGAATGCTTTTAATTTATCACCAAGTAACTAAATCACTTTTGAATTGATCGGAGAATCCACAGTATAAACATTTTTGAACCAAAGTTTTGAATCCCAAGTGGGATCCATCATCAAGGTTGAAGAATGATGATAAGAGAAGAGCAAGCAGGGAGAATAAATACTAACGAGGCCAAAACTATCTAAGGAGGAACAAACAGTCGGCTAGAATCCTAATTTTATATTATTATTATTATTATTATTATTATTATTATTATTATTATTATTATTATTTTTATTTCATTTTAATTATTATTAATAATTATCATTTAAATAAATTAATATAATAATAACTTATACATTAATTAATATAATACTAATATTAATATGATAATAAATAATTATTATATAATAAATAATTAACTATTACTAAATAATAATAATTAAAATTTTTATAATACCAATTATTAATTAATAACTAAATTAATAAGATCAAAACATATTCTAAATGATTAATATTTACAGCTAACCTAAATAATAAAAATTTTAATTCATATTTATTGATTGATATATTAATTTAAATTATATTAGAAAATATAAATAATTAATAGTTAAAATAGATGAATAGAATAATTCAAATATTAATTAATAAAATAGCTGATAAATAAATTAATATAGACTTTTTATATAAATTTTTTTTTTATATAATTAAAATAATAATGATCAACTATTTGATTTCAAAATAGATTAAATTAATAAATATTTGATCTTATTAATAATGAATAATTAAATTAATAAATATTTGATCTTATTAATAATGAATTATTTATACTAGATTAATATAATAATTCATATATTCATAAAATAACTAATGTATAAATCAAAATTAATAATAATCAATTATTTTATAATACATAATTAATTTCTATTTATATTTGAATAATGTATAATAATTATTTAATAATTGATTAATTATTATTATTATTATATAATAATAAATAAATATTATAAAGAATAAATTAATAAATTTTATATATTTATTACATTATATTAGAAAACATAAATAGTTGATATATAGTTAACTAATGAATAAATTAATTGATAGCTCTATATAGAAAGAAATTAAATTATAATAGAATAAAAGAGGACAACATACCTGAGGACGCATTACCTGGGGATGGGATTGCGACTTTTAACTTCATTGATCAAGGGCAGCCAGCTTCCGCTAATTTCCAAACCATTGTCTCTGTTCAGATTCTGAGGATACTTCATAATTTCAATAGCTTCTCTGATCTTCCGTCTTTGATGGTGTTCCTCTCTTGCGATAATAGAAGCGTTTTCCAGGCAAATATGGTGCTTAGTCTTCAAGGAGTGTTCTGCCAGTGCTGAGGTACGAGATCTTCCATTCTTGATATCAGCGCCATGTTCTTTGAGCCTTGTCTGGAGGGAGCGACCTGTTTCATCTATGTAGCTTTTTCCACAAGAGCAGTCTATCTTATAGACTCCCTTAAGCTAAAGATTGTCAATATCATCTTTAACAGACTTCAAACCTTGTCTGATGGTACCCGGAGCTGGGAAATGAGTGAAAATGTTCTTCTTTCTTAGGATTTTAGCGATTTTGTCTGTAACACCAAGGATATAAGGAAGAAAAATCTTACCCTGAGGTTGATCTTGCGCCTTATGCTCATGGGATGACAACTTTCTTTCAGCTCTCTCTATGGCTTTTTTAATCTCTTGCTCCTTGTAGCCTATATTCTTGAAAACTGAAACCAAATGCCTCTTTTCTTCATTCAGATGCTCTGAGTCGGAAATTCGAAGGGCTCTGATGGCAAGGGTGTTTAGAACAGCAAACTTCTGGGCCGGGTGATGGTGGGAATCCGCATGGAGGTAACTTTCCGTGTGGGTTGACTTAATGAAAACTTTGTGGCCTAGAGAGCCATCTTCCTTTCTGATGATTAGAACGTCCAAAAATGGGATGCTCATATTTTCTTCAAGTTCCATTGTAAATTTTATTTCTGGAGAGATGGAGTTTAAGTGAGTGAAAAACTTATCAAGTTTTGCTTTACCATGGGTCCATTTTATGTTGGTATCATCGACAAAACGCTTCGACCACGCCGGCTTTAAAGGATAGGATTCAAGGGCTTTCTTTTCAAAGTGTTCCATATACAAGTTGGCTACGATCGGTGATAGGGGTGCTCCCATAGCCACACCTGTTGTCTGCTCATAAAATATTCCTTGGAAGGTGAATACTGTTGACCTTAAGCAGATTTCCGCTAGTTTTGCAGTCTCCGGATCAGTAACATCTTTTATAACCTGAATGGCTTCATCAAGAGGAATCTTTGTGAATAAGGATACCACGTCAAAGCTAACAAGAATGTCATCACGTTCCATCTTTTCATTTTTTATTAGATTCACAAAATCATGGGAGTCTTTGATGAAGGAATCAGTATTTCCGACATGGGGTTTTAGGATTTTAGCAACATATTTCGCAAGCTCATATGTTGGGGAGCCAATAGTATTGAAAATGGGTCTAAGGGGAACCCCTTCCTTATGGATCTTGGGTAATCCATAGATTCTGTGGATGGTTTCACAAGATGGGGTTAATTTCTTCTTTAATTTTCCGTCAAGATTAGAATCTGAGATGATCTTTTTTACATCCTTCATGATTTTGGGGATGGGATTATTGTTCAACTTCTTATAACTGCCACAGTTTAGGTGATCATTCATTTTGTGCACATAGTCTTCTTTATCTAAGATGACTGCTCCTCCTCCTTTATCTGCTTTAAGAACCACCACCTTGTCATTGTTTCACAAAGATTTGAAAGCTTTTTGTTCCTCCCTACTCAGGTTGCTTTTGGGAGCATTGGCTTTTCTCATGATGAGAGAAATTTCTTGCGTTAATGCTTCTTTTTCATCCAGAGGGAGGTTACTAATCCCATCTTCTATGCTGCATATCATGCTCTCAATGGGGAAGCTTCTAGGAGCAACCGCAAACCCCATACCGTTGCTGAGAACATTGGTTACTAGAGGATCTAATTCTTGGGAAGAAAGGTTGACCACTTTTCTATTAGGTCTTGTCTCACCGGTATTTGCTGAAGACATATCTTTTCCTTCTATCTGGACATTCATGTCTAAGCCTTGATTTTTATTGCTTCCCATGCCATCACCAGAATTCTGAATGCGCTCACAATTTTGTGACCTGAGAGTACTTAATGAATTGTATTCAAAGTTATCCTCTTTTGAATCAACAAGACTGTTTTGACCGAAACCGATAACATTGTCTTTTATTAATAAATTAGGGTTATTATTATTAATAGCGTAGTTGTTGTCATTTCTTCCATCTGCATAATCTCTTGAAACCTTTAAACTAACATTGTTGCTAACTGGTTCAGTTGTGTCTTTGGGAGACTTGACACCGCAATCTGCGAAGTTCGTGGAATGTTCAACGAATTTCACCTTATTATTATTATTGTCATTAACTGCGCAGCTTCTTGTGACAATAACACCATTTGCTTCTCCGTGGTTTTCAAGGACTGCGCAACTATTTTTAGTTGGATCATCAACATAGTAGGCACATTTTTTAACTAAATAACTATCATAATTTAGGACAAATGATCAATTTTTTTGAAAAAAATTTCTAAATATAAAATGTTTTAAAATGTTATTCTTATCTTATCTTAGTACTTTTCCAAAATGTCTTAAAGATTTCCAATTTGTACCCAAAATGATTATGGTAACATAAGTATTCATATTGAAAGTTTTGCTTATAATATTTGTAGTGTTCATTCAAAACTTATTTTTCCAAATATATCTAATAATATTCTACATCCTAAGACATTCATTCACTTTTTACTATTCTGTTTTATGATTGGCTTTCTTCTATTTTCTCCTACGACATTCATTCACTTTTTACTATTCTATTTTATGATTGGCTTTCTTCCATTTTCTCTATTTTTTAAGTGCTGTTAAAATATTGAAAAGAAATCACATTTTATTCAAATATTTCATATTTTCATTCTATAAATTTATGATTTAGATTTATATTTTAAAATATATATTTACAGAAACCTTAGGATAATTATTTAATATTAGATCAAATCATATATTCTAATAAAATAAATTTACCTAATATACACTTCTATTATATGGTTTATTAGCAACGTCATAGACAAAAAAATGTAATTTGAAAAAAATAAAACAAAACTTAAATATAAAAGATTAAAAGCATCCCACTATAGGTTGCATATCCCAAAAAAAGTCGGGTATATTTCAATCAAATATTTTTACAGGTCCCTTCCATACCCATATACGTAAAGTTAATACAGTGGTCTTCAAGATTAAATAAGACCATGTTTTTTCATCCAATAAAAGATCGAAGGACATCAAAATTTGTATGCAAGTACTAAAATTTTTAGGTTTGATTAAATTTTTAGGTTTGATTCCAGCGTAATCTAATTAATGAAAAGAAAAAATAATGTGAAAACGTACTTAAAAAAGATAATGTGAATATAATCAATGCATGAACATAAATCTTTGGGGAGTTCACACATCTGATCCATTATCTATGTAACAGATTTAAGTAAATCACTCTCTATAATATCAAACAGCAGCCCAATATTGTCATTAAATGTCCCTAATTCCCTGCAGCAGGCTTGGACAATTTGCGTGTAGCTAGGGGAATCCAATGTGCACTACAACAAGCTTTGAAATGTTTTCTAACGTGTTGACATTGAGTCCCAGCTGTAGTGCAGTTAGTGTCACTTACGCAGGGAGTAGTGTCACAATCAAGGTACACTGCAGCGTTAACTACAAAAGAATTTGAAAGTACCAGACATAATTAGAATCCTCAAAAGAATTTTTAGATCAAAACATTAAAAATATATTCAACTTAACCTTACCGTTTGATGCCCATGTCAAGAAAATCACCATTGTTATTGCAGTAAACATTTTGAAATCCCTAGATTCCATTGTCATCTTCGCCATTCTCATCAGTTACAGGAAAGATAGAAACAGATACTGTTTTACAGTTTCCAGTTTCTATCTACAAAAGGAATATGATAATATAAGGTCCGAAATCCAATATTTATAAAAAGACTCTCAGAAAAGGACACCGAGTTATGGTATTTTCTGTGTACAACTAATATTTCCAAGTATATCTGATGCAATAAAGTCTTACAACTCAAGCACAACTCGTTTGTCTAATTACGTTCATACTATAAACAAAAAATCTACAATTATTTTGTCCTACATTATTTTTGTGGTTTTATGTTCTTGCAACTTACTGAAATCAGACCAGATTTTTATTTGACCTTGTCCCATCCTATTTTTCGTTTTTTTTGTAATGTTCTTTCTATCTTATTAAAACCAATTATCGTACGTTATGCTCTTACTAAGTTATGAAAGAAAATCATATTGTTACTTATTGTTTTATTTTATAAAATAGCTGGTATAAATTGTTAAAAACATGTCATATTGTTAGCTACTGTTTTATTGTTCCATTATACAAAATAGAGAGGCTGCTAACTTATCAAAAGTGGGTCATATTGTTGCCCCCTGTTTTATTATACAAAATAGTTTAACAACTTTGAAAATATTTTTGAAAATTGCCATTTTATTTCACCTTTTCCCCTGAAAAAATAAAATAGTTGAAGATTTTCGCAATACCAACCTGCTATTTTGAGTAAAACTAAAAGAAAAAAATTAAGTAATTTTAACTAATATATCAAGTATATATCTACGTTTATACTATTTTATGAAAAACCGTCTATACTATTTTTTTTTTATAGAATGGAAATATAGATTAGCCAATTTAATTTTTGTATATGAATGAGGTTGAGTTTTATATAGTGTAATGCCAATTAGATTTTTTTAAAAATAAATTGTTAAATTTGATATTTTTAACTAATTAGATTTATATAATTATTTTTTATTTAGATAAAATTAATTTACATTGTTTTAAAAGAAGCATCTAAATTGTATTCTAAAAATAAAAGAAGTAATCATATAACAAGTTTGGTTAATTATCTAATTATTTTGTTTTTCTTTATGATTTTTGTCATATTACCATAAAAAATTATTTTTTTTCTAAATAAAAATTGAGAGTTGAGTTAATTGTTAGAAAATACATAGAGTTTGAGTGTTGGAGAGGCATGAGAAGAAAGTCGTTAAATAAGTCTTTATGAATCACATGTAGAGAAGTGAAGACCTAGATTAAGGAATTCTTGAGATACTTAGGATATTCAAAGAGTATCCTATGAAATTGTAGAGAAATGGTTTCAAAGCCTATGATTTTGTCATTTAATAGCAAAAAAGTGGAGGAAGATAGTAGATCTTGAGTAGATCTAGAGGAAATTGTAGATAAAGGGTTTATAGAATTCCATTTCTTAAGGAGAGCGATCGTTTCAGCGATGGGTGAAAGAAATCCCATGCCAAAATTTCAATAGAGAAGCTACAAATAAAAGTTATTATTTTACTAACAAGAAAAGTTAGAGGAAATTGCTACAAGATTTTTGAGTGGATAAATTTGTGGAGGTATCATCGTCATTGAGAGAATTGGACTTAGGTGCTTAGTGGTCCAAGACATGGCTAAAGAGAAAGTGATTGGCATCATAGCCTATCCATCACTATTGTTGCATAGAAGCTAAGCTATACCACACTATTTGCTGATATTCTAGGAAACTCTTGGAGAGTTAAATCAACACCATTTTGTTCATTACATGAGACCTAAGAGGCATAAGTCCCATGAGATCAAGGGTAAGTGGAATATACCCACCTTTCTTCTTTGTAATGAGTGAGTGAATCACAATATCAAGGAGTCCTCACAACCATGGAGAAGTTCATGTGCCATAAGTAAGTTCTAATAGTTCATAAAAGTCTCGATGAGAGATTGTCATAAATAATTTTAACTAAATCATTCTAGGTAACATGTTCTCAAAAAATTATTTATTCAAGATATTTCTTACTCTAGAAGGTTTGGGGCAGATGTATCAAAAATTAAAATGATGTAAGATTGGTACTATGATTTAATCATAATAGTTTTGAAAGTGGAGGAAAGCCTTCGTTTCTATAAAACAATAGAAAAAGGAAGAGCAAGAAATGAAGAGGCATACTAAATTTGCTCAAGTTAAAGGTTTATAAAAAGAAAAAAGGTCGACCATTTTTTTGCATTATTTCACTTGAAAAATATAGTGGATAGGGAAATTCTAAACTTGTGAATATAATAGAAAAAGGAAGAGTAAGAAACCAAGAGGTATAGTAATATGTTTATAAAAAGAGAAAAGGTAAACCATTTTTTGTGATTATTGCACTTGAAAAAGTATAGTTGATAGGGGAATTATGGACTTGTGAATATATAATTGTTCACACGGCCTATTTTCATTCATAAAAAAACATGATATTTGATATATTAAAATAAGATCTAGATTACTAATATAGAATTTATGGCACATTATTTTGAATGCATTTGAAACAATTCTAAATAAAGAATTCATGATAGATAAAAAGGATTAACGTATACCTAAGAAGATGGATGATACAACAAAATAATCTCTTATGCTATAAGATTACCATTAGAGAATTATTCTCAAGATTGAAACAAAAAATAGGTTTACAAAAGCTTCGAATAATCTAGAAATGACCGAGTGAATGGGGGAGCGACACCTATAAGCATCAAGTTGAATCACAATGTTCTAGTTATTGGGAAGCTAGCTATCATAACAAATGAAGCTTTTCAAGAGCTTATGGAAAAACTAGACATTGACACTATAGTTTCTGAAGAGAAACTTGTGGAAGGAATTTCTAAAGAAAGGGTTGATGTTGTACAAGATGAAGATAAGGAACATGGTGAAGAAATAGAAGCTAAAGAAGAAAATGAAAGTGCTTTTGCAACAAGTCAAAAAATGGTATGGGAATTTAGTTAAAAATGAATGTTGATCTTGATTGTGACATATAGTTAACATTTCTTGAGGAATCACTTGAAAATTCCAGGTGTGATGAAAATGATAGTGGATATGTAAAAGATGTAATAGAAGAAGGAACAAAATAAATAAAGAAAATTAATAAGTTGTTGAATCTTTTGTGAAAATGGAAGACAGAATGAAGATGTTGTTACAAAAGTTAACATAAAAGTTTAGTATGTAGTAGTTTAAGTAGAAAAAGATGCAAAAGCATAAGTGCATGAATAAAATAAAAAAGGTGAGGAAATATTAAATAAGAAGACCATGTTAATTTTAAAGCTAAGGAAAAGGAAAATACATGTAGAATAGAAAGTTTGAAGAAAAAAGAAGAAGAACCTTATAGACAATCCTGCTTGCACATGTTCATCTAGAATGAAAAACAAGTTTTATGAAATTGATCTCAAGTGTTTTAAGTCTAGATAAGACATATATTGGTCAACATGAAATCATGTTACGAGGTTTGTAGTCCCATGAAAGAAATCGTAGATGTAAAGGGAATAGTTAATGATAATATTATTATATTCAAATTTAAGGGGAGTAGTATAATTTTCTCCTCATAGGTAATGTTATTTAGAAAGCTCTAGAAGATTTTTAGTTGTTAAATTTAACTATGTTAAATTATGTAGAGAAACATTTCAAATAAAATATGCTATAATTACACTTTTCTTGTTCTTGTGATCACTTGAATTCATGGTGTAATGGTCCATTTGTAGTGGCTTGCACTAATGACACTATTGATCATCAATTTTGTTGTTATTACTGTCGGATTTAATTCCCATTTTGCCCCTTTTTATTACTGTGGAACCCATTTCTCTACTAAACCACTATTCTAATCATATCTCTACTCTCCACTTGAGGTAAACCATCTCATGGTTGCATTTAGTAATTATTGGTAGATTTAAGAAAATAGAAGTGGCATATTATTAAACTAACTTATTATTATTATGTAGTGTAGACTCTTAGTAGAATGTGCAGGTTGATCCCCAGAAGGAGTAGTTGATGCATGGAGACCTTCTACTTCGGCACTCAAGGGCTATATGTAGATGGGCTCTCAAATAAAAAAATGGATAAGGTTTCAACATGTTATGAAAGATGAGAGGGTGTACCCACAAGTAGCGCACATCATGATCTTGAGATCCTGGCCCCATTTCCCTTGATTGCGTTATATACAAAATTGGGAATTGGTTATGAATGGATAGACCAATTCTAGATGTCTATTTGAACCGACTCACCTAAAAGACGTAATCGGATTCACTCGTTATTCTTGGTTTATGTTTAACTATTAGTAAATGCCTATAAAGGCGATTGAATGTAATATGGTAGGAGTCATAGACCGTAGCACTGTGGCACTAAACTTATGAAGTAGTATTGATGTATGATCGAACCAGTTTGAATAGAATGGTAATGCTATTGTTCTGAAGTAGTTTTCAAATGCGTTAATGGAATGAATATTATGTTTTAATTGTGCATCAAATCATTTAAGCTACTGTAAGTTATCCAACCCCAGGTGTGGTCGGGCCCACCCATCTGGGATTGTTTGTATTTTGAAACATTAGTGACACTGCAACCCTAATTTTTCTTAATTCCCTTTTATTGTTCAATCATGTGAATTCTTATTTGGTTGACTGATTGTTTATTTTTCTTGTAGAAGTCTTTTCCACTTTTATGAATCAAAATACAATTTTGGTGTGATTTTGTGCCTTTTGAATGAGAGCCATGCCATCACTTTGTTTGCCCTCACCTGGAACATATTATATGGTCATTAATATATTGATTGGAATTCTGACCCATAGTGGATATCGGAGTCACTAACTATTTCAAATAGCTTTAGATGAAAAATGATTTCAATTTAATCTAATAGGCTTTGTCTATTTTCCCTAAATCAACCTCTGTTTCATTAAAGAGAATCGACTTAAATCAATCCCAATTGTAGCATTACAGAGGCGTTGAAGATAGGCTGGCACTAGCTAGATCATTAGAGAGACTTAATGAAATTCTTTAAATTATCGAACTGGTAGTTTAATTACATGTATGTCTTGGTTGCGCAAATGATTAATTGACTTGTTCTACTATGGATTGATGCACTGTGAACCGGTATAAAAATTCCAGGGATGTTCCCAAAAGAACCATTCTATAGTTACCATTTATCTCCTCTACTTATTCAATTGCTAATACAGGTGGTAAATCGAAACGTTCATCGTCACTTCTATGCAAAAGTTAGTCTCCTCTGAATGAATGACTCCTTTCTCATACATTAGGGTGTTTACTCAATGAATAGATCATCGTTACGACATACAACAACATAGTGATTTGTTTGATTGTGGAATAGAATTAGGTATAGCCTTCAGGATCGATAGCTGAGCATTAAGTGAGGTAAGTATCATAGTTGTTTTCATTTATTAAAATTCTGTAAGTGATCCATTGAATACAAAACAACAAGATAAATAAAAATAGAGTAATTCTTCCAATTGGTACTTGAACCCTAAACCTTGATTTGGTCATAAACCCTAAAGTACATAATAATTGGCTAATTGAAGCATTAACAAGATAGATCACTTGTTGAATTAGTAGTTGGATTGTTATAGATTAGTTATCATTATTTTCTCTGGTAACGAATGGTTATGGCATCAATAGTTTAATAAGCTGGGTGCTAATTATCATAGGATTGTTTGATTGTTTTCAAAGAATTGTCATTATAGAATTCTTGTTGAAAATGATTGAGTGATATTTCATATAAGTCTGGTACCAACATGCAATGTTTGATTAGGGTTTGGTGTAAATAGAAGTTCATTTTACTAGGAATATTTAGTTAAGTGCAGATTTGAATATTGGGATTTGTGAAGATTTTAGGTAATATTTGCTTGTTGATTTTGCTCATTAGACAATAAGATTTGCAAGTATTTCTTTCATAAATCATTAATAAGGAATACATTAAACTCTGACATAGCCTGAATAGAGGAAGCGCAAGGTAATTCATGCTTACGAACCTAGGGTTTATAATTAATCTTAAGGGATCTAATTTGACAAATTAATCTCTCGGCATTTTTGCGTCGTTGCCAGGGAAATTGCCATTTCTTATTCAGGTAATCACAGTTAATTGAGTTTCAAGAACCTGTAGAACTATCAGAGGGTGGAGAGAGTACGGTAAGGCGTGAGTGAAGAGCCACACACCAATTTTTTTGGAGTTTCTCCAAAGTCTGACCGATCACTGTTTGTTCTTGAATTTCTAGTTCGTTCATCTTTATGCATAAGAGTACAGGTAAACGTAGGGACAACAAACATAGATTTATTACAAATTATAAATTTCCTACAACTTTTGGATCATTCAATATACCTATTTTAAGCGTTGTTAATTGATATGCAGGTCTAAGACAAGAAGGAGGAAGTGTTGACGCCAACGTGGTTTTAGATCGGGAATTATTTGATCAAGAAGGAAGGATCATTCAGGAAATTATCTTTGACAAACCAGTAGAAGAACCAATGGAACAACTAGACCTTGTGGACGAGCAGTCAACCAATAACTATCGCGTTCCAACACCCCAGATCCACACCCAAATCAGCAAACCCCAGCGGGTACCTATTGCAAATATGGAGCATACAAGGGGTGAAGGAAGATACAATGACATGCACCAAGAGGAAGGAGAGGGCCCTAGAAGGAATGTTAACATACTTAGGGGAAACCAGGAAGAAGACGAGGAAGAAGTTACTTTTGGGTTCCCTATCCTGGATGTAAATTGCAACATTAATATGAAGAACATTCTGATGACATCTCTATGACCATTCTACCGTAAATCATTCGAAGATCCCAATGCTTTCATTTTCGAGTTCGATATCTTAGGTCGTAGCTATAACTATTATGACGATGCACACAGTTTCAAATTGTTTCCTGCTACATTAAAAGAAACAACCCTTTGGTGGTCCATGTGTCTAGGGCATCATACCATATACACATGGGATGACATGAGGTCAATTTTTCTTAAAAAATATCAAAAATTCTGTAAGAGTAGGGACATTAGTGATATCCTTAGGATGTAGCAAACTGAAGATGAAAACCTGGAGGAGTATATTGAGAGGTTCCTATACAACTTTCATAAATCCCATGGAAATACCCTAGATTTAAAAATCATCAGAACAATGTTCTTAAAAGGGCTAAGAGATGACTGTATAGAGACATTAAACTTTCTTAGTGGTGGGGACATTTACAAGAAATCCTTTGCTGAAGTCATTGACCTTTGTCGCACCTACTCTAGGAGCCAAGCTAAAGTAGGTAAAAAGCTTCATGAGGTTAGAGACAATTCTCGAGAGTATGTGCAAAAGAAAGTTGCGGCTAATACTGTCACTAGGGTTGAACTGGGAAACCTATTAGAAAATTTCCAAATCGACATATTAAATACAATTAGCTACAAGCTTGACACCATGAAAGTCAACCAAAATCATGAGGCTTAAAAGGCAGCTATGGCAGTCTTCTGTCCCAAGTGTAGATGGAAACATGCGGAGATGGAATGTCCTTTGAATTCTATAGAAGTCTATGGAATCTGCACTCTAGAGTACCAAATCGAGAAGTGTCCATCACTTCCTGCTATTCAGGCCATTTACAAAGGAAATACCGAAACCCTTGACCAAGCTCAGCCAGCCAAGAGACCCGCCTGTTAGAGCCTATATTTACCTCAGGTTGAAAAGGCAATGTTCTAGGTCCACATCAAACCACACTCGGCCTTGTAGCTAGCCCTACGAGGATAGGAGAGGTCTCTCTCCAGGTCAATATTAGCAAAAGATAAGCGATGGGGCTTGAGATGACTGATTTAACAATTGATTTTAGGCTAGGTATGAAGTGCAAGGATTCGATTTGAGTTTTGGAGGGTTTTGCTAGAAAAAAGGGAAAGGAAAATTTGAGTCTGGGGATGAGGCCAAATTTTTGCAGAGTTCCAGTTGGGGCGAGGTAGGAAATAGTTTTGATGCTTTGGATTAAATGAATGGAGAGAAAAGACCGCTGAGGAGCTGAAGAGGGCAAGAGGGCACCAAGAATCCTCTTCAAACTGAAGAAAACATTGAAAATTAAACAAAGTAATAGGCAGAGCACAACAAGCTAATGAATTCTACCTTTTGTCACTCATTTGTTTAATTTTAGAAGCAAATAGAAGGGAAATGGCATACATAAAACATCGATGAACTTACAATTGCATGAAGAAAACACCATCAAAACATAGAGCCACAAGGATCCCAACAAGTGCAACAAAACCCTGGTCTTTCCTCAGCCAAAAATGTAGAAATCAAATGTACAATGGAGTGCCAAGCAATCCCTAGTGTCCAACCCTAAAAATGACTAAGAAATTACATGATATAGAAAATCCTAACTCCTTCCCATGCCTCTAGGGGTTGAGCTCATCATTCTAGGAGTTGTTTCAACCAATTCTAAACAAAGCACTGAAATCTAGGCAATCAAACAACTTGCCTGTATATGGTAGGAAACTTATTCATTCATTTAATTTTGACTTGTTTAGTGAAGGAATACTCTAGAACAAATAAATATGTACCAAAATTACATCATGGTTAGGAAATTACATCATGGTGGATCAAGAGTTACATGAAAAAGTGAAACTAGTCAAAACTGAGTGAATTTCTGAGGCGTATAGTGAAAAAATAGGCAAAAATCCTCTATGCGCCGCGCCTGATTCTCTATGCATCGCGCCACTTTGGAGCTACATTTGAGGCCCTTCCCAGAGTTCAAATTGAGCCCAAGATAGCTTGTTGAAAATCCCTTCCTGTCTAGGTTTCAACCTAAGTGGAATTTCTGAATTTGAATGTCATTTGCCCCTCCAAAACTTCAATATCCCAATATTGCTTCGTGTGTGGCAAAATAAGGGCACTGAGGTCATTGTTTGAGTGTTTTTTACATCTTGAGGGCTCAAAACCTACCCAAATTTCTTGGCCATGCACAAGACACCATAATTTTTCATGCCAAATCCAAAAATGTAAAGTTTTTGAGATTTGGAGCCTTCTAGCAAAAGAAAGCGCCACGTGGTGCGGTGCATAGGGAGGAAAAACCTGTTTTTTAGTGCAAAAAAATTCAAAATGCAAAAAATTGCTCCAAATTTCTTGAAATTTGGGCTGGACCTTCTCTATGAAGTGTCATGTTGGGCTAAAGAGGCTTCGGCCAATATCTGAAGATGATCATGCTCCTTTTGCCTCTTTTGCTTCCTTATTGCCTTCTTTAATTTTATCTTTAGATTCCTTATTCGTGCCTTGCAAACCTTGTTCCGTGCCATGTAGTGGAAAGCCATGTGTCTCAGCAATGCTTTTTCCTTATCGGCCTTGTCTAGCAGTCTCTCTATGTGGATGTTGACTCTTTCGAGCAAAGACTCCCGATCATCATTAATATCTTGCTCCAATGAAGTGAATTCAATCCTCCTCCTTTGGGTAGCTTGACGATTCTCCTTGATGTTTCGTAATTCCATAATCACCTGCTAATCTTCAAGCTGCTTATTCCTTTGCTCTAAGTATTTTATATTCCACTTAGACCTCTCCAAGTTGAGGGACAAGGCTTTGATCTCTGTCTGCTACTCCTGGATGATATCTCTAAGGTTGGCACTTTACGGGCCCATGTCTGTATCCTCATCCTGAATGAGAATGAATTCGGCCTCCCGTTCACCTGAAGGCCCCTCATCCTACATTGGCCTCTTGCCTTTGTCATGTACCTACGCTACTGATGTCGAAAGCGAGGCCGATTCCACCCCAGGTGGAGATAACACTCGCTTTGCCGCTGCAAATAACTGTCTAACGCCCCTCTGATAAGTAATAAAAACCGGTATAGTAGCAGTGTGTGGATGATGGTCGTCATGCTGATGATAAGGTCCACCTATCTCATGCCCAGCCTTTGTAGGTCCCTGTGAAGCTCTGAATAAGTCACGAGAGATGAAATCATCCCAAGTGATTCCCTGTAATCTAAGCTGATGAACCACCACAATCTTGATGAGAGCAAAATGATCAACATTGTTAAGTTGCTGTTGAGGGGTCTTGCACTGCACAAGGGTGGTCATCCTTTCTATGTTTCGGCATATGAAATAAGGAATGTTCATCATCCGTACCTGAGTGAAATGCATCAGCAACCTGATGTGATAAGCATACAAGTGGGAGAACTGTCCCTCATAGCATAAATACTTCATTATTAATTTCATTAGTGGAGCATATTCATCTTTAAGATATTGGAATGGAAACACTCTCTTGAGCTGCCTCAAGAAACCGGGTTTAATATATGGCTCATAATGTTGTCGGTCAATCTTCTGCCTTTTGTTCCATGGTTCTCCAATGTTTGGTATGCCGGTTGCTAATGAAATGGAACCTGGTGTTAGTGTGAAAGTGACACCAACTAAAGTTGCCTGATCACCTTGTAAATGCAGTACAAACAGTAAATCAAAGAAATCTCTTGTTTTCACCGAGTTACTTTAAAACCTTCCCTCATCCTCCAATGATTCAACATCAAAAGCATAAATCTTGGAGAATATCTATTTCTGAACTCGTCAAGTGATCTGTGGTATGGAGATATACTAGTCTATCTCTAGACCTAAGCTTTCTGGCCTAATATCTCTTACTCTTGACAACGACATACCCTATACCAAGCCAAAGATTATCTGATCATTGGTGGTATTCTTTATCGTCGTGGTGTCAATATGATTTTACATAGGTGCCTCACGCATGAGGAAGATGAGAAAAATTTGAATGAATGTCATTCAGGTGCTTGTGGTGGACACTTATATGGGAATGCTACCATGCAAAGAATTCTCTGTGCTGGTTACTTCTGGCCAACCATATACAAAGATTGCATTATTACTGTCAGAAGTTCTCATGCATGTCAGATATATGACCAAAAAACAAGATTACCACCTGCACCATTGCATCAAGTCGTTGTTGTTGGCCCATTCACGAAATGGGGCATTGAATTTAAGACATGCAACCCTGCCTCAGCCAGGGGGGCATTGGCATATTATAGTTGCCATTGACTATTTTAGCAAATGGGCTGAGGTGATGCCAACATTGAACAACAGTGGTGAAACGACTACTATATTTTTGTTCAACCATGTGGTTTCTAGGTTTGTTGTACCACAAGCCATAGTTACAGATCATGGATTGCATTTTCACAATCACATGATGGTTGAGTTGACCGCTAAGTTAGGATTGTCACATGATATTTCTACTCCATATTACCTGCAAGCTAATCGAGAAGTTGACGCCATCAAAAAAGTCCTTAAGGAGATGTTGCAAAGAATGGTTGGAGTTCATAAAAGAAATTGGAATTTAATCATGTATTCGGCTCTGTTGGCATATCGAACATTAGTGAGAAATTTGACTTGATTCACATGCTTTCAGTTGGTGTATGGTATGGAAGCAGTCTTACCAATTCAATGTGAAATCTCGTTTCTCAAACTCATGATTGATCTACTACCCGACTCTTCTGAAGAAGAAGCATGTTTCTTCGAATTAATCCATCTATATGAAACACGTCGTGATGTCGTATTAGCTAACGAAGTGCACAAGAAATGTATTAAGTCACAATATGATAAAAATGTCAAGCCTCATGTCTTCCCAGAAGGTGACCTACTCTTGCTTTGCGATCAGGAGACTGATAAACTTGGAGCAGGAAAATTTGAACTGCTATGGATGGGCCCTTATATTATTAAATGTGTTTTGATGAAAGGTGCCAATGAGTTAGTGGACTATGATAGGATTCGATTGTTGCAACCCCGAAACCGGTTGTAACTTAAATGTTTCTATGCTTAGCTAAGTGTAGTAAAACTCACTGTATATATGGTTTGATTGCATGAGTGTGTGTTTCTTTTAGAGTCTTTATTTGGTTAAGTAATCCACTTTGCATTTGTTGCAGATGTCGAACTTTTTGGAATGATTTTTTCGTTACGCCGATGGGGCTAGTCGTAGTATGCAGAACCTACCTTCTGCAGCATGGACCATTTTCGCTTTAAGCGGTGAGTTATTGAGTTTTAGAGGGATTTGTATTGGTCAATCGACAAACAATATCGTTGAGTATAGCACGTTGATTGAACTTCTCTTTGATGCCATTTTACTTGGCATATGTTGAATCATCATTAGGTTGGACTCACAAGTCGTTGTGCTACAACTTACTGGCATTTATACAATCTGAAACCTAACAATTAATCGCATGTTCCTTAGAGTTAGTATTTTGGAAAGGTATTTTGAGTTCATTCAATATCAAAGTATTTCCAGAAATCTAAACACATTCATTGATTCTCTAGCCAATTATGTGTTAAACAGACATATGCAACATACGTAAAGTAAATATTTTCAATTCACATCATCAGTTGAATAGGATTGCATCACATAACTATAATAAAACCATAAAAGTAAATATATAGTTGTTTTAAAAGTTTTTAAAAAATGTTTTTGTCCTAGGCAAAAGTTAGTCATCTAACTTAAAAACTCAAAATGTATGCAGAAAACATCTAAGTAGACTAGTGGTTCTCATGATAACAGGTCACAGCCCGTGTTATCATGCATAAAAGTCTCATCGAACAACTCAGACTGCCAATGGTGTGGCACTGTAGTCGCATAGGCAACTCCTTGATCCGGACATTTGGAATGCCTGAGGTCAAACCCTCTACGTGGTCCTATAGTTCAACCGGTCTCTTGGCTAAATCTAAGTCTCAGAGAACTGCTCTCCCAATAGGTCTCTGTGCTAGCCCACCTGCCACTTGTTGGTGCCCTATAGGTCGAATAGGTCCAACATGGGCATACATAAAAAATGATTTTGTGTAGTCTTGGAAATAGTATAAAAAACAAAAAAAAAATGTAGAAACGTTAAAATCAAAAAATACTTTGGTCAAACAATTTACCTATAACACCCCACTATGCTCCAACTGGTAACATCAAGTCTTGATCCCCATAGAAATCCATCCTTGAATATGGATACTCTGCGATGGCCATATCTTGCATCAAGACACTCAAATATTGCAGGGATAAATGTAATCAATGACTGACCAACATTCCCATCCATAAGATCTACACATCCCTGCATTTGTGGATCCCTAGGTCTAGATACACCCAGTGCAACAAGTTGTGGCTGCATAAGTGGAATTCTCTCCAAGGAGAAAGAAATCAGGTTCGACCCATAGCCAAATTTCTTTGTCTTTTCACTTTTCACCTTGGTCACTTTTTCTTTCAAGGATGAAAGTACTCCCTCGCACCAGTTGAACACTTTTGGCTCTAAACACTCTAATGCATACTGCATGTATGATCTGTTTGTCAAATGTAGTGTCGCGTTGCCAGCCAATTTGGCAATGGTAAAGATGATCGTCCTCAATATTAAATCACTAACATCCCTGATGTTAATATTCCAATCCCTGCTAGGCTATACACCTGGCTGACAGAACTGTCATATGTAATCTCTCACTAATTCACCCCCTTTGGAAAATCCAGAAAGTGAGATGGGGGCACCCCACCTCAATAGTCTAGTAAGAAAGTATATCTCACCAATGGTAATTGAGACCACTTTGTCTCTAATGTGAAATGCCTAATCAGTAGGATCCCATGAATAAACAAGGAACTGCAAAAGCTCAATTTGTTGCCTCATACAAGATAATCAGAAATATTTGAGTAACCTGCAATTCCTTAGGGCCTCAACCATGCCCTAGTTATTTAGGGAAATCATATCCTGTTCTTTGTGCTCTCATTCTCTCCATGTAATCATCATTATGATTCGATTAATACCTAAAAATATAACCATAAGGCAAATTAGGATCCATTTCTTACAAAAACAAAAGAATTTTTGGGTGAAAACAACTTAATAAAGTTGGGTTTTGCACTCAGCGCAGCCCTGCCTTAGGGACAGTGCACTACAATATAGGAAACCTTCTAGGTGAGTGCACTGCATCACACATTTCGATGATGAAAGGGTGTGCTAATCCGAGGTTGGAAAATTGAAACCCTAGGGGCGCCAAAAACTCAACATTTTTGCCTAAAACAAAAAATGAATGATATGAAATGAAAGAGAATAGAGATAGCTCCTACCTGGTCTGGACAGCACAAGGAATGGTCCACTGAATCCTATGCAATCAGCTGGTTAACTTCGACGTAAAAACTACTCCAAAGCACCAAAAATAAAGGGTAAATGTGAAACGGTAAAAATGAGTGGTAACACTTGTTTTTATGTTTATTTCTTGCACATTAATTGAGTAAACATTAGCTTTTATTCATTTTATCCATGAAACGGGTATTTTTAATCTATTTTGATAGTGTTTTGAGTAGGATTGACAACTGACATGTAGAATTTGGCGTGCTCAAATGTAAATTGAACATATTTGACCACAAATCAAACTCTTGTCTCTTTTTCGAGCTTTGTTAAAAACAAAAAGGGAACCCCCTTGGAGTCCTCTTTGAGCTTTTTCTCCAAAATTGAAAAGATTGTCAAGCACTTGTCATTTCCATCTCGTTAATGGATTAGAATTGATATCTACTCAGTATAAGTTTAACCCTTTTTCGGGCTGAGGTAGATTAGCTATGAAAAACGAATAGGATCATCGAACATTTGCTAAAGCAAGAGTACTACCGTCTTTTACATTAATAATTTACAAAATTTACAACTAACCACATGGAAAAGTGGCCCAAGGGAGAAACCCCCCAAAGGACCCGAGACCGCACCCAAGCCAAAAGTCTCTGCCCCAAAAATCTAGCTTTTCAACAACTAAAAAGCTAAACAAGAATAAGACAAAAGTCGAAACCAAACAGTGGACAAAATAGAGATAAAGACCAAAGGGCCCCACCAACCCTCCAAAAAGTGGATCGAACCATGCCCAAAAGAAACCCGCCAGTAAAAAAGGCCAAACGCTCTTCCCGCTAACAAAAAAACATGTCTCCTTAATCTACACCGTTGATCCATCAGGCTCTATCCAATAGCTGCTGACAATATCATGGCGAGAAGAAGCATGACTCATATCCAAACTACCTCCAACTTGCTCGACCCATCTTAGCCTTCGATATGCTTCAATTGATCTGACAGTCATGGGTCATATCGCACCCACCTAAATTTCCGAACATTAGCGTGTGATGGGGGTGGTATTCAAACCAGCCCCACCGCCATGTGCACCCCTCTGAATGGAATCGCTACCAAAATGAAAATATCGCTTTCCGCCTACGAGGCATGTGAACGCTAGAAAACCACTCCCAAGCTGGTTTACCAATTCTAGATGGAAAACTCCTGGTAATGTGGCCGCCAAGGGTGCCTGTCGAAACTCCATTCCATCTTGAGCTAAGGAAATAGGATCCCTTCGCCAACAAGCTAGTCTGAAAGGAATCAAAGCCAATCGACAGGCAACCATTTGGGATGGTCGAATCAACTTGATTCCAGGGCCATGGCTTTGCGATGAAACACTAACCTATCGTCTTATACCTATTCATGTAAAATCTCTTTTAGCTTGCTCTAAGGTCACTCATGGCATTTTGATGCCACTCTATTCTCTATAATTATCACACCTTGGTTGGCCAGCTGATCTGCAAATTTGTTCGTCGATCTTCGAACATGCTTAAAGCTAACTGTACGAAGGCTCTGTAGGTGATGCTGAATCCATTGAAAGCCTTGAATCAACTTCCAATTCTTTGAGACTTTTTCTGGCTTTGTTCCCCCACTGATTTTCTTGACCAAATTGATAATAAGCTCAGAGTCAACCTCCACTCTCATGTTTTGTTGGTTTTACTGATAGAGGAAATCCAAAAATTTCTCCATAGCCATTAATTCAGCCATGTTATTAGTACCTTGTCCCAAATGATAGTGAAAGATGAAAAGGACACTTCCATTCTCATCCCTTAGCACACCTCCATAACCAGCAGTGCCCAGGTTTCCTTTTGAAGCTGCATCAATGTTGAATTTCAGATAACCTTTAGGAGGAGGATGCTAGAAATCATTCTCAAACTTTAGAGAGAACAAATTCTATCCAGACGCTAAGGAGATATATCCTGCAAGCCCGGCTTACAGAGAATTCTCAGATCAGCAGCCGAAGGAGGGTTCATAGGGAGATTTTGCACTATGGTACCAACTGTTTCCTTGAGCTGTTTTAAGATCAGCTCAAAAATGCATTGGGAAGTCCACTTTTCATCTTTGAAGATTCGGTTGTTCCTTTCTTTCCATACATTCCAGACAAGGAAGCTTGGAAAGATGTTCCATATAGTGGCAAGAACTTCATTATATGAAAAATTTCTTCTCCAGGTGGTTAGGGTATTGCAGATATTCCTTTTGTCCCTATCCGTTTGATGGAAAATGTAGGAAAAAGTATCCCACAGACTAGAGGCGAACATACAATTGTTGAGAATGTGCTCCATAGTTTCCTCTTGAGCTTCACAAAGCTAACATCTGGAGGGCCCCAGAATGCCCCTCTTCCTAATATTATCCCAGTTCATAATTTTCCTATGGTGGACCAGCCACATGAATAGTTTAATTTTCATCCAGCCTTAATGTCTCCAATGGTTAAGCTAGATCTTATCCGGAGTTTGAGAGTTAAGGTCAAGGAGAATGAGTTTTGCTTCCTTGAGATTCAAAACCCCCTCATTATTGATGCCCCATCTTAGCTGATCGTGCCCCTCATATTTCAGAATCTTCCTCTGATCTAACATATCTTTTAGAGTTTCTGCTTTAACCTTCAAGGCGTTATTATCCCTAAAATAAAAATTTCTCCAGCTTCTACATTTTCCATCGCTATTGGTTTCATCCAAAAAGTCTTTCACCTTAGAAAGTCCTTTGCTATCCATTTCTTCCTTGAGATCCCTTAAGTCTTCGTTTATTAAAATAGATTCTTGTTGCCATCTGTCCTCCCAGAATAGGCTAAGATTTCCTTCTTTGATTTCCCAGAAGCTGTTTCCTTGGACCAAGCTCCAGTTATCCCAAGCCTTATTCCAAATGTGCGAGCCCTTTCTGTGTCCTGACATTCTTATTAGATCATTGTTATGCCAGGTGTCGGCATACTTCTCTTTCCAACTCATTGCCCACTGTGCCTCTGGCTCTTTAGCCCATCACCACCATAATTTAGCTCCTAAAACCTTGCTAAGTATCTCAAGATCATCCAAACCCAGCCCACCAAAGTTCTGAGTTTTGGAGATTTTTTCCCAATCTACCAAGGCCAATTTCTTATGATCCTCCCCCTTATCCCAAAGGAAGTCTCTTTGAATGGATCTGAGCTGATGTAGGACACCTTGTGGAGCTGGGAGAGTAGATAGCATAAAGACCGGGATAGATTGAAGGACATCTTTGGTTAACACTAACCTACTAGCCAAATTTAGAGATCTAATAGTCCATTTCCTGAATTTGTCTTGCAATTTGTTAATTACTGGCTCCCATATGCTCTTGTGTAATGGTTTGGCTGTAAGAGGAACTCCCAAATATTTTGAGGGGAGGAGCTCCCTTTGAAAACCCAAAATTCTAGCTATATTTCTTTGAATAGCAATGTGAGTATTAAAGAACAAAATCTTAGATTTTGAGAGATTTACTTCCATACCTAAAGCCATGGCAAAGTCTCTCAGGATTTGCTTATAGGCTAGAGCTTCTTTGACCATGGGGATTCCCTACAGCATGGTATCATCAACAAAATGTTGATGTCTTAAAGCCCGACCACCTTCAGAAAGTTAGAGACCTTTCGCTTTACCCACTGCTTTAGCATGTCTGATCATTCAACCCAGCCCTCCCATCATGAGTATAAAGAGAAAGGGAGAAAGTGGATATCCCTGCCTTAAGCCTCTTGAATGAGAAAAAGTCTTCGAGGGTGAGCCATTAACCAATATTGGAAAACTGGGAGAAGTAACTAGGGCCATAACCCATATGATCCAGTTATGATCAAACCCAAAAGGAGTGAGAAAATTTCTAATGTATGTTCAATTTAGCTTATCATAGGCTTTGGCTATGTCCTGTTGCATGATCATACAAGCTTTCTTGTTGCTTATCAATGAGTGAGCCAACTCATGAGCTTGAATGATGTTGTCAAGGATTTGTCTGCCTTCCACATATCCTAATTGTTCAGCTGACACTAGGGTAGGAAGAAGAGGTTTGAGTCTATTGGCCACCATTTTGGAAATATTTTTATAGACCAAATTACACAAGGCAATGGGTCTGAACCTATCAGGAGCTAGAGCCAAATCCTGTTTAGGGATCAGGGAGATAAAGGTGGTGTTAAGAGCCTTCAAGATGGTTTTATCCCTTCTGGAGTCTTCTACTACGTTCAAAATGTCCCATTTTACTAAATTCCAATAGGCTTTGAAGAAGTCTACATTGAAACCATCCAGACCTGGAGCCTTACCATTTTGAATTTCTTTTAGGACATCACTAACCTCCTCTTCTAACACTAGTCTGTTGAGGTTTAAGTTATCCTCTCTGGAAACCAGCTTAGGTATATGTCTAGAAATAGCCCTGATAAATTGATCTCTGTCAAAGCAGGTTTCCTATTCTATGCCACGAAAGTGCTGAACTAGTACTACTTTGATTTCTTCATGTGTGCTGAGCATGTTACCTCCCTTGTCCTTGATTGAAGAAATCTTGTTGTGAGCTTTGTTCACCATAGTGGATCTGTGGAAGAATCTAGTGTTGCAGTCTCCTTCCTTTAGGCATTGAACTCTGGATTTTTTCCTCCAAAAAATCTCCTCTTGTTTACATAATTTTTCCTAGTCTTGATGATATTTAGTTGCCAGTCCATTTTTCTCTTTATCAAAATCCTCTATAATCAGGTTTGGTTGAGTTTCTGCATTTTTGCTTCCAGAATTTTTTTTGCTTCAAAAATATTGCCATATTCCTTCTTATTCCACTCCTTGAGCTAGAGTTTGATATGTTTGAGTATTTTTCGAAGAAGTAACATTCTTGTACCCTGAATTTCCAAATCTTCTGCCCACCAGATAGCTATGTTATTGTGGAAGTCTGGGTGGGAGAGCCAAATGTTCTGAAATCTAAAACGTCTATTCCTAGCTTTTCCAATGCCCTGAATATCTAGTTGTACCGACCAATGATCTGAGCCTCCAATGGGAAGAACGCTAGCAACTATGTCCTTGTCCTTGATCATAAGATCTTCTGAAATTATAAATCTATCCAATTTGGAGGCTACTTGAGACTCTCCTCCTCTTTTATTGTTCCAAGTAAAAGTACCATTATTCATGACAATATCCACGAGCTTCATACTATCTATGAAGGTTTGAAAAGCACAAGAGTCTTTGTTTAGAATTCTAGTTCCTCCTCTTTTCTCCAATAGTGATTTAATCATATTGAAATCACCCCCTAAGATCCAAGGGATTTTTGCATGATGTTCCCTAAGCTTCTGCACGGAATCAAGAAACATGAGTTTACCATCCATTCTTTGGGGGCCATACACATTCGTGACTAGGTACAATTCATTATCTCCCATTGGTTGAATGACCACTGAAAGATAATCTCTAGATGCTTTAGCATCTATAATGTCAATCTTTTGGAGGTTATAAAGCATGAGAATTCCTCCTACTGTATTCACTGCTTTGACTTCCAAAAACTCAAATCTATTGAGCCATTTACTGTGAATCTCTTTTACTCTTTGAATGGAACATTTAGTTTCCTGAATGAAGATCACATTCTGGGCTTCTTGTTTCATTATGCTACTTAGTAATGTTTGTTTTCTTTTACTACCTAGACCTCTTATATTCCAAGAAGTGAACTTCATTATCAAATATTTGTAAAGGAGTAACTAGATAGGTCTTTCATCTTACCTGAATCTATCATTAGCTTTCCACATTCCATCAAGAGTTCGTTCTATTTTTTCCGGCTCCTTTTCTTTCCTGGGATTCTTGGTGCTAATCCTCATGTGGTTTTCATAGCTTTCACTCCTTCATTACCCTGTTTTTCATTTTTTCTTTGCTTTTCTGATCCTTTGTTCTGAGTTTTCCAGATGAACAGCTGCTGCACTCTGTGGAACTCCTGTTGAGGTAACGAATCCACTCCCTCTTTGGTTCCTTGTTTCAAGAAACCTTCTAGATCTAGATTCTCTTTCTCAAGAATTTCCTGTAGTTCATGATCCTCCATCTCCATATCACTCTAGGTCATTTCCTAGTCCATTTCCAGCTCTATGTCACTCATCATGTCTTCATTCTATTTATTTCTCTTTTGTGTTTCCTCAACTTTATCTTCTTTCTCTTCCTCCACTAAACTGCCTCCCTTGACCTAATCTGCTTGCATCATCACTTCTTCCTCTTCTAGGGATTGAAACCTATTTTGACTGGCCTGACGCTTGTTTTTATGAGGTAGATTCAGTCCCCGTTTGCTCCCTTTTCCTTTCTGGACCACCTCATGAAAGCTATCAGTATCTTTCATGGTGTTAATTTTTCTTTTGTTTTCTATTTTACTGAGAGGGATGTGTTCATAATCCAATGTTTGCACCCATTCATCATCAAACACTTCCAATATTACCTCATCCAAAAGAGCTCCATAGAGATCCATCTCCACACATATCCTTGCAAAGGATGTGTATTTCCTTTTCTAGTGGCCTCAGAGGCTTTGACAAAACACCCTAGTTTATTTCCTATAGCAGATAAGTATTCTAGTTGCCAATAATCCAAAGGTAAAGTGTAGAGTCTTACCCAAACTGGAACTGAGGTGAAAGTTTCAAATTTTGGGACAAAATTCAACACCCGTGGTCACATATATAGGCTTGTAGCTACGTAAAAGTAGGGCCCTCCTTCAAACACTTTGTCCTTGGATTCAATGTTTGCAAAGGCTACAGTAAAGAATCCTTTTGACCCCAGATGAAGTTATATACTTCCTTTTGGTTTCCAGTTGTATTTAATCCACGTTTGTAAAGCTTTTTCAGTGGGACATAAGCCCATTAATATACAAATGATTGCATACATCTACATGTGGTCCCTATGCGCCTGCAGCGCAAGGTCATTCAACACTACTCTGGGCGCGATTGAGGTTTTGGGCTTGTATGGTCCCTTTTGTGCTTTGCCTTTTATATTCTCTTCCTTGTCTTCTTCCTCGTTGTCTTTAGTGCTGTTGCTTTCCCTAGTTTTAGAGCCATTCTACTCCTCTCCCTTATTTCTTTGCCTTACATCATCAGAAGGACCTTTGTCCTCCTGTTTCTGTAGTGATGTAAAAATGTCTTGCTTTTTATGAGGAGAGGATGAGATTGAACTGGAGGAGTGACACTGAATCAAGCAAATTGGGTTGTAACTCTTCCTTTTACTAATAAAGTGTTCAAAGATTTTTCCATATGTTTGTACTATTCATTGATGGTTTCATATGTGTATTATGTACCTGATTCCATTCTCTGTTTAATCAATAGATCGTTATCATATGATTTTATCAGTATTTGTCTTATGTCTATGTGCAGGTACGTTTCAAGCGGATTAAGTATTGAAAGGAGTGATAGAATTGGTCAAGGGATATAAGGAGTAAGTGAAAGATTTAGGTAGGCTTCTTTACTATCTTATTTAATCTATTGGTTACAGAAAAAGTAGAGAATGCTTTGCACTGTTGTTCTAGAGTTAGCTACTAGTCTAAGGCTTTAAGCGTTTATCTGTAGACACTAAAACATCCCAAAACAGACCCTCTAGGTAAGATTGTGTCATTTTGTAAGTCCCCATACTTTAAAAATAATGGCTTCATCATCACTAGCTTAGTCATGTTGATTATAACAATTATTAGATATTTGATTCTTTAATATTGCAATAAATGAAGGTCCATATACATTATTGACATAAGGAACAATTTTAAAAAATGCAACTATTGTGTTCGCTCCAAAAGGCCCATAATAAGAAGCATGGGAGTAGCCTCCAAATTATATTAATAATGAGATTTTCATAAACATTTTCATTATAATGTTCTATGGTGTTAGGAATTATATTTGGATTGCACTATTGTGATTTCATGATGACCACTAAGGTATAACATAGAGATTTATCAAATGAGGGACATTGAATAGATGTGTGAACGCTTTTGCTGCTAATTTTTGTAAAGGGATTAGGGTGGTTCTAGAGAATCCTCTTTTCAGTAATTTATTTGATATGAGGGTTTTCCCTTGTACAAGAAGCCAAATAAGAGGGATATTTTGGGCTATATGTTCTAAATTTTATTTCTTTTCAAGATGAAATCTTTAATATTCACTTGAGTGTATACTACTAGATGGTAAGTGTTCTTGATTAAGAGTAAACCACTTGAGTTGTTCCGCCAATTCAACTTGTTTGATTATTGGGAGAAAGGGATAGATCATTGTTATCTATCATTCAAAAAAGAGAGCCACTTGTCTTCCTTAGATTGAGGAGAACAATGTGCTTTGGATGGCCTATTGCACAAGAGGAGAGTAGGCTGACAAGGATACAATTAGTTTTCTATCTTTTTCCTTTTCTTGGCTCACATATTCAGTTTGATATTTTAAAAATAATTTTGATTAGAGATATTTGGAAGAAAAAGAGAGCTATTTTAATATTTTGGATCTCGTAGAAATAATGTTGTTTCATAAAGTGCATTCCGTTTTTTTCCATGGTCCAGATAAAATATCATTTTATATTAAGGTTGGATCTCATTAGGAGATATGTGAGGTTATTTATATCATACTTGTGAGTCCAGTCCTTTTTCTTTAGTGAATAAAATTCCCCAACCCATATCCATTATATTTTCTCTCATTGCAGAATATTATGGGTGTCGGGATCACAAAGTCTTAGTCCTCCATGAAGCTTGGGAAAATCAAGTTTATCCCAAGCAACCAAAGCTCATTTGAGTTCCTTATTTTCTCCCTATAGAGGAAAGATATTTAAATTATTCTAATAGTGTAAAAATTAGAACCGAGGGACATTAACATTGAAAGGAAATAAATTGGTAAATCTTAAATGACTATTTTGAATAATACTATCTAGCCTACTATGATAAGAGAATTAAGTCCAACTAGCCAACTATATGTCTATTTTGGTAATCATATGCTTCCATAGCTTCATTTTTAAGGTATTGGATACCAAATATAATCCTAGGTATTTCAAAAGAGCTTTTCCTCATTAGCTTCCTAGAACCTAGCAATATGTGTATGAACTAGAAACATAGTATTAAGAAAAAATGTTTGAGATTTTTCTGGTTTAATTTGATACCTCATGCATATAAGAATTCTTCCAAAACTCTCTAAATGGCTTTGGAACTATACACAATTTGGGTTCCCATGCACATCGTGTCATGTAATTTTTTTTTATTGAGATATGGGAAGGACCTATGCTAAAATTTGTATACCTTTCCTTTTGTTCTCTTAGACAATCACCTTGATGGATCTGGTAAGTCCTTTAACCACTATAATAAACAGAAAAGGAAATAGAGGATTTCCTTACCTTATAACTTTGGAAGGGTAGAAAGTGTTGGTGGGGAATCCATTGAGAAAAATGGAAAGGAGAATGAGAGATATTAAATCTTTCACCTAGCAATCCAGTCACTAGAAAACATAGAAAACAATGTAGTCTTGAGGAGGAAAGAATGGTTTAATCTTCCAAAATCTTTTGATAGATCTGACTTAATAAGAATATCTAGTTTCATATAGCCTTAGATATGATGTTTATATATATGGTTGTAGGAAATCATACTATAAATATCATGATGTTATGGTTTCGAATTGGTATACAATTGTATCTAACATTTGTAATTGTAAATTTGTCTATGAAAATAAGTTAGAATAGTTTAAACCCATTATAATTTGTAGATTATTTTAAAATTTAAAAGAATTATTATAATTTTATTGATATTGCAGAATCCTAATATAATATAATATGAGTCTCATGTGCTAAGTGGTAGAAATAATTGCGATCAATGGGTTGGTGAGAGGCATGAGGTGTAAGATGGAAACATGGAAAATTCTTGGATCTATGTTTGATATTATTTTTGAAGAAATTATCATGATTTCTTATTTCTGTATGCATATTGGTTAATATTTCCCAGTTAGCCCTTTGGAGGATTGGTTCGAGTACTATTGTTGCACTCCCAGTGTATATCCCATCAGTAGCACCTAACACTCCTTATTTCCATAGTTCCCTCACTTCTTGTTGATTGGCTATCACATTTTGCAGTACGTTAGATGCAATTGTATGCCAATTTGATACTATAGAAATAGGATATTTATATTATGAGTTTCTAAATCCATATACTAAAAAATTGTAACCCTAAAACCTTTTTTCACCTATTTCTTATTGAATAAATAAAAGTGGATTTTTAGTTCTTATGTAGGTCGGCCTCCACACTCACAATAAAGGCTGTGTGGGAAGTGTGGGAGAAAATGTGTTTGGATAAATTATATATGGTGGAGTTTGTGTCCCTTGTTTCCCTTGGATAAATTGTATATTATGGAGTTTGTGTCCTGGCACACACTTTCTCCCGCACTCCCAGTGCAAATATTTGTTGTACTAAAATTCTCTTCAGTACATAAAGTGAAATATCAATTAATCGACTCAATAGTTGATGGAAGCCTTCCAGAAGGATAATTTTTTATATTTATTGCCACATCGAACCTACCATTTTTTCTCTGTTTAAAAGTGTAATAATTTAAAATCAAATCCATACCTCTAAATAGACATATAGTTTGGTAATTCCATGAGTGCCATCATCTAGAAACAATTAAACCACTTGACAAAATAGTTTTGAAATTCATGTGAATATTTCCATGTAGAAACAATTTAATGGTTTTGTTAAAAAAATGTTTGTGACTGATATGCTTCCAGAAAAATGAAATCATGACAACTGATTCAAAATTAATAGCTAACATAAATCCAAGAGAATTTTGTGTTTGCATATTACACCTAATACTTCTCACCAACCCACAAATCATCGCTCTTTGTATCCATCAACACATGAGACTCATGTTATATTCTATTAGGATTCTTCAATATGAATAAAATTAGAACAACTATTCTAAGTTTTAAACTAATATCCACATCATAATGTGTTAATACTATTCTAATTTATTTTGGTGTACATATTTACAACTAAAAGTGTTAGATGCAATTGTATGCCATTTTAATAGCATAAAATTATGATATTTTTAGTATGAGTAGCTATATCAATATGCTCAAACCCTAAAACCTTTGTTCACCTATTTGTCAATGAATAAATTGAAATTAGATTTTGATGTTTATGTATTTTGGAATGTACAATCGTTGTATAAATGGAATGCATTTGAACATAATGTGATCAAACATTTGTTTACTTGCTAGTTCAATTACAGGGATTGGACGAAAAACTATTGTGGTAAAACTTGGGATCTCACACTGATTAAAAGTAAAAAGCTTATCCAAAGGGTTGTTAGTAATATGGTAGAACATATTTTTCTTGCACAATGACGAGTGTGGAGGTCCAGAGAAATGCAATTAGAAATACAAATGCACCTCTGCAGTCAGCAATGTTCACTTGAGTTTGAACTATATTATTCACAAAATCAAAATAGTTGTTGTTATAGTAAGTGGTACCAAATTGTGAACTATATATGCATGCAAATTCATTATTTAATGATAATGCTCTCATTTTCCCCAATTCAATTAGACACGATTGGTCATAAATTCACAAATTAATATATAAATTCTTATTGCACAATGCAAAAGTAGCAAAATAAAACATCGATATTTCACTTTAAGCAACAAAAGGAATTTCAGTGAAACACTATTTGCATTTGGAGTGCAGAAGAGAGTAGTTGTGGGCAATGGTGTACAGAGCAAGGGACACAAAATCCAATGCACACCATTGCTCCCACACTTCCCGCACACCCTTACAATACACAACAAAATAGTAGTAGTTTGATATTAAATTAATATATAAAAGATTGATCCTCACTCTACACATTACAAATATTGGGGAGGGAAGATAATATACAAATCTTAATATTCCGGTGAAGTATGTGGAGGCAAGACTAATGAAATATTGCATAACATGCTATCTTAATCACATCAACATATTGATAGCTACCAAAAGACGTGTCAAATTATGGAAATGATTAGGGAAATAGAGCATTATCGAATAATAACAAAATGTGGACCCCTTAAAAAGTGGATGGGACTATACTGCTATGTAACTATCACCCTTGTTTATATAAAAACCTTAAGTAAACACTCATATTTTAGCATCACTCAATAATTTAATATTGGAAACTGAAAAAGGGAAAAATAATTGATAATATAATTAGATAATCGTTTAACATCGTAAATGGGTAGTTGTAAAACAATTCCTAATGAATTCTAGTGTACCTCTTTGGGACAAGTTAAAAAATGGATATATTATAATTAATAGTATCAAATTGTATTATAATGATGATGATGATTAACGTGCACTAAGATCAATGCGGTCTACTGGACCTAAAAGAAGGAAAAAAAATTCTAATTGTGATTCTTCAAAATCTTATTTCTATGATCAAAAAGAAGGGAAAGAAGCACTCCAAAATTGTTATTGTTGGGCTGAATTAATAAGTCAAGAACATAGGAAGTGCAGAAGATGTTAGGTAATTGATAGCAGATGTCATTAAGAGCTCGACAATGTAAAAGGAAGTGTTTCCTATCTTCCACTCTCTTAGTATCACAAATATGACATATTCTATCATCCCAAAGAATGTTGGGAGTAGACCGCCGCCCAATTTCACTTTGACACTCATGAGAATTAGTTCTTATCCTAGCGATGTTCATTATCTTTCTTAATGTTGGTCAATAGAGAGAGATCATTCTAGTTATTAAGGGTGGGGTTGATTACCACCTTATAGTATCTTGGCTTCCTTATACCCTCCATCTCCTTATCATCACACAACCCATCCTTAAAATTTGAGTAAATAGTATCTTTGATACTACAGTTGGTTGGCATGAGGATATCCTCCTTAATCCCCTAATGGTTGAGCCAAGTGTGGGCATCCTTATGCCACACACGCTTGAGGCGAAGGTGTGTTTTTTTACTAATGTTAGAAGAAATTTTTGGGAGCCTCTTGTATTCCATGCTGTAAAGCTTATTCTTCATACATCACATATATAAACATAGTCGTACTTTCAATGGGGAAAAAATAAACTTCGATCAAGAGGATAGGATAATGTTTATTTCCTTTGATCTTCAGGTTGTAATTATGAATTGCTTTTCAATCATCTCAATCTTTCTTGATGACTCTCTTTATAAATTGCAACCCCAATATTCACATCCATATAAGAAAATAATGATGACTAGAGACTCAAAGAGGAACATTGTTTTACTCCAAATGCAAAGATATGTTGACTTGCAAGATTTTTCAAGCTCATAGTAAGTTTTTTAGCCTCCAATAATCGTTTCGTTAATGCTATAATTCCAATTGAGATGATGAGGAAAGTGAATACCCAAATATTTGTAAGAAGACACTTTCTCTAAGAAATGGTTATCCTAGACGAAAATACCATGGGTGATTTTTTTTTTAAATGATCAGGACTTTAGTCTTGTTTGTATTAACTATCATACCCATCTTGGAGTACTAGATACAAATATTCTTAAGTTTCTTGTCTAGGTCATCATGGATTTTTGCAAGAAGAATGATATCATCAACATAAAGGAGAAGAGTAGTGATTATACAATCATGTTTGGTTCCCTTGAAACCTATCCTTTCAAGGCATTAATATAACTTATCGATGCCAATGTCAAAAAGGGTAGGGGATAAGGGACACCCTTGCTTAACCCTGATATTGCATTTAATATCCTTAGAGCGCCCTTCGTTTTTCTTAATATTGGCAATGATAGTCTTGTAGAGGAAGATCACAACAATATGCACTTTAGGAGGAAACATGATATCTTCAAGTCTTTCCCAGATATTATCTAAAGTAATCGTTTCGAAATCTTTTCTAAACTCCACAAAAGGACATAAGGGATCAACTTTACTATTGTGACATTCCTTTGCAATGATCCTAAGAGTGACAAGATGGCCGATAATCGAGTGATGTTTACTAAAACCAGCTTTCGTTTTAGCTCTTTTACCATGGTTTTGAAGCCAAAGTCTCAACTTCTTTCCCAAAATGAGCCCATATAGCTTGGCTATGATTTGTCTAATGATAATGGTCCTGTAGTTAGAGGGAACTCTTTTGTCCCCATTTTTAAAGATAGGCACAATAATTCTTTCTGCCTAAAGCTTAGAGAAGCCATGCTTTACTTGCAAATTGAGAATCTTGTGGAGATGAGTAATGAGGATAGATATTCCTATTTTAAAGATCTCAACTTGGTACCCCTCAATATCTTTAACTTTACCATTAGCGAGCTTATTGATCAAAGACGCAATGCCTTCCAGAGAAAATATATATGCTTTAATAAGAGTGTTTAAGATGGTGCCCATGCTGTCTATAGAGTCATTAAACTTCTTAAGATAGTTGTGCTAATTTTCTAAGGGGATAGAATGATTATATTTAGTTCTAAGAAAAAGCACATTCCACCAAAAATTTGTAGGCACACCTTTAGAGGGGTACAAAAGGTGCTCTTGTCTCTTACTATATATGGCCTCTTATTCCTTTTAACGAAAGATTTGTATATACTTATATTTCAAAGTGTAATCATTTCATTAGGATCATCTCTGATCAATTCCTGGTAATGTTACAATCTTTTTCATACCAAGGATTGTAAGATATATTATTTTGCTTATACGAAGTATCATTAGAGAACTTGCTAATGGTAGTGGAAATGGTAGTAGTAAAATAGTAATAAATTTTATCAAATTTGTTAATATAATTTATGGATCCTAAATCCCTTTCTAAATCCCTTAAGAAAAGGTCAACATTACATATATCAAAGTGAATGTGCCTTTTTCTTTCACTAGTCTCCTGCATGTGGGTGGTATGCATAACAATATTGAGTGATAAGGACAAAGGTCTATCGTTAGAGTTAGGATCATACTTGTTAAGTAGTTCAAAGTTTGTAATAAAAATGAGCACATGGGTCTTATAAATTGCATAATCCACAACACTGCTACCAACCCCTCGGAAACATGTTATGTGACCAAAGGTAGACCACTTGTTAATAACATTTCAAATGATTAGGCCCTGAGAACTACAAAGTTTGAGGAGATTTGTACTGAATGATTTCTTGATTATGTGATCCGATTTTCTTTTGAATATATTAGCTAAGTTACCATCTTCATCGAAGTAGAAGGGGTTGGGGTTAGAGGTGTTACTTAACATAATAACTTGGCTAGTAGCAGTTCTAGCATTAAAGTCCCTAAGAAAAAGGATATTATCTTCGTTCCTTAGGTTGTGGATGTCTTTTTGTAAAGTATTGAAATGACCATTACTATATAATTTGTTTTTCTTATAGGATGTATAGTTGATAGGAGAGAAATAGAAAATTGCAATGAATATCCTATTGGTGGTAAAGTTAGAGATATCAATCCAAATGTACTAATTGAAGGGGTTGATTTTATGATGTTGAATGTGAGAGGAAACAATGTTCCTCATGAAACAGGCTATACCACCAAAATACAAAATGTGTTTGAGAGGATTTATTATTCCAAACTGACAAAAGAGTGAATCCCTAAAGGTGAGGGATTGTATATTTGTCATGCTCCGAAGTTTCAACTGAAAGAATAAGATCAATATCACTCGGGATCCAACTTAACATAGGAACTTTACACCATGGAAAACCACAACAATTACTATTGGGTCCTTATAATACTAGTGATTACCCCATTACTATTGTAGTTGTACCCCTTATTAATATTGTTGTGCCCCTATTATCCCCATATTGTTATTTTTGTGGCTTTATATTATTATTGTTAGGTCGGTTGGGTTATATTGTGACTCCTTAGACTCCTATATATACAAAGGAGGTTTTGTCATTTGAATCATCCAAGAATTGTTCATTTATGTAATGTAAAGGAGGTTGTCCCCTCGAAGATGCTGAATTCTAAGGCGTTGATCTATCTTTTCTATCCTTTTCTTGAGCTGGTTTCATAACATTTGGTATCAAAGCTTTCGATTCTAGGGTTTCACTGCTCCAAACAGGTCATCGTGGCATTTTCGCTATAACTTTTTTCTGTGAAGTTTCAGAAGTTTGAGAAAAAAACTCATTTGAGAAGAAATCGCACTGAACCTCAGGTCCAAATTTCAGAGCTTTTCGTGCTATATTTGCGAGATATGATCTGAGGAAGTTGGTATTTTTGCAGACTCCTGAATTACATTCCAAACAGGTGACATGGGGAAAGGCATCATAACCTTCTCTCTGGGGATCAGATTGAAATTTCGTAAGAAGGTATAGAAAGAGAATGGACTTTAGTTTATTGTATGCATTTTTTAGATCCAGAGGTTGAAACAGTGACTCGCGGCACATCGTACAAGTTCGTTCTACTGAACTAGTCTATAATCAAGTCACTGTGGGAGATTCCGCATAACGCTTCTTTGGAGAATCCAAATTGGGTCAGACTTGTGGCATTGGAAAGAGGACACAGAGGGCTACTGCATGTCACAAATTCATATCTAGATGATGGGATAGTATTGAGATACATCAGAGGCAATATCGAGCTCCTAAAAAGTGAAAAAAGGTGAATATACTTTCTTAAATTTTTGCTAGCTTGGTTTGAAAATTTATATTGAAGGAATTCAAAGGGCATAGTAGAGCATTATTATTGGTAACTAATGCCCCGAGGAAAGAAAATGAGAACACCTAGTAAGGAACCTGAAAGTTCTAGCATGACTCATAAAGAAGAGGAAGAAATGCAACATGATATATCAAAATTACAAGACCAAGTGCAAGAACTGTCCCTTGCACAAAAAGGAATAGAATCTAAGATGGATGGTTAAAGAAAGGCATAGAAGCTAAGATGGATTGTTTAAAGAAAGGTTTAGAAGCTAAGATGAATGACGTGGAAGCTAAGATGGATGATTTGAAGATAGATTTGAAGACAGACATGGAAGAATTGAAGATAAATATGAATAAGTTGCTACAAGAAAAGGTCACTAATGGTGAAAGGGTAGTAAAGGAAACTCATGATGAGAACAAAAGAAATGTTAATCATGATTCCATAGACTCTAATGTTGGATCAAAGACCCACCATATTCCAAAAATCGATATGAGAAAGTTTGATGGCAAGGATCCCGCAACATGGATATTACAGATGGAGCAATTTTTCGATCTCAATAATGTGCAAAACAAACAAAAGGTACGTATTGAAAATTTATATTTGGAACCAAGTCAGTTTGTATGGTATCAATGGCTTTGCTCTCGTAAACAATTTTTCACTTGGGCAATTTTTACGGAAGAATTGATAGCACATTATGAGGATACAAAAAGCAACACCTTTTATAGCCAATTCATAAGTCTCAAACAAAAGGGTTCAATAATGGAGTACATTGAGGAGTTCAAAAAATTGATCATAAGGGTAAAGGATATTCTAGAGGAGCATAGGATTGATGTGGTCATAGGGTCTTTAAAGGATAATATCCAACATGATGTTCGCCTTTGGGAACCTGATTCATTAGAGAAGGCATTCATGTTAGCAAGAAAAACGGAAAGAAAAATTATGGCAACCAGGAAGCATACCACTCACAACTATAAAGACGGAAGTGTTGTTACCGCTAGTGTTTCACAACCTACAAGGTTGACACCACAACGATTGGAAGAAAAAAGAGAAAAAGGGCTTTGTTACACTTGGGATAGCAAATACACTAAAGGTCATAAGTGTGCTGAGAAGAAATTATTCTACATAGATTGTGAAGAGGAAGAAGAAAATGAGCAAGAAAGGTCAAAAGAAGAGGATATACTCCAGGAACAAAGCCTAGATAAAGAAGAAATGAATTCGACCATATCTTGTAATGCATTGGCGGGAATTACCACTCCTCAAACCATCAAGATAGAAGGACAAATCAAGAAGAGAAAGGTAATAGTGTTGATTGATTCAGGAAGTACCCACAATTATATTCATTGTAAGGTAACAAGAGAATTGAATTGCTTCTTATATCCAGCACCAGAGTGTCAAGTGATGGTTTCAAATGGAGGAAAAATAAATTGCTTGGGAAAGTGCCATAATATCAAGCTATCCATGGGAGAATATGTATTGACTAGTCCAATGCTTTCCATTCCAATGGGTGGTGTTGATGTTGTAACAGGAGTCCAATGGCTACAATCCTTGGGTACAATACCTTTTAATTTTCAAGAACTTTTCATGAAATTTTATATGGAAGAAAAGGAATTTGAATTAAGGGGTATTGCAGGAAAAATGGGAAAGATAATCAGCTCTAACGGTATGACAAAGCTTCTAAAAAAGGAACAAATAGGTGTAATTGCAAAATTATGTTCACTAGATGTGTCCATAGTGGAATCATCTATTTCTCCAGATCTCCAAAAAGTCTTGGACACTCATTCCAAGGTATTTGAGACTCCCAAAGGTCTCCCACCTATTCATGATCATGATCATGCTATTCATCTAGTTCCAGGAAGTGTTCCTCCAAACAGCAGGCTGTACAGATATCCCTATGCCCAAAAGAGTGAAATTGAACACATGGTTGTAGAAATGCTAGAGGCTGGTATAATTCAACCAAGTCAAAGTTCTTTCTCTGCTCCAATCGTATTGGTGCACAAGAAGGATGGATCATGGTGCATGTGTCCGGATTATAGGGAGCTCAACAAGCTCACTATTAAAGATAAGTTTCACACTCTTGTCATTGATGAATTACTGGATGAATTGCATGGATCAATTTACTTCACCAAGTTGGATCTTCGTTCAAGATATCATTAAATCAAAATGAAGATTGAAGAAATTCTAAAAACAACATTTAAAACTCATGAGGGTCATTATGAATTTTTGGTCATGCCTTTTGGCCTTACCAATGCACCTTCAACATTTCAAGGTTTGATGAATTCAGTTTTCAAACCATTCCTTAGAAAATTTGTGTTAGTATTTTTTGATGATATACCAATCTACAACAAGTGTTGGAAGGATCATGTTGAACATGTTTACAAGGTGCTACAACTATTGGAGGAGAAACAATTATATGCAAAAAGATCAAAATGTTTCTTTGGAGTACAAGAAGTGGAATATCTAGGACATATTGTATCTCATGAAGGAGTTAAGGTAGACCCTGGCAAAATTAAAGCCATTAAGGAATGTAAAATTCCCACATCCATAAAGTATCTGCAAGGATTTCTCGGGTTGACAGGGTATTATCACAATTTTGTTAGGAATTATGGGAGAATAGCAGCACCTCTAACAACATTATGGAAAAAAGATGCATTTTCATGGACTCCAGAAGCAACAAAGGCATTCAAACATCTTAAAAAGGCAATGTGCCAAGCACCGGTCTTAGCTATGCTGAACTTCACAAAAACCTTTATTATGGAATGTGATGCTTCAGGAAATGGAATTGGTGTTGTTTTAATGCAAGATGAAAGACCCATTGCTTTTGAAAGTCGTCCAATCAAGAGAAAGTTTTTACACAAAGCTATTTATGAGAATGAAATGTTGGCAATACTCCATGAACTTAAGAAATGGTGACCCTACCTAATGGGAAGACACTTTAAGGTAAAAACGGATCATGATAGCCTTAAATACTTTTTAGAACAAAGATTATCCTCTGAAGAGCAACAAAAGTGGGTCACAAAGATGTTGGGTTATGACTTTGAAATCATCTACAAAAAAGGGAAGCAAAATGTGGTGGCAGATGCACTCTTAAGAAAGGATGAGGATGTGGAAGCATTGTTGTGCGTCATTTCTATTATCCAACCAGATTGAATAAATGAAGCAAGGGAGGAATGGAAGAATGACGAAGAAGTGTGGGCACTTATTCGAAAGTCAGAACACGATTCCAGCATGTTCAATACATTTAGGTGGCAAAATGATTCATTATGGTACAAAGATCGCTTATACCTCTGTAAGAATTCCCTGCTAAAACAAAAGATTCTTATGGAATTGCACACTTCTCCCTTAGGAGGGCACTCAGTATTTTTAAAAACATACCACACGGTTAAGAAGGAATTTTTTTGGGATGACATTAAATTAGATATTCAAAAGTTTGTGTCGGAATGTTTGGTTTGCCAACAAAATAAAGTTGAAACAATTAAGACGTCAGGTCTGTTACAACCTTTATCCATTCCAAGCCAACGTTGGGAGGAGGTTTCAATGGTTTTTATCACAGGTTTACCCAAGTCTGAGGGAAAGAGTGTCATCATGGTGGTAGTTGACAGACTTACCAAGTATGCACACTTTTGTGCATTATCACAACCATTTAAAGCCAATATAGTTTCTACTGCATTTATGGAAACAATTCAAAAGCTACATGGAAACCCAAAGATTATTGTAAGTGACAGAGATCCCATTTTCACTGGAAATTTTTGGACAGAATTATTTTCTTGTCTTGGTACTCAGTTAGCTCATATATCATATTATCATCCTCAATCTGATGGGCAAATTGAGATAGTAAACAAATTTGTGGAAGGATATCTTCGTTGCTTTGTATCTGAGAAACAGACACAATGGGTCAAATGGTTGCCTCTAGCTGAATGGTGGTATAACACTTCCTTCCATACAACAACAAAAATGACCCCATTTATGGCACTTTATGGGTATCAGCTACCATCCATCACGTCATATTTAAGAGAAAATTCTAAGGTTCAAGCAGTGGAACATCACATTGATCATCAACAACAAGACCTCCAACTCTTAAAGGATAACCTCGTGTTGGCACATAATAGAATGAAACAACATGCAGATCAACATCGTAGCAAAAGAAGTTTTGATGTAGGTGATTGGGTATTCCTACGACTACAACCATATAAGAAAAATGCCCCTCAAGCAAGCTAAGAAGGATAATAAAAGATCACCAAAGTATTATGGTCCATAAAAGGTGTTGCAAAAGATTGGTACTATGGCATACAAATTGGAGCTTCCTGCAGCTTCTCGAATGCACCTAGTTTTCCATGTTTCATGTTTAAAGAAGGTTATAGGCGACAAGCTCTGAGTTCAAACAATATTGCCAGAACTTGACGAGGAAGGAAAAACTATATTGGAACCGGAAGCAGTCACAGAAACAAGAACTTGACAGCTACGAAATCAATCGATTTCGGAGTATCTGATCAAGTGGAGGAACTTATCCACTAAAGATTCCACATGGGATGATGAGAATTTTATACAGAAGCATCCAGAACTTCTCAAGCGTTGAGGACAACACTTTTTTAAATGAGAGGGGCATGTTGGGTCCCTATAGTACTAGTGATTACCCCATTACTATTGTAGTTGTACTCCTTATTAATATTGTTGTGCCCCTATTATCCCCATATTGTTATTACTGTGCCCCATAGAATCCCTCTATTGTTATTTTTGTGGCTTTATATTATTATTGTTAGGTCGGTTTGGTTATATTGTGACTCCTTAGGCTCCTATATATAGAAAGGAGGTTTTGTCATTTGAATCATCTAAGAATTGTTCATTTATGTAATGTAAAGGAGGTTGCCCCCTCGAAGAGGCTGAATTCTAAGGCGTTGATCTATCTTTTCTATCTTTTTCTTGAGCTGATTTCATGACAATTACAAAACAAGAACTGGAGTGATGCAAGTCCCTATTTATCACTCTATTTGAGACTCTATCTCTAATAGTGACATTCTTATTCCTAATGATTGCCACTTTCCCTTCTTTTCTTGCATCAAATTTTGGAATTATTCCCTAAATTCAGGGTCGTTTTTGGGAATGAGATCTTTATTTATAAAGATTCTTGTTCCTCGCTTCAGATAAATAGATATTTATTAAATAAAGGTTCTTGTTCCTCACCCGAGATAGATAGATATTTATTTGGACCACAGAGATGAATCAAATTACCGTAGAGCGGAGGTGATAATCCGAGCTGTAGAAGGTGTTAGAGAAGGTAACATTCCAAACATCATAGTCACGTTATTCAAATCACCTCCAATAGTGAACTCGCTAACACGATTCGTTACCTCTAAAATTTTGTTACTGCAACAAATATTTCAACCCCGCAAAACGACAGAAACCCTAGCGAATTGCTACAGAGGCAAGTATAATATACCCACAGAAGGTATTGATAATCTGAGCCACATTCAGACTTGTGATATAAAACCATAGGAGGTATTGATAATCTGAGCCACAGAAGGTGATAATTCGAGCCAGAGGTGGTAATTCGAGCCTCCAATAGTGAACTCGCTAACACGATTCATTGCCTCTGCAATTTTGTTACTACTGAGACACAGAATTTCGCTTAGTTTTGTGCCCAAAAAAATTTTCTATTTCGCACCACAGAGGCCACCGAATTCGTAGTCCTTCCACTAATGAATTTATTTTTCTATATACGAACTTCATAATTCTTCCCCAGCAAGGGTTGTGACAAACTTTGAGACCTCCAATAATGCGATTCAACTTCTACAACTTCGTTATATAGATGCCATTGTTTAAGAATCATAGTTTGTCAATAAATCTCGATCTTCTACAAGAGAAATCCTTTGTTACTTCTTGAAGACTGATGTGCACTATTCATTTCTTTCAATCCCTCAAATCTGAGTGCTACAGGAACCTTGGTGCTTGAGGTATGCATTTTTTTTACAATCCTTAGACAAAATCGGACACAAAGATAGGCTCAGATTGCGGATTCCGCAGGAATCCAATTGTGTTAAACTCTGGACAGATGCGAGCTTGCACAAAGGCATTAGAGAAAGTGATAATCTAAAGGTCATAGTCAAACTATTAAAATGGCCTCCAATAGTGAACTCGGTAACATGATTCACTGCTTCTGCAATTTTGTTAATGCTGAGACACATAATTTCGCTTAGTCATGTGCCAAACAATTTTTTTTATTTCACACCGTAGAGGCCATCGAATTATAATCAGGAAGAGCGATGCCATTATCGAAGTGCGAGTTAACCTAAGAAAAATTGATTCATTGTTCTTTAATTGGTAAAGGTTTTGAGGGTCTTATTAAATCATTATTTTTTACTTAATTAATATATAAAAATAAAAGTATAAAAAATTATATATAATAAAATATAATTTTATTTAATAGAAAAGTAAATTTAGAATACTAAATTTCAAATGTGTAATTTTTCAAATTCAAGTAATTATTTTTTTTACTTTATTTCAATTTCTATATTTAAAACACTCTTCAAAAAATTAAAATTAAAATTCATCACTAAAAAAATGATTTTTTTTGGTAAATTTTAAATGATTTGTATTACCAAAAACGACTTAAAAATTACATTGTTTTAGCATGGAATAATGAGTTTGTGGAATGGTGTGCGGAGCCAGGGACACAAACTTCCCCGCACACTTTTTCTTTAACATTTCTTACACCTTTTATCTGCACAACAAAATTTTAACATTTAGATATTAAACTAGCAAACTATTACAAACATAGCATAATACCAACCATAGCTAACATAAATAATCCCTATTAAGAATCAAGTGAAGATATGCAAGTTAGGTCCTTGACACTAGATCCAGGACGAGCAACGGTGTTTGAATTTCAATGCAGGTGTCCTTCCACATGAGCGATCCTTGAGTCAAGTTTGTCGATGGTAAAATGATGGTTCTGGAGCATCCTCTTGATGTCTTCTATAGAAGAAAATACGTTGTACTTTTCTACCTATTTCTATTTTAGTACTAGTCCAAGAAGAGAATTCATCTACCAGTAAAGATAAACATAATTGAGGTATCATTTTTTTCTGCCCCTTTGTATGATAAGTGTCTAGAATTTAGCAAGAGACCTCATCTAGAATCTCAAAATTGGAGTAGAACTATTACTTTTCTCCCACGTGAGTTTTCAAATTCCTAATTTAGGACCTTGTCTAGGAGGCTACATTAAAATATGTAGCGATTGAGTCCTATGTGAAGAGTACAACCCTTTGTTGATGTAGTGAATTGCTATAACGTCCATGCCTTTTGCACTTTGTGCATTGTTTGGACACCATGGAGTATAAGAGTATCACACTTATAACGAAAACTAAACCAAGCACAACTAAGGAAGTGGTAAGAGAAATACCAAGACTAAACACAACCAAGAGATAGACCCAAAAAAATGCGGGCGATGTTAGAACAGGACATAAACCAAATTATACCACGAGAAGGAAACTCGTACATAAACACCCCAGAAATGGTTCCATTCTCTAAGGAGCCTAGCGCAATGTGCGCTGATTGACAAACAACAAAAACTAAACCCCATAGAGTTCCATACATTCGATAATGGAAACAACTTAAATAAAACTAAGAGGCCATAAGAAGATTGAACCCTAGCAACAAACTTGACATGTGAGGTCCCTTACTTGGAATAAAACTTGTCAAAAATTTCATTCCCCAATCCACACCACACCTAGGAGCCAACATGAACATAAACACTATGACAATTATTGGATAGACAAGGACTAAGCTAAGACAACTACAAAAAATACTAAGCATTTCAAAGCAAGTCATAGGGGTTGATACCAACATGCTAGTGTCTATAAGCACAATTTGAGGTTGGCACTGAGCTCCCCGAGTGAGCTACAGAACCACCAATAAATTTTCATTCAGCTATCTAAATTTCTTCATCCCCATCAAGTTACACAACTTCCACTATAAATTATGCTCCCTAAGCTTATTACGAATCAACCAAACTTGAAACTCTCCCACTGCACTAGGAGATGAACTACAAAACTTGTATCTCTCCCACTACACTAGGACACACCATACCAAACCCCAACTTCATCAACCAATTGGCCTTCTTACTGTTGAACAAACCCACCCTCCTCCACTTCTTGAGCTTTAGGGAGGACAAACTCCTCTCAGAATATGGACCAGGTGTAGAATTATGCTTGAATACCACAACACAGGAGTTAGTCGACGGGACAAGTAGTACGGAGTTTGGCTCCTTGATCATCCACTTGTAAAAATTCTTCACCTTCACCACCAAAATGAAAACATTATTCAACCTCCCCTCTCCACAATGAATGGTTGCATGTGATAACATGCTCGTGATGATCCATGCGAACCCTATTTAATGAGCCTCAAATGGGCGAGGTGGTGGGCTCATCCCCAAGCCCCGTCTTACTCTTGTGTGCACACCATGGAAGAAAATATTATCAAATCTCAATTTTAAAAGACAAAAACACTTAATAATTAAAATGTTTATTTGAATATTACTAAAAATAACCACTATTGCAACTACACTTCTAATTAATGTGTACCACATTTTAACAATTGAAGCAAGGAGTGCATTCAAAATAATAGAATGCTTTGAATTTATCACCAAATAACTAAATAACTATCATAATTTAGGACAAATGATCAATTTTTTTGAAAAAAATTTCTCAATATAAAATGTTTTAAAATGTTATTCTTATCTTATCTTAGTACTTTTCCAAAATGTCTTAAAGATTTCCAATTTGTACCCAAAATGATTATGGTAACATAAGTATTCATACTGAAAGTTTTGCTTATAATATTTGTAGTGTTCATTCAAAACTTATTTTTCCAAATATATCTAATAATATTCTCCATCCTAAGACATTCATTCACTTTTTACTATTCTGTTTTATGATTGAATTTCTTCTATTTTCTCTATTTTTTTAAGTGCTGTTAAAATATTAAAAAGAAATCACATTTTATTCAAATATTTCATATTTTCATTCTATAAATTTATCATTTAGATTTATATTTTAAAATATATATTTATAGAAACCTTATGATAATTATTTAATATTAGATCAAATCATATATTCTAATAAAATAAATTTACCTAATATACACTTCTATTATATGGTTTATTAGCAACGTCATAGGCATAAAAATGTAATTTGAAAAAAAATAAAACAAAACTTAAATATAAATGATTAAAAGCATCCCATTATAGGTTGCATATCCCAAAAAATGTCGGGTATATTTCAATCAAATATTTTTACAGGTCCCTTCCATACCCATATACATAAAGTTAATACAGTGGTCTTCGAAAATAAATAAGACCATGTTTTTTCATCCAATAAAAGATCGAAGGACATCAAAATTTGTATGCAAGTACTAAAATTTCTAGGTTTGATTAAATTTTTAGGTTTGATTCCAGCGTAATCTAATTAATGAAAAGAAAACATAATGTGAAAACGTACTTAAAAAAAGATAATGTGAATATAATCAATGCATGAACATAAATCTTTGGGGAGTTCACACATCTGATCCATTATCTATGTAACAGATTTAAGTAAATCACTCTCTATAATATCAAACAGCAGCCCAATATTGTCATTAAATGTCCCTAATTCCCAGCAGCAGGCTTCGACAATTTGCGTGTAGCTAGGGGAATCCAATGTGCACTACAACAAGCTTTGAAATGTTTTCTAACGTGTTGACATTGAGTCCCAGCTGTAGTGCAGTTAGTGTCACTTACGCAGGGAGTAGTGTCACAATCAAGGTACACTGCAGCGTTAACTACAAAAGAATTTGAAAGTACCAGACATAATTAGAATCCTCAAAAGAATTTTTAGATCAAAACATTAAAAATATATTCAACTTAACCTTACCGTTCGATGCCCATGTCAAGAAAATCAGCATTGTTATTGCAGTAAACATTTTGAAATGCCTATATTCCATTGTCATCTTTGCCATTCTCTTCAGCTACCGGAAAGATAGAAATAGTTACTGTTTTACAGTTTCCAGTTTCTATCTACAAAAGGAATATGATAATATAAAGTCCCAAATCCAATATTTATAAAACGACTCTCAGAAAACGATAGTGAGTTATGGTATTTTCTGTGTACCACTAATATTTCCAATTATATCTGATGCAATAAAGTCTTACAACTCAAGCACAACTCGTTTATCTAATTACGTTCATACTATAAACCAAAAAATCTACCATTATTTTGTCCTACATTATTTTTCTGGTTTTATGTTCTTGCAACTTACTGAAATTAGACCAGATGTTTATTTGACCTTGTCCCATCCTATTTTTCGTCTTTTTTTAGTGTTCCTTCTAATTAAAACCAATTATCATACTTTACTTTTACTAAGTTATTGAAAGAGAATCATACTGTTACTTATTGTTTTATTTTATAAAATAGCTGGTATAAATTGTTAAAAACAGGTCATATTGTTAGCTACTGTTTCATTGTTTCATTATAAGAAATAGAGAGGTTGCTAACTTATCAAAAGCGGGTCATATTGTTGCCTCCTGTTTTATTAGACAAAATAGTTTAACAGCTTTGAAAATTGCCATTTTATTTCACCTTTTCCCTGAAAAAATAAAATAGTTGAAGATTTTCGCAATATATACCTGCTATTTTGGGGAAAATTAAAAGAAAAAAATTAAGTAATTTTAACTAATATATCAAGTATATGTCTATGTTTATACTATTTTATCAAAAACAGTCTATACTAATTTTTTTTAGACAATGGAAATATTAATAGATTAGCCAATTTAATTTTTTATATGAATGAGGTTGAGTTTTATATAGTGTAATGCTAATTAGATTTATTTAAAAATAAATTGTTAAATTTGATTTTTTTAACTAATTAGATTTATATAATTCTTTTTTATTTAGATAAAATTAATTTACATTGTTTTAAAAGAAGCATCTAAATTGTATTCAAAAATAAATAAAAAATCATATAATAGGTTTGGTTAATTATCTAATTATTTTGTTGTCCTTTATGAGTTTCGTCATACTACCATGAAATTCTAAAGAAAAAATGAGAGTTGAGTTAATTATTAGAAAATACATAGAGTTTGAGTGTTGGAGAGGGATGGGAAGAAACTCGTTCAATAAGTCTTTATGAATCACATGTAGAGAAATGAAGACCTAGATTAAGGAATTCTTGAGATACTTAGGATATTCAAAGAGTATCCTATGAAATTGTAGAGAAAGGGTTTCAAAGCCTATGATTTTCTCATTTAATAGCAAAAACATGGAGGAAGATAGTAGATTTTGAGTAGATCAAGAGGAAATCGTACATAAAGGGTTTATAGAATTCCATCTCTTCAAGGAGAGCCCCCATTTCACTGATGGGTGAAAGTAATCCCACACCAAAATTTCAATAGAGAAGCTACAAATAAAAGTTATTATTTTTCTAAAAAGAAAAGTTAGAGGAAATTGCTACGATATTTTTGAGTGGATAAATTTGTGGAGGTATCATCGTCATTGAGAGAATTGGAGTTAGGTGCTTAGTGATCCAAGACATGGCTGAAGAGAGTGATTGCCATCATAGCCTGTCCATCACTATTGTTGCATAGAAGCTAAGCTATACCACACTATTTTCTGATATTCGAAGAAAATCTTGGAGAGTTAAATCCACACCATTTTGTTCATTACATGAGATCTAAGAGGATTAAGTCCCATGAGATCAAGGGTAAGTGGAATACACCCACCTTTCTTCTTTCTAATGAGTGAGTGAATCACACTATCAAAGAGTCCTCACAACCATGGAGAATTTCACGTGCCATAAGTAAGTTCTAATAGTTCATAAAAGTTTGGATGAGAGATTGTCATAAATAATTTTAATTAAATCACTCTAGGTAAAAAGTTCTCACAAAATTATTTATTCAAGATATCTCTAACTCTAAAAAGTGTGGACCATATGTATCAAAAATTTAAATGATGTAAGATTGGTATTATGATTTAATCTCAATAGTTTTGAAAGTGGAGGAAAGCCTTCATTTCTATAAAAAAAAAATAGAAAAAGGAAGAGCAAGAAATGAAGAGGCATACTAAATGTGCTCAAGCTAAAGGTTTATAAAAAGAAATATATTGTGGATAGGGAAATTCTAAACTTGTGAATATAATAGAAAAAGGAAGAGTAAGAAACCAAGATGTATAGTAATATGTTTATAAAAAGAGAAAAGGTCAACCATTTTTTGTGATTATTGCACTTGAAAAGGTATACTTGATAGGGGAATTATGGACTTGTGAATATATAATTGTTCACACAGCCTATTTTCATTCACAAAAAACATGATATTTGATATATTAAAATAAGAGCTAGATTACTAATAGAGAATTTATGGCACATTATTTTGAATTCATTTGAAAAAATTGTAAATAAATAATTCATGATAGATAAAAAGGATCAACATATACCTAAGAAGATGGATGATACAACAAAATCATCTCTTATGCTATAAGATTACCATGACAGAATTATTCTCAAGATTGAAACAAAAAACAGTTTTACAAAAGCTTCGAACAATCTAGAAATGACTGAGTGAATGGGGGAGCGACACTTATAAACATCAAGTTGAATCACAATGTTCTAGCTATTGGGAAGCTAGCTATCATAACAAATGAATCTTTTGAAGACCTTATGGAAGAACTAGACATTGACAATATAGTTACTTAAGAGAAACTTGTGGAAGGAATTTCTAAATAAAGGGTTGATCTTGTACAAGATTAAGATAAGGAACATGGTGAAGAAATAGAAGCTAAAGAAGAAAATGAAAGTGTTTTTACAACAAGACAAAAATGGTAGGGGAATTTAGTTATAATGAACGTTGAGTTTGATTGTGACATATAGTTAACATTTCTTGAGGAATCACTTGAAAATTCCAAGTGTGATGAAGATGATAGTGGATATGTAAAAGATGTAATAGAAGAAGGAACAAAATAAATAAATAAAATTATCAAGTTGTTGAATCTTTTGTGAAAATGGAAGACAGAATGAAGATGTTGTTACAAAAGTTAGCATAAAGGTTTAGTTTGTAGTAGTTTAAGTAGAAAAAGATGCAAAAGCATAAGTGCATCAATAAGATAAAAAATATGAGGAAATATTAAAGAAGAAGACCATGTTAATGTTAAAGCGAAGGAAAAGGAAAATATATGTAGAATAGAAAGTTTCAAGAAAAAAGAAGAACTTTGGAGACAATCCTTCTTGGACATGTTCATCTAGAATGCAAAACAAGTTTTTGGAATTGATTTCAAGTGTTTTAAGTCTAGATAAGACTTATTCCAACATGAAATCATGTTAGCAGGTTTGTAGTCTGATGAAAGCATTCGTAGATGTAAAGGAAATAATTAATGTTAATATTATTATATTCAAATTTAAGGGGAGTAGTATAATTTTATCCTGATAGGTAATGTTATTTAGAAAGCTCTAGAAGAGTTTTAGTTGTTAAATTTAACTATGTTAAATTAGTTAGAGAAACATTCCAAATAAAAGATGCTAGAATTACACTTTTATCGTTCTTGTGATCACCTGAATTAATGGTGTAATGTTCCATTTGTAGAGGCTTGCACTAATGAGACTGTTGATCCTTCGTTTTGTCTTATTACTGTCGGATTTAATTCCCATTTTGCCCCTTTTTGTTACCATGGAACCCATTTCTCTACTAAATCACTATCGTAATCCTATCTCTACTCTCCACTTGAGGTAAACCTTCTCATGGTTGCATTTAGCTAATTATTGGTAGATTTAAGCAAATAGAAGTGGCATACTATTAAACTAACTTATCATTATTATGTAGTGTAGACTCTTAGTAGAATGTGCAAGTTGATCCCGAGAAGGAGTAGTTGATGCATGAAGACCTTCTACTTCGGTACTCAAGGGCTATATGGAGGTGGGTGCTCAAATAACGAAATGGATAAGGTTTCAACATGTTATGGAAGATGAGAGGGTGCAGCCACAAGTAGCATGCATCATGATCCTAAGATCCCCGCCTGATTTCCGTTGATTGCATTATATACAAAATTGGGAATTGGTTACAAATGGATAGACCAATTTGAGATGTCTGTTTGAACCAACTCACATGAAAGGAGTAATGAAAATTCACTCGTTATTTTTAGTTTATGTTTAACTATTAGTAAATTCCTATAAAGGAGATTGAATGTAATATGTTAGGGGTTGTAGACCATAGCACTATGGCACTGAACTTTTGAAGTAGTATTGATGTATGATTGAACCAGTTTGAATACAATGTTAATGCTATTGTTCTGAAGTGGTTTTCAAATGCATTGATGGAATGAAGTTTATATTTGAATTGTGCATCCAATTGTTTAATCTACTGTAAGTTATCTAACCCCAGGTGTGGTCGGACCCACCCATCTAAGATTGTTTGTATTTTGAAACATTAGTGACACTGCAACCCTAGATTTTCTTAATTCCCTTTTATAGTTTGGTCATGTGAATTATTATTTGGTTGACTGATTGTTGGTTATGCTTGCAGAAGTATTTTCCACCTTTATGAATCACGATTCGATTTTGGTGTGATTTTGTGCCTTTCGAATGAGAGCCATGCCATCACTTTGTTTGCCCTCACTTGGAACACATTATATGGTCATTAATATATTGATTGGAATTGTCATCTATAGTGGATATCGGAGAACCTAACTCTTTCAAATAGCTCTAGATGAAAAATGATTTCAATTGAATCAAATAGGCTTTATCTACTTTCCCCAAATCAACCTCTATTTCATTAAAGAGAATCCACTTAAATCAATCCCAATTGTAGCATTACAGAGGTGTTGAAGATAGGTTGGCACTAGTTAGATCATTCAAGAGACTTAATGAAATTCTTTAAATTATCAAACTGGTAGTTTAATTACATGTATGTCTGGGTTTCACAAATGATTAATTGACTTATTTTAATATGGATTGATGCATTGTGAACCTGTATAAACATTCCAGGGACGTTCCCAAAAGAACCATTATATAGTTACCATTTATCTCCTCTGCTCATTCAATTGCTAATACCAATGGTAAATCAAAATGATCATCCTCACCTCTATGAAAAGGATAGTCTCCTTTGAATGAATGACTCCTTTCTCATATGTTGGGGTGTCTACTCCATGAATATACAATTGTTATGACATACAACATCATAGTGACTTTTTTTATTTTAGAATAGAATTACGTATAGCCTTCAGGATTGATAGCTGAGCATTAAGTGAGATAAGTATCATAGTTGTTTTCATTTATTAAAATTTTGTAAGTGATCCATTGAATACAAAACAACAAGATAAAGCAAAACAGAGTAATTCTTCCAATTGGTACTTGAACCCTAAACCTTGATTTGGCCATAAAACCTAAAGTACATAATAATTGGTAGATTGAAGCATTAATCGGATAGATCACTTGTTGAATTACTAGTTGGATTGTTATAGATTAGTTATCATTATTTGCTCTGGTAACGAATGATTATGGCATCAATAGTTTAATAAGCTGGGTGGTGATTATCATAGGATTGTTTGATTGCTTTCAAAGAATTGTCATTATAGAATGCTTGTTGAAAATGATTGAGTGATTTTTCATATAGATTCTAGTACAAGCATGCAATGTTTGATTAGGGTTTGGTGTGAATAGAAGTTCATTTTTACTAGGAATATCTAGTTAAGTGCAGAGTTGAATATTGGGATTTGTGAATATTTTAGGTAAGATTTAATTGTTGATTTTTCTCATTAGATAATAAGATTTGCAACATGAGCAGTCGACCAATATCTATCGTGTTCCAACACCCCATATCCACACCCAAATCAGCAAACCCTGGCGGGTACCTATCGCAAATATGGAGCATGCAAGGGATGAAGGCATACACAATGAAAATCACCAAAAGGAAGGAGAAGGCTCTATAAGGAATGTTAACCCACTTGGGGGAAACCAAGAAGAAAAAGAGGAAGAAGTTACTTTTGGGTTTCCTATCCTGGATGTAAATCACAACATTAATATGAAGAACATTATGATGGCATCTCTACCACTATTCTACCGTAAATCATTTGAAGATCCCAATGCTTTCCTTTTCGAGTTCAATATATTATGTCGTAGCTATAACTATTATGAGGATACAGCCAAACTCAAACTGTTTCCCGCTACATTAGAAGACATAGCCTGTAGGTGGTTCATGTGTCTAGGGCAGCATACTATATACACATGGGATGACATGAGGTCAAATTTATAGAAAAATATCAAGACTTCTGTAAGAGTAGGGACATCAGTGATATCCTTAGGATGCAGCAAACTAAAGATGAAAATCTAGAGAAGTATCTTGAGAGGTTCCTATACAACTTTCATAAATGTCGTTGAAATACCCTAGATTTAAAAATCATCAGAATAGTCTTCTTAAAATGGCTAAGAGATGACTGTATAAAGACATTAAACTTGCTCAGTGGTGGGGACATTTACAAGAAATCCTTTGTTGAATTCATTTATCTTTGCCGCACCTACTCTAGGAGCCAAGCTATAGTAGGTAAAAAGCTTCGTGAGCTTAGAGACAATTCTTGAGACTAAGTGCAGAAGAAAGTTGCAGCGAATACTGTCACTAGGTTTGAACTGGGAAACCTATTAAAAAATTTCAAAACTGACATCTTAAATACAATCACCAACAAGCATGACACCATAAAAGTCAACCAAAAGTATGAGGCCGAAAAGGCAGTTATGGCAGTCTTCTGTCCCAAGTGTAGATGGAAACATGCGGAGAGGGAATCTCCTCTGAATTCTTTAGAAGTCTGTGGAATCTAGACTCTAGAGTACCAAACCAAGAAGTGCCCATCACTTCCTGGTCGTCAAGAAATTTACAAAGGAAATACTGAAACCCTTGACCAATCTCAGCTAGCCAAGAGATCCACCTAGATAGGTCAGAGTCAGAGTGCACTCCCAGACCCAAATTCTCAAGGGTATAGCCAAACCCAGCCTTAGACCTTTCCTACATCCTACTACGCTTGGGATACTCAAAGTACTACTTGGAACCAAAATTGGAGAACAATCCCTTATAGCACCAACTATCAACCTCAATCCCAATTCTACATGCCTTATCCAAATATGCCAAGTACTTCATACAATCCAACCATGCAAACTTATTAGTAGGCGTATAATCCTAATATGTACCAACAACCTATGTAGTTTCCACCCCCTCTAGATCAATTTCTACTAGCAAATACCAAAACAACACCTCCTATGCACCAATTGCTACTTGCACCTACTAACAGATCACCCCCATAGGCACCAACTAATACATACCCTCCACGACCTACACTATATCCTGTACAACCCGTACCTAACCCAAATCACAATAGGACACCTCAACCAGTGCAAAACATAGATATCCAACCCTTTCCAACATACATGATTACGTCCATCCCTATGAACAAAATTTAGTTATGATCAGGGAAAATAGTTAATAAAATCAAATAGGTTGTGGTTATTGAGGAAGAGGTTCCCTCCTCGTCACCCAAACAATGAAATACAAAATGAAAAACAACAAACAAGGAAAGAAGAATTAATTGAACCACCATACCCGGAGAGACTAATAGTAAGGAAAGAAGAGGTACCGCTTGAATATGACTTGGAAAACAACCTTAGGAATGTTTGTACTAAAATATCACTTTTACAAGCAATCCAAGACATCCCTATATACACTAAAATTTTCAAGGATCTTTGCAACAAGAAACCAGGGAGAAAAGGGAATAAAAAGTAGATTGTCAAAATCATGAGTCAAATGTCCACGATGATCAGACATGCTTGCCAAATACAATGACCCTGGAAATGACATCGTCACTATTAAAATAAATGGAGTGCTTCTGCCAAATACTTGTGTAGATTTAGGGGCTACAATAAATACAATGACGTACGAAACAATGATATCACTACAACTACCTAGATTGAAAACCACCCCTATCCTTTTAGAGATGGTAGATAAATCAGTTGTAAAACCAATAGGATCCTTGGAAGATATAGTAGTCACTATTTCCTACTGTAAATATCCTATAGAATTTGTAGTCATTTCTCCAAAAACATCTAGACTTGGACACCCTATGGTCCTGGGAAGGCCATGGCTAGCAACTACAGAAACCGTCATTGGATGCAGAAATGGGGAAATGACCATTTCAAATGGGTCTCACAATCAAGCATTGTCCATCTTTCCACCTTCTCAAACAACTGGAAAAGTACCAGTATGGCTCGAAAATACTTATGGAAACAAAGACTACATGTTTCCGTTACTAACACTAGAACAGTCTAGAGGTCTCTAGGAACACTCTGATGATCACATTTTGCAACAGTTCCTAGATAATAGTTCTTGTATCAATTATCCCCTCTCGTTTAATGGTTATCAGTTTGTGTTTAGTGATGAGTTTTAGGAAACCCGCCATCCAACCATCTTCGCCTCATTTTCCACCATGGAGGAAAGCCACGAGCTCACCATAGAACATGTGGAAATATTTGAATGGAAAATTCTAGATATTGGCATAGGATTGACTGCAGAACAAAGACAAAAATTGATGAGCATGGTTTGTGAACAAACTAGAGAATTTTCATGGGATTACTTGGATATGAGGGGTATACATCTAGACACTTGCATCCATCATATCTACGCAAACAAAGAAATGAGACCTGTTTGGAAACCCAAGAGGCAAATGTACCCCGCATTAAAAGATATTGTTAAAGAAGAGCTTCAGAAACTTCTAGCCGCAGATTTCATTTACCCCATTTTTTATAGCAAGTGGGTGTCACCTTTGGTAGCAGTCCCAAAGAAGAATGGAAAATGGTGAATTTGTGTCAACTATAGAGACTTAAACAAGGCCACACTATGTGATTATTTTCCATTTCCTTTTATCGATCAAGTTCTCGACACACTCTCAAATAACAAATATTTTTTATTTTCTAGATGGTTATAGGAGATATAATCAAATACAAATAGCTGAAGAGGACTAGGAAAAGACCACCTTTACATGCCCATGGGGTACTTATGCATATAAATTCCTTCCCTTCTGTCTCTGCAACGGCCATGCCACGTTCCCGAGAGTTCTGCTTGCTATATTTCCTAACCTAATCCATGACTGTGTGGAAGTCTATATGGATGACTTCACAATCTATGGGGATGATTTCCCACAAACCTTGGAGAATATATAAAAGGTATTGGTCCATTGTCAAGAAGCTGACCTGGCCCCTAGTAGTGATAAATGTAGGATGATGCAAACTAAGGGAATTGTTCTAGGCCACCATGTATCATTTGATGGAATTCAAGTTGATCCAGAAAAAATCGAGGTAATTTCATGTATCCCTATTTCGAGCTAGCAAAAGGAGGTAAGAAGTTTTCTAGGGCATGCAGGATATTATCAAAGATTCATTGAAAATTTCACAAGAGTAGCAATTCCATTATTTAAATTGTTAACTAAATATGTTGACTTTGTATGGAATGTTCACTCGCAACAGGATTTTCAGGTACTGAAGGAAAAATTGTCTACAACTTCGGTGCTAAGAGGACCAAACTGGTCATTACCCTTTCATATTTGTACAGATGCTTCAGATACGGCACTGGGAGCAGTTTTGCGACAAAGGGCGGATAACTTTCCCTATGTAATTTACTTTGTTAGAAAAAATTTCTCTCCCACAAAATTAAGTTATACAGTCACTAAAAAAGAGCTATTAGTAGTTGTACATGCCATAGGGATGTTTAGACATTATATTACTAGTTATGAGACATTTGTCCATACAGATCATTCTGCTATTAGATTTTTAATTAATAAACTAATTACTAATAGTAGGATAACTAGATGGTTGTTCCTTTTACAAGAATTTAACATAACTATAATTGATAGGCCTCGAAGGGATAATTTGGAAGATGAATCTTTATCTCATTTAAATCTTACACAGGGGAGCATGCCAAAACTAGTGCCCAATGAATTCCAAGATTAATATCTATTTGCCATTTCTACCATTACTTGGCTCACTGATGTTGTCAATTATTTGCTATCAGGAAAACTGCCTCAGAACATGTCGACTCGGGAAAGGCATAACATAGTGAAAAGTAGTGTGAGTTACTCATGGATTGAGGGAGATCTATTCTATACAGGGCTAGGCTTGATTATAAGGCGATGTGTTGGGGAATACAAAATGCATGACATACTAAGCGCCACTCATAGTGAGCCTTATGGCATCCATTTTGCTGATAAAAGGACGTCATACAAATTTCTCCACACCAGATACTATTGGCCTACGATCTTCAAGGATGCCAAGAAGTTTTTTTAAAGTTGTGATGCTTGCCAAACAATGGGGAGGCTAGTGGCCTCTGATGAAATTCCCCTTCACCCACAAATTTCTATTGAACCCATTGAGAAGTGGCATTGGACATCGTAGGGCCCATCTCCCCAATGTCAAGTAAGAAAAAATATATTCTAGTATGTACTGATTACGTCACCAAGTGGGTGGAGGCTAAGGCACTGTACACTGCCATAGAAAAATTGGTGATAGAATTTTTTTCAAGGACATCTTTATAATATATGGGGTTCCACGCGAAATTGTCACTGACCAAGGAACCCAATTTACATCAAAGTTGGTCAACGTACTTACAGAAAAATACCAAGTGAAGTGCTACAAATAGACTGCCTACCACCCCCAATCTAATGGGCAAGTGGAGTCCACGAACAAGGTGTTGGAATCCATCCTCACAAAGACAATCCAACTGCATCACATAGATTGGGATGAAAAATTACCAGAGGCACTTTGGGATTACTGAAACACATGGAGGAATGTAAATGGGCATACTCCCTATGAGCTAGTATATTGTAAACAAGTATTTTCGTTCATTGGATTTCAAGTAAAAACATTTAGAACAACTATTCAATTAGGCGTTAATTTAAATGAGGCTCAAGAGCAAATATTGATGCAATTGAATGAGCTAGATGAAATTTGACAAGATACCTACCACTGAACTGCATTAGTACAGAACCAAAGAGCTAAATGGAATAATAACTTCATTAGGAAGAAAGTATTCCATCCAGGCAATAGGGCCTTATTATACGATAGTAAGTTTAAGCACTTCAATGGTAAATTTTCTACCAGATTGTTGGGACCACATGAGGTAATTGAAGTTTTTGATAATGGATCAGCTCGCAATTGTACTATTGATAATGACATGACTTCTTTTGTGGTAAATGTTCATTGACTTAAAGTTTATCATAATCCACTCTCACGTGATCAGTTTTTGGAGGAAATTAAAAAGGAACCAGGATTGGAGCTGATTCATGCAAAGGACCAACCCCTTGCTAGTTCAGTTAATTAATTTTTATCTATTTTATATCTATATAACAATCAGTTGTCATTTTTGTTATCCACAGGTGGTCCTCGCCAAATCCCATGTAGAATAAAGGAGGAATTCACCAGCAGAAAGTTTATCCCTTTAACGAGGCCTAGTGGATTACGTATGAAAAGGGAACTCATGGATCTCCTTTGGAAGCCTTCAAAATATCTTATGAAGCTCTCGAGCAATGGCTGATCGAGGATCATAAATTAAATGGACCAGTGGTAGTCTATGGATTCCTTGAGTATAGAATTGTTCTTTTCTGGGCTTAAGGAATGATTACGGAAAGAAAACCTGTGGAGTTTACTTTGGGCAATTTAGACTCTCTAAATAAGAATTCCTCGAGCACTAACTACTTTAGGCTTGTTAAAATAATAAGGTATTAGTAGTATAGGGATCCTCTGGGATGAGAATTATTCTTTTTAGGGCCCAAAGGAATAAGTACAGAAAAGAACTCCCCCACACCTCTGGAGCTCTCTTTCTAGCCATTTCTAGCTCCCTAAAAATAAATGCCCCAGGAATTCACCATTCAAGGCCTAGTTAAAATCCATGGATGGTAAGGAGTTCTTTATTGAGATAACAAGAAATATGGTCTACGGTATGCAAGCTAGAGATTTTAGGAGGGTGGAAGTTGAACTATACACTACACTATGTTCATTCCAAGTGTTTTTTTTGTTTGTGTCAATCTCAGAATCTGGTGCTACCTAATTCTATTCGGATGACTGTGTTCTTGGCTTATCAGAATACTTCTATGTCATAAAGGCCTCTACGCTTTACCTTGTTCAAGAACGTGCCTTGTATTGCACATACGGGCCCGAGATCTTGCTAAAGGAGGGTCGTACAGTCCCTCAACTATTGCCAAAACACATACGAGACCACCTTGCAACATTCATTCATGTAAATCCAGGCCTATCTGATATGTAGTCGAGGAATGCTCGGGACTATACATTTGCTCAGAATTAAAGAAAAAGTTCATATAATCAGTATTCTATCCACAACGGCATAGCATGCCAACCTTACAGAATCCGGGCACCATGCACACAATCGTACAGGGCATTTTTCAAACACTTGGAGCTCACACTCGATGACAATTCACTTAAGTGGTTGAGGTATGCACTTGTTTTTTATTGAATTTTACTAATGAGTAGTGAAGTGTTGATCATTTTGAAGCATGCCTCGAGATTTATCATCTAATCATCATAATCATCCATTTCACATCTATCCTGCGTAAGTCTCGATTTTATAAACAAATATCCCTCCAGTATTCCATAATCATCATTGACGATTCATCCCTATTGTTTCATAATAAATGCTCCCTACTTAGTTGTCACGGTTGTAGCCCATCGCCTCATTGTAGAGGAGCTCAAACGCTCTCCCCACAAACTACATTCTGCACTCAAGTACCTACGCTTCCCAATAGAGAAGGTGGAACAATTGCCACCTTGGAACCAATCCCTGGTATCCAATTGCCATTATGGAACCGATCCCCTATGCCATCTCAATTATCACAACGATTGTCTAGTGGTAGTTAACTAGAGAACACTTGAAGACAGGGGCCGAGAATTAATCAGAGTCTGGTAGCGCAAATTGCAATTGAACCATAGGCACCATGGGAGCTGACAGACATGAACAAACCTTCATTTAGTTCTTGTGTAGCCAAAAGTACGAGCAGTGTAAAGGAAGTATCAAAGAAAAAGGGTGGATTCCTCTTATCCAGAAGCTCGAAGGCTATAATGACCAAGTAGTGCTCGCATTGGCTAAGAACCTCGATGGTGAAAAGCGCCAAGTCGGAAATTTGAGCCTTAAAATCATAGAGGAAACAATTAATAAGGCCACGAATCTACCAACTGATGGTGAGAAATTATTCAAAGGTGGCCAGTTGGAAATACCAAGTTGCACATTATTCTTAAAGCCAGCTTACAAGTCAATTAGTTGGACAAAGGGGGTGCTTTGTAATTGCATAGAAGAGCGATGGTATCCACTCCTAACCATGCTACATCGTTTCATAACCTGTGAAGGTAGGTTTTTTGTGGTCTTCCTCTATAACATCCAGCTCCTGTTTCACTTCACAGAGGGTAAGCATCTCAATATCCATCATTTCCTAAGGTTGAGCTTGTGCAAAATGGCTAAGGGAATACAGTAACATGGTAAAAATCCCGACACAGAATTATATCACCATAGTTTGATCAAGATTTTGTTGGTTGTTGAGCTAAGGCAACAGAAGCAGTCGTCGGAGGACTTCCTCATAGAAGCATTCCCTAGATAGGAGACAAAGATGAAAGGCCAACAAGTATAGTCGGTAGATCCCTCAAAATTAAAGAAGACACTCCCCCATAAATGTATGTATCCACCCCTACTGATTCTCCTATCCCTGTTTTGGCACCCCCTGCTATGACTGTAAGTCATGTGAAGTATGGCACACGAAACGTTCTAAAGGAGACACCTGTAAGCCCATCGCGAAAGAGAAAATGTGATCAGGCAGTGCCCATTCAATCGGTCCAAAGGCCCATGATACAGAGTGATGCTCTGGACTCCCCAGAGAAACCCCCCTTCAATTCTAAAAGCATCACACTAGAGCCCAAGTGCAAAAGTCCCTCATTTCCCTGTAACACTCCCCCGATTGTTGTCCCACAATGACAATCCCCTATAGTCCCAATGGTCCACAGAGGAGGAGGTCACAACCCCAAGTAAGCTCCAAAGCCCAAAGGATATTACACGAGAGATGGAGGCTTTCTCTCCTACTAAACTGACAATGGGTGAGAACGATGCAAAACCTACCTCGCATTAGTTATCATCTAAGATGCATAAGGGAAAATCATCAAGAGGGAGTTCTTTGCAGAAATCCACAATGTCAGCTAACAGTCCTACACTGGATGCAGAGGAAAATTTCACAAGAAAGCTTGTGAAGTTGTAGAAGACAATAGCTAAACTAAGAGTATGCGCACAAATATAAGGTTTTGTTTCAATTTGTGAAGGGCATAAACCAACAAGTCCGAGATTCCAATATGAAGCTATATGCATAGAATGATGCCTTGGTACACAAAAGTAAGCACCTCCTACATTGGAAGGTAGCTCAGAACAAACATGTGAAACAATTAAACATTAAGGGAGTGGCGTTTCATTTCCATAATTGTTTGCCATGGATTACAAAAGGTATAGAAGTCGTAATTAAGACTGCTAGTCTATGACAACAATCTCCTTCAGTGGCACTATTCCTTTATGTTGGATGGATGAGGACATGCATTGGGCTAGGTGTGGGAGGATGTTGATCCTGAATTTTGTTCTTATTACTGTCATATTTAATTCCCATTTAGCCCCTTTTTGTTACCATGGAACCCATTTCTCTACTAAATCACTATCCTAAACATATCTCTACTCTCCACTTGAGGTAAACCTTCTCATGGTTGCGTTTAGCTAATTATTGGTAGATTTAAGTAAATAGAAGTGGCATATTCTTAAACTAACTTATTATTATTATCTAGTGTAGGCTCTCAGCAAAATGTGCAGGTCGATCCCTAGAAGGAGCAGTTGATGAATGAATTCCTTCTACCTCGGTACTCAAGGGATATATGCAGATGGGTGCTCAAATAAAGAAATGGATAAGGTTGCAGCATGTTATGGAAGATGAGAGGGTGAAGCCACAAGTAGCACACATGATGATCCTGATATCGTCACCCGATTTCCCTTGATTGCAGCATATACAAAATTGGGAATTGGTTACGAATGGATAGACCAATTCAAGATGCATGTTTGAACCAACTCACCCGAAATGAGTAATGTGGATTCACTCATTATTTTTAGTTTATGTCTAACTGTTAGTAAATTCCTATAAAGGCGATTGAACGTAGTATGTCAGGGGTTGTAGACTGTAGCACTGTGGCACTGAACTTATGAAGTAGTTTTGATGTATGATCAAATCAGTTTGAATAAAATGGTATTGTTATTGTTCTGAAGTGGTTTACAAATGCGTTGATGGAATAAAGTTTATGTTTTAACTGTGCATCGAATCATTTAAGCTACTATAAGTTATCCAACCCCAGGTGTCGCTGGGCCCACCCATCTGGGATTGTTTGTATTTTGAAATAGCAATGACACTGTAACCCTATATTTCCTTAATTCCCTTTTACAGTTCAGTCATGTGAACTATTATTTGGTTGATTGATTGTTGGTTATGATTGCAGAAGTCTTTTCCACTTTTATGAATCACAATTGGGTTTTGGTGTGATTTGTGCCTTTCGAACCAGAGCCACCCCATCACTTTGTTTGTCGTCACCAGGAATTCATTATATGGTAATTAATATATTGATTTGAATTGTCACCCATAGGGGATATCAGAGTCCCTAACTCTTTCAAATAGCTCTATATGAAAAGTGATTTCAATTGAATGAAATAGGCTTTATCTATTTTCCATAAATCAACCATTGTTTCATTAAAGAGAATCGACTTAAATCAATCCCAATTGTAGCATTACAGAGGCGTTGAAGATAGGCTCGCACTATCTAGATCATTCGAGAGACTTAATGAACTTAATTAAATTATCGAATTGGTCGTTCAATTACATGTTTGTTTGGGTTTCACAAGTGATCAATTGACTTGTTTTACTATGGATTGATGCACTGTGAACTGGTATAAACATTCCAGGGATGTTCCCAAAAGAACCATTCTAGAGTTACCATTTATCTCCTCTAATGATTCAATTTCTAATATTGGCGGTAAATTGAAATGATCATCCTCACTTTTGTGCAAACGATAGTCTCATTTGAATGAATGACTCCTTTCTCACATGTTAGGGTGTTTAATCCATGAATAGATAATCATTCTGACTTACAACAGCATAGTGATTTGTTTGATTGTAGCATAGAATTAGGTATAGCCTTCAGGATTGATATCTGAGCTTTAAGTGAGACAATTAACGTAGTTGTTTTCATTTATTATAATTCTATAAGTAATCCATTGAATGCAAAACAACAAGATAAAGCAAAACTGAGTAATTCCTCCAACTGGTACTTGAACCCTAAACCTTGATTTGGCCATAAACCATTAAATACAGAATAATTGGTTGATTGAAGCATTAAAAGGATAGATCACTTGTTTAATTAGTAGTTGGATTGTTATATATTAGTTATCATTGTTTGCTCCGCTAATGAATGATTATGACATGAATAGTTTAATAAGTTGAGTGGTGATTATCATAGGATCGTTTGATTGCTTTAAAAGAATTGTCATTATAGAATGCTTATTGAAAATGATTGAGTGATTTTTCTTATAGAGTGTAGTACCAGCATGCAAAGTTTGATTAGAATTTGGTGTGAATAGAAGTTCATTTTTACTAGGAATATTCAGTTAAGTACAGATTTGAATATTGGGATTTGTGAAGATTTTATGTAAGATTAGATTGTTGGGTTTGCTCGTTAGATGATAAGATTTGCAAGTATTTCTTTCATAAATCATTAATAAGGAAAACATTAAACTCTGACGTAGCCTGAATAGAGGAAGCACAAGTCAATTCATGCTTACGAACCTTGGGTTGATAATTAATCTTAAGGGATCTAACCTGCAAATTAATCTCTCATCATAGACTATGGTTATGTATCATGGAGTTGGGGTTGCTCCATGTCCAGCCTAATATATACTTGGTGGGGTGGTTTCCATGCACCGCCCCACCCATCCCCTCTCTATCACCCCATACAAGATAAATATTTTAGTATTCATTCCAAAAAATTTCATTTCAAGTCTACCTGAGGTAAAGCTTCCCAATTGTATCTCATTTTCATTTCCTAGTCCATGCATCTTATATTAGCCAAAATATCTGAAACTTTATTTTTCTTGCACCTAACATGCCAATTGAAGACAAATAGTGTATGAGCGATAACAAGAGTATTCTCCCCTAGGATATCGTCTTGTCTCCATCTTTTAGAGACTGTGCTTGAAGAATACTTATGAATGATTTTGGTGCACATATTGATGGTAAGTTCGGATTAACCTACAATTATAGGCTTAGAAAAAATTGAGAAGTGAGAAAAATTTAAGCCCACTTCTAAAGCTTTAAGTTTACTGTTGGGTGTGAAGTGTGACTATCTACTTTATTAATAGGTATCTTCTTATTGAACCCCAATTCCTAATGCGACAACAACAATGCCATTTTAATCACCATTAGGGGTCCCAATGTGGGGGGGCGGCGGGGGTTGTGTGATGACAATGATTTTATGAGCCCCCCCTTAGAGGGGATTTTGGGGAAGTGCCCCGGAAGATAAAAATAGATGTAAAATTTCCTTATAAAATATTGTAATTTCGTAGTCAATATGAGTCATTCATTAGGTAGATGATCTCACGGTAGAAGTTTTGTTTAATTTAGGTTTTTTCCCCAGAAGGAAACCCCTCACTATATATGAGGAAATTTTATTGTGGTTGGGCATATGTGTATTCTAAGCGAGAAAGAGAGAGGAGATGTTGTGAGAATGAAGAAGACATTATAGCAGATCTGTTGTAGGTTGTATATCCTTATTTTAATGGATAATATAAAAGGAAGGATTGGATATTTCTTTGTCGATGTAGCCCAAACTAGGTGAACCACATATATTTGCGTCTCTCTTGTTTTATGTGTTTTTTTTGTTTGTATTTCTAAAATATTTTATGTCTACCATTTCTCTGTAATATATAATTTTCTAACAATTGGTATCAAATCCAAAGGTTTGTTTGGTAGATAACATCACAAGAGAGTAGGGATTTTGGTTTGAGCGGGAGAAATGGCAGAAGATGGTAGGTTTAGGCTACAGAAATTTAACGACCAAAACTACCAGCTATGGAAGATGTAGATAGAAGATTATGTGTATTGTAAGGATCTGTACCTACCATTGAGTGGAAATCTAAAGAAGTCAATGACTATGACAAATGTAGAATGGGAGCTTCTCGAATGAAAGGTGCTTGGAACAATATAGTTCTGTTTGGCAGCGTCAGTGGCATTCAACATTTCAAAAGAAATGACAACAGAGTGTTTAATGACGACATTGGCCAAACTATATGAAAACACGTTGGCCTTAAATAAGGTATTTCTTACGAAGAGTCTATTTAGTATGAATATGTCAGAAGGTGGATCTATTGTTGACTTGACCATTTAAATGAATTTAATATGGTTTCCAAGAAGTTAAGTTTTGTAGGGGTACGTTTTGATGATGAAGTTAGGGCTTTGTTATTTCTGTGTTGAATGCGAGAAAGTTCGAATGGTTTAGTTATGGGCATTAGTAAGTCTATCTCTAGATATAATAATTTAAAGTTTTATGATGTTGTCAATGCCATCCTTAGAGAGGAAATGTGATGGAAACGCTCAGGTGAGACATCAGGTAATACTTTGACTGCAGAGACTAAGGGAAGAAAATGGGAAAGAGGTAAGAGGCTAGGATGTTGTAGTATGTCAAGGAAAGGTCCAAATTGGGGAGAGTGTGCTAGAAATGTGGGAAGAAAGGACACTTGAAGAAAGACTGTAAGTCTTGAAAGGGAAAAGAAGGAGACATGCAACAAGAGAACAATCATGAAGAAAATGTGACAGGTGATGCGTTCAAATATGCTTTGATTCTTTCATTAGAAAATATTATTGATGCCTAGGTGGTATATTCAGGGGCCGCATTCTATTCCACACTTGATAGGAAACATTTTGATGATTATGTTCAAGGAAATTTTGGAAATGTTCGTCTGGGTGATGATAAACCCTATAAAATTGTTGAAATTGGTAAAGTTTTCATAAAATGATAGAATGGAAACCAATGGATTTTGTAGGAGGTAATGTGTGTTCTTCATTGGAAGAAAAATATAATTTCAACAAGGATGTTGGGATGTGAAGGTTGTGTAACTACTTTTGTAGATAAAACCTAGAAGGTCACTAAAGGAGGTCGGGTAATAGAAAAAAGGAGAAAAGGTTGGTACATTGTAATTTCTGGAATGGAATTTCTAATTATGTTAATTATTTAATGCCCATAGGAGTAGTTAGATCATTATGTCATCATAGCCTCTGAAACATGAGTGATAATGGGATGCAAATTTTTCACTCAAGAAATTTGTTGCTAGGTTTTGAAGCATGTTGATTTAGATTTTTGTGAGAATTGTGTTGATGGAAAACATAAGAGAGTTATATTTATCAGAGTTGGGAAAGAAAAGAAGAGCGAAAAATTAGAGCTTATGCATACAGATGTATGGAGAACTTCTTAGGTATCATTTCACATTGGCTCTTGGTATTATGTTGCTTTCAATAATGTTGTAACTAGAAAAATCTAGATTTATTGTATTCCAAATAAATCTAATGTATTTGATACTTTCAAGAAATGGAAAGATTTGGTTGAGAATGAGACAGGAAAGAAGTTGAAGTGTCTCAAATCAGAAAACAAAGGAGAATATTGTAGGAAAGAGTTTGATAAGTGATGAGGCTAATCAATAAGTACATTATAAGGGCCATGATGCCATCCTCCAGTTTTAGAACTATCTCTTTCTCACATTTATTTACATTTTTTGCTATATTATGCTTAGTGAGAAGGGTAAATGATGTTTCTTATGTCATTTGGTGTAATATGGTTTAATTTAGGAAATTGAGCATTTCTTAGATGATTTCTATGCAGGGATTAGAGTAGATGATATGGAGAGATTCTATGGGTTTTCCACCTCTTTAACTCCCCCAATTATCCCAAAATCACAACACTCTCTCTCATCAGCTCAAGGTCATTGGAAGCCAAGCAAGACAAGGTCATTAGTAGCTAAGAAAGTGTAGTTAATGAGGAACAAGGTCGACCATTCTCAAGTTGTGGGGGAAAAATATTCATATTCTCTAGGGAGCTTCTAGTAGGTACCCTCTGGTATAAATACAAGTGTAAAAGTGCTCATAGGATTCACTTTTTGTTTTTAGATAAGTCTCTATTAAGCTCAAGTACTTGGCACTATTATTTTTTACTGTTATGTGATGTATTAGACATTGATTCAATGGTAATGATATTTTTCTTATTGGTTCATCACTAAGTTAGTTTCAGAGGGCTGAGGCTCTTGGGTTTGGGAAAAAACCCTATGGCTTAGGTCCCTCTTGTGTATTTGTATCTCTTTTTCATTCATATTTCTTATTAGTTTCTTGCAATTTATTATAGAATAATCCATAAAAAATCTATGATTGCAACCTCTACTTCGTCTTTCTCATGGGAGCCTATTACGTTTACAACCATAGTCCAAAAATATTATGTTTAGGATTTCTTGGAAGAAGATTTACGTTGGTCATCTTGTTGTTCATGTTCTTACTATAGCTTAGGAGTGATTTATCAGAGTTTTGGCATATATTAGATATAATTTAAATTCATCTTATCTTTTCCACTACTAGTTTTTTAATTTTTTCTATGACAAATGGTTATGTACATGTGATGGTTGAAGGCATGTTTGGATATGAAGGAAAGGGAACCTTCACCTCCTCCATCTTGGACTTCCTCACCTTCTCTTCTGAATACAAAATTATTTCCTAAAAGTTTTATTCATGAGATCATTTTCCCAGACCACCGAGAGTATCTCTCCTAGTGCAAAATAGGCCTTTACAAGGATCTGAGCTTCGATAGGGGCTTTGGCTACCCTTCAATTATCTACCTGTTACAGGTCTATTTGGGCACATCACTCTCGAAAATCAGATCAATACAAATAGGGCTTATGAAACCCTAATTCAGTTGCTACATGCCCCAGACAAGTCATCAAATTGAATGCTTTCATCCATGAAATTTTCCTAGTGTGAAACCCTATTCAAATGCCTCCTTGGGACACCAATGCAACCTTGGTTAGGGGTAATTGCACTGTAAAGTAGGTAGGCCCATTCAGACCCGCATTGCAATGCACTTAGACCCACTTTGACTTGCACTGGGTGAGGATGAGTGAAATTGAAAGAGCATTCTGGAACGATGCCTAGCTCTTATGTAATCCTATGAGCTCGACCTTGGATAACCTATGGATCAATTAGCCCTCTATCCTGTCCTCCCTTTCTCCATGGAAACTAACTCCAATTTTGGAAAACCATTCAATACCCAATTTATGACAAAGCCACTTGCATTTCCCTATAAATTGACCACTCATCATAGTGAGTAGGGGCTAGAATTTGGATGTTGATGTGGAATATTGTTGGTTAGAGACCTAAAATCATTGCTAAGTAATGTTATTCTACTAGATCGATGTGCTATTTGTGCGATGACGGTTTGGAATAAGGTGGATGACTGACAAGGGATCGAAAGACATTGGGTGTAACTCCTCCTCCTATCAATCAATAAAGTTGTTTGTTCCTTTTCCCATATTTTTGTTTATATCTATGATGAATATATGTTAAAATGTTCTCTATTCCATTTGTTTATAGTATAAATATCATATGCTTTGATCATTTTCATCTTCTGTTTATGTTGGTAGGTACCAGTTGAGCGAATTTGGTTCGAGCGGGAGCGACGAGATCAATTGAAAGGAGATCAAAGGAAGCAAAAGATCACAAGTAGGTTCCTTCATCTCATCTATATATTGTAGGAAAAGGTTAAACCACTTTCCTTCTATTGTTATAAATCTAACTACCCACTTAGGGAATATGCACTTATCCATAGGTATACATTCCATATAACAAATTGGTGACCATACTAGGGAATGACTGTCATTCATGGTAGTTTACCCTCATCATATTACATCGTAGTAGACTTTACTTGACTTCATTGATCTCTTTTTGGTCATAATTATGTGTTTTTTGATCAGAAAGTGTGCTTAAATGTCTCCTGATTGGGCTCTCTAGCACAAGCGCAGTGTTTCTCTTGACATAGTGCCCTGCAGAGCAGCATTAGCTTAGACACAGTGCTCTACAGTGCACTGTCTCCCACACATGGCTACGTTGATCACTGCCAAGATAAAAATACCCATGTTTTGTTTGGTTTTTTCAAAATTTTCTTCTGATGTTTTTTACTAAAAGATCAATGTTTTGTATGGCTCTAAAACAAATTTTCATTTCTTCTCCTAGTGCTGCTTTGGCCTTGATTGTTTAGTGCTTCCTAAGAGATTTCTTTATCAATATCAATTCATTGTCAAAGTCAGTTTTCATTGATTAGTATTTTATGAAAAGGAATTTTTGTAAAGTCTTCATTTCTTTGAAAATAAATTGTCGTAAAGTCTTCGTTTCTTGTGAAAAGCATTGATTGATCATTTGTGCATTTAGTTTCCTTATGTTCATCTCAACATTAAAAGAATGAAAAAAAAATATGCATAATGAATTTAGAAGTTTGTGTGTGCTTGTAGGAATGGTATAGGGAAAGTTGCATTAGATGTGCTCTATGCTCTTTGTTTAAAGATTTTGGTTGCTCTATCCCTTTTAGTTACAGTTTTGATTGTTTGAATCAAATGAAAAGAATATTTCTCATTTTAGTTGCATTCTAGGAGTTTTAGAAACATCACATTGTAACCTGAAAGGAAAACGTTTAAATAAGATTAACTAAAATTTATCACAATTAACCTAATGGAGCATTGCAACTTAATGCATAACATTTAGATGTGTAGGCTAGACACCTATTCCGATGTTGTTAAACATAGAAGCTGTCACTAATCGTTTGTGATACATTCCGAGTGTGATACCCCATTCCACGTATGTAAGTATATTGTAGCTTATCCATGTACTTTCGGGTATATGGGGCGGTCTTATAGTACGAAAAGTATAAATGAATGCTCTCACTATGCAGTTTTTCATAAGACATCACTAACATGGATTCAGCCTCCATGTACTCTTAGGTATATTTGGGAGAACTACATTAGGTTGCTATCCATCAATAGGTAACTGAGTTGGCTGCATTATATATTGTGATACACCGAAAACAACATTCCGGAGATTTCCTACATATATGTTAAGTCCATGGTTTACTGAGGTAGTATATTGTAGTTCACAGTTACTTGGTAATCCTTTTTCCCAGATTACCCTTTTTTATTTCTTTTTTTAATAAAATCAATCAGAAATTGTGGCATAAAATGAACCTTTACCCTGTCACTCATGGAGGACAAGAAGTAAACCTCATTTACCACCTGAAGCTACAACTAGTGAGCAAAAGTGGTCTCATTTAACTTAGTCTAGTACATCACAAATTTCTGGTCCTTCCTCTGGTTTACCAGAGTCACCTATACCAGTAATTACTATGATCCCAGTTACTCCTACAGTTACTAGTTTATCTATTACTGAAGTGGAACCTTTACAATTCCTTGGCAACACTAAAAGTGAATTTAGTGAAACGGTAACCGAAGTTGTCTAACAAGAAGTTGATCCTCGACCAAAAGTTTTTCAACAAGAAATTACTTATGAACTTGAATCTGTTCAACTAGAAGTTGATCCTGAACCTATCACAGTTCAACCAAAAGTTACTTCTGAACTAGAAGTTGTTCAAGAAATTCACCCTGAATCCATTGCTATTTTACCAGAACACTTGGATCTCGAAGTTGAACAATTAGAAGTTGTTCCAGTACCAGAAGACGATTGACCGGTTTATCCTCAGACATATGTAACTGTTGAGACTTCTCCTTTACCACAGAGTCAAACACCATAAATTTATCATGGACCCAATAGTTAAATCCTTCCACCTAGTTTGATTTCTATTGGAGAGGAATCCGAAGAAGAAACTTCACCTAGAACTCCAACTTGTTTTGGAGCAAGTATTTATCTTTATTGTTCTTATCCTCATTAAGCTACTCCTTTTGATATTCTTTACTTTCAAACTCCCGTAGATTCATTAGGACATTTATTGGTCATTTGACTATGGTTGAAAAGACATCCCAGACTGTACAATCTGTTACAACTGTGACAAGATCTATTATTGCTACTTCTTCGATGTCTACCACAACACCTGAGTCACATATGTATGTTGTTCTGTGCGTCCCACTAAGTTACCAATCATTATCTAGAACTCACTCTGGTGTTGCTTCTAGTCCATGGTCGTCACCCATGTCATCCACAAGACTTTTACCTGGTTCTTTACTTATGGATACTGAACAGTTTGATCCATCAAGTCAATATCAAGTTGGTCCATCTGGTTACCATCCAATGTATCCACTTTACATTGGATTACCTCCATATGGATAAAAATATGTCTAATATGCTTATCCTCCATTTTCTAGGGGGCAATCATATGGTAGTATACCGTCATCTCTAGGTCCAACTTATTCTGGAATGGTTGTTTGTGAATGGAAACCTACAATTCCTATTCAACCAAGGTTTGTGTATCCATCACAAGAAATGTAATCTGTTTCATTCACACCTACTACAACTTTTTTTTATCAATTTACCACAGTCATAAGCTCAGTTGATTAAATCTCAACCTTTGCAAGCTGGTTCTTCAACCTATAACCCTTAAGCTTCAGGTCCACAGACTCAGTCTTCTTAGGCCATTTTACAACAACCGTTTTTGTTTGGAATCCAACAACCTTAGGCCAGTTTACCATTAACTGGGATGACTCAGACTTATACTGGTCTAATTTATTCACAACCTAGTCAAACTTACATTGGTAGGAACAACCATTACATCAAAAACCATGGAAGCCACAATATCAACAATAACAACTCCAACAGTACCAAACTTATCCTGGACTTGTTCAACAAGCCTATGTTGAGTTTGGTCAATAACAAGTTTACCCAGGTCCTGGTCAACAAGCCTATTTTGTGTTTGGACAATAGCAAATTTATCCTAGTGCCCAACAACCACCTTATACTTGATATGCTCAAAAAAGCTACCCCTATTGAGGTTACTAGCAGAAGATTCCGTATGCTAGTATGTAAAGGCCTATTGCCGAGGCAATTCCATCTTACCCTGGTTATGTTGAACTTGACCTAAATCAACAATTGCCTTTTGTCACAACACTTGAATTACCGGTAAATTGGCTTACCATTGATCCCATTCTTTATGCACCTTGGTGGCCAGTGATTCCATAAAAAATCCCTTATGATATTCCTAAGTTTAATGGAAACCTTGGAGAAGATCTGTCCAATCATGTTATGACTTTTAATTTATGGTGTTCATCCAACTCCCTAAATGATGATTCAGTAAGACTACGTATTTTCCAACGAACGCTTACTGGTCCGGCGACAAAGTGGTATATTGAATTACCATGAGCTTCTATGACAACTTCACATCCTTACCGACAAAATTTTTAACCCACATCTAGCTACTCATCAGATATGAAACTGGAATGGAACTGTTGACCAACTTCAAACAGATCACTTCCACTCACATTTCTGATCATATTCATGAGTGGTTTTATCATCGTCAAATGGTCAAAACTTTTTTTCCTAATTAGCTTTTAACTGAGTGGTTTACTAAATCCTTGTCACCATCTATCACTAAGGATGTGGCTAAACGAAGAGTTGTTACTGAAGAGCAAGTAATTGCTTGTGCCCAATACTTCAACTTGATTTACACCAAGTCTAGCATGCTCTATGATAAGATTTCAAATGCACGTAAACCACCTTTTACTGTTCCACCACCTCCATCCAGTAAGGAGTCTCATGCCAATGATAGTCCGATAGGTTCTTCTAGGACTCAAACAGAAAGTATACCATCTTGTAAAACACTTGCTATTTCGAATCCAACTTCTAATGCACCTGATAATACACTTGCTTCTGAAATAAATACCATATCATCTGACAAAGGTAAAAATGAAAAGCATCCTAGAAGCATGAAAAAAGGAAAATCTAAAGGAAATAAAATCCTCCCCCTCAAGAGAAATCATCTAATTCCTCTTCTACAGCTAGTAAACCCTGTTACCCATGTTTAATTCGTAACGATGAGCACTTTACGCGAGACTGTCCTCACCGCTTGATCCAAATTGGATCCATGAAGATTATCAAAGTGCCATGACTGTATCAAAACCAGATAGAATTTGAATTTGTGAATAAAGAGCGATCAGGAAGACCTCTGGATAGTGGTAATTTGCAGCTAGCAAGGAACGTTGAGGACCTCAGTCAAAGCATGTTGACCGAGGCCAATGGAGACCGTACAGGAGGAAAAACTGGCACTTGGGAAGCCTGGCTTGGGAAATGGAGGCCATTTATGATGCATGATTATAGCTTAGCACTAATTGCACATCGCTGGGAAAACCCCTCGAGAAGGAAATCCCCAAAGCACTTGGTCGCATGGGAAGCCGGGAAACCGTGGGGAAACCGCTAAGGTGAAAGGCAGGTCGCGCGCTCCAAAACCGATGGTATATCGGGGGCACCCTTGGGCGGTAAGCGGATTTGGCTGAAAATGAGCGATTCTATTCAGTGCACGACACTGTCTGGCAGATGAGAGACAAAACCACCTCTCATTGCACACTAATGGTCGAGTAAGTCAACCATGCAAAATGAGCCAACGACACTGGATCTAGGGGCTCCAGATATGATGGTGGAGATTGCATGTGATGGGAAACTAGATTTGAATGGGGAATTAAGCCACGACACATAAAATTTTGAAGTCCAATTTGATTGCTAAGTTTGCGGATGAGTCATTCCACAGTGTAACTGAAATACCAAACCTTCGAGAAAGAGCTGGCACAGTTCGTGACAGGACAAGTGCCCACTTCCCTGGGAGATGTTGGCAATGATGCAGAGGTAGGGAACTCCAAATGAACAGTAGCAAGCGATCCGAATGGGTCGAAGAGGAAGTGAATAGTCAAGGAAAAGTTGGCTTTAAGCCATGAACAAACAAAGAATAGAACATAGGGGGAGAAGAGAAGGATGAAGATAGAGAGAGTGAAGAAGAGACAGTGAAGAAAGAAGAAAAAAACAGTGAGTCGAGCTGATCTAAGGCAGCATCGAGTAGATAGAAAGCTTGGGAGGTTCAAGCAATACCTGAGAGGATTTGTCAAGAATTGAGCACCACATTAGGCTCCTTCCATTAAAGACCAGAGAGGCCATGACTTGGAAAGGAAAAGATTCCATGTGCTCTAGTGGCTTGGGGAATCGAAGAACCACCCTACTAAGCATCCTTTGTTTCAGGAGACTCAAGTTGAGCTCCTCATTGTAAATATCTACTTTAAAGACACAATAGAAGAAGGCCACCATTAAAATCTAGACTAGAGATGTAGCCCTGGAGAATAAGGTGAACTCCTTATTAATTTATTATGTTCTTGTATTTGCTTACTGTGTTTCTCTTACTGTTTTCCATTTTTCCAGTGTCTGTGTATTTTGGAATTTGACCAATCCGTTGCCTAAAATGACATATACACACACCAGCACATGAGTCTGTAATACCTTCATTCATTAATTAATTAACTGAGGTCACTTACAAGTGATTTTCATATCAGGTGGTATCAGAGCTTTAGGTTGTTAAGGTTAGACAATCTTGTGTTGGTTTAGCTGTTGAATGCTAACTAGATCAAAGCTCAAATTAGGAGAAGGAGAGTTGGTCGAAACTAATCCTGAAATTGGGAGAGTCTATCCTCCATAGACAATGTGAGAGGAAGGTTCTATAGGGCTAGACCCTCAATTCATAGATAGTTTCCTAGCCATAAAGTCCATGGTAGAAGAAATGTATAGGGACTTTAGAAAACATAAGGATGAAGATTCATCAAGCTTCAAACAAGACAAAGGAGAAGATGACCCTCACTTCCATGACCACTCAAAAGACAAAGGGAAAGAAGAACTCTTTCTCACACCTCCTAATAGCCCTGAACACAAAAAGAAAGCATCTTTGATCAAACTAGATGTTAAATTTGATTTACCTATATATGATGGAGAGTTGAATGCAGAAAAGATGAACAATTGGATTAGAAAAATTGATGTTTATTGTAGAGTGCAGAGTATCAACTCAGACAAGAGCAAGGTTCAGCTGGCAAGCCTACATCTTGGAGGCACTGCCTTGGTTTGGTGGGAAGGCAGGACCCAAGCTGACATAAAAAGACATGGTAAGGCTATGTCCTTCAGTAGTGAATTTGTTTCTACAATCAAAAAGCAGTTCTATCTATTGGCCTGCATGCAACAAGGCATGATGAGTTGGCAAACTCTTCGACAGTTGAAAGGGAAAAGTTTTCAAGGGTACACTCAAGAATTTAGAAAGAGAGCATTGATTCTAGGAATCTCATTAGACTCACCTGAGACTCTATTGAAGTACAATGGTGGTCTACATAGCTACATGAGGCACAACATCCTCATGTTTAACCCCACTAGCATATATGAGGTGTCTGTACAAGCTACTCATCTAGAAGCTAGAGGAAAGAATGGAAATCTAGAAGTTGGGGGATCATCCCAGTCCACTGTAAGCAAGAAGAAAGAGAAAAGAAAGTAGAAATGGAAAGCAAGGAAGGCTAACACTACATAGAAAATAAAAACTTCATGCACTCACTGTAAAAAGGATGGGCATGATGATGAGCACTGTTGGATTCTACATCCAGAGCTGAGACCTAAGAAGTTCAAGGGCAAGAAGAAGAAGAATGTTGTAGCTATTCAGAAAGATTTGGGGTCAGACTCAGGAGATGAAACAACCATTTCAGCCGCAAGTATAGGCAGTTTTCCAATTTAGAGAATTTTGAAATCAAGAAGCAGGTGTAGGAGTTGCTCGAGAAGGGGTTCATCAGACCTAGCACATCACCATGTGGGTCACCAATTGTTTTGGTGAGAAAGAAAGATGGTTCATGGATAATGTGCATTGATTATCAAGCACTGAATAAGATACCAATAAAAAATCATTATCCCTTTCCTCACATAGATGATCTGCTAGATCAATTGAAAGAAGTTGTTTACTTTTCCAAGCTAGACTTGCACAATGGATACCGTCAAGTCAGAGTTGCAGAACAAGATGCATGGAACATTGCTTTGAAAACAAAGTAGGGATTGTATAAGTGGCTGGTTATGCCTTTTGGCTTAACTAATGCTCCTACTATTTTCATGAGATTAGTGAATGATGTACTTTTCGAGTCATAAAATTGTTCTTTTTCACCTCTATTTACCCCACATTAACTTATCAATCCAGGAACGATTTTTTATCTCAAAGAGTGTACACAGTTTGAGGCGGTCAGTTGTTAGAGTAATGCTAGTAGTATAGTGCTCAAAATGCAAGAGTAAACGGATGCTTAAAACAAGATCTACTTACAACAAAACACTTTAAGACTTAAATCATTCAACTGGAAAACTAAGTAAGTTGTCAGTCAAGGGTACAGTAACAGTAACTCATCACTCTGTAAACTAATGTAATCTGAAGATAATCAAGGAGCAGATCATCAACATGGGAACTAGACAACAAATGTCAATGCTCACTACAGTTTCAGATTGTTCAAAGCAATGGAAATGCAGCTAACAGGAAATGGAACAACAACTATAATTGAAACAACAAATAGGAAATGGAATAGCAACTAGTTCTTATGGATAGTGGAACCTTATTCTAAGGAGATAGTGGCAGCAATCCTATGCTACAAAAATCAGATAGCAATCCTTACTCTAAGAATAAATCGGACAACAAATGGAAATAGAACAACAACTGATTGGAAATGAAATATAGAACAACAATTACAGCCAATTGTGAATGTACAGTAAACTGAAATAAATAAGACACACAACACACCTTGATATTGAGATAAACAGTGATCTAACTCTGATACCACAAATATTAATCTCAATTACAAAGGATAATGATCACAATTCGTAATGGAGCATCAATGTCAATTGAACAAAAATCGTGATTAAGTATAAACCATAGCTGAATACATTAATACCAGGTTAAGAATGTTACAGCCCGGTTACTCTGTAATTGAACATAAATAGAATTCTGTAAGGAACAACAATCTTACATCAATGATTAAAAGAACAACAATGCATTACAAGGTCAAAATGAACAATACGACATTCCTGTCACAGAGAGTGATATTGTAAATATAACAGAGCTGTGATGTAAAATAACAAAACACATCAGATTACCGAACAAAGCCGATAATGAAAACCATGCACGAATTAAAGATAATGGTACAGGAGCAAGTGTTCCAGCAGGGCCGGGCCCTTAGCCTCCAAGGATACACCACTTGAGATTATTCCAGGATCAAAGATGGAACATCAACCAGATTTATATTAAAGAATCTAAGCAGACTTATAGTGGATCACTCCTTAATGAGAGTCGATGATCAATGTTTTAAATACAAAGAGAAATTACATAAGAATAACAACAGGTCTCCCTCGGGCTAGCAGTGTTGCCCCTTTTTATAACAACCGAGCGGAGATATCAATGATGAAAAAATAGTTAAGATTGCGATCCTTCAGGACCAAAGGATCTTGAGGGATTCACCAAATTGTTAATTCCAGTTATCCCTTTGTTCTCTTGCACCGATTCGATATCTCGTTTTTCTTTCCTTGGTTGATACACTTCAATCTGGATCGCCTTGTCTACATATGGTTTCCCGCCACAGACACAGTAATTAACTCTGCCCTATCATTTTCTTTGGGATGGAAATCTTTTGTTTTTCCCTTTTTCTGCATAAGAAAATGGTGATCATTAGTTGTTTTGCGTTACATACAAATCTCATAGATGTTTCCTTAATTTCTTATTATTTACCTAGTTCATGATGTAAAGGGATTATGAGTTTTTAAAGAAAAGATGACAAAATAATAAATAAAACATACCTTCTTCAGTACTCCACACACCCCCTTGCTTACTCTTTTTCATGCCCTCATGAAAACATTGTAATTGACATGTAAGGCAGTGAGATAGTAAGTCAGAGACAGGATCTCATGTGGTGGTCTACAGCCATGATGCCTAAATAGGTGTTCAAAAAGATGGCCTTTCTAACCCCAGGTGCAGGGTGCCAAATAATCGGTCTCCTGAACCTATATCCTAACCAAGACGGCCCTGCCCTCAAGATCAGTTCACCATAGAGGCTCAAGCGATCAACGACTAACTTAAAGTTTTCATAATTAAATGGTTCCCTGAGTTGGATATTTCGATTAGAGGTCTGATATCAAAATATAGTAGCCATAATGGCAAGGTCCTTGATGGTAAATAGGTGTTCTATCCCTTGCCGATTGATTGTTGTATGTATCAGCCCTAATGCTTCAATTATGCCCAGAGTCCTCATGAGATTCCTATGTTTATTCCACAACTGTAATGGATCTCTAGCCTCAGCTCTTACGCATAATTCTAATCCGTTTTCTTGTCTTTGGAAGGCATTATAGGCTTTAAGCCATTTTATTTGATTAACTCCAATCGAAACAAATGCCTACAATTGGATATCCCCAACGAAAGGGCCGGGGTTCTGCTCTATTTCTTGATCTAACATGAGGTTATGTAGATATAATTCACACAATAATCTTTGAACCTTTACTCCATAGTGCTTACAACAATTTATAAAATCATCAATAGTATTAATTTGTATAGGGGCTCCTACTTTAACAACCTTAATTTTCAATTACAAATATCGTTCCATTGAAAACAAGGCATAATTCTTAGTATGGCCTCTACATGCTTGGACGTCAGTATACAAAGAGCATAAGGTATCCATCTTCTTGATAACTACATATAACCTATGAGTTACCTTTGCGACTTTTTCTTCTTCCTTTCGCCATCCTTCAAAAGCTTGGCTTTTGGATAAATTGACTTTCCTTAGTTGTTGTTGTAATTATTCATACTTTTCTCGAGAAACTATTTGTTGTATGATTTTTTCTACTGCTTATTGAGCCTACATCAAACCCTCTCATAGGGTTACTATCCTCAGATCATTGTCCCACATAGTAGTGGCAAGTGGAAGATTTACTTGAATCTTCTTATCGCATCACCTCGTGTTTATGGTTTGCATTCCTTCAGAAGACTGTGCCTCGGTCTAAACTTCTTTGTCCCAGGCCGATATATCATCTGTTTGTACTTCAACATGGGCAATAGTTGAATGTTGTTCCTTTTGTTTTTGAATGACATTCTACACTTCAATAGGGCTTTAAACGGCAGACTGTTCTTCAACAGGGTTTTGAACAGCAAACTGCTCTTCAATAGGGTTTTGAACAGCAGGCTGGACATGGGTCCTCTGAACCTTTCTATTGGGGCGTCTCACCAGAGTGGTTGCATGTCTTACAACTAAATTCATTTTTTCTCTCTTTCTCATTTTAAAAACCCTAATTTGTTTTTGAAGTCGTGCTATCACATTCAACAACCTTTGATGTTCTTTTCATAGTTTATTAATTTCTTCTGTTTTCTTAGAAAGAACAGTTTTCTGTTTACTCAAGCCTAGACTGTCATCTTGGCCAATTCCCTACTTTTCTTCTTGGGGTGATCCTTCGTTGTTCTATTTGGGTTTCTCAGGAGTAAAAACCTTAGCCGGTTCTGTTATTTCCTGGTTGATTTCTTTTTCCACCCCTTCTTCTTCCTCTAATTCTTCCGGTGTAGTCTAGCTGGGAACAGATTGTTCCTCTTCTATATCACTTTTCTCTCCTGTCATACTTTCATCAATAACAAGATGATTCTCTTCTTCTACTTCCTTGTCGTGTAATTCTTCTGGTGCATTTTGTCCTACACAGAATGCTCTTTTGGTTCTTCTTCAATCTGGAAGCCTAGCGGGCTGAGAGGTTGGGCATATTCACCCATATTGGCTAGAATTCTGGCCAATTCGTCCTCTTTCAATGAATTTTTCAATAGGCTCTCTTTGCATTGCTATGTCTCTTCTTCCTCCTACCCAGTCTGCTTGGTCTCTTCCTATGTTTCTGCTTCCTCATTTCCTTCCAATCCTTTCTCATTCTCTTCTCCTTTCAATTGTGGGGGTTGCTCATCCCCTGAATTGTCTATATTTACTGTTTGGCTAGTATTCCCTTGGGAATTTTCCAGCCTCCCTCTAATCCGTGCCAGTCTGACTGATTTCCTCCATTTCAATGCTCTATTTGGTGTATTGGTAGCATTCTTACATTTTGGGGCTAGCATAGTCAGTCCCCCATCTATCATGGCAATTAGCTCTTCCCAGCTACCTTGTTGCTAAGCAAGACTGTGGCTAACTATTAGTCATATCAGCCCATGGTGACTTACAACCGATTCTACATGTTGTGATTTTTTCATACTTCAGGCAATGTCATGAAGTAATGAATTTAAAATGCATGTATGTTCACAGATCATTTCTGTTTTAATACGGCTAAGAGTTTAAGGTGTCGTGGTCTTACCACGTCTTTCCTACCTTCGCAAGTGATGTAGCTCTGGATGATCTTTGCCAATTTTTCCCACGGCTCCCCTCATGCTGCTGGTAGGGCGCCCTTTCCTCTAATTGTCAGGTTCTGGCCTTCATCTTGGAAATTTTTTATGATCTTTCACAGTCTGTCATTCATTAGACTCCACATAGGTCCAGTGGCTGGCAGTCCTGAGACCTCTGCAATTATGTCATCGGTGACTGCTATGTGTCTCCCCCTTACTACAGAGTGATATTCATGCAAGTTCAGCAAGAATTCTATTGCTACGGTCTCGTTGGATTCCTGTAAATGATTAAGATAAACTACCCATCCTGCCCTTGCCAGGATTTCCTGTGCAGCATCAGAAACTATCAATACCTAAGGTTCTCTCCGAATTGATCTTCCTCCCATGCTTTAGCTCACTGTAAAAATGTAGAGGCGCAATGGAACAACAGGCTGTTCAAACTATTAGAAATATAGAGAAAATAATGAAACAGTAGGGCTCGTTCAAATCATGGGTCACTTACTAATTGCTACAGAGCATAATATGGAAATGGCTTGGGAACAACAAGTCATGCAAATTTAAAAACAATATACCATTGAGCCTTGCTATTTCAAAGTAAACAGTTTTCCGAATAATAGTTAGACACGTACACCAACAAATTATGAGGTCACCTACCTCCCCCCTGCAATGTGATAGGTCGTCCTCGGTCATCAAATGAGGGAGAGATGTGCCGAATTTCCATAGTATAGAGTCATAAAGGAATAGTGTATGCCAAAATGCCATGTTTTACAAAAGGTGGAGATTGCCGAAATCGAGGTGTATAGTAGGATCACTTAAGAAATAAGAGAATGCTATGATATGATGCAAGGTTGTGAGGATAGGACAACTGACGTGCACAAAAAGTCTGATGCGGTCATTATCAACTTTTTCCGTCATGATTGGCTGTAATAGACTTTCATGTGTTTAATGTTTCAAGGAAATGATATAAATAATCTTATGTGACATATTAAAAAGGTATAAGACAAAGAAGGGTGTTGATGATTACTATTGGTGTATAAGGAATGTGACTTCAATACCATTAACAGAGCTCTGTTGCCGAAAAGTGCCCATAACCTTGACAGAGTTGTTTGTTTCACCCATGGAACCATGATCCTTTGTGTATGCTTAGGACGTGTTGTGCAATGTCAAAATTGAGGCCATTATGCTGGCTTGCTAACTAGTTAAACCATAATGCCATTCACTAGGAAGGAGTGAAAGGTGGGTAGGCCGGCCCGTGATGACACCTCCTTTTCCAAGGACTCTTTATTTTTTCTGATGTGCCTCTTGGATCATATCCCTGGTGTGGTGGCCATAGTGGGAATGCCACTTCACTTTCTTCCTTATGATCATGGTAGGCTGGATCTTGATGAGACCTCCTATCCTGCCTCTGACAACCCATAAGTTATATATACATTTTTCTCTTTTTTTTTCCTTTTATAAAGTACTTTCGTATGTATACACAAAGGGTGATTCAACACTCCTTAAGAGTAGGAATGGTGGAAGAAGTCTTAACTTCTCAGTAGAAAAATATACCCTTTGTTTTTACTCCTTAATAATGATGAAAGAAGATTATGGGAATTTAAAAAAAGAACCACCATAATAAAGATAACCAATCATATCAGTATTAGTAGGATAATGACAGAAAAATTGATGGATAATTGTGTCATTTTTTCTTTCCTCTTATCAATTCAAAGAAATTTCTTGTAAAAATAACAATGTTATATAATTTACTAAATTCAGTATTCTCTAGTTTTGTATATGTTGCATAAGTGTATAGTTGTGCTCCAAAAGACTCGAAATTATTATACATTGAGAAGAATAGCAATTGTCCTTTAATTGGAACAGCAAGGTGAACAAGCATAAATAAAAGGAATACGATAATGTTGTTATCTCAAAAAGGAGGAAAAAAAGTACAAGTGTTGTTCCTTTGGAAAAGGAACAGCAAAAAACGCAAGTGCCATTCCTTTCGAGAAGGAACAAAAAACCCCAAAAGTGTTGTTCCTTTGGAAAAGGAATAGCAAAAAATGCAAGTGATGTTCTTTTGGAAAAGGAACATCAAAAACCAAAAGTGTTGTTACTTTGGAAAAGGAACAACAAAAAATGCAAGTGTCGTTCCTTTGGAAAAGGAACAACAAAAAATGAATGTGTTGTTCCTTTGGAAAAGGAACATCAAAAACCAAAAGTGTTGTTACTTTGGAAAAGGAACAACAAAAAATGCAAGTGTCGTTCCTTTGGAAAAGGAACAACAAAAAATGAATGTGTTGTTCCTTTGGAAAAGGAACAACAAAAACCAAAAGTGGTGTTCCTTTGGAAAAGGAATTGAAAAAACCAAGTGTTGTTCCTTAGGAAAAAGGAACAACAAAGTGGAGAAGGAAAGGCTAATACAAAAGTGTTGTTCCTTCGGAAGAGGAACAAAAAAATGAAAGTGTTGTTCCTTTGAATAAGGAACAACAAAAAAGAAAAACTGCACACAATTGTTGTTCCTTCAGAAAAGGAACAGAAAAAATAAGAGTGTTATTCCTTTTGGAAAAGGAACAGGAGAAAAATGCAAGCTTTTATTTTTGAAAAGAAAGGAATCAACAAGATATTGAAGGTGTTGTTCCTTCTAGAAGGAACAACAAAAACAATAGAATTGCTAATTCTTCGAAAAGGAACAACAAAGTGCAAAAAATATGTACAGAGAATAATTTATACTAGCAGAGCAAAAGAATTATGTAAAAAATGTAAGAACAGTCTTTAATGAACTGGAGGTGACGAAGATTTCTCTTCCTCCCCCAAAATTTGCTTGTCAGAGTCTTTGCGGAGTTGCTGGTAGAAGGATTCCCAAGTAAGTGGTTTGCAGTATAGTCAAACTCAGTGGTCGTTTGCCTTGAAGGTATGTCTAGATCCGTCAATGGTGATTAGGGTAAGGGTGCCATTATCATGTACCTTTTGGATTTCGTATGGCCCCAGCCAATGAGTCTGAAGCTTCCCAAGAAAATCCTGAAACCTCGAATTGTATAAGAGCGCCCAATCTCCTCCACGGAAGACTTTCTTTTTAATGAGAGTGTCATGTCATTTAGCTCGCTGCTATTAGATTAATGCCATGTGTTGAAGGGTAGAAAGCCCGATCTCATCTAGCTCATTGATCTGCTATAATCTATTAATTTGTGCCTTGTTTAGATCTAGACCAATTTGTTGTGCTGTTCGAAGTGTTTGGATTTCAAATTCTATGGGAAAAAATGGGTTCCTTTCCAAATACCAATTGGTATGGTGAATAGCCAGTAGTGATTCTCCATGTTGTTCTGTAAGCCCACAAGGCTTATAGTAATATTGCAGCCCAATCGCGTCTATGTGATGCAATGGTTTTTGTTAAGATTGCTTCTATTGTTTTATTGTTGCTTTCTACTTGACCATTTGCCTGTGGGTGGTATGGAGTAGTAATTTTATGCTGGATATGATAGTTTTTAGTGTTGTAGCAATCTTGTTACCAGCAAACTATGGTCGACCATCCGTAATTATGTCCCTTGGGAGTGCATATCGCATAAATATATGGAACAGGAATTGTATGAGAGAATCCTCTATAGCTCTCGGCAATGCCTCTACTTCAACCCATTTGGTGACATATTCTATTGCCACCAGAATATATGTTTTCTGGTTCAAGGATAGGTTAATTGGACCAATGAAATCCAGTGCCCATCGCTCGAATGGTTCAATAACCAGCTGTGGGTTCAGGGGCATTTCATTAGACTGATTAGGTCATCATGCTCTTTGGCAACTTTCAAAAGCTTGAACGAACTTCTTTGCATCTTTGAAGATCGTGGGCCAATAATACCCTATTTGGAGCACCTTATGTCCAGTTCTCTGATCGGAAAAGTGTCCACCACATGGTCCATTGTGACAAGCTTTTAAAATTTCAAAAAATTTCATCCTCCCAGATGCATCTCTTGATGTGCATATCTGCTCCTCTATGGAACAGGTAGCCCCCAATCCAAGAAAATCGAGCACTTCACTGGACAATCTATTTTCGTTCATTGGGGGTCAAATGTTTCGATAATTTTCCTACTGCAAAGTAATTCACAACATCATCATACCAGGGTGTTTTAACAATGATAGCAAACATACACTCATCTGGAAATTGATCTTCAAATGCTGCTGCATCCACTAGTTTGGGCATCCGTGAGAGAAAGTCAGCTACAAGATTTTCTTTTCAAGGTCGGTCCTCGATTGTGATATCAAATTCCTGCAGTTAAATCAACCATATGGTTATTCTACCATTTTTGATTGGTTTATTTGCTAAATATTTTATGGAATAATGATCTGTGTTAATGCTCAAATCTCCCTCGGGCTGAGGAAGGCAAAACTCAAGGCAACATCAAACCAAGCTCAGCCTCGTAGCTAGCCCTACGAGGATAGGAGAGGGCTCTCTCCGGGTCTATCTCAGCAAAATTTAATCAAATAAACTCGAGATGAATGAATTGTTGACTAATTTTAGGCTAGGTATGAAGTACAAGGACTACGGAATTGATTTTTTTGAAGTTTTGTTGAATTTAAGGGAAACGACAATTTTGGGTGCGGGGATGAGACACAGTTTCTGCAGAGGTCTGATTGGAGCAAGGTAGGCAGCTGTTCTGATGCTTTTAAAGTGATTAGGTGAATATATCAGATAGGTGAGGAGCTAAGGAGAGCAAGCAAGAGCAAGTGTTCTCCTTAAACTAAAGAAAACATGGAAAATTAAACAAATTTAACGGTAGAGCATAGCAAATTTATGGATTCTACCTTAACACTTCATTTGTTCAATTGCAGAAGATGAGATATGGAAAAATGATACACATACAAAACTTACAAGTACTGAAAGAAACACACCATCAAGATATAAAGCCACAAGAATTCCAAATAGTGCTGCAAATCCCTGGTCTTCCCTTTGCCAAAATGCTGAAGTAAAATGTACAATAAAGTCTCCAAGCCTCTTCCCAAAGAGTCAAAATTCTCCAACCATGAAAATGAGTTAGAAAATACATAATATATACCATTTAAACCCATTCCCTAGCCTCTAGGGGTCGATCTCATCATCGTAGGAGCTGTTTCAACCAATTCTAAACAAAGCACTATAATCTAGGCAATCAAAACAACTTGGCTCTATAAGCTAGGAAACCAATTCATTCATTAAATGTTTGCTATTTTATGAATGAATCATCTAGAATAGGTAAATAAGTGTCAAGTAAACATAAAATTACATTAATTACATCAAGGAGGGTTAAAAATCCCATCACAAGTCAAAACTGGTCAAAACTGGGCGAATTTCTGAGCTGGAAGGTGCAAAATGTGCAAAAAATCCTGATGCATAGTGCGCCTTCCCACCTACTTTTGGGGCACTTCCGGGAATCAAAATTGAGCTCAATTTGGATTTTTGGAAATCCCTAGATATCTACTTTCCAACCCAAGTGGAATTTTCCAATTGGGTGTCTATTTGCCCCTCCAAAAGTGCATTCTCCCAAGACTGCTTCCTCTGTGTCCAAAAAGGGGCAGTCATGTCATTTTTTGCATGTTTTTTGACCTTTTGGGGACCCAAACCTTCATGAAATGCCTTGCAAGTGGCTGAGTAGGTGTAATTCATCATGAAAAATCCAAAAATTCAAACCTTTCGGGATTCGGACCTCCCAATCTTCAAGGTAGCACGCGGCGCACTACGCGTTCAGCCCAAAAACCTGTTTTTTACACAAAAATTTCAAAATTGACAAAATTTTCTCCAAATTTCTTGAAATTTGGGCTGGGGGTCGCTAATCAAGTACTATGCTCAGTCAAAGAGTCTTCAGCCAAAATTTGGAGTGGATCGGGCCTTTTCTGCCGTTTTAGTGCCTTGCTCAATCGCCTCTTAAGGATCTTAATTTTCGCTTTGAAAACATGCATGCGGGCCCAGTAATGATTCTTCATGTGACAAAGCAAGTCTTTGTCTCTATTGGCTTTCGCCAACAACCCGTCCAAGTGTCGGTTGACCTTCTTAAGCACAAATTTCTGTGCAACAGGTGTCAAATCACCCGGTATTTTACGGGCCAACCTACGGTCTTCACGGATTCGTTGCAGCTCTATGAGTGTGTGCTCGTCCTCTAACTGTTTATTGCACTGCTCTAGATACCTGATATATGAAGCTGTCTCATCATGACTAGTAACAAAACCTGATGGCTCACCTGAAGGCCTCTCCTCATGCTTGGGCTTCTTGCCCTTATCCTGTACCTCTGGTGAAGAAGAAAGAGAGACCCTTTCCACATGATGTGGAGATAATACCCGCTTTGCTGATACGAACAAAGGTATAGTGCCTCTCTGATATGTAATGAAAATAGGCATGGTCTCATGATGCTCAAAACACTGCATAGCAAGAGGACAAGCATGTAATTCTCTAAGGTTGATTGGTTCTTCACTGACATGTTTGCCACTTTTTCGAGGTCTCTGGGATTCCTGTTCTCTCAAGGGAGAACCACTTTCGGTCTCTGCCTCATATTCAGATGAGTGACCAGATGACATGACTGCTGATATAAAAACTACCTTGAATGAAACTGTGGTGTGCAATTGAATGTGAACTGCTTTTTTTCTCTAACAATGTTGTGACCAAGGGGACAAAAATATATAAGGGAAATGTTAGGAAAGGGGAAACATTAGGGAAATAGGGGCAATCAGAATAAAACAAGGAATTTAGGGAAGGGAAAGGGAATAGAAATTATGATATTTTAGGGTTTGGAGTGAAGTAGGGATTATTATGGTTGTAATAGAAGGGAGGGGTTAGAATTTTGTAGGGGGATAGTGTAGGGTTTTATGAAGAATTTTTGAGGAAAATGTTGGTGAATATGGGATGGGTAGGAAACACAAAAGTGGGAAAACCTTGGCAGCATGCAATTTTGAAACCCTAGCAAACTAGGCCTTTGAATCCACACAATAACTTTAAGGTTTTTACATTTAATTTTCATGGCACATCTATCATAATTTTTTCTCATTAATCTTGCAAAACCAAGAACCAGCCATGGAAATGAAGTGTACCTATGGTTTTCTTGAGTTAGGAGAGGAGTTGAATACTTGCTGGCAAATTTCTGGGTAGAATTCCCAACGCGTAGTGCACCACATCGAATGCGTAGCGCGCCCTTGGTGTGTAGCGCACGAGTAAATTTACACTGAGAAAAGTGTGTTGATGCGTAGCGCGCCCAACCTGATGCGTAGTGCGCACCCAGCTACATAGTGCATTTTTCATAAGGCTTTTGGATTCCTTCCTGGTGTTGAAATTGGGCGCAAGATAGCTTGTTGGAAATTTCTGTGAGTATACTTTCCAACCCAACTGGAATTTTTCAATTTGGAGTTCATTTGCCTTGTCAAAAATCAAATCTCCCAATACTGGGCAAAATGTGCCAAATGAGGCTACCTCAAGGGAGAGTGTTGTTGCAGTCAACTTTTGAATGCCTTCCTCAACTCCAAATTGAGCGTATGATAGCTCATTGGAAAGATATTTTTGTCTAGTTATCCTTTTACTCATGAAAAAAGTTATTTGGCCAACCGAGCTAGGAAAAAGCTAGATTTTCCCAAGGTCACTTCAGAGCTGCATCAATTCTCCTCAGGCGACTGTATTTCCGACATTTCTCTAAAACCATGACACCTGTGTAAAACATGAGGGAGGTATTTCTTATTTTGCATGTTGTGAAAAAAAATGTCTCTCATTTTTCCAAAATTCATCTTTGATTGCTCAAAAACATCATGTGAGTAAAACCTATCCCGATGTGTGAAACAAGGGATTTTGTCGAAATGAAGTGAAATGAAGGGGATGAGGGGCTTCTAAATTCTTGGGGAAATTTTTGGAAGTAGGTAGGGATGTTAGGAAGTAGGGGAAAGTGGAATCTCAGATATTGAGCAAGGGGAAGAGGTCCAAAACGGCAAAACACAGGCCTAGCCTAGAAAATTGCCAAGTTGTGGCAAGAAAATAGGGTTTGTGCAAAAATGAGGAATTTGGGGTCTCTCAGTGATGGGAAGTGTTTGATAAGGTACATGAAAGATAGGGGAAGGTGTATGAACATCTGGATACAAGCTTTTCTAATGATTTGACCATCCAAGAGAAATTACCTTTCAAAACCCTAGGAGAGGGAAATGACCTTGCCCAGGTGCAACTGAAGCATGAACAAGGTGTAAAATGACTCATTAGACACTGACATGATAATGAAAACCCTACGAATGATGATAGACTCAGCAGAATGGTGACATGGACCGACATTTGGACAACTTTAGAAGGAGTGAAAGAAAACCCTAGACCTAATGTCTAGTGACCAAATTTTGCTTAAAGACTCACTGAAATGACAAAATTTGACCTTGTCACTCTGAGACCACTTTGTAAGAGCATATTTGATCACTGGAGGAAGGCTGGAAAGACTGACACTAACAATATGTATACAAGATAATAGGATATCCAGTAATGTAATGCCTAAACTTATTGACAACATCTATTACAGCTAGAAATTCATTTTCAGTAACAATATAATTCAATTAAGCAGGGGATAAATTCTTGCTAATATAATAAATTGCATATGGTTTTTTATCTCAAGGATTACTCCAATAGCTGTATGTGAGGCATTTGATGAAATTTGAAATGGTAGGTCCCAATTCGTGTAAGGACTCTGGACACCACATATCTCCACAATGGTATGATATTGTCCACTTTGGGCCTAAGCCCTCATGGATTTGCTTTTGGACTTACCCCAAAAGGCCTCATACCAATGGAGATATTTGTCCATCCTTATATATCCATGATCTTCCCCACCTCTAGTCAATGTGGGACTTTGGTCGTATACCCAACAATCCTCCCCTCGAACAAAGGACCATCGAGCCTCCCCTCAAACGATTATCCATCCATCCACTCTCTACCAACTAGGATTCTCCGCTCCAATGCGTTGGAAGCGCACGCCTTACATGGAGCACCACCTGCCTCGAGAGCTTGCTCTATCCCAGGTCAACTCCTCTTCACCGTGTTGGGACAAGGACACGTCCATGAAGAATCCGGAGCACACAGCCTGTCTAATCGAGCTCATCCACAGATCCCATCATGATATTACCGGGGCCAACCACCTTCGTTCGGTATTCCCAGGATTCATCCACTTGGCTAACTTCGGGGCATGGCTCTCATACCACTTGCAAGGACTCTGGACACCACATATCTCCACAATGGTATGATATTGTCCACTTTGGGCCTAAGCCCTCATGGATTTGCTTTTGGACTTACCCCAAACGGCCTCATACCAATGGAGATATTTGTCCATCCTTATATATCCATGATCTTCCCCACCTCTAGTCAATGTGGGACTTTGGTCGTATACCCAACAATTTGGACCTCTAAGGACTGGGTCTGTTGACACAAGCCTCTTGAGATCCTGGAAACCACGGTCACATTTTTCTGTCCAAAGAAAGTCAACATTACCTGTTAATGCATATAGAGGTGCAACAATATGCGAAAAATGTTCTATAAATCTTTGATAGTACCCAGAAAATCCAAGAAAACGACATACCTTTTTATGAGTGGTGGGAGTGGGAATTATCAAAATTATTTGAATTTTGGTTGGGTCTACCTGTATGCCAATTGCTGAGATATAATGGTCTAGAATAAGTCCTTCAATCATCGTCATATATCATTTTTCATGGCTCCAATAGAGCCTAGTGGTAATGCAACACTGCAGAACATTTTCTAGTGTGTCCAATGCTGGGTCAAAATCGTCTCCATATGGTGTAAATCATCCATGTATACTTCTATTCCTTCATTTATTAAATCTGAAAAGATGCTGGGGATAGCCCTTTGAAATGTTGCAGGAGAATTGCATAAGCCAAAAGGTAGAACTCTGTAGGCAAATGTTCCCCAAGGACAAGTAAAAGTGGTTTTCTCTTGGTCTTTAGGGGCAATCTGAATCTGATTGTATCCACTGAAGCCATCTAAGAAAGAAAATAATTTCTTTCCTGCCAAAGTGTCTAATACTTGGTCAATGAATGGAAGGGGAAAGTGGTCTTTTTGTGTTGCTTTATTCAGTTCTCTATAATCTTCACAAATTCTCCACTTCGCATTCTTCTTTGGTACCAACACAAGTGGAGAGACCCATTTACTATCGGAGATAGGGTAGATGAAGTTCACATCTTAAAGTTTTTGAAGTTCAGCTTTTACAATGTCTTTTATATGAGGATTAAGTATCCTTTTTGGTTGGCAAATAGGTATCACATCTTTTTCTATTCAAATGTGGTGTGTACATAACTGGGGATCAATTCCTTTCATATCAGGATAGTCCCATGCAAATGCTTCTTTATATTTCCTCAGTAGTTGGATGAGCTTCTCTTCTGGTTCAGAAGTCAGGTTGGCATTAATGTTTAAAGTCTTTCCTGGGTCAATTTCTACAATTTTACTATTTGAGATAGAGGTAGTAGGTATTGTTTGATCGTGCGTATATTTAAGAGGATCTTATTCTAATTCATTATAAAATGTTGCTTCTATCATGTGACATTGTATGCGGGATCTGGGTTCAGTTTGGCTACTAAAATTGTTAATGGCATCGTCTTTTCTTTGGTATTTGAAATCAAGGGCCTCTTCTATGATTAATGGAGATCTAATATTTTCGATGAGGTATGATACAGGATGCTTTTTAGTTTTCATTATTGTGACACTTGTCTGCGCTGGGGGATATAAAGCTAGATTATTGATATTTACCCCCCTAGTTATGGTCATACTTCCTTGTCGGCAGCTAATATAAGCATTGGCAATTACAAGCCAAGGTTTTCCTAAAATCAATGGATGCTCATCATGTCAGTTTTTGGGGTTTATTACCAGAAAATTGGTCAGATACTCCCAGGAGTCAACGGATACCATGAAATCATGTAGTGTGCCTTCTGGCCAAACCACACATCGGTCAGCCAGTTCTAATAAAGTGGAGGTCGGTTCTAGTGATGTAATTCCCAGTTTTTGGCAAGTAGTGTTTGTTAAGATATTAATTGCAGCTCTTAGATCAACTAAGGCATTTGAGAAGGTTTGTCCATTGATTTGTACGGTTACTATTGGATTTCCTGGGTCTTCGTATTTAACGGGTGTTTCTTTCCCTGAAAATAAGACGGATAGAGTGCTAACTACTTGGACTTTGGGGTTGTTTGTTACTTTCCTCTTTGGTTTCTTTATACATAGCTCTTTGATAGTCTTTGCATATATCGGAATATCTTGAATAGCTTGGAGGAGTGGGATTTTTATGTACAAATTTTGTAGTTCTACCAGAATGTCAAAATCAGGGTATTGTATAGGTTGAGGTATAATTAAGCATTTTGGGAGTGGAGGAGAGGATGTGGTTGCCGAATCATGAATTTGTTGTCTGATCACGTCCTCTTCTTGTGGCGGTTGTTCCATAGGTAATTGATTTTCAACTTGAGTTATTTTATCTCCCTCTATTTCGATGATACGCCCAGATCTTAATTGACGGTCATTACACTCCCTTAGATCGGTTCCTATCTCTGATGTCTCAATTATTTGAATGGATTGGACTGGTCTATTATTTGGATTGGGGCTAGGTTGGGCTGGGATTTGTAGTCTTAACTTAGGCTAGGGGTTTTGTTGTAATGCTGGTAGTGTAGGTTGAGGGAGCGGGATGGTTCCTACTGGCTGATTCATCGGTCTTTGCCAGTTTGTCTGCCAGGCTTGATTTTGTGAAGTAGGAGGAGTCCATTGTGCTAGATATGAATTGTTTTGCCAATATGGTGGGGTATAGAGAAAATTTGGATAATTGGGTTGGCTTGCTTGATTCAGCCATGGAGATGATGAATGAAATGATTGTTGTGACCAATTCGGGAAAGGAGGTTGATTTTGCCACATTGTATTATATTGTTGAGCATGATATTTTGGAGGCTGAAAAGACGGACCTGGGTTTGAAAACATACCTTAATGTCGCGGCTGCCATTAACGACATTGATTAAGTGGATACACCAATTCTGGCTCTTCTTCTGCTTCCTTGTATACTGCTTTCAATCCAGGAAGTGAGGGGCAGCTCTCTGTGGAGTGGTCTTTTGTACAAATGGTGCAAACTTGGACTACATCTAATGGACACTCCTTATGGCTGTGTTTCTTTTTGCATCAGGGACAGAAGATTGCCAATTTTTTTTCTATGTCTGCTTGATTTTGTTTGGCTTTCATAATATCAAGTTGTGTTGTTAATGTCCCGAATATGTCAGTTATAAAATTTTCTAATAAATATCCAATGTTTCCACGAGTTACTCCTTTTGCCGAAGTTCTGTTATCTCTTGCAAATTGATCATGCTCTATCTACTTTAGTCTTGTGCTGCCTCTCGAGCTTTTGATACATAGATTAATAATATCAACAAAATTTTCCTAATAAATATCTCATTTTCCCATAATATTTAGCGTTTCAATCCATTATTCATTCATTCCCCTAATTAATGTTGTTTTTAGTACATTATTAGGTAAGGGTAATGATGCATAAGGAGATCTTTGAAGATTATACTGGAAACGTTCAACATATTCTTCTAATGTTTCATTTGGTCTAGCTACCATCTGAAATATCTCATCTTTTAACTCTCTAGACCTGCAATAGTATTGATATTTTTTTAGAAAAGACACTTTCATTTGGTCCTAGTTATTTATAACACCATCACCTACTCCCATAAACTATCTTAGAGTAGCCCCTTTTAATGTGGAGGGAAATAATTTAAGTTTATGGGGGTCGATGGTATAGTCATATCCTCTACACAACACGTCAAATTTGAATAAAAATTCATCTGGATCTTCTAATGTAAGGCCATGGAATGTAGGGATATATGATGGAGAGGAATTGCTTTCATAGGAGCATGAGCTGCAGTATTCACAATGGAGTATTATAGTGTAGAGGTTTGGGTGTTTGGCTGGTTATGGGCCATTTTGATAAATATATTCCAATAAAATTCTAGGATGTCTACGAGGGTATTCCTAGGTTGTTGAGGAGTAATGGCTCTAATGAGAATGGCCTTAACAACACTTCCTTTATCTGGGATGATGAGAGTGTCTAATGTTTGGGAGGGTTTAGGTTCTCGAGTTTCTTCAACTTCGTAATAAATGATTTTTGCAGCACTTCCCTTATCTGGGCTGCTTAATGGTTGTATTACCCCAAGAGGAGATTTTGGTTCTTTAGTTTCTCCTGTTTCTCCTCTTCCTTCATAAATATTGCTAAGGTTCCCTTCTTGCAATGACTTTGTGCTAGAATTTTCAATTTCTTGAAAATCTTGCTCTTCAATCTAACTATGCACCTCAGAAAAGGCTACAGATGGTGATCCTGTGGCCTAAAGGGAACTAGTAGGCTGTCTAGAAGTAACTTTTCTAGGTCCTACTAAAGGCTGGGATTCTACTTTTTAAGGATTTCGTCTATGAAAGTTGATCGACCAACAGTCATTGGCCCCTTCGCTTTATCCAGCTTGGGTAGAGGTTTGGGATTCTTTTCAGGATTTTTTTGCTTAGTCATGCACTCAAATCAACTGCTAAGTTCTACCCAAACAAAATAGAAACAAATCTACAGGAAAGCAGGCAGGGGAGTAGGGCTATTACATACTCCACATGCAAGTTATTACCTTTCATTTTTAAAACCCAATTCTTTCCTAACAGGTTCTTACACTACTGTGAAAAAGAAACAAATGGCTACACTCTTCCCCGGCAATGGCGCCAAAATGTCGAGTCGTAAAAATGGTCCTTTTCATGTCTACTTACCCCACAATAACTTATCAATCCAGGAATGATTTGTTATCTCAAAGAGTGTACTCAGTTTGCGGCGATCACTTGTCAAAGTAAGACTAGAAGTATAGTGCTCAAAATGCAAGAGTAAACAGATGCTTAAAACAAGATCTACTTATAGCAAAACACTTTAGGACTTAAATCATTCATCCAGAAAACTAAGTAAATTATTAGTCAAGGGTACAGTAATAGTAACTCATCCCTCTGTAAACTGATGTAATATGAAGATAATCAAGGAACAGATCATCAACCTGGGAACTAGACAACAAATGTCAATGCTCACTATAGTTTCAGATTGTTCAAAGCAATGGCAATGCAAATAACAGGAAATGGAACAACAACTATAATTGAAATAGCTACTAGGAAATGGAACAACAACTAGTTCTTATGAACAGTAGAACCTTATTCTAAGGAGATAAAGATAGCAATCATATCCTACAGAAATCAGATAGCAATCCTTACTCTAAGAATAAATCAGACAGCAAATGGAAATAGAACAGCAACTGATTAGCAATGAAATATAGAACAACACTTAGATCCAATTGTGAATGTATAGTAAACCAAAATAAATAACACACACAACACACCTTGATATTGAGAGAAACAGTAATCTGACTCTGATACCACAAATATTAATCTCAATTACAAAGGATAAGGATTGCAATTTGTAATGGAGTAGTAATGTCAATTGAACAACAATCGTGATTAAGTATAAACCATAGGTAAATATAGTAATACCAGCTTAAGAATGTTACAACTCGGTTACTTTGTAATTTAAAAACAATAGCATTTTGTAAGGAATACCAATGTTACATCAATGATTAAAAGAAAAACAATGCATTACAAGGTCAAAATGAACAATACGACATTCCTGTCATAGAGAACGATATTGTAAATATAACAAAGCTCTGATTTAAAATAACAAAACACATTAGATTACCGAACAAAGCTGATAATGAAGACCACTCACGAATTAAAGATAATGGTATAGGAGAAAGTGTTCCACTAGGGTCGGGCCCTTAGCCTCTAGGGATAGACTGCTTTTGTTTATTCCATGATCAAAGATGGAACATCAACCAGATTTATATTAAAGCATCCAAGCAGAGTTACAGTGGATCACTCGTCAATGAGAGTCGATGATCAAAGTTTTACATACAAAGAGAAATTACATAAGAATAACAAAAGGTCTCCCTCGAGTTAGCAGTGCTGCCCCTTTTTATAATAGTCGAGCGAAGATATCAATGATGCAAAAATAGTTAAGATTATGATCCCTCAGGATCAAAGGATTTGATCCTGAGGGATTCACTAAACTGTTGATTCTAGTTATCCGTTTGTTCTCTTATGCCGATTCAATATTTCCTTTTCCTTTCCCTGGTTGATACGCTTCAATTTGGATCGCCCTGTCTACATATGGTTTCCTGCCATAGGGACAGTAGTTAACTCTACCCTGTCTTTTTCTTTGGAATGACAATCTTTCATTTTTCCTTTTTTCTACATAAGAAGATGGCGATTATTAGTTGTTTTACATTACATACAAATCTCATAGATTTTTCCATAATTTCTTATTATTTATCTTGTTCATGATTCAAAGGGATTGTGAGTTTTTAAAGAAAAGATGACAAAATAATGAATAAAACATACCTTCTTCAGTACTCCAAAGTACTCAAACCTTTTCTTGATGATTTTGTTATTCTGTATTTGGATGACATTCTGATATTGAGCAAAATGTGGGAAGAACATTTAAAGCATGTTAAGTAGACACTAAATGTTTTGAAAAGAGAAAAAATTTATGTTAAACTCTCAAAATGTGAATTTGGCAAAACATCTCTGAATTATTTGGGTCATATAGTAGGGCTGGTGAATTGATGATAGATCCCTCTAAGGTGGCAGTCATTGTAAACTGGCCTCAACAAAAATCTACTATACGAGTAAGAAGCTTCTTAGGAGTAGGACAATATTGGAGAAATTTCATTTCTAACTTTTCCTTAATTGCAGCTCCCTACATGTTTTAATAGGATTGAACAAGGTGTTTCAGTGGGGAGGAAACTAGCAGAAAGCCTTCGACACCGTGAAAGAAAAGATTAGTAAAACACCTGTACTAGCACTGCCTGATCTTCAAAGACCATTTGATATACAAACAGATGCTAGTGACTATGCCATCGGAGTAGTGTTGACACAGCACGGTAACCCATATGTTATCATTCTAAGACATTTAATTCTGTAGTAGTTAACTATCCTACATATGATAAATAATTGTATGCATTAGTACAAAATGTGAAAAAATGGAAAGATTACATAATGGGAAGAGAGAGAGTAATACATACTGATAATCAACCACTTCAATATTTACACTCCGAAACTAAGTTGCAACAATCAAGACACTACAGATGGATGGAGTATTTACAACAATTTCATTTAGTCATCAGATATAAAAAGGGCATACAAAATAAATTTGTAGATATGTTATCTAGACCCATTATAAATGCATCTATTATACTTAAGCATAAGTCTATGTTAAATGAGAGCTACATTGAACAATATGCTCAAGATATAGATTTCAAAGATGTATATGAAACTTTAAGTCAAGGAAAACGAGTAGAATAATTGGATTATCATGTAAAGGACCGACTCTTATATCATTGTAGGAAGTTATGCATTCCACAAATCGAAAGAGTAAAGATAATTTGAGAAGCACACACTTCTCTAATATCAGTTCACTTTGGGGTAAGTAAAACAGTTGCACAACTGCAAATATTTTGTTATTGGCTGAAAATGAATGAGACAGTTTCTAGATATGTAAGAGGGTGTACTATGTGTGCTAAAATCAAGCCCAGCAATAGAAAACTAGGCTTGTACACTCCATTTCCAATTCCTTCTCACCCTTCGGAAAGTATTTCCATGGATTTTTTTGGAGGACTGCGTAAATATAGAAAAGGTCATGATTATCTATATGTTGTTGTGGATAGGTTCAGCAAAATGTGTATTTTGATAACTTGTAATAAACAGATTACGGCTGAGCAGACTGTAAAACTGTTTTTTGAACGTGTATGTGTTCATTGGATTACCCACTTCCATTGTATCTGATCGAAACACCCGATTTGTGGGGAATTTTTGGTCAATTCTGTGGGAACTGATGGACACCAAACTGAAGAAAAGCACAACTTTTCATCCACAAATTGATGGCCAGACATAAGTAGTTAACAAGACAGTGATCCAGTTACTCAGAGTATATTGCAGCAATCATCTTAAGCTTTGGGATGAACATTTGTGTTATGTGCATCATGCTTACAATAGAGAAAAAGATTCTTCTACACAGAGATCTCCTTTTGAGACCTGTTTTGGTTGCACACCAAGGTCTCCTTTGGATTTTGTCTTTGGTAAAGACACCATAGTTGAGGGACATAGTGATGTGGAAAGGGCAACGAGGTCCATTGAATAGATCCAAGAGATCGATGAGACAATACATGAATAGTTGGAAAAGAGCCAAGACAAATACAAGGCAAGGCATGACAAGCATCGGATGGAGCATAGTTTCCAAGTTGGTGACCAAGTCTGGTTGTATATTGGTAAGGACAGGATGCAAGGTGAAGGAAAAAAGCTAAAGCCTATCAGGTATGGACCGTTCAAGATACTTGAGAATATTGGTGAGAATGATTTTTGCCTTGAACTACAAGCTTACATGCACATCTGCTCAGTCATAAATGCAAATTGCTTGAGAATATTTGAACCCTTACTAAGTGAATATCCTAAAGAGTTGAGTCAATCACCTTCTATTGATGAGCTACTACCTGAATATCTTAATGAATTGCAGGAAGACGCAGTTTTGGACAGGAAGGTGAGGACGACACATAGAGGAGATGTTGAGTACCTTAGAATTGGGCTCAAAGGTTCAAAGCCAAGCAGTGCAAAGTGGATAGAGATTGGACAAGTCAGAAAATTGTACCCTCAGTTAGTACATGCTTGAAAACCAACTTTTGGTGGTCCAAATGCTTTTTCAGTGGGAAGGCCGTGATCCAAATTGGATCCATGAAGATTATCAAAGTGCCATGACTATATCAAAATAGGATAGACTTCGAATTTTTGAATAAAGAGCGATCAGGAAGGCCTCAGGATAGTGGAAGTTTGCAGCCAGCAAGGAACGACGAGGACCTTGGTCAAGGTGTGCTGACCGAGGCCCATGGAGACCGTGCAGGAGTCAAAAATGGCACTTGGGAAGCCCAAATCAGGAAATAGAGGCCATCTTTGATGCTTAGCGCTAATCGAGCATCGCTGGGAAAAAACCCCTTGAGAAGGAAAACCCCGAAGTGCTTGGTTGAATGGGAATCCGAGAAACCGTGGGGAAAGAGCTCAGGTGAAAGGCAGGTCCCGCACTCCAAAACTGGTGGTATATTTGGGGCACCCTTCGGCAGTAAGCATATTTGGCTGAAAATGAGGGATTCCATTCAGCGCACGACGCGTGTCCGATGGATGAGAGAGAAAACTGCCTCTCATCGTGCTCTCACAGTCGAGCAAGTCAACCACACGAAATGAGTGAAGAACATTGGATCTAGGGGCTCCAGATCTAATGGTGGAGATTGTGCCTGATGGGAAACCAAATTTGATAGGGGAATTATGCCGCAGCACACAAAAGTTTGAAGTATTATTTGATCACTGAGTTGGGGGATGAGTCATTCCATAGTGTAACTAAAATAAAGAACCATCAAGAAAGGGCTGGCACAATTCGTGAGAGGACAAGTGGCCACTTCCCTAGGAGACATAGGCAATGACGCAGAGGCAACAAACTCCAAACGAATAGCAGCAGGAGATCTAATAGGGAAGGAGAGGAAGTGAACAGTCAAGGACAGATTGTCTTTAAGCCATGAATAGGCAGAGAATATAACAGAGGGGGAGAAGAGAAGGATGAAGACAAAGAGAGCGAAGAATAGACAGTGAAGCAAGAAGCATAAAATAGAGAGTCAAGCTGACCTAAGGCAGCATCGAGCATATAGAAAGCTTGAGAGGTTCAAGCAATCCCTGAGAGGAATCGTTGGGAATTGAGCACCACATTAGACTCCTCCCATTAAAGACCAGAGAGGTCAAGCCTTGGAAACGAAAATATTATGTGCACTCTAGTGGCTTGGGGAATCCAAGAACCACCCTACTAAGCATCCTTTGATTTAGGAGACTCAAGTTGAGCTCCTCATTGTAAATATATACTTTAAAGACACAATAAAATAAGGCCACCACTGAGAGCTGGACTCGAGATGTAGCCCTAGAGAATAGGCAGAACTCCTTATTAATTTGTTGTGTTCTTTTATTTTATTACTATGTTTCTCTTACTATTTTCCATTTTCCAGTGTCTGTGTATTTTGCAATCTGATCGATCCCTTGCCTAAAATGACATAGATACACACCAACACATGAGTCTGTAATACCTTCATTCATTAATTAATTAATTGAGGTCACTCACGAGTTATTTTTAGATCACTTCTTTGAAGTCAAAAAACTTATTACGACACTTCTAGTACAGCTACTCTATTTACAGACCCTTTACGAACCCAAAGACTCATTTGGTTCCTACAAATTATGCTTCCGTTTCACAAGTTCCTATGTTATCTGCCAATAATCCTAAGTTTTATGTTTTGGTGACTACACGAAGTAAATATTACCATAATCCACCTTTTTCATCGAATAACCATGCTACAAATCAACCCAATACTTTGACTTTGAGTTCGTCTAACTCCAATGCACCACCCATTGCACCAGAGTTAACAATAAAACCACCTAAGTGAGTTGTTCATAAATCTACATTCAACCCTCTAACTCAAGGAGCACAAAATTATAATATAGTAGAAGATTTGGCATAGTCACCTTTTGCTCTGTCAATGCTTGAACTACTTCAAAATTATCCCTCCCAAAAGCAGGATTTATTGTCATCAATTGGTGGAACTGATCCAGCAGATTCCAATCTTGTGTTTTTAAACCATGTGGGGTATATGCCACAATTACTAGCAAAATTGGAATTATTGATCCAAGTAAATGCTTTGAATAAACTTATTCACTGAACCATTGTTGACAAGGGTGCATCTACTTGTATCACGTCAATGAATCGCTGGAAAGAACTTGGCTCACCGCCCTTGTCACGATCACCTACAACATTAAAAGCTTTTGACGGTCACACTTATACACCTTATGGAATTTTAAGTAACCTATAGATAGAAATAGGGGGGAAAATTGTAACTGTTGAAGTTGATGTCATTGACGGACCCCTTGACTACAATATTTTACTAGGAAGACTGTCGGTTTACGTTATGGCTATTGTGATTTCTACATACTTTTGTATGGTCAATTTCCCTCATGAAGGCTGAATCATAGTAATTGATCAACTCACCTTATTCACCTGTAGTTCACAGGTGATTGGAAGTGTTATGTTAGTTCACGAACCCCCACTATCTCTTTAGAACATTGGATTAGGTCTCTTCAAAGATTCTTCCCTGATGGGAAATTTTCGCTACCGTCACCATCACAAATGACGGAAGTTGCAAAAGTTGAGACCTATAACATGATATCTTCCACTTCATCTGACCCACGGAAGATTTCCAATAATCCCAAAGTTGATGTGCGTAACGAAACCATGTCACTAAGCCCCATTGACCTCACATAGAAATCAATCTTTTTGGCTTGCGCAGCAAATCCAAATCCATCATAACCAATTGTATGGGTTGATCATTCGTTAGAATATGCTACTTCATTTGATCATTTTTGGTGTACATTTTCTACTAATGAAGGAATCATCCAATCAATGATGACAAAAGAAGAACCATCGATAGATTGTTATCATCGATCCCATCTTCCAGATCACATAGAAGATCTTCCAAATGAACTAAATCACCCTTCGATCATTGATTTCCTTTCGAATTCCGTATTTATAGGCACAGTCGATTCCAAATGAAACTTATCAAATATCAAGGAAACCATTTCTATCTATATTTTGACCGAATCTGGAATTGTAGAAAACATCCATGTTGACAAATCTTATTCTCCATCGGAATTTGAAACTTAGCGTGCTATTTTTCATGAATTCTACGATATATTTGCTTGGTCATATGAGGAAATACTAGGTATTGATTCTAGTATAGTTGAACGTGAGATTAAAATGTATCCTAATGTCAATATGGTACGACATCGCTAGAATATGGGAGTGAACATCCAGTCTATCATTTTAGTTGTAATCTCAATGATATGGAAGTTAAGTACTCTTACGTTGAGAAGATAGCTTTAGCCAACGTTCAATATGTACAGAGATTTCACCATTATATCCTACTCTGAAAGACCACTATCATTTTGAATTGCAACCCTATGACATACATCTTGTCACATCAATTGTTGGTGGGAAAATATTCAAAATGGATCGTCATTTTGTAGGAATTTGATTTTGAATTCATAAAATCTAAATCAAAGAAATCTCTAGTTTTTTTCGAGCTTCTTTGCGACCTTCCCTCTACTACCATTGACTCAACAACAGAGCCATCAATTGCAGGTGAGTCTATGTTTGTGATCTCTTCATCTGACCCATGGTATGGAGATATACTGATCTATCTCCAAACCCAGAATTTTTGGCTTGATACCTCTCACTCGCAACAATGATGTATTCGATATCAAGCCAAAGATTATATGATCACTGGTGATACCCTTTACCATCGCGATGTCGATACGACTTTGTAGAGGTTCCTCATACATGAGGAAGCCGAGAAAGTTCTGAATGATTGCCCTTCTGTTGCTTTTCATGGAGACTTATTTGGTTATGCTACCACACAGAAGATTCTCCTTGCTAGTTACTTATGGCCTATCATATTTAACGACTACATTATTGCTATCAAAAGTTGTCATGCATGCCATATTTTTAACCACAAAACTCAATTACCACCTACACCACTACATCCTGTTGTCACTGTTGGACCATTTGGAAAATGGGGCATTGATTTCATGGCATGTAACCCTCCCTCGGTCGGGTAGCATGGGTATATTATTATCATCGTTGACTATTTTTATGAAATGGGCTGAGGCGATGCCGACATTAAACAACAGTGGTTAGACAGTTGCAATTCTTTCTTTAATCATGTGGTTGCACGGTTTGGTGTACCACAAGCTATAGTTACAGATCATGGTTCACATTTTCACAATCACATGATGACTAAATTAACTGCCAAGTTAGGGCTTTAACATGATAGTTCCACTCCTTAGTATCCACAAGCTAATGGATAAGTTGAAACCATCAACAAAATCCTTAAGAGAATGATTCAATGATTGATAGGAGTTCAAAAAAAAACTGGCATTTTATCCTATACTCAGCTTTGTGGGCTTACCGAACCTTGGTATGAAACACATCTAGATTCACACCTTTTCAATTGGTGTATGGTCTGGAGGCAATATTTCCAAACCAATGTGAAATTTCATCACTAAAAATCGCAATTGACTTGTTATCTAACATTTTTGATGAGGAAGCACATTTCTTATAACTCATCCATCTAGATGAAACAAGTTGTGAAGCTGCATTGGCCAATGAAGCACATAAGAAATGAATTAAGGCGCAATATGACCACAATGTCAAGCCTCACATATTCTCAAAAGTGGACCTAGTCTTGCTTTATGATCAGGAAGGCGATAAATTAGGAGCAGGAAGATTTGAACCATTATGGATGGCCCCCTATATTGTTAAGAAATTTTTGGAAAAAACGCTTACAAGTTGGTTGATTATGATGGAATTCCATTGTTGCAAGCTTGAAACGGGTTGTATCTTAAATGTTACTATGCTTGATTGTGCGTAGTAAAAAACAATGTATATATTATTTTATTTCATGCGTGTGTCCCAGTGTGACTTTTAGAGTTTTTATGTGGTTAAGTAATCCACTTTGCATTTGTTACAGATGTAAAAAGCTTTGGAACCATTTGTTGGTTATGATGATGGTGCTAGTTGTTGTATGAAAAACCTGCCTTCTATAGCATGGGCCATATTCACTCCAAATTGCCAGTTAGTGAGTTTTCAAGGAATTTGTATTGGTCATTCTACAAATAATATCTCTGATTATAGCACATTGATCAAACTCCTATCTGATGCCATTTCACTTGGGATTCACTGAATCATCATTAGGCTAGACTCACAACTTTTCATACTACGACTTACAAATGTTTATACCATCTAAGATCCAACTATTTATCATATGTTCCTTAGAGTTTGTCTCTTGGAAATACATTTTGATTACATTCAATATCAACACATTTCCAGGAACTTTAACACATTGACTGATTCTTTAGCAAACTATGCGTTGAACATAAATTTATGACATATGTAAAAATTAAATTTTCAATTCACATCAATAGTTGAATAGGATTACACATAACCAAATAAAAACATTGAAAGTAAAGTAAATAGATGTTCAAAGTCTTTGCAAAAATTTGTTCCAAGACATGTTGGTCATCTGACCTTAAAACCTCAAAATGCATGCAGTAAATCATCTTAAGTAGGTCTAATGATGCTCATGATCACAGGTCACTGTCTGACCTATCATGTGAAATATCCTCATCCAACAGCTGGGAACACCAATAGTATGGATTTGTAGTCTCATCGATAACTCCTCAATTTAGACATCTAGTATACCAAGGGTTAACCACTCTATATGATCTTGCAACTCTACTAGTGTCTAGGTCAGATCCAAATCCTGGAGAACTGCTCTTTCGACATTTCTCCATGTTGGTTCACTCACCTCCTATTGATGACCCATTAAGCAAACAATGCCAACATCTGTATTCAGGAGAATGATTTTATTTTACCCTTATAAACGTAAAAGAAAAACAAAAAAACATGAAAAAACTTAAAAAATAAAAAAACATGGTCAAAGTAGTTTACCTATAGCACCCCATTGACCACCCACTGGTAGTCTCAAATTTGGATCTCCATGAAAATCCATCTCTGCATATGGATGCTCCTCAATGACAATGTGTTGTCGACAGTGCCAACTGAAGAATGCAGTAGGAAATGAGATTGATGACTGACCAGCATGTCTAGCCATCAACTAGACTCATATGTACATCTGTGGATCTCTAGGACCAGTTAAACTCAGTGACACATGCTGAGGTTCCATCAAATGAATTCTCTCCAAAGTAAGAGTAATCAAGATTGAACCATAGCAAAAAAATTTCATCTTGCTGCTCTTTACTTTAGTCAGCTGCTCTTTCATTGAAGAAAGTACTCCCTCACATTAGTTGAATATAGATGGCTCAAGGCACTCGAGCACATACTACATGTATGATCTATTTGTCGGATGAAGTGTTGCACTACCCACCAAATTTGCGATAGTAAAGAGGATTGTCCACAAGGGAAAATGACAAACATCCCGAATAGTTATCTTCCCGTCTTTGCTAGAATGTGTACATGGCTGGCATAATTGTTGAATGTAGGCCCTCACTAATTCACCCCCAAAGGAAGAACCTAAAAGAGAAAATGGGGCACCATGTCTCCACAGTCCCCTAAGAAAGTAAATATCATCGATCAATATAGGGGGCACTCTGTCCCTTATGTGAAAAGCATGTTCCACTGTATCACATGAATGAACCAAGAACTGTAATAGTTCTAATTGTTGCCTCATCCTGGATAATATGAAATATTTGAGTAACCCACAATCTCTGAGGGCCTCAATAGTACTACGATCATTCAGGACAACCATATCCTGTTCTTCATTTCCTCTTTCATGCCAAGTAATAACCATTCTGATCCGTTCAAATTATGAAATCACACCATAAGCTTAGTTAGGATCCATTTCATGCAAAAAATTGAATATATTTTGGGTAAAACTGATGAAACCAATTTCTAAACTGTGCCCAGCCAAGCCTTGGTTTTGAGACAGTGCACTGCAGAGCAGGTACCCTTCTTCTTAACTATAGTTGAGTGCAATTTTTGATGCATTGGGCTGCACTGATCCTAAGGTATGGTATATTTTCCGTAGGGACGCCAAAACCCTCAAAAGATTGCCCGAAACTGAAAAATAATGACCTTAAATCAAAGAGAAAAGGTAGATATCCTAACTAGTCCTGATGACATGAAGAATGATCCAAAGAATTTGTCGCAATCAACTACTAAAGTTCGAGGTAGAAACTAGTTCACAACACAAAAACTAAATTGTAAATGCCAAATGGTAAAAATGACTTCGTAAATTCTTGTTTTATGGTTATTTCATGTTCATTAAATGAATAACCTATAGTTTTTACCTATTTTTACTAGTGAAATAGGTATGTTTAATCCATTTGGTGGTTATTTTTGTGGGTTTTTAGCTCTCATAATGAATTTGACATGCATGATCGGAAATTGTACTTTTGACCACATAGCATACTTTTATCTCTTTTTCGAGCTCTGTTAAACATGGAAAAAGGAACCCCCCTATATTCCTCTTTAATCTCTTTTCGAAATTTCAAAATATGAAAATATTGTCGAGCACTTCTGCTTTTCAGCTCATAAATGGATTGGAAATGACATCTACTCAGTATAAGTTTAACCCTCCTCTGGGGAGATAGATTACTGATGAAAAAGGAATGCATTGATCGAACATGGTCAATAGGTTATCTCTTGTATTATTTTACTCTTTTTCGGACTTGAAAGACAAATTTATGAAAAAGAACTTATAAGGTTTCCTTTTTGGCACTTTTCAAACTCTCTAAACATGAAAAGGACATAGTTCTCATTGTCATTAAACTCATTAAGGAATCCAATGGTGACAAACTTTTCCATCATGACAAGACCGAGTTTCACCTTTTCTAGAATTGTTAAAACATCACATAGTAATGGATTCACCCAAAGGGTGGAATTATACTGCAAGCATATGTTATCCTCCTCAAGATTGTTAAAAAATAAAGAGGTACTAGTCAGCAATGACTCGGGAAAATGGAAAAAGGGATAAATCACTTTATGGTAGCAAGTCACTCTACGACATGATGCTTTCACTCCATCTCTATGACTATTTGGGTTGGGTTATCTACTTGCTGGTTATCATACCTATGCTCTATCACACCATCCATCACTTTGGTTTTGGGTCAACGCTACCAATTCATTCAGTGTCGCCAACATGTTCAAGAGAATTCACTCAGTAAACTTCATCCTTTGCAATACTCATAAACCTTCATTTTAGTGACCACCATTCTTGAACATTATGTGGTTAGTCACATTCTGTCTTCAAAATCATTACACTCGTTTCATGTCTATTTGGCCAATTTAATGTCTTTAAATTGTCAATCATAAATTGTCAACCAGGGTAGGTATACTGGCGAAGTACAGGTGCACTATATGTGCTAGAAGTTATTTCTTATGCGATTATGTTCTTATTAGGGTATAAACTTAAGTTTAGTATGGAGATGGTGTCATTAATTATAATAATATCCCTAAAGTTATCAACTAATTTTTTAAGAGTTATTTTCTATTGAATCAGTTTATGGATGATATGAGAGTGATTCAAGAGTTTACTTGTGTTAGACTATTTTGGATTTTTGTTTTTATGATGCATCTCTAATTTACTAAGTAAAAGAGAAATCTATTCTGTCAAGCTATGAAGGAGTATCGTCTGAATTCAATTTCTATGGAGAAAACTCTCAGACTTTTACTTATTCAATTTCATTCAAACAAGATATTCTAAACAACAACTACGCTATGAAGTAAACACACTTTGACTACACTAGATAAAAGGAAAATGAAATAACCATACTATACCAGATAGAAATAAATTCAAATAGCAGATTAATCTAGGTATAAAGCAAAGGGAAGTGCTCATGCATATAATGATTCACTCGCGAACTCATCATACTACATTTATTGACACAAAAATAAAGTATTCAACGAATGAAAAAAATCTAATTGAAATTTGTTAAACATCTGTTATTGGTTCCAATGGCCCTCCATGAGTCAGTCCATAATCTCCAATCAACACAATGTATACACACATTAAACCAATTCTATTACTTTCAAAATGAAACTTAACAAACTGTTTCAAAAATTACAACATCTGGCACGTACCAAATCAGAATGTGGCCATTGTTTTATAATAAGCCTTTGGCATAAAAAAATGAGAATTCTAAGCCTAAATATCTTTATTTCAATTAAACTATATCGCAAAATCTTCAATTTTCTATTCCAAAAGCAAATCAATAAGGTTTTGATGAAACTCAGATTCTGTTCCAACAACAATTGTATAGTTGACTTTGGGGTTTGATTGTGATATCCTGCAATCACCTTGATGAACTACTTCAAGGGAAGAGGAAGAAATCCACTAGGGTACCATTCCTTATCCATCTATATCCTTTGTCACTGAGCTGGAGCTTCTAAACCTTGCAAACAATGGAGGCAGTTGTAGAAATTTGGATTAGCTATCAAAATAAGCCATTCTAGCGAAATGAATTCTTTAACAAAACAATAGGGTATATAGTCAAACATGAAGAAGAATACTTGCTATTTCTTACCTTTAACAAGACCTTGTGCCTATGGCATTCTTTAGGTGGTAAGTGTAGGAAAAGACAGGAAATATAGGCAAAAAGGGATGTCAAGGTAAGACAATCTTTAGACTCTACATTCCACATGGATGGAGGTTTTGTATGTCCTTATACACTTCATTATTGTCAGTCACTTGTGCCTTCTGATCATCACCTCCAAGTTTCACTTTCTTCTTCTTTGTGGAAACTAGTGGCATCCTATGTTTTCTCATGAGAATTTTTTATTTTAAGCAGATAACCTCTCTTTGCATTATCATTTTTTCCTCCAACTTTTTTTTCTTTTTATACCACAAACTCAAATGAAGGATGAGATTGTCACTTTTTGCAATTTGGATCTCACTTTTTTCCTTCAATGCTTGATTCTAATTCTTGAGATACTTGTTCAATGTTTCTAACTCAAAAATCTCTTGCTTTAAAATGATTGAGGCTAAGGGTTCCTATGGTTCATTTCACTGATTGCTCTCTTCTCCAGGACATTGAATTGTTTCGTTAGTTGTCATCTCTTTTCTTTCTATTGACTCTATATAGTCATATATCTTTTGTTGAAACACTCAGACTATGCATTGGGCTTCTTAGAGGTGAGTTTCAAGGTGGTGGTGATACTCTTGGTGATGATTTTGGTGACCCTTTTGGAAATCTTTAAAGGTTTTTAGTTGTCTCGTTTCCCTCGAGATCAATGTATTCTGTAGCTTTTGAAATTGTCTATTGGATTGTGCTCAACCTTGTGCTCCTCCTCAGTCCGTAGGTTTGTAATCCCTATACTTTCCTTCTTTGAGTCTCTAATTTCTCTTCTTAAGGACGGGTCCTAGTGTGTGGTATTTCCTTTCCCATTTTTCTAACTTTCTTCCTTCTAATATTTCTGTTTTTCATTCTCTACAATATATCTACTATGGGAAGATTTTATTTCGATAATTATAGGTGATTTAGGGTTTCTTGCTCTTTTGCTACTTCTACTATTCTCTTCCTTCTTCTATGTGTCCTGCGGTTGCTGGCTTGTTCTGGGGATATTTCTTCAAAATGGTTCCTTATCAAAAAACTTTCTCAGTTATACCGTATACTCCAAAGATGGAACTCAACTAATATCCTTATCAAGCCATGATGATACATGGTATTTTCTATAAACTGAATTCTGTTTTGAACGTTTGTAGACATTTTCTTAAGACTATTTAAGAGAAAATAAGGAAGATTCATCTGGTCATATTCAAGAAAATGCATCATCAACCTAAGATGGCAAAAATAAATATACTCAAACTGACCCTCACACGCGACAAATTTTTGAAGCATAAGGAATACATTTGTCCATTTACTCTTAAGGGCTATGCTGGGAATACCTTTCTTGAAGATAGTGGTGTCCATATTCGGATTTTGTAGGAACACCTTCCAATATTCTTCATTAATTCCCCTATTCTTGAACCATTTTTCCCTGCTCCTTGGTAATTTAGTGGCTTTCTATGATCATGGACTCTGTTATGGAAATCTTAATGTTTCTTATGTCGGCTTCAATTCCATCAAACGAGCATGAAAATATCTTTGTCACTTCCCTGTGAAAATCATTGAAGTTTTTAATGAACTACAACCATTACTTCTTTTGCAGAAGATCCTTGCTCTAAGGGTATCCCTCCAATAATTTCTTCCTTGCTACCTCAGTTCGAACAATGATCCCCATTATGGAGGATGCTTTGCCTCAAAGACTGGTTACCTTAATAAGAGAATGGTGTTCGTAGGGTTTTTCTAAGTGGCAAAAGGATGGAGTTGCTATGAAAGTTTAGAGGAGTGTAAGAACAGGTGGATTATAATAAAGGTTATAGGAATGAATTGGACCATTGGGCGCATTTAAAATCATGATTCGGTGATTACTTTGGTGGATTTGGAATGAGGACATGACATGACTTTGAAGTGGTGGATTATGATGTTTTGTTAGGTGACGATCACCCTTAATTTGTAATGATTTCATTTTAATTTTTGGCAGTACTATGTCTTCTTAGTCATATATGCAATATGTCAATCCCTATTGCTAAATTGAAGTAGCGCATACCTATGATCCACTTTCCTAACCTTGTTTGTTCTTCTGAGATCTCCTGCAGGTACTTTGGTCTGTCAGTTATCTTTCAATTCAAATCACCAAGTGTCCTTGTAGGCTTAAAAGAAAAATAAATTATTAGGCTGAAGAAACTTGTCATAGCTACAAAAACTTGTTCAAGCTGCAGAAAGTTGTTGATTCTGTAGCTGAGAAAAAAAAATATTAAAGGAACTTTGTTATTTTATTTTCTAAAAGGAAAATATGAAGTTCCAATAAAAATTTGTTTTCACTCTAAATTTTTTGTATATATCTACCAACAACATGTTGGTTTTCATGTTTATACCATTTTTTTAATTATTATATGTATATATATACATATAATTTACTAATTTTTTTTCTTTTTAGAAAGTAAACCGAGTAAAAAATTCTAAGGTGGAAAAGAAGAAGACTTCTTCTTGACCATTTTTAGTTCTGAATTATCTTGGAACATTTTAACAAATTTCTCTTTTGTCAATGACTTCTGGTACAATCTAAGTCGATGTCCATTTACTAATAGAGGAATTTTCTCTTCATCAATAGCCCTGATTCTAACTGCACCATTGCCAAAAACAATTTCAACTTCGCAAGGTCCAAGCCAGTGGGTTCGAAATTTCACTTGAAAATTCTTGAACTTTGAATCAAAGAGTAATGCCCAATCCCCTACATGAAATTTCCTTTCTTTAATGTAATTATCATGCCATCTAGATTGTTGTTGTTGAACTAGGCTAGTCATGTGGAAGGCTTCTTATTTGATTTCATCATTCATTTAGTTGTCTCGTCCTTTGCTTCTGTTCTTATGATAAGTCAAGATCAAACTAAACTGATGTATTATAGGTATGGATCTGGAACTCTATCAGAATTAAGACATTCTTCCCATAATCAAGTTCATAGGGAGTATGTCTTGTAGTATTTCTACATGTAGTTCTATAGGCCCATAAAGATTTTGGAAGATTTTCCACCTAGTCCTTTCAGTGCATATGTATAGTCTTGGTAAGGATTGCTTCAATCACTTTATTTTTGTACTCAACTTGTCCATTGACTTGTGGATGGTATGGAGTCGGCTTCTGATGTTTGATTTTTTATTGATCCACAAGCTTCTGCACTAATATGGATGTGAATTATGTTCCTTGATCTGTTACAATTTCTCTTGGAACACCAAAATGAGTAAAAAATCCTAAAAAATCCTAAAAAATAAATGAAACTACATCATTTTCAGTAGAAAAAGGAAGTGATTTAGCTTCTACCCATTTAGTGGCATAATCATTACATACCAGAATATAATTCTTTTTCTTTAGAGGTGGGTTGATTGGTCCAACAAAATCTAGTTCCCACTTCTCAAATGGTTAGATGAGTACATGTGGTTGCAGTGGAATTTCATTTCAAAGAGTGGGTTTGCCCATTCTTTGACAACTATCACATCTTTTAACATATTCTTTGGTGTTCCTAAATATGGAAGGCCAATAATGTCCTAAAATAAAGATTTCGTAAGCAATCCTTCTGTCAGGAAAATGCCCCCGACATGGCTCATCGTTGCAAGCTTTAAGTATCTTTGGTATTTCGTCCTCTTGAACACATCTTCTGATGATGAGATTTGCTCTTGTCTTGTATAACTCTTCATTTATCCATGAATAAGATATGCTATTGTGGACTATTCTTCTCTTTCTCTAGGAGATAAATGAAGTGGAACTTTTCCTGTAGCTAAATAGTTAGCAATATCTGCATACAAGGGTGATTTAGTAGATACTACAAAAATATATTCATCGGGAAATTTATCCTCTATGGGTTGATTATTATTTTCATTTTGTATTCTAGATAAAAAGTCAGCAATTGTATTCTGCTTTCTTGGCCTATCAAGAATGATTATGTTGAATTCTTGTAACAGTAAGAGCCATCTGGTTATTCTTCTATTAGTGATTGGTTTATTCATTAGGTATCTAATGCAAGAATGGTCTGTGTGAACAAATTTTTCATAGCCAGTTATGTAATGTCTGAATTTGTTAATGGCATGAACTACAACTAGAAAATACTTTTCAGTTACCGTATAATTTAACTCTGCAGGAGTTAAATTTTTACTATTATAATAGATTGCATAAGGAGTAAGATCTTCCTCTCCCAACACAGCTCCTAAGGCTGAATCTAAAGCATTTGTTGAGATATGGAAAGATAATTTCCACTTAGGTCCTTTTCACATAGGTGCTTCAGAAATTCTCTTTTTCAAAGTTTCAAAGGGAGCTTGACATTCAGAATCCCAATTGAATTCACAGCCCTTGGTGAGCAATTAAAAAAGTAGGGATGCAATTTTTCTGAAGTTTTCTATTAATCTTCTATAATATCTAATAAAATTGAGAAAACTTGTAACATCTTTTTGACAACTTGGTGCTAATAACTTAGAAATGGCCTCAACTTTAGATGAGTCTACCTTGATTCCATTTCCTGAAATATGGTGACCTAAAACAATTCCTTCGTTAAACATCATGAAAAAAATTTCATGGCTTAATGAGAGATTTATTTCTTTACATTTTTTTAATAATTTTTCCAAATTATCTAATGCTTCATTGAAAGAATCTCCATGAACTATGAAATCATCCATGTACACTTCCACACAATCATGAGTAAGGTCAGAGAAAATTCTAAGGACTGCTCTTTTGAATGTTGCTGGAGCATTGCATAATTTGAATGTAAGTACTCGGTAAGCATAAGTTCCCCATAGACAAGTGAATATGGTTTTATATTGATCTTTAGGAGCTACCTGTATTTGGTTATATCCACTAAACCTGTCCAAGAAGGAAATTTTTTTCCCTGCTAATGTGTCTAAGACCTAATCTATAAAAGGTAGTGGAAAGTGGTCTTTTAATGTTCATTTATTTAGTTCCTTGTAATCGATTCATACTCTCCATTTTCTATTTTTCTTAGGAATGATTACTGGGGGTGAAACCCACTGATTGTCAGATATCGGATAGATGAAATTTACATTTAGCAGTTTCTGCAACTCCTCCTTAACACTTTCTTTTAATTTTGGTTTCATTCTCTGTTTAAGTTGTTTAACCGGTATTACATTATGTTCAACGTAGATATTATGTATGCAAGTTTTATGATCTATTCCTTTCATGTCAATGTATTCACATGCAAAAGTAGAAGATTTTTTCTGTAAAATTTCTATGAATTGATTATTTTCCACTTCTTCCTGGTTTTCATAAACATTCAAGGTTTTTCCTGGAAAGATTTCTATTAAGGAATTCCCAATTTTTTCCATGGAGAGAAATGATACCTATTTAGATGAGAGATACTCATTGTGACTACGATCATAATGTGATGAAGATTCATTATTCTCTAGTAGATTTAGGATTTGGTCTTCCTCTCTTACTTGTTCAGTAGTAAAAATAGGTTGTATATCTTCTTCATCTCTATGTATTCTTGAGCTTTTGTATACATTTTTGTTCTTATAGGAAGATATAATGTAAAATTCTTTGTAGAATTTCCATCTTAGATAAACATGTTACCTGATCTACAAGCAATGAAAGCATCAACTATAGCTAACCAAGGTCTTCCTAGAATTAATGGATGTCCTCCTAAATTATTCTTAGGTGTTAAGACCATCAAATCAACAGGATATTCGCAAGAATCTAAGGATACACAAACATCTTCCAACACACCATCAGGTTTAATCACAAACCTATCTTCTAATTGTAATAAGGTTGGTGTGCATTGAAGGTTAGGAAGACTAAGTGTGTCCATAACTTGTTTACTCATTATGTTTATGGCTACTCCTAGATCAATCAGTATGTTTGGTATTTCAGTTCCATTGATGTGAATTTTTACAACGGGGCTTCCTGGATCTAATTATTTTTTAATTATCGTCTTCCACATCATAATGTCTACAATTTTTCCAACTAACTGAATTCTTTTTATTTCTTTTCTTTTTCTCCTTGATCTTTGTGTACTTAGTTCCTTAATTATTTTCTCAAAAATTGGTATTTCTTTTATGGCTTGTAATAAAGGAATCTTAATAAAAATATTTCTCAATTCATCCATCATATTGTAATCAGGAATAATTTGTTTTTCTACTCCATCAATTTTCAACTTCTCAGGGAAATGTGGTCTAATTGATACCGAGGGTTGTTATACGGTGGGATAATTTATCAGAAAATCCTTTGTTTCTTTATTCTTCTTCTGAGGGAGAGAGGTCTCCTCTTCTTCTAATTGGCTTTTGTGTTTTTGAAGATCGAATCTTTTTTCCTGAATGACAACAGGGGGTTTTCGTGGTAACACTCTTACAGATCTTAATTGGACATTATTTAGGTCTGTTGGAGTTATTAGATAAGTTTGAGGATTCTTCCTCTCCATGTTGTACATAGGTTGTTGTGGTATTTTATTATTCGGATTCAGAAGTGGTTGAGCGGGTAATTGATTTAGTTTTTGTGGAAATGGTAGGGGGAGTTGTGGGTTTTGATTCTGAACTGGAATTTGTGGTAATTGATTAGCCTGGGGAATTTGATTAGATGGTGGTATAAATTTTGGTGGAAGGTAGGATAGTGATTATTGTTGATATTGAGCATAGGCTCCATAAGGATTTTTCCATCCCTGATTCCAAGGCTATGACTATGGCTGAACCCAAGGCTACTAGGTTGGATTTCAATTATTTTGTGAAGATTGTACAAATTGTTGTGGTCTGAATCCTTGTGATTGATTTGGTTGAGGATTTTGCAATGGTCTTTTGGCTATAAAGTATAGAGGGTCTATTGGTTCTAATATTCCTTCATAATTAAATACATCCTTGAGACCTGGTAAGGATAAAAATTCCTTCATATCATGATTATTTGGACATTTTACACAAGTTTCTATGGATTTTGAATCTAAGGGACATTCTCTTAAATTATGTTTCTTTCAACATTTAGGAGAGAAGATGGAATGTGCAACATTTTTAGACTTTTTCTTGTTTTTTATTTTAAGGGTGTCTATCTACTCACTTAAGCTCCCTAAAATATATGTTTTGAAGGTATCAAGCAATTTTCCTAATTCTTCCTTGTTGATTGTCCCAGCTACAGATTTATTAGTTCTTTACAAGAGAGGGTCTCTACGAATCCTTCCAAATTGTGCTTTACCCCTTGAGATATGTACACATAAATCATAAATATCTGAAAATGGTAGTTGGGAAATATCTCCCTTCCTAATTAGGTTAAGGAGATCAATATGCTAATCTTTAATAGCTCCGAGTAAGAGGGCTTTTAAGGTTTGTTCATCCAAATTATCCATTTTTTCTCTTTTAACATTGTAAACAAACCTTTCTTCTAAATATTCAATATTTTCATCTTCTTTGTATGTCATCTTGAAGACTTCATCTTTAAGGCTACTAGGTATACAATAATCTATGTATTTTCCTAAGAAAGCCTCCATTTGTCCCCATGTTGTTATAGAATGCAATCCTAGACTCATGAATCATTTTAATGTGGAGTATTTTAATGTAGCAGGGAAAAATTTCAATTTTTGAGCATCATGCAGATAGTCATATGATCTGCGTAATACTTCAAATTCGAAGACAAACGTCTCTGGGTCTTTGTTTATTTTCCCATGGAAATTAGGAAGAATTGAGGTTGATATATTTTTCATTGTGAGGGTTATATCTGCATAAAGAATATGAAATCCATAAGGGGTCCTAGTTTCCTCTGCCTCTACCCATTCCTTTGTTCCTATATCCACCTCTACCTCTACCCCTTCCTCCAATCCCATTTTCCTCGCCATGGACATTGTGTAACTATCCTTCCCCTTCTTCAACCATGATAGACTCTTCGGAACTAATATAGTGTTCTTCTAATCTCTCTAGTTCCTCTATCAATGGTTTTTCAAAATAAGTTTCTTGTTCCTCTTCTTCACTAGGAACATCTAATTTTTCTCCAAAAAATTTTCTCACCAGTGGAGGATAGAAACGTTACTCCTGTAGTTGGGGATGTAGGATTTTCTTCAATTATAGCTTCAGTAGAGGAAGCGGGTGATGTTCTGGATTGGATTTTTGATCTTGAAATTTCAAGAAGCCTTTGTCAACCTCTAAATGGAATTGGGGTTTGCGTAGGTGGTGTGGATTCTTGAAATCATGGTGAAGTGTGTGCATTTGTGGAACTTAAAATTCTTCCTTGCCCTACAAATCTACCTCTAGAGTCTCTATCCCTATACATATCATGTTTTGATTTTTTTTCTTAACTTCTATTTTTACTTCCCTGGAAACAATGCCAAAATGTTTGGCCAATTTAATGTCTTTAAATTGTCAATCATAAATTTTCAACCCGGGTAGGTATATTGATAAAGTACAGGTGCACTATATGTGCTTGAAGTTATTTCTTATGTTGTTATGTTCTTGCTAGGGTATAAACTTAATATTTGTATGGAGATGGTGTCGTTAATTATTTTAATGTCTCAATCCCTAAAGTTATCAAATAATTTCTTAGGAGTTAGTTTCTATTGAATCAGTTTATGGATGATATGAGAGTGATTCTAGATTTCACTTGTGTTAGAGTGTTTTGGATTTTTGTCTTGAATTTTTATGCTGCATCTCTAATTTACCAAGTGCAAGAGAAATATATTCTATAAGGCTTTAAAGGAATACTATCTGAATTCAATTTCTAAGGAGAATACTCACACACTTTTACTTATTCAATTTCATGCAAACAGGATATTCTGAACAACAACTACGCTATGAAGTAACACATTTGGACTACACTAGATAAAAATAAAATGAAATAACCATACTGTACCAGATAAAAATCAATTCAAATAGCATATTAAACTAGGTATAAATCAAAGGGAAGTGCTCACGCATATAATGATTCACTAGCGAACTCATCATACTGCATTTCTTCACACAACAGCAGAGTATTCAAGGAATGAAATAAATCTAATTGTAATTGGTCAAAGACTTGTTACTAGTCGTAGGGGCCCTTTATGAATCAGTCTATAATCTCCAATCAACATAGCATATACAAACATAAAACCAATTCTATTACTTGAAAAATGAAACTTAACAAACTGTTTAAAAAATTACATCATCGGGTGCGCACCAAATCACATTGCGACCACAGTGTTTATAATAAGTCTTTGGCATAACAAAATGAGCATTTTAATCATAAATAAATTTATTTCAATTAAAATATATCGCTAAACCTTTGCTTTGTTATTCTAAAAGCAAATCGATAAGGTTTCGATGAAACTCAGATTATGTTCTCGCGACAATCTTGTAGTTGAGTTTAGGGTTTGACTGTGATATGCTACGATCATCTTGATGAACTGGTTTGAGTGAATAGGAAGGAATCTAGTAGGGGACCATTCCTTATCCATATGTATCCTTCTTTGCTGAGCTGGAACTTTTGAACCTTGTAAACAATGGAGGTAGCTGTAGAAATGTGGATTAACTACGAAAACGGACCAATTTTGTAGCCAAATGAATTCTTTAACAAAACAATAGGATATATAGTCAAACATGAAGAAGAAGACATGTTATTGCTTACCTTTAACAAAACCTTGTGTCTATGGCATTATTTAGGTGGTAATTATTGGAAAATAGGCGAAATATAGGCAAAAAGGGATGTCAAGGTAAGACAATCTTTGGACTCTAAAGTGTCGTTGATGGGGGATACGTCAAGGCCCTCTTGCATCAAGTCACTTCTTGTTGACATCAACACATTATCTAGGAAGTTGAATTAGAAACACCCTTGGAGTACCTTGAGGCTCGCGTACATCAATGGAAATTTTCTCGCTTCCAACTAGAGATTGACATCATAGACTTTCGACCGCACAAATTTGTATGATGTTCGACATCAAAACATCTATTCACACCATCCCTAATGTACTGTAGTTTCTTGAGAATCATTATCATTATTGGTGATTTCTCTCACATCTATTAAGAACTTACATCATTCATTGGTAATCAGATGGTGCCTTCTCATGTTCAACTTTAGATCACATTTTTACATGGTTAGATTCATACTTGAGTGAATGATTGGATGAGATAGAAGACCCCAGATCTAGTTTCATCCATCTGAGCTGCGATTTCAGGAGAGTACTAAATCATTTGTACGATGTCTTTACATAGATGGTCATCCTATCATGGGTCTATATCTGTGCACAACTATCTGATTTATGTACATGTAATGAAAAGTTTATATATTGAGCATGGATATGCCTTCCCTCAGATATTCATAAAATATTCAAAGATTTCATGATATTATGTATTGTAATTGATGGAGGTCACCATCTACTTGAGATCCTCCTCATCACATCATAAAGAATATCACTCAACATTATCATTTTCAACTTCATGATTTTGGGGTAGTTGTTATAGGTCTATTTGGGAACATCATTCTCGATGATCAAATCAATAAAATTAGGACTCATCAAACCTTAATTCAGTTGCTACATTCCCTAGGCAAGTCATCAAATAAAATGCTTTCATCCATGAAAGTTTCCTAGCATGAAACCTTCTTGAAATGCCTGCTTGGGACACTAGTGTAGCCTTGGTCATGGGTAACTGTGCTACAACCTAGGTAGGCCCATTCAAAGTTGTACCACAGTGCACTTAGACCCACTTTGACCTGCATTGGGCGAGGATGAGCAAAATTGACATAGGATTATGGGAATTTTACTTGATTCAAGAGCATTCTAGAAGGATTCCCAACCCTTATCTCATCCTATGAGCTCGAATTTAGATAGGCTATGGATCAATTATCTCTATATCCTCTCATCCCTTTCTCCATGGAAACTAACTCCAATTTTGGAAAGCCATTCAATTCACAATTTATGACAAAACCACTTGCATTTCGCTATAAATTGACCACTCATCATAGTGATAAGGAGTTGGAATTTGGATGTTGTAGTGAAATACTATTGGTCTGAGACTTGAAATCATTACCAAGTAATGTTATGCTACTGGATTTATGTGTTATTAGTGTGATGAGGGTTTTTACTAAGCTGGATGAGTGACATAGGATCAAACCACATTGGGTGTAAATCCTCCTTCTATCAATCGATAAAGTTGTTTGTTCCTTTTCCCATATTCCTATTTATATGTATTATGAATATATGTTCAAATGTTGATTCCATTCATTTATAGTAGATAGATCACATTCTTTGATCATCATCATCTTCTGTTTATGTTGGTAGGTACCAATTGAGCGAATTCAGTTCGAGCGGGAGCGACGGGAGTAATTCAAAGGAGATCAAAGGAAGTGAAAAATCACAAGTAGGTTCGTTCATCTCATCTCTCTATTATAGGCAAAGGTTAAACCAATTTCCTTCTATTTTTCTAAGTGTAACTACCCACTTAGGGAATATGTACTTATCCATAGGTATAAATTCCATATAATAGATCCATAAAAATTCTATTATTTCAACCTCTACCTCATCTTTCTCATGGGAGACTGAATATAAGGATTTACAACCATATTCCAAAAGTATTATATTTATGATTTCTTGGAAGAATATTTATGTTGGCCATCTTGCTTTTCATGTGCTTACGATAACATAAGAGTTGATTTATTGATTAAATCAGAGTTATGGCATATATTAGATAGAATTTAAATTCATCTTATCTTTTCCACTACTAGTTTTTTCATTTCTTAAATGAAAAATGGTTATTTACATGTGATGATTGATGGGATGTTTAGATATGAAGGAAAGGGAACCTTAACCTCCATCTTTGACTTCCTCACATTCTCTTATGAATTCCAAATTATTTCCTAAAAGTTATGTTCATGAGATCATTTTCCCAGACCACAGAGAGTATCTCTCCTAGTGCAAAATAGGCCTTTAAAAGGATCTAAGATTGGCTAGGGGCTTTGGCCACCCTTCACTCGTCTACCTCAACCTCCATCTACCCTTTTATACCTTGAACCCATCATTTCCACTTCCTAAACCTTCTTCGCAACCTTCCTATACCATTACAGGCCTTCCTGTAGAAACACATGGCACCTTTACCACCCTCCTGTAGCACACCTATAGTAGCCTATTTCTTCACCAATTTTGACCCTTACTACAATTTGAACTTAGTTTTGAAGGATTTTGACCCCCAATTGTGACTCCATGATCAAAAGAAGCTCTTAGGCCACTCCTAACCCTCCTTTGCCTTCAATGTAAAACAGAATAGTATTAGTTTCATTATCATAGATTTGGCACAAATGGAACATTGGTTTATATCCAAGTGTGAGCTTGTTAAATGATAAATAAAATATTGAGTTATGGTTTGGTAGGTTAGCTTCTTGTATATAATAATATTTCATAACTAGATGCTTAATTCCAAGATAATGTAGTTTCCTATCTGGAAGTAGTGTAGCTCTTGTATTTTCATGAATTGATTCAATAACATTTGCAAGTTGAATTTAATGACATTTCCTTTTTCATAGTTATAGGTAGCTTCTAAATTGCACCTTCATTAGCTAGTTTTCATTCTAATTCAATAGGAGGAATTGTGGTGGAGCACTATTGATCAAATCTCGTAGTTGAAGGTGGCATGAGTAGAATCTCGTCTATTGTGCATATAAACTTATCACCTCAAATTTTTTACGAACCCTAGGTTGATATATAGAGTTCAGGAGCCCTTGGGATTTGCAACACACTTGGTGCAATACTAGGGCACACCATACTTTGGCATCGTTTCTTGTGAGGTGTCTAGGTAGATGTGATTTCTTCTTAAGAATTCTTTTCTATTTTGCATATAGTTTTGAAGAGGTAGCATAAAAGAAAAAGAGAAAAAATTTCTTCCATGCCTCATAGGAGTAGAGATAAGGAAACTTTTTAGGTCCCGATACTACTAGCGTAACCCCTTATTGTGATTAGTGCACCCCCTTATTCTATTATTGTGCCCATATAGTGCCCATGTTGTTATTATTATGCCCCATAGAAGCCCACTATTGTTATTGTTTTGTCGTTACAATATTATCGTTATGTAGGCTGTGATTGTATTCAGAACCCTTACATTCCTATATATATAAAGGAGGTCTTGTCATTTGGATCATCCAAGAATTGTTCATTTGTGTAATGTAAAGGAGGTTCTCCCCTTGAAGAGGTTGAGTTTCAAGACATTGATCTATCTTTCCTTCTATTTTATGAGCTACTTGCATAACATTTGGTATCAGAGGTTAGGATTCTAGCTTTTTGCTCCTCCAAAGAAGTCATTATGGAATTTTCACTATAACATTTTCTCTACAAAGTTTTAGAAGATGAAAACAAAATCCATTTGAGACGAAATATTTATGAATGTCAAGTCTAAATTTCAGATCTTCTCCCACTATATTTTTAGAGATATGATCTGAGGAAGTTAGGGTCTTTGTAAGCTCCAAAATTCCATCTGAAACAGGTCATCGTGGTATTTTATCTATAATCTTTGTGCTACGAAGTTTCAGACTCTGAAATTAAAACCCATTTTCTTTGAAATCATGGTGAAGTTTGGGATCCAATGATCTTGTTTCATTATATTTTCAGAGATATAATCCAAGACATTTAGGGCTTCTACAGGCTCTCGAATTACATCCCAAATAGGTGACCTTGGGAAAATCATCATAAATTTCTCTCTGAGCATTAGATTGAAATTACATAAGAAGCTACAAAAAGAGGACAGAATGTAGTTTTTGGCATATCGGTTTCAGGTCCTAAGGTTGAAACTCTCAGAAGTGGATCATGGTACAATTTTGCTATATTGAAAAAGTATATAATCAGGTCATGTTGGGAGATTAATCACAACACTTTCTTGGAGAATCAAATTTTTATCAAACTAGTGACATTGGAAACATGACGCAGATGGCTAGCGCATGTCGCAATTTGAGAAATTTTATATTTGAAACTATAGAGTTACATTTGCTTCAAGATAGAGCTCTTAAGAGAAAGAAAAAGAGATATGAGGAGGTTTGATGGGAAGGATACAATAACATGGATACTACAAATGGAGAAATATTTTGATCTACATGATGCACAATTGTTACAAAATGTACATATTGCATCTTCATATTTAGAATCAAATCAGTTTGAATTGTATAGTGTGCTTTGCTCACATATGAAACGATAGAACATTATGAGGAGACAAAGAGAAACACCTTCTTTAGCCAATTGATAAATCTCAAATGAAAGGGTTCAATGGTAGAGCACATTAAGGAATTCCAAAAATTTAATATAAGGGTAAATGATGTTCTAGAGAAGTAGAGGGTTGATGTCTTCATAGTGACTTTAAAAGATAACATCCGACATGAGGTTCACGTTTGGAATCGGATTGATTGGAGAAGGCATATAGGTTGGCTAGAAAAGTGGAAAGAAAAATTATGGAAACAAGGAATTATACCACTCACAACCATAAATATGGAAGTGTTGTTTCTCCTAGCTATCCACAACCTAAAAGGTTGACACCACAACAATTGGAAGAGAAAAGAGAAAAAGGGCTTTGTTACAATTGTGATAGGAAATACATTAAAGGTGATAAGTATGCTAAGAAGGAATTATTTTACATAGATTTTGAAGAGGAGGAAGAAAAGGATCAAGAAACATCAAAATAAGAGGATTTACACAATGAACCAATCTTAGAGAAAGAAGAAATGAATCCGGCCATATCTTGTACTGCATTGGCAAGAATTACCACTCCCCAAACTTCAAGATAGAAGGAAATATAAAGAATAAGAAGGTTCAAGCAGTGAAATATCAGGAAGAAAAGGATCAAGCGACATCAAAAGAAAATGATACTCACCAGGAGCTAACCCTAGAGAAAGAAGAAATGAATCTGACCATATCTTGTAATGCATTGAAAGTAATTATGACTCCTCAAACTCTCAGTATAGAAGGACATATCAAGAAGAAAAGTTTAAAGTAGTGAAATATAACATCGAGCATCAACAACAAGTTCTCCAACTTTTAAAGGATAACCTCACTTTGGTGCAGATTCAAATGAAACAAGAGGAAGATCAATATCACAACGAAAGAAGTTTTGATGTAGGTGACTAGGTATTTCTCTGACTAAAACCATACAAAAAAATGCCCCTCAAGCAAGCTAAGAAGGATAATAAATTATCAGCAAAGTATTATGGTCTGTACAAAGTGTTACAAAAGATTGGTACCATGGAATACCAATTGGAGCTTCCTCCATCTTCCAGAGGGCACCTAGTTTTCCATGTTTCATGCTTAAAGAATGTTATAGGTTAAAGGAACCAAGTTTAAACAATATTGACAAAACTTGACGAGGAAGGAAAAATCATATTGGAACCAGAATAAGTCACATAAAAAAGAAATCGACAACTACGAAATTGATCAACTTTAGAGTATCTCATCAAGTGGAAGAACTTACCCGCTAATGATTCTGCATGGGAGGATGAGAATTTTATATAGAAGAATCCAAAACTACTCAAGCATTGAGGACAACACTTTTTAAGGGAGATGGGCATGTTAGGTACCTATGGTACTAGCGCAACCCCTTATTGTTATTAGTGCAACCCCCTTATTGTGTTATTGTGCCAATATAGTCCCGATGTTGTTATTAGTATGCCCCATACAAGCCCATTGTTTCTATTTTTGTGCCCCTACAATAGTATTTTTATGTAGGCAATAATTGTATTGGGATCCCTTAGACTCCTATATATAGAAAGGATGTCTTGTCATTTGGAATTTCGAAGAATTGTTCATTTGTGTAATGTAAAGGAGGTTACCCCCTTGAAGAGGTTCATTTTCAAGGCATTGATCTATCATTTCTTCTATTTTGTGAGCTGGTTGCATAACAAAAATTATTACCAAACACCTCCAAACCATCAAGCAGTCAACCTTCACTCTTCTTCAGTGACTGTCATCTTCCCTCTTTCCCTATAGAGGAGTTAGAAGATAGTCTAGGTCTGCAACCTGAAATATTTGAAGAACCTATTGGGGAAGCAGAAGAACCACTTCACCTACCCAATCTGTGGCTGAAAAAGGAATAATGAGGCTTGCCCTAAGAGAAAGACTAATGGAGAGGATAGAATGAATAATATAAGCCCTACTTCCCTTCCACACCTCCACAAATTAACCTCTAAGGATACTGATACCTTCATGTTTGAATTTTTTGTTGTTTATAACACCTACAACTATGCCTCATATGACCAGAAGCTGAATTTATTCCCCTATACTCTTAAGGATGAAACCTTTCACTTTTTTATGGGTCTTCCTGGGGGTAGAATAACTACTTGGCCTCAACTGGAACAAGCCCTTAATGACAAGTATATGTACTATCATATGTCTAAGGAAACCAAGGAAGAAATATTTAGAATTAATATTGGACTTGATGAATCCCTAGAAGACTATGAGGAGAGATTTCAACTTAGTTATCGGAGGGCCAGATACACCTTTGATCCTGAATCACTCAAACTAGTTCTTCTTTGAGGGATTAGGGAAGAGATGTTGGAGACCCTAAACATGTTGTCTAGGAAAGCTAGTCAAGGCTTGACTAATTCCTCTCCTTCGACAACATCCATCAAGAATGAGATTGGGAACATGTTGCATACCTTTGCTTTGAAAATGGATATCATTTAGATCAAGAGGAAACAAGACAAACCAAAGAGAGACCTATAGTTATTTTCTACCCTAAATGCACTAGAAGGAACCCAAGAAATGAATTCCCATTAAATTTCATAGAGGTTTGATGAGTCTGTGAGGAAATTGATGCCACAGATAAATTCCCTTGTTTTGATGGTTTAAAAGTTGTATACCAAGGGGTAGAAGGTGGGGTTGAGCAACTCTACCTTATAATCAAAGGTGTCCTCAAGGACCTCAACCATACTAGCAAGGCATGCAAGGTGTATCTTAATATTCTTACCATCTAAAATAGAATGTACCATTTCCACCATGGTACTCTTCCACTCGTCCATCATGGTCCACACCTATTTATTGGCCATACAATCCTCAATACCCTCCTCAACCTATCAATCAACCATTTCATCTATATTCTCCCCAACCTCCTCAATGGAAAAATTGATCACAATGGTGGAGCCTCAACACAACCAACCTATTGCTTTACTTCCTCCACCTCAGCCTCAACCACAACACAATCATCCTTCTTGAGTCAAGCATCGTCAGATGCCTACTCCACCCAATTCGAACCTGAATAACAAGAAAGCATAACATGCCTACAATGGAGAGACATCATACCTTACCTATGTTGTGGATATCTAAGAGATCAACCTTAGGCCTCGAAGAGTGCCTCTAGTTAACCATCCACCATCTCCACCTGAAGATATTGAAGAGGAAATGGAAGAGAGTTCTCCTAAATTAAATCCACCTCCTTTTCCTTGGATATTTATCTAGCCTTGTTAGCGCACCTGAGAAGAGATTGAACTTTTGGGAGAATTAAAGAATCAGTGTGTTAAAATACCCCTTCTCTAGGATATTAAGGATGTTCCTATATACAATAAGCTTATCAAGGAGAACTGTTTCAGAAACCCTGGGAGAAGAAAAAGAAATACCCCCCCATCAAATTTATTAGCCAATTATCTCATTTGATGTTGTTAAGAGTCATTTGTCCAAAATTTTTAGATCCTGAAAGTCCAAGAGTGGATGTGAACATTGATGGTATCATTTCCCCTCATACCCTGTGATGAGGCTCATGATTAGGTAAACTATATCGGTCACAATGCCACTCTCCAACTTATTAAAATTGACTTTTCTCTCATTTATCTAAATATTATGTTATATTTTTCTTAGTGAGAAGGATAAATGTGAGTTGCTATTTCATGTAGCCTAATATGTATTAAAAGCAAGAGTTGGATCTGTTTTGTGCTAATTTAGGTGCAGGAACTCGAGGAGGACAAGAAATCATTTGAAGATTCCTCCAATTTATCTCATCAGCTCAAAGTTACTAGCAGCCAAGCAAGTTGATTTCATTAGCATCCAAGCCAGTGATAGTCATAGACATGTTATTATTGAGTTAGGGAGAAAAGTCTCCGTATTTTCTAGGAAGTTGTTGGTTGCTTCAATTTGCATAAATAAGAGAGCCAAGGAACTCATTAGAATACAATTTTTTGATGTAGCCGAGAGGCAATTTGAGTTGAAACATTGTGATTTTTATTTTCTATGTTGTATTTGTGATCTTAATGATAATGAGAAATTCGACCTTCATCAAGCACTAAGTTGACTCAGAGGTTTGAATATCTTGGGTTAGGGCCCAACCGTAGCACCAGAAGTTCCTCTTTTTGTATCTTTGTTATTAGATTAAGATGATAGTTAGTTGCAGAAATTATTTATGGATTTTTTAGCTTAACAAGTATTTGAATGATTTCTTCATCGTGTTTCCATTACTTTGAAGAAGTAGCTGAGTGGTGTAGTAGTGAATGAAAGTGCTTCAGATAATCTTTTGAAAATGGCCTCTTCCTCATAACCCTTGTGGGATCATGATTAGAGGGCCCCACTCTAACAACCTCAAATACATAGATTAGGTTCCATGCTTAAAAGAATCATTGTTTATGATTTCTTGGAAGAACATGCATTTTTTTTTTCTTAAGTTTTCCATAGTTTACAAGGCATTTCATTCCATAGATCTAACCATTAGCAATAGATAGATCAACTTTCCAAAAATTCAATTCATCTTTTGCACGTTGGTATATAGTGATGCATAGATGGAGAGGAAAATAGGTTTTGTTGTAGGGATTTATGATCTACATGGAGGAACTCATCCAACCAGATTCACCTAAGAGTTCTCCACCTTCTGTCAATTCATACCAACCCATAGTTCGAATCTCTATTTTGTAGCCACCGTGAACAACCACCTTGGGAAAATCCAACATCCCTAGAGTGTTGGGCTTAGCCTTGGGAAATGTGCACCTTCCTTACACTTTATTTCACTGTAATACATCTCTCTAGAACACTATTCCACAATTTTTTTCCTCCTAAAGCTTTCAGCTAATTTCATGTAGAAAACTAGGACATCCTATGGGAAACTAGTACATCATGTAGCAATTCTTGTAGAAACTACATGATATCCTGTAGTAGCTTGTTTAACATTGTTTTGAAAAAAAAATGCTAGTTTGAGTATGGGTTATGCCCCAATCTTGGATTCCATTCCTATAAGTTCCACCTAAGACCATCTCTAAGATGCCTTTTTCTTCATGAAAGATCAAATAGCATAACATAGAATTTACTTTCTGAATTTAGAAATTAAAAGAATCCTTTTCTACAAATGTAACATAATATTGTTATTCCATGCATATATGAATCATAATATGATAGAACAAATTCCCATGTCTAACTAGTCAAAATACCTAGATGGTAAAATGCAAGGTTACCTTAGTTCTCTTCTACAAGTAAGTTGTGTCATTTCCTAGCTAGATGTTTCATTCCATTTTCCATTCAATAACATTCGTTTCATAAATAGACAAGCATTTACTTTCCTATATTAGAACTAGGTTTACATTCATTGTTAGTAGTCGGACTCCTTCTAGTCAATAGAAGACTGGTTTGAAAACCTAGTGGTCTATCACCGTAGTTGAGAAGCGACATGAGTAGAATGGCGCATCTGATAAGCATATAGCATTGTCTCCTCCAAGTTTGTATGAACCCCAGATTGATAAAGTAAAGTTGGTAGCTCTAGCAGTTGCAACATCCTTGCTACAATACAGAGGCTCCTAATGTTTTGGTGCCATTGCCGGGAAAGTGTCTAGGTAGATCTAACTTCTTCTTTTCTTTCTATTTTGCATTCAATAGATAGTTGTAGTTTATGCTTTACTTGTGTTTTACATTTAGTAAATAGTTGCAATTTCTGGTTTCTTTATATTTGAAAATGATTCTAAAAAGGACCTAAGAAAAAGAAGATAAAATGTATTTCATGCCTTGTAGGAGTAGAGATAATTTAGGGATTTTTTTTCCAAATACCCCCACACGATGAGATAGTCAAACCGGCCTCTTTGACAGTAGAGGACCTAGAGGACCCATTAGGTGAATAACCAGAGATCTTTGAAGAGCCTATTAGGGAAGAATAAGAAGAAACACTTACACACTACTACAACATGGATGACAATATAAATGAAGATGCTTTTAGCATTAGAGAGACTAATGGAGATGCTAGGATGAAAAGCATAAGCCCCTCTAAACTTCTTCACTTCCATGGCTTAGCTTTAGAAGACCCAGATACCTTCCTGTTTGAGTTGGTTGTCATCTGCATAACCTATGGTTATTCGTTTGATGACTAGAAGTTTAAGTTGTTCCCATCCAGCCTTAAGGATGGAGCCTTTCACTGGTTCGTTTGTTTAACTGGGGGCAACATCACTAGTTGGCCTCAAATGCAACAATCCTTCAACGAAAAGTATAGGGACTAATGTAGGTCCAAGGCCACCTAAGAAAAAATCTTTAAAATGACCTTGGGACATGATGAATCCTTGGAAGATTATGAGGAAACATTCCAACTCAACTACAAAAGGGCCAGATGCATCCTTGATCCTAAATCACTCAAGTTAGTCCTCCTTAGAGGGATCATGGAAGATATCCTAGAAATCCTAATCATGTTATCTGGAAGGGTCATCTATCAACTATCTTATAATGATAACAAGACAATTTTCAAAAATCATTGTAGGGGTGTGATAAAAAAGGGTAGGGCTAGTCAAGGTTTGGCTACTTCGCCCTACTCCAACACATCTATCAAGAGTGAAATTGGAAACATGTTGCAGGACTTTAATAGTGAAATATTGCATACCATTTCTTTGCAAACGGACACCATGTAGATCAAGAGGAAGCAAGAGGAAGAAGAGAGGGTCTTAGCTATCATTTTCCATAGATGAATCAAAAGGCACGCTAGAAACAAATGTCCATTGAATATTATAAAGGTCTACTTAGCCTTTGAGGAGAAAAACTCCACAGATATGTGACCTTCTCTGCTTGGATTGAAAACTGTATATCAAGGTATTGAACGGGTGGTTGAACAACACCGTTATACCAACAAAAGGAGGCATCAAGGACCTTCACAATACCTACAGGGAATTCAAGGGGCATCCTATTCATATTACAATCAAAATCAGAATGCATCCATTCCACATTGGTGTCTACTTGTTCATCCTTCATGGTCCACACCCTCTCCTTGGTCTTATGCACCTCAATACCATTCCCGACCTTCCACTCAATCATTCTAGCCATATGCTCCCCCACAACCTCAGTATAATACCCCATCACAATAGTGGGGGCCCCCATTCAACCAATGTCCAACCTTACTGCCTTGACCTCTATCTCAACCACAGCTGCTTCATCCTACTCCACCTAAGAAACCTCATATGCCTAATCAACCAAATCTAAACCTGAAACACAAGCAATCACAACATATTTATAGTCGAGAGACATTGTACAATTCCTATGCTATCCATAAATACCTTTTAAACCAATGTTTTTGAGGCTTTTTAAATTTTTTTAATAATGATTCTAGGGGAGATTTCCCCTAAACTTGTATAGGGCATATTTGTTGTTGTACCTTTCAATACAGAGATAGATACAATACAGGAAATCATATGTTGACCATATTGTGTATGTACAATAGAGAAAATGTGTGAAAAAATAAATACCCCAATCCCAAACATGGTTGTATGGTGAGTATGTTTCAAACATCATGCAAGTTGTCATAGACAATGCAAGGTCACACAAAAAAATTGCTGCAAGCATTTAGAAGGTATGACCATATTTTTGGGACACCATGTGTAGTTCATAGTTTGAATCTTACTTTCAAAACTATTATTGTTCAAGTTGCACAAATGAAAAAATATTTTGATGAAGAAAAAGAAATATAGTTTTTTATTACGAAGGACCAACATGCATAAACAATGTGTAGACAATTTCCCAAGCTCCAACATCTTATGTTTGGAGAAAATACATATTCATCACACCATGTCTTGATTCACATATCTGACAGTTTCCAAGTCGAAAAATTGGAGGTCACCCAACACTAAAATAAACAATCCACATCGGAACTATCATTCTTGATTAGGCTTGTTGGGGTTAGGTTGAGTAGTTTCTTTCCATAATGAAGCCAAATTTGATCTATTACAACCTTTTGATATAGATAATGTATATTAAGACAAATGTTATTTCATATGTACTTTTATTTTGGATATGAGAGAATGAGCTACAAGAATAGAAGGGATTGAATTGTGAAAAAAACTGCGACTTCAATCCTATGACCCAATAAATAAAATATTGTGTAGCTATACTGTAACACTGTATAATGGACAATACAATTGCATAATGATTTAGAAATGGAGTGTAAATATTCTTGGATGTAAAACCTCCATGACAAGGTATGTATCTATTTAGTTTTTGGACAAACTGGTTGGACATGCAATAATATCAAACCTGAGATTGAATGTTGGTGTAATTATTTGGGTATAGGCCACTAAGTGAATAGATCCATGTGAAATTCTTTCCATTTTCCTTTCAAATTCACTATCACAGACTATATTCTTATTTGTTTCTGGAAATGAAGTTGTCTTCCATATATCAAATGGAACAACATTAGCTGGTCTATAAAAAATTGCTAACAAAGAACATCACACTGCTGAGCCTAACAACACTTTTATTTTAAGAAATTCCATTTTGATTTTAAAGTCTGACACATGAGCAACTTTGTCATATTTTATCCTTTTCTATCTTTTCTAGTCATAATGATTAGCTCAGAACTTCCATAATATGTTCATTTGTGGTCCCTTTATAGCTACCAATAATCTCATCATGTGTGCAAGTGCTAAGTAATTTTTTCTTTGGGACTATGGACATGTTTCAAAAAACTAAGAAAAATTTTGCGAGAACAGCATCGTCATAATTTCACACATATTGATTTATGTGTCCAGGATCACGTCACTATAATCCTTAAAACCATGAGTGGAAAGAAAATATGTATCAAGACAAACTATCTACATCAAAATGAAACGTACATGCATCACCATGCTCAACCCACAACAAGAAGCATGAGATCACCAAGAATCATACCATCAAAGAAAATATGGAAAAAATGTAGCAAAGGGTTTGTTACCATCATAAACCAAATATTTTACATCTTCATGAATAGTATCATCTCAAAGATGGGCATCACTATTTTAGAAGGAGAAGCGCCGCTAGGTTGTACACTTCAAGATGGAGTAACAATAATGATAACATCATCTAGCAAGGGAAGGCTAGAAGAAACATCCAAAGGAGAGGATGGACTAGATCATGAAGTAATCCCTTTAGTCTAGACTCCCCATATATTTTTCAATAACTACAAATAATGAACTTGGAGGATTTTGTATAGGTGCAAGAACACAATATAGAGATGGGGAAAGGTTCACTACAACCAGCTAGGAGTCATCAAAAAGTAACCCAAAAAGAGAAGAAAAGGCGCGTTCCATGGATACATGCTAAGAGTCATCAATAGAAAGGAACTAAATAAGAGGGCTTAGCAATCATCATGAAAGGCTCATCAAAGATAGCCTCATGATGCTCAGTCACTTGGTGAGAGGTAGGCTCATAGATATGATACCCCTGAAAAGTTTCATAGTAGCCAAAAAAAGTCCTATGAGGAGTAAAATGGATAGGAGATATATCATGTCTTTCATGGCACAAGTGGGTCCATGCACTTGATACAAATAACCTACAATGTGTGATAGAGGACTTCTAACCATGAAACCAATACGTTTTTGACCTCGAATCAAGGAAGAATTATTAGGCTAGATAGTAATGCTAGTGCTTTGCTCCTAACCAATGGCTTATTTTGTCCTAGAAGGTCACCTAAAATATGAGTGTAACCTTTTTCTCCTATCCATTGTCTGTCATTTTCTTTCTCCTCACTTAACCTTAGTAATTCATTAATATCATTCAACACAGTCTGCTCCTCATCAAAATCTAGATTAGGTTTCAATGAAGCTATTGTGACCATTGTATTTCTAGCCTTCCACTATTGTATAGACCATTTGAGTATGATATTTGGTCTGATCTCTTTACTAATTAACACTTGATTAGTCATGGGAAAAGTAGTGTATCCCTCTGCAAAACATATTTCAATAGAAATTCTATCAAATGTTTAACAAGATTAAATGTGAATACGATCTTCCATTATCTCTGAGGAATTGGACAGTGAAACGATTGTAACGGAGGCAAATAATGACTTCCCAAAGAGAGCCTTTTCTTGTAATATATCTTATCCCTCTCTTGGGTAGAATATGCCACATATACATAGTTAACTAATCCAATGATTTATTCAATTTGCAAAGCCTCTACTTCATTTTTTTTCTCAATATGGTATCTTCCATCTCCCTTCTAGACTCTTAGTATTCTTGTTTCAAAGCGGATGTACCAATGGAAATTCCCACTACTTTGGTAATCTACAAAATTAATTTATTTGTGTAAACACTATCAATATCTCTTTCTATGATCCCATATTCAATTTTATCAACAATTTCCTATTCTGCCACTGTTGCCCTGAACTCGACATTCTGCATATGCTTACAAAGCTTATCAGTTTTTTTTTCTAATAGCTAGTGACACATCCAATGTTAAAAGAGGAAGAACACTGAGAGCGTGTCCAATTTCCCTCGTACTATCTTGTATTTTTCACAATAATCCTACAATTGAGCAGAAGATAAAACTTTCTATTTTTTGAGCAAGTATCAATAACATTCTTTTTGGCCTTGAGTACCCTTTCAGAAATCCCAAGAGATTATCTAATAGTTTGAGTTTCCCTTACATTCTTATTATTAAGGTCTTTTAAAATAGGCCTAATATATTCCGAATACTTGGAAATTTCCTTGAGGATCTCTTAGTCATAAATCACATATTTCACAATATGAATGGTGTCTCTGAGTAGCACTAAAACTTTGGTTATCAACTCAATCACTAGCACAAGTGTTGCATTACCAATTACTCCATCAAAAGTGACTTGAATAATTACTCCAAGAGAAGACGTCATTGTTGAAGTTTTCTTGTTATGCATCCAAGTAAAAATGGGAAGAGATGGATGAACGATACAAGATCTTATCCAAATTTATGGTGATTTCTTTAGTTTAGCCACTAAAAGATGTCCAAATTTAGAGTGAAGAAAACAATGCCCAACTATGTAACCATTTATATATCATATGCAGTTGAAGGGCTAATCAAAAGTTAAGCTTTCAATAAGGACCATTCAGTAAAACCTTCGGGGATGAACTCTTCACTGTGTCTTCTGGCCACTCAACCAGGGCATGTACTATTTCAGAGGTGACGATTGTCTCTAAAACTCATGTATAACTGGGAGAATGCCTAGAGGAGACAATACACAAAGGTCACATGCCTTCTCCCAATTCATAACTGGTTGAGAGGTCGCAAAGGTATAAATATAAATATCTATGCCATGTTCCATATATGGAACTTACATTTTTTACAACTCAATCAAAAATCAGGTCAACTTTTCCTTTACAAGTTTGTTAGAGCCTTTCTTGGAAAGTGATTTGAAAATTTTGTTGGATAACTAGATGACTACGAGTTCCTAAATAGCCGGTGCAGACTAAGCATGGGGTACTGAATGTATTTATGTTTGAGCCTTAAACTTTTCCAATTTGAAATATAAACCTTTTGCAAGCTTGACTATCGGTGGTGAAATTCTATTTTATTTCATGTACCCACATATCACCACAACTAATTCAACATTGATCAATTAATCTTAAGCCCAACTCTAGGTAGAGAAATTATATCACGCAGCCACATACCACAGAAACTCGTTCAATATGAAATAGGCCACCCACCAAGGATCTGATCTTAAATAACTTTGTTTCAATCAAAACATTAACCAAATAGTTTAGCTAATTAAAGTATAGAGACACATAGTTTTCCTCGATTACATGCTCCTGATCATAATTCTTTTTGAATTTTCCTAATTTCTTACTAGAATTCACCTCAAGAAAATTCTCCACAATGGGAAATCACCAGAATTCTAGTCCCGATGCTTCATTGAAATTTCTGAGCCTTGAATTTGATAATCTTGCGGAGTTCTGAATGATTTGACTACTGAAAATACCCATCTTACAAGGCTCTGAGCTATTTCAGAAAAACCCAGATGGCTGATGGAAGGACCTAAATGGTTGAAGAGATTCACATTTCAAGCTAAAAGGACTCTTTGCAGAAGGTATTCACCATGATTGGAGAAATCTAGAATCCAATGGAGAAACTGAGAATCCAATACCTTAAATGAATTTAACATACCAACGATTGCATGGCAGCACCCGCTCTTCTCCTCCTTACTTGATAAAGCTGCAACTTGAGGGGAAAAAAAAATTTATATTTCAAATATAGAAATCTCATGAACCCTTAAATGAAATGAATGTGTTTTTCAAGTGGAATTAAATTTAAATGAAATGTGTAAGTCCTTTATTTTGGTTAATAGGGTTTTATTAATCGTTAAAAACCCATTGAGTCTTTATGTCAAACATCATTTGAGGGGATTTTGATTGATTGATATAAAAAATCTAAATTAAGGTGAAATCTAAATAAGCTTTGTGTAGTTAAAATCTGTATCAATGTAGTAATGTTATGGTAATAATTAATTTCAATGAAATGTTTGGTTTAGTAAAGATAAATAATTTGAAGAGATTTTTCATGATATAGGGAGTCAATTAGAGAAAGGTGATTGATTGGCTTCTACATTCTTTAGAATATTGATATCTTTGTGTCCATAAACATAGGCTCTATAGCTAAGTTTGTTCCAACGTAGCTATATTTTGAACCAAAAATTGTTGTTGACCTCATGGATATGATAGAAATGTGGTGGCTTGTAGGGTAGTCTTGTCATGAAATAAATGGAGGTAATAGGTAGGTAGGAAGATTCATTTTGGTGGAACTTGGCCATAAAAGGGACATCTTTCTTTGAATAGTTTTAAGAGAAAATACACTTGGTGGATTATGATTGTAAGGACATCACTTTAGAATCTAGGTTAATGTGTACACACTCACCAAAGGGTGATTAGTCAAACCCACAAAAGTATTATAGGTTCCTCTAGAGAAGTAGATGTTCTTGTGCTCTCATTGGCTAGGCATGGGAAATGAAAATAGAGTAAGATAAGGATTTAGCCACTAGTATTTCCTATAAATAGTTTTATCACTTTTTCTAGCATCACCCTTCTTAAGGTAGTTGTACTTTTAGATTAATTGAGAAGAAAAGCATAAAATAAGATATCGTTTGATGGATCCTTTTAGTTAAGAATTACTATTAGAAGGAGATACCAAACATATTTTGTGAAGAGTATCTAGTACTATCGCTAAGATGAGGGTTACGAGTTCCTAAAATTTGTATACTACTCCTCATGTATAGTATTTCCTCATGGTTATTCTAGTTATTATCATTAGAAATTGAAATACAAAACCAAGGGAAAATTGGAGGTCTAATTAGGTATTCTAGTTTTACCATAATAAATTTACATATCTAAAGCCTACATAAAGAAAATTATTTACTTAAAATCATCATAACCCAATATCTAGACAAGGGGAGCTATCATATATAACAAGACATATTAGGTACAAGTTTGATATGTACCACCTATAATTGAGTTAACTTGGCAATGCTTAAAAATGGGAAATCTAATTTTATTAATTGTATTTAATGAGAAAAAACCATGCAGCAAAAAGTTTTCATTAAGATTCAGTAAGTTATAATTTCAAACTAAAATGGCATAAATAGAAGTAAACCTGAAATGATATCTTGGTTCATAATCTAAGATATTTTTCATTGGCTTAATATTAAATTCTTGTAGTAAGCTTGAGTTCAATATAAAATTTCATCGTCATTGATAATGGATTCATATCCCAAAGCCATAACTCCCTTCCACTTCATCATTTAATGCAAAAGTTAAAAGGAGGTACATACAGTAGCATACACATTACCAATGACATGGAAAATATCGAGGAGGATGTTTTTTTTATTAGGATGACTCATCTAACTTATTTTGAATCCCAAATGGATGTAAATCTTGAGTGAGTCATAGAATCTCATATAATTCAATAAAACTATTATTTCAAATGGAAAATCCATACAATGGTAGTATTATTGAAAGATTATATCTTTCCATGCTATGGTTTCATCAACTTAAGAAGCCTCTAAATCCCCCAAGCCCTAAAACCCTTAAACCTACCTTTATCACTAACCTATTAAACCATAACGCCTTAACCATTGAGCCCTTGTCTAGTCTTATTAACCCTTAATCCACTAAAATTTGAATTGTTATCCCCTTACACCCTATACCACTAAAACTTAAACCCCTTAGCCCCTAAACCCTAATTAAAATCTACATCTCATGACTTATGAAACCAGCTTAAGAAAAGATATAAAAGATGGATCAATGCCTTAGAATCTAGCCTCTTCGAGGGGGAAACCTCCTTTACGTTACATAAATGAACAATTCTTGGATGATTCAAATGACAAAACCTCCTTTCTATATATAGGAGTCTAAAGAGTCACAATATAATCCAACCGACCTAATAATAATAATATAAAGCCACAAAAATAACAATAGAGGGATTCTATGGGGCACAGTAATAACAATATGGGGGCAATAGGGGCACAACAATATTAATAAGGGGTATAACTACAATAGTAATGGGGTAATCACTAGTATTATAGGGAACCAACATGCCCCTCTCCTTCAAAAAAATGTTGTCCTCAATGCTTGAGTAGTTATGGATACTTCTGCATAAAATTCTCATCCTCCCATGTGGAATCTTCAGCGGATAAGTTCTTCCACTTGATAAGATACTCTGAAATTGATTGATTTCGTAGCTGTCGAGTTCTTGTTTCTGTGACTGCTTTCGATTCCAATATAATTTTTCCTTCCTTGTCAAGTTCTGGCAATATTGTTTGAACTGGGAGCTTGTCGCCTATAACCTTCTTTAAACATGAAACATGGAAAACTGGGTGCAATCGAGAAGCTGCAGGAAGCTCCAATTTGTATGCCATAGTACTAATCTTTTGCAACACCTTGTATGGACCATAATACTTTGGTGATAATTTATTATACTTCTTAGCATGCTTGAGGGACATTTTCTTATATGGTTGTAGCCGTAGGAATACCCAGTCACCTACATAAAAACTTCTTTCACTGCGATGTTGATCTGCCTGTTGTTTCATTTTATTCTGTGCCAACACGAGGTTATCCTTTAAGAGTTGGAGGACTTGTTGTTGATGTTCAATGTGATGTTCCACTGCCTGAACCTTAGAATTTTCACTTAAGTATGATGTGATGGATGGTGGTTGATACCCATAAAGTGCCATAAATGGGGTCATTTTTGTTGCTGTATGGAAGGAAGTGTTCTACCACCGTTCAGCCAGAGGCAACCATTTGACCCATTATGTCTGTTTATCAGATATAAAGCAACAAAGATATCCTTCCAAACATTTGTATACTATCTCAGTTTGCCCATCATATTGAGGATGATAAGATGAGTTATGAGCTAACTGAGTACCAAGACAAGAAAATAATTATGTCCAAAAATTTTCAGTGAAAATGGGATCTCTGTCACTTACAATAATCTTTGGGTTTCCATGTATCTTTTGCATTGTTTCCATAAATGCAGTAGAAACAATAATGGCTTTAAATGTATGTGATAATGCACAAAAGTGTTCATACTTGGTAAGTCTGTCAACTACCACCATGATGACACTCTTTCCCTCAGACTTGGGTAAACCTGTGATAAAATACATTGAAATCTCCTCCCAACATTGGCTTGGAATGGATAAAGATTGTAATAGACCCGGAGTCTTAATTGTTTCAACTTTATTTTGTTGGCAAACCAAACATTCCACCACAAAATTTTGAATATCTGATTTAAGTCCATCCCAAAAAAATTCCTTCTTAACCCTGTGGTATGTTTTTAAAAATCTTGAGTGCCCTCCTAAGGGAGAAGTGTGCAATTCCATAAGAATCTTTTGTTTTAGCTGGGAATTCTTACAGAGCTATAAGCAATATTTGTACCATAATGAATCATTTTTCCAGCTAAATGTATCAGACATACTGGAATCTTGTTGTAACTTTCGAATCAGTGCCCACACTTCTTCGTCATTCTTCCATTCCTCCCTTGCTTCATTTATCCAATCTGGTTGGATAATAGAAATGGCGCAAAACAATGCTTCCACATCCTCATCCTTTCTTGAGAGTGCATCTGCCACCACATTTTTCTTCACTTTTTTGTAGATGATTTCAAAGTCATAACCCAACATCTTTGTGACCCACTTTTGTTGCTCTTCAGAGGATAATCTTTGTTCTAAAAAGTATTCAAGGCCATCATGATCTATTTTTACCTTGAAGTGTCTTCCCATTAGGTAGGGTTGAAATTTCTTAAGTGCATGGAGTATTGCCAACGTTTCCTTCTCATAAATAGCTTTGCTTAAAAACTTTCCCTTGATTGGACGACTTTCAAAAGCAATGGGTCTTTCATCTTGCATTAGAACAACACCAATTCCATTTCCTGAAGAATCATATTCCACAATAAAGGTTTTTATGAAGTCTGATGTAGCTAATACTGGTGCTTGGCACATTGCCTCTTTAAGATGTTCAAAGGCCTTTGTTACTTCCGGAGTCCATCAAAATGCATCTTTCTTCAATAATGTTGTTAGATGTGCTGCTATTCTCCCATAATTCTTAACAAACTTGCGATAATACCCTGTAAACCGGAGAAATCCTCGCAAATGCTTTATGGATGTGGGTATTTTCCATTCCTTAATGGATTTAATTTTTCTACGGTCTACCTTAACTGCTTCATGGGATACAATATGACCCAGATATTGCACCTCCTGGACTCCAAAGAAACATTTGGATCTTTTTGCATATAATTGTTTCTCCTCCAATAGTTGTAGCACCCTCTCAACATGTTCAACATGATCCTTCCAAGATTTGCTGTAGATTAGTATATCATCAAAAAATAGTAACACAAATTTTCTAAGGAATGGTTTGAAAATTGAATTCATCAAACCTTGAAATGTTGAAGGTGCATTGGTAAGGCCAAAAGGCATGACCAAAAATTCATAATGACCCTCATGGGTTCTAAATGTTGTTTTCGGAATGTCTTCAGTCTTCATTCTGATTTGATGATATCTTGAATGAAGATCCAACTTGGTGAAGTAAATTAATCCATGCAATTCATCCAGTAATTCATCAATGACAGGAATGTGGAACTTATCTTTAATAGTGAGCTTGTTGATCTCCCTATAATCTGGACACATGTGCCATGATCCATCCTTCTTGTGCACCAATACTACTGGAGTAGAGAAATAACTTTGACTCTAGCATTTCTGCAACCATACATTCAATTTCACTCTTTTGGACATAGGGATATCTATACGGCCTAATGTTTGGAGGAACACTTCCTGGAATCACATGAATAGCATGATCATGATCACGCATAGGTGGGAGACCGTTGGGAGTCTCAAATACCTTGGAATGATTGTCCAGGACTTTTTGGAGATCTGGAGAAATAGATGATTCCGATTTGGAAACATCTAGCGAACATAATTGGCAATTACACCTCTTTGCTCCTTTTCTAGAAGCTTTGTCATACGATTAGAGCTGATTATCTTTCCTGGTTTCCCTGCAATACCCCTTAATTCAACTTCCTTTCCTTCCATAGAAAATTTTATGAAAAGTTCTTGAAAATTAAAAGCTATTGTACCCAAGGGTTGTAGCCATTGGACTCTTAGTACAACATCAGCACCTCCCATTGGAATAGAAAGCATTGGGCTAGTCAATACATATTCTCCCAAGGATAGCTTGATATTATGGCACTTTCCAGAGAAATTTATTGTTCCTTCATTTGCAATCATCACTTGACACTCTGGTGCTGGATATAGGAAGCAATTCAATTCTTTTGCTACCTGAATTAATCAACACTATTACCTTTTTCTTCTTGATTTTTCCTTCTATCTTGATTCGGAGTGGTAATTCCCGCTAATGCATTATAGGATGTGGTCGGATTTATTTGTTCTTCATCTAGGCTTTGTTCTTGGAGTATATCCTCTTCTTTTGACCTTTTTTGCTCCTTTTCTTCTTCCTTTTCACAATCTATGTAGAATAATTTCTTCTCAGCACACTTATGACCTTTAGTGTATTTGCTATCACAACTGTAACAAAGCCCTTTTGCTCTTTTCTCTTCGAATTGTTGTGGTGTCAACCTTATAGGTTGTGGAAGACTAGGGGCAACAACACTTCCTTCTTTAGAGTTGTGAGTGGTATGCTTCCTGGTTGCCATAATTTTGCTTCCCATTTTTCTTGTTAACCTAAATGCCTTCTCTAATGAATCAGGTTCCCAAATGTGAACATCATGTTTGATATTATCCTTTAAAGACCCTATGAACACATTAATCCTATGCTCCTCTGGAATATCTTTTACCCTTATGTTCAATTTTTGGAACTCCTCAAAGTGATCCATTATTGAACCCTTTTGTTTGAGACTTATCAATTGGCTAAAAATAGTGTTGCTTTTTGTATCCTCATAATGTGCTATCAATTCTTTTGTAAAAATTGCCCAAGTGATAAATTGTTTATGAGAGAAAAGCCATTGATACCATACAAACTGATTTGGTTCCAAATATAAAGTTTCCATACATACCTTTTGTGTGTTTTTCACATTATTGAGATCGGAGAATTGTTCCATCTGTAATATCCATGTTGTGGGATCCTTGCCATCAAACTTCCTCATATCAATTTTTGGAATATTGTGGGTATTTGATCCAACATTAGAGTCTATGGAATCATGATTAACATTTCTTTTGTTCTCATCATGAGTTTCCTTTACTACCCTTTCACCATTAGTGACCCTTTCTTGTAGCAACTTCTTCAATTCTTCCATGTCTGTCTTCAAATCTATCTTCAAATTGTCCATCTTAGCTTCTACACCTTTCTTTAAACCATCCATCTTAGCTTCTACATCTTTCTTTAAACCATCCATCCTAGATTCTGTTCCTTTTTGTGCAAGTGTCACTTGTTGCACTTGGTCTCGTAATTTTGCTATATCATGTTGCATTTATTCCTCTTCTTCATAAGTCATGCTAGAGCTTTCAGGTTGCTTACTAGATGTTTGAATTTTCTTTCCTCGGGGCATCAATTACCGATAATAATGCTTTACTATGCCCTTTGAATTCCTTCAAACCAAGCTTACGCAAAAATTTAAAAAAAAAAGTACACACCTTTTTTCACTTTGTAGATGCCTGATATTGAATCTGATGTATCCAGTTTTGAAATTGTGACCTGTAGTAGCCTTCTGTGTCCTCTTTCCAATGCCACTTGTCTGATCCAAATTGGATTCTCTAAGAAAGAGTTATGCACAATCTCCCGCAGTGACCTTCTTATGAAATTTCAATCTGATGCTCAGAAAGAAAGTTATGACTATTTTCCCCAAGTCACCTGTTTGGAATGTAATTCAGGAGTCTACAAAAAGACCAACTTCCTCAGATCCTATCTCCGCAAATATAGCACGAAGAGCTCTAAAATTTGGACATGAGGTTCAGCGTGATGTCTTCTCAAATGGGTTTTTTTTGCAACTTCTGAAACGTCGCAAAAAAAAGTTATAGCGAAAATGCCACAATGACCTATTTGGAGCAGCGAAACCCTATAATCCAAAGCTCTGATACCAAATGTTATGAAACCAGCTCAAGAAAAGATAGAAAAGATAGATCAACACCTTAGAATTCAGCCTCTTCGAGGGGGAAACCTCCTTTACATTACATAAATGAACAATTCTTGGATGATTCAAATGACAAAACCTCCTTTCTATGTATAGGAGTCTAAGGAGTCACAATATAAGCCAGCCGACCAAACAATAATAATATAAAGCCACAAAAGTAACAATAGAGGGATTCTATGGGGCACAGTAATAACAATATGGGGGCAATAGAGGCACAAAAATATTAATAAGGGGTATAACTACAATTGTAATGGGGTAATCACTAGTATTATAGGGACCCAGCATTATGTCTACTTCTTCTCTTCTTAACTTAGTATCAATTTTTTGTATACGTAAAATGAATCTATAATGTCCTATTGGTCCCAAAATGTTTGTAGTGGTGTCTAGATCCTATCAATCCATTGTAGCCTCACACTCTCTTTAGTTTCATATATACAGATCCAAATCAACATGTTACACAAATTGACGTATTTTGTGAAGTTTCACATCAACTCAAACTGTAACTTCTCACCATCAATCTGTGATGGGCCACATAATATTGATACGGGTGTTTTGTGGCTGAGATTATAGGGAATGAGAGCCTGCACTAGATTGGAGGTCTAGATTCCCAAATAATTCTAATCCTTTATCAGTCAACAAGTGTAAGGTTTGTTTGTAACCTCAATACCCTTGTGCCATGAATCATTTGTTTGAAGAACTATATTTTTTGTATGGTTCAAAAACAAATCTATTAAGGGAAATTATGTTTTGGATTTGCAAATGGTTAGACCGATTAATGCATCATCCAAAGCCAACATTTTTATAACTGATTGATACTTCCTTTGAAACTAATCAATTTTTAATGGGTACGAGAATTGCAGTTTAATGGCTCTAGCAGGCACAGTGGGTAATAACAATGCTACCTCCCCATCAATACAAGCACAAACCTTAGATTTGTCAGACAATTGATTCATTTGTTGTGAAAGAATGGAACTGAGTGGAGGCCTAGATGGGGAATTTGTATTTGGAGTTTAGAAATAAGTACAAGGAAAGATCCAAATCATTCATTATACTCTCCCAACAAAACTAACTACAAATCTATTTGTGGAGACAAATAATCTTATAATTCTGATAAACATGATTCCAAAGACTAAGTTGTTTCCACTGCATTTTTCCTTTATGATTGAATCTAACCACCATGAATTGAATTACTGATTGAATGATAAATAAATAAATGGAAATTTGGAATTCTCATATTCATTTATTTATATTCAACATCATTCATGCTTGTATATTCAGTTTCTGAAATGTAATACATGAATTGTAACAAGCATTTTCACATAATGTGTCCTTATATTGAATGAAATTCATGTATTCATATTCAATCCAATTCAGGGTGGTTAGATTCCATTGAAAACCAATAAAGTGTATTAAATCAGATTCCATAGGAGAAAAATAAAATGTATTAAATAAACATCGGATAGAAACATTTAACACAAGAAACTAAGCTTGACGAGAAACCTAAAACCTTTGAAGTTCATACTAAATTAAGAGACTGAAAACACAAGATTTCCAGGACATCATTAGTGCTAGTGTGGTAGGCTATGTTTTTGGCTTCTGTCTAATGGATTTTGGTGGGACCAAGTGTTAAAGAGATGGTAGATGTGGGTAGGTTTGTATACAACCACCCCGCCATGAATATTTTCATTGAGCTCCATTCCTATGAAATAGTTTTTTTGTTGGTTGAGAGAGATCCATATTCTACATCATACTTGGTTCATCAAATATTAGCACAAACTCTCAAGTAACCACACCTGTTCAGGGTAACTACTTTGCTATCATAGACTATATAAAAGCCTATTTTCCTATGCTAAATTGTAGATATGCAAGGGAGAGGTTATGGAAGAATAGATACCCCTCAAACCCATTGTAGTAAGAAATATAAAGAATCAAAGCTATGTTGTTAAAATATGGAAAGATCAAGTAAGAAGGAAGGTTTCAGAAAACAATGAAAGTGAGAGATGGCAACAATTTAAAATTGTGCAACCAACAAAAGTTGTTTTAGTTGTAGGTATCTGCATGAGGAAAATTTGACTCTATAGAATGAACAGTGTGGAATGAACCGAGGGAGAACTAGTAAAAATGCATGAACATAGAAGAATATAAACCTATAAACCTATAAACCCAACTAACCTATGACTCCAGCTCTAAATTTGGAGGCTTCATTTGTAAATTAGTTGTTCCCACCTCTTCAAAAGCCTCCAAGTTCTCTCCAATGCTCTTCTATTTATGATCGGAGTTTTAATGATATATAAAATTTTTCAAGCCCTAAAAATATTTAACCTAACCAATTTCTCTCAAATCTCTCAAACTATACCAAAGCCCTCCTACAAATGGCAAAACTTTTGGTGCCAAATGTTGGAAATAATACTGAGAGGGGGGGTGAATCAGTATTATCAAGCAATTTACCAAATCTTCCTTATTTGATCTTTTGAATTATTCTTGCATATCAGTACCATAAATAATGAGCATGAATAAAGAAAATAGACAGTCACACCAAAGAACACAAGATGTAAGGTGGAAACCCAATGCGGGAGAAAACCACCTGCTGCAATATGTCTCTATCTTCTTTCAAGAAATTATTTTTACAATGATTTTGTACTGGTGCAGTCCTTTACCAGCACGCAGGCTGCAACCTGCAGAGAGCTACAACTCTCTCTCGTTTTCCAGTCTCTCCTGGAAGGGAGCTACAACCCCCTACTTCTTTTCATGAAGAATCAAATGATCAACAAGTATACAACAGATACAGTCCACTACAGATATCAGATCAGTAATTACAGAAATAACCCAGAACACCTTATGAACAGAAATATACAGTCAACAGATCATCTTAAGACAGGGACGCATATTTTCTTTCTGTGACCTGCGACTAGACGCAGTCTACCTTCCACTATTCTGCGTGCCGACGCACTGTTCCTCTATGCTTTGCTGCGACCGGCGCACCCAGAAACACTATCGCGCCGTGTCTTTTTCTTCAGAGACGCACCCAATAACACAGTCGCGCCGCGTCCTTTGCCTCAGAGACGCACCGGAGCCTTTACTGTACTGCGTCCCGGCGCACTTTCCCTTTACTAAACCTGCGTCCCTTCAGATATAAAAGATATGAGGACTTCAGAACCAACCCAAACACTCAGATCCACAGATCTGATCATGCGCCATAGAGATCACAGTCCATTAGAAGATTCGCCTTCATAGATCTGGACTAGATCTCACCAAAAGATCTTCAACCATGATGATGATAAATCCAAATGAATTCCTCTGCTTTATATAGGCAAGCTTCTCCCCAAAACATGGAACAATACCACGAGCCGACACCATAGAAACACAAAACCGTCGGCTAGATACCACACAAGAAACCCCCACGTGCTTTTCTCTGCCTTGAAATGTGTGCACTGGGCGGACGCACCTCCTGAACGGCTGGCCTGCATCCCTGGACGCGGGTTCTGTATGGTATACCTGCGGGGACGCACTTGCTGAACATATTTCCTGCGTCCTTCTTGATTTATCACCTGAATGGGTTTGCCATCAAGGACAACACCTGAATCATAATGCCAACAATCTCCCCCTTTGGACTTGATGGCAACCACATAATCTTCAGCTTCATTCTCCCCCTTTGACATCAAGGGCAAAGGGTATGCTCCCCCTATGCTCATGCATCTCCAGATCTGTAACCAGAAATCCATCATGAAGGAGATAGAGACATATTGCAGCTATTTCCAAGATCTCCTTCTCCATAATGCCAACAATGCATTATGTGCTCCCCCTGAGCCTATACCACCAATAGGAAGATGATCAACAGTAAGATGATGCATCAACAACCCCCAGCTTTTGCCTGAGGTATTCAAAAGTGTCCCTGGGCAACGGTTTGGTGAAAATATCAGCAACTTGTTCCTTAGAAGGAACATACTCCAACTTGACCTTCTGTTCAAGTACTTGTTCCCGGAGAAAATGGTACTTGATTGGTATGTTCTTGGTTTTTGAATGCATAACCGGATTCTTTGAGATGCTGATTGCACTTGTGTTGTCACATAAGATAGGAATAGGAGGTGTACAAGTGATGTGATAATCCTGCAAAGTCTGCATCATCCAAAGAAGTTGGGTGCAACAAGATGCAGCAGCAACATATTCCGCTTCAGCTGTAGACAAGGCAATTGAACTCTGTTTCTTGCTGAACCAAGATACCAGTCTGGAGCCATAAAGAATGCACCGCCACTTGTGCTTTTCCTGTCATCCACGCTTCCGGCCCAATCTGCATCTGTGTAAGCATGAAGAGTGAGATCTGTATCTCTAGGATACCATAAGCCATAATTTTGAGTCCCTTGAAGATATTTGAAAATTCTCTTCACTGCTTGAAGATGAGTCTCCTTTGGATTTGCCTGAAATCTTCCAACTATTCCAACTGCATGCATGATGTCTGGTCGGGTACCTGTCAAATATAGTAAACTTCCAATCATAGATCTGTAGGTTGGTTGATGTACTGCTGTAGATTCATCATTTGCACTGAGACTACATCCTGTGACCATGGGTGTACATACTGGTTTTGCATCTTCCATGCCATATTTCTTCAAAATCTGCTTGAGATACTTGGTTTGAGATAAAAAGATTCCTCCTTCCTTCTGTTGGATTTGCAAACCAAGGAAATATGTCATTCTCCTAGCAAGGACATTTCAAATTCTTTCTGCATGACTGAGGCAAAGCTTTGACTCATAGCCTCTTCATTGCTGCCAAAAATAATGTCATCTACATACACAACAAGTATTAGCAATTTTTCATTTTCAACTTTTATATACAGATTGCTATCTGCTGAACCTTTTAAGAAACCTTGTTGATGAAGATATTTGTCCAACCGGTAGTACCAAGCCCTTGGAGCTTGTTTGAGACCATAGAGAGCCTTTTTCAATCGGCATACAAGATTTGGATCATTTCCAAGAATGAACCCATCTGGCTGTTCAATGTACACTTCTTCTTCCAAGTCTCCATTCAAAAAGGCTGATTTCACATCCATTTGAAATACTTTGAAGTTTTGAAAACTTGAGAGAGCAAGGAACATTCGGATGGCCTCAAGTCTTGCAACAGGAGCAAAAGTTTCTTCAAAGTCTATTCCTTCTTGCTGCGCATACCCTTTACAAACGAGTCTGGCTTTGTTTCTAATTACTTCTCCATTTTCATTCAATTTATTTTTGAAGACCCATTTTGTTCCAATAACATTCTTATCATTTGGTCTAGGAACCAGCTCCCAAGTGTTGTTCTTTTCGATTTGCTCAAGTTCTTCATCCATTGCTTTCACCCAACATTCATCTTTGCATGCCTCTTCCACATTTTGTGGTTCGGTGGAGGAAAGTAATGCCAAATAGCTTGAAGCTTCTGCAACTGTTCTTCTAGTTTGTATACCTGCTTCTTTTTGTCCCATGATCTGAGATTCTGGATGGTTCTTCTGAACATATCTGGATGGAGTCTTTTCTTCTATTCTTGTCCGTTCTTCTGCTTCTTCGTGAGATTCTTCTTGAGATTCTTCTTGAGGTTCTTCTTCTTCATCATTCTGTCTTTGAGGGTAGCTCTCATCTTCTTCGATGTCTTCACGATGTATTTGCCTAGGAATATATCCCTTTTCATCAACCACTACATCAATGCTGTCAACAATTCTGCCAAGTCTTTTATTGTAGCATTTGTATGCTTTGCTATGTGGAGAATAGCCAAGAAGAATGCCTTCATCTGCTCTAGGATCAAGTTTGCCAAGCTGCTCCTCAGTATTCTTGATATAGCATTTGCTCCCAAAGATTTTGAAGTGCTTTACCGAAGGAGTTTTACCACTCCAGAGCTCATGAGGGGTTTGAGTGCTGTTCACCCGGACATTTGTCTTGTTGAGAATAATAACCGCAGTATGTGCAGCCTCACCCCAGAAGGTTGCGAGGGTTCCTGATTCATCAAGCATAGCACGAGCCATTTGTTGGACTGTTCTGTTCATTCTTTCAACAACTCCATTTTGTGAGGCGTTCTAGCTGTAGAGAATTCTCTCCTTATCCCATGTTCATCACAGAAATCGAAAAATTCATTTGAAGTAAATTCCCCACCTCTGTCAGATCTGAGGCACTTAATTTTGTGACCTGATTCATTTTCAGCCAAGGCTTTGAAGGTTTTGAATTTTTCGAATGCTTCATCTTTGTGCTTCATAAGTCCTAACCAAACAAACCTGGAGAAATCGTCAATAAATAATATCAAGTATTCCTCTCCTCTAGGTGTTCTTTTCCTGAATGGCCCACATACATCTGTATGTACTAGCTCAAGAGGCATGCTAGCTGATCCTTCTTTCTCTGGAAAGTTAGTCCTGGTTTGTTTTCCAAACTGACATGATCTGCATATGGTGTTGTCAGGAATTTTGATATCTGGAAGATCGCGAACTGCCTGATATTTACATGCTTTCCTTATTTGTGAGAAGCTTAGATGTCCCAACCTTCGATGCCATAACCAGTGCTCTTCATCCTTGCTTAGATAGCATTGTTGTTGTCCTTCTTCAAATATGTACAGATTATTTGGAGTTCTTTTCCCTTTGAGAACTGTTTTACCTGTATCAAGATCACGAACAAGACATCCATTTGATCTGAATATAACCTCGGTTCTTTGATCACACATCTGGCTGACACTTAGTAGATTATGCTTCAATCCATCAACAAACAAAACATTTCCAGCCTTAACATCTTCTTTTAAAGGAGCAATACCTTTTCCTTTTATAGTTGCAGGAGTATCATTTCCAAAAGAGACTTTCTTTCCCTTTTCTAAATTAGAATAAGACTCAAGTTTTTCTTTATCACCTGTCATATGCTTCGAACATCCACTGTCAATGTACCATAGATTTTCTTGTCCTTCTGCATAAAATGCTATCCCACATCTTTCTGTTTGAGGTTCCTTTATTCTCCATGTTTTGGCGCCTGAGGCTTGTTCCTTTTTCTGCTCTTGTACCTTTCTTTCCGGAAACCTGCTTCTGCATTCAAAGTCTTTATGTCCAAAATTATTGCAAATAGAACATTCAACTTCATTTTCAAGAGCTGAAAAGTTGTTATAGGTCCTTTTTGTAATCCCTGTCATACTTCTTTGTTTTTGAGCTTCCCTAGTCATGATTGTTTTATACGCAACACATTGAGCTGCTTTGTGACCAAAGTTATGGCAAGAAAAGCATTGTCCATTGAAGAAGCTTCTGTGATTATTGGATCTACCAGCCAGCTGATTGTAATTTCAATTTTCATCTATTCTCGAACCAAATTGAGAAGATTTTACCTGTGGCTGGTTGTGGCTTTTGTTCACCCTTAAGCTGGATTGCCCCTGATAGTTTCTGTTTGACATTTGTCCCTGCTTTACCTGATGATCTTCCTTGTGTTCTTGCCCATTTCTTCTTGCTGCATCAAGATAACTTTTTGAAGTGGATGCTTGAGAAGTTTCTCCATTATAGCCCAAACCTGTCTTATTTAGTGGAGACCACTGCACACTGATAATCTCATCCAAAGTTTCAGATCCTTTGACAAACTTGAGATTAATAGTTTTTGTTTTCTCAATTTCTTTTCTAAGACCAACAATTTCACCTTCTAATTTTTCAAGATGTTTTTCCTTTTCATCAATTTGGAATTGTAGAGTATCAATAATCATGTTCTTTTCTTCTATGCATCTCTTGAGTCTAGTAATTTCATCATAAAGGTTATCCACATCTACAGCATCCTCATAATCATCATCTTCAAATGCCATTAACAACCTATATTTATTACCTTGTTCATCTTCATCACTGTTTGATAAGCCATCACTATCTTCATGGGTGTAGTAGCTTTTCTTATTTGTGCTTTGTTTCTTATTCCATCTAATTGGTTCCTTTCCTTTATCCTTATAAGAGCATTTTGCAGCATAATGACCTACTCTTCCACAAGCAAAGCATTTGAATGGTAGCTTACCTCTGAACCTTCCAGAACCCCTTTGAAGATTTCTGACAAAATTTGATTCTTCTTCTTCTTCTTCTGGATCATGGCTTGCTTCATAGTAATCTTCTTTGCCTGATGCTTTAAAAGCAACCTCCCTTCTGTCTGATGGTCCTCCCTTTCTCATTTCATAAGCAGTTAGAATTCCATGTAGCTGAGACATAGTGAGAACTTTGAGATTTTCCTTTTCTTCTATTGCAGATACTTTAGATTCAAACTTGGGGGATAATGATCTTAGAATCTTTTGAACTACTATAGTCTCTTTTATTTCTTCACCCAAATTTTTCATACAATTAACAATCTCATCTACCCGAAGAAAATAATTAGCCACACTTTCATCATTATACATCTTGAGAGTCTCATATTGAATCCTGAGAGTTTGAAGTTTAGCTTCCTTTACCTGTTCATCTCCTTCATAGCTAGTGATCATTTTGTCCCATATCTCTTTTGCTGATTTGAAGTGCATGACCTTCATGAATTCTGTTTGGGATATACTTCCTAATAGGGTACTGACTGCTTTTGCATTTGTTTCATATGTCTTTTTCTCAGCTGGATCTGTAGGAGTAGCTGAAGGAAAAGCATAGCCTGTTTCTACAATGTTCCAAACTTCAGTACCAAGGGATTGAAGATATGCAGTAACTCTTACCTTCCAATAATTGAAGTTTGTCCCATCAAAAACTGGTGGCCTGATTGATGCTTCTCTCTCGTAGTTGCTCATGATGAACGATCTACCTTCAAGCGATCAAGCTTTTCTGAAGGACCTGCTCTGATACCAATTGTTGGAAATAATACTGAGAGGGGGGGTGAATCAGTATTATCAAGCAATTTACCAAATCTTCCTTATTTGATCTTTTGAATTATTCTTGCATATCAGTACCATAAATAATGAGCATGAATAAAGAAAATAGACAGTCACACCAAAGAACACAAGATGTAAGGTGGAAACCCAATGCGGGAGAAAACCACCTGCTGCAATATGTCTCTATCTTCTTTCAAGAAATTATTTTTACAATGATTTTGTACTGGTGCAGTCCTTTACCAGCACGCAGGCTGCAACCTGCAGAGAGCTACAACTCTCTCTCGTTTTCCAGTCTCTCCTGGAAGGGAGCTACAACCCCCTACTTCTTTTCATGAAGAATCAAATGATCAACAAGTATACAACAGATACAGTCCACTACAGATATCAGATCAGTAATTACAGAAATAACCCAGAACACCTTATGAACAGAAATATACAGTCAACAGATCATCTTAAGACAGGGACGCATATTTTCTTTCTGTGACCTGCGACTGGATGCAGTCTACCTTCCACTGTTCTGCGTGCCGACGCACTGTTCCTCTATGCTTTGCTGCGACCGGCGCACCCAGAAACACTATCGCGCCGCGTCTTTTTCTTCAGAGACGCACCCAATAACACAGTCGCGCCGCGTCCTTTGCCTCAGAGACGCACCAGAGCCTTTACTGTACTGCATCCCGGCGCACTTTCCCTTTACTGAACCTGCGTCCCTTCAGATATAAAAGATATGAGGACTTCAGAACCAACCCAAACACTCAGATCCACAGATCTGATCATGCGCCATAGAGATCACAGTCCATTAGAAGATTCGCCTTCATAGATCTGGACTAGATCTCACCAAAAGATCTTCAACCAAGATGATGATAAATCCAAATGAATTCCTCTGCTTTATATAGGCAAGCTTCTCCCCAAAACATGGAACAATACCACGAGCCGACACCATAGAAACACAAAACCGTCGGCTAGATACCACACAAGAAACCCCCACATGCTTTTCTCTGCCTTGAAATGTGTGCACTGGGCGGACGCACCTCCTGAACGGCTGGTCTGCGTCCCTGGACGCGGGTTCTGTATGGTATACCTGCGGGGACACACTTGCTGAACATATTTCCTGCGTCCTTCTTGATTTATCACCTGAATGGGTTTGCCATCAAGGACAACACCTGAATCATAATGCCAACACCAAAGAGCCATCTTCACGCACTAAACATCTAGTTTTCATGGAGAGTTTAGAAAATAGGTAAACCTAGAGTAGACCTCTCACAGTAAGAATAGCGATTTGCATAGAAGCAAGGTTCTTAGCAAGTTTTTCGGGGTAAGAATAGCCAGTTTTCACAGGTAAAAATCATTGGTTTTCATTCCTGGGTGTTCATACCCAATTTCATACCTATCTTTCCACTTTCATAGCCAATTTTCATACTCAACGTTTGGCTTTCATGGCATGTTTCCCATTTTCACGAAATGAGCACGAAATGAGGATTATGTATGAAAAATTAAAAATAATTACATCATTTACCAATTAAAAATTATTAAAAACAATGTCGATTATTAAAAACAATTAAACTATTATGATTTGATTTTATTGAAATGAACTATATTTGATCATTAGTTTATCTATCCACTATAAAATTATTTAACATTAATAAAGATCTATATGTCATTAAAAAATTAAATAAAATTCATATCTAAACAATAACAAAATTTCATAATACCATTAAAAATTAACTAATCTTCACATCAAACAATTAATAAAACTTCATACATCATTAAAAAGAATCAAAATCATTAATAAAGGTTTATATAATATTAAAAGAAACAAGTTTATATCTAAACAATTAACAAAAGTTCATAATACCATTAAAAATTAAAGAAGGTTCATATCAAACAATTAATAGAACTTTATACACCATTAAAAAATTAATTAATGTTCATATCTAAATTAACAAAGGTTCATACATCATTAAAAAATTAAATTTGATACTTCAATTAATAAAGGTTCATACCTATTTACTAAATAGGTATATAAATATATATTTTAGGTTTATCTATTTAGTATTTATCAAATGTAAATATGACGATTTTAATACTAGATTTAAATGGACTCACACTTTTAACATAAGCAATGTTATTTTTATCTATTTATTAAATGTAAATATGAAGATTTAACCTTAGATTTAAAACCACTCATACTTTTAACATAAATCAATGAAATTAAAAAATTAAACTTTATGGCCAAAGAAATATAAATATAAATATTAATTTCATTATCTAAATATGACCTTTACTAAAATTATAATGAAGACATTAGTGTAAAGTAGATAGATGATACATGAAATTATGTTAATTGTAGATGAATCCATATGTAGTGTTAAACATTATAGACAAAAGGACATTTGGAATTTTAACACTTAAAATGGATTTAGAGACCACTTTTCATGTAAATTTTAACACTGCAAATGGATTTAGAGACCCCTATAGTGAAATGTAATAGTACAGTATCAAAATTGGAATTTTCCATTTCTGGGGTGGTACACAATTAAAAATTACTAACATAAAGGACTAATTCATATACTTGTTGTAATTGTTATTTGGTAATATTTTTACCTTTCGACTATAATAGTCATTTATGTTAAACATTATTAGTTTTGTCACTTATTATCTAGTCATATATTTTAATCCTAGACTAAATTAGTCATTAAGTTAGTCACTTATTATCTAGTCGTATGTTTTATCCCTAGACTAAATTAGCCATTTAAGTTAGTCATTTTTACTTTGCTCACTTAAAATTGCTCAAATTTAGTATCAATTCACTTGAAATAATTGTGGTTACTAACATTTTTAGTCACCTAGTCAATAATTTAATCATTTTCTACTAGTGTATGGTTTGGAAGCATAGCCATTACTAGATACCTCTTAGACTTCAAATCAAGAAGGGATTTATATTCAAGTAATCAAAGATGAGCATCGTGCAATTGTAAATGTTGAATAATATTGTTTTAATCTAATCAACATGCACTTATCATTGATAGAAAATATTCCATGTCATCTTTGGAAAGCTTGGGAATGGGATGAAGGTCGTTCCAAATGAAGTGGAATGGAGCCCAACCAAAAAGGAATTCCTCACATGTGTCCCCTTAAATTTCATTGCACCAAAGGTCAGACTCACTTGAGAGATCACTGCGGCAACCTCCATTGACAACATCTCAATGCAAGGCACCCTCAACTTATTCCATAGGCAGCGGTCGATCTACTTTCACTCTTCTGGGAAGAGGATGGGAATGGATTGAACAAGCTTGAGTATTTTATCGACGAGAGGAGGCATCAACCCACATGGGATCACAATGTGACAAAAAGTTTAGTTTTTTGGATTTGGTTTCCATAGAAAAATAGTTTGGAGTGTCAGACTAGGCTCCAAATAGAATGTAGAAAAGTGATCTTTGTTATTTATCTACATTTTCATGTCTGGAAACGAGAATGGAATATTTTTTATAGTATAAATCAAACTCTAATTTGTACCAGAATGGTAGTCTCATGATTTTAAAGTTGAACTAAAAGCTAGGAATGACTCAACAAGTTTTCAATATATTGAGAAGAGGAAAGTTGCTTGAGGAAGATAGATATTTCCAATGAAAATGACAATATATGCCTCTGAATTTTTGAATGAAAATAGTTCTGATCTTTGGAAATTCCTACAGAGTTTCCTTGTGTCCCTATAGGGCTCTCGAACTTTAGTTATTTGGCACTAAACACAGCCTCTGTAACTTGGCAAATAGAACTGAGACTCTCTTGGAGTCAATCAGGCGACTTGGACTTTGGATCAAACTCCATACAACAAATATGCCCATATCTTTCCTAGACCGAACTCCATCACCAATTTCTTAGGCCAAAAATTGTGCTCCTCTACACATGTTTCACTGTAATTACCTACTTCGATGGTAGTTAGACTCTAATGGCAATTTAGAAAAAAGGTGAACAATGTTTACCTATAGCCGTGATGCAAATAAGATATATACCTGAGGCTATCGTATAGATATATCTCACTAGCTATGTCCATATGCTAAACTACAGTATGAACAAATCCAGTACTGAGGATCCTCGACTAGAATCACTTCCTTCCCATGAAGATTCAATGGTCGCATTTGATATTGGATCTTCTATTATCAATAGTGATGTTTTGATGGTATCATTTGATATTGGCTCTACGACGATCAATGGACTAAAGACTCGATGGTGGTTGGCATTTGATACTGGGTTCTCTAGTCCTAAAAACATAATTAGCAATTCTATCATATGCCATTTTCCTACATTATGAAAAGTTTGTTGTTGGGATGTCATTTTCCCACAGTATGAAAAGTTCATAGTTGGGAGGGGTATTGTAAAGAAAAATTAAAGTTTAAATTTTTAAAAAGTATTAAAATTTTCTGATGGTTAAAATAAAATAGTTACAATATTTTATTTACACTTGCATACATTAATTCTATATGAGAAACTAATAAGTTTTTATATGTTATTGGTTGTGATGTTAGGTGATATTTATTATAATAACAAAAATAACAATAATTTAATTTTAAAGTTATGTTTTTATGTAATGATTTTGCTATTAAAATTTATGGAGGTAAAATGTGAGATGTTGGAAGGAAACAAATGATTTTAACTTGGTTGTATCGAAAAAATTTAGGTGTTTTTGCATATTAGGCGGGTAAAAATAAAATAGAGTATATATTAAATGGATTTAGTAGTTAAAAACAAGTGTTAGTTTATTAAAATTCATATGTCAAATTTGGAAGGAGTAGAATACACATCTTTCTTTAGGTTAAATATATTCAAATTATCGCACGAATGGGGTTGTAAGACCCTATGTTTTCATCTTGAGGAAACGAAGTTCTCTCTTAGTCATGCACATAGTTTAGGTGGTTATAAGAAGAGTATGTGTTTTTCCTTAAGAATTGAACATTTCATTTTAAGTACTATGATAATGTGGTTTCAATGGGGCATTAAAATAGGCAATGAGCATACACATTCAGGATGCTAGTGTTAGGTTCTGCTTCAGGTATGAGTGCACATCTAAGAAGACTCTAACATAGGTTGAAGATTTTGAATAGTTAGAGGTGTTGGAGGGTTGTAGACTCAATTAGAGGTTTAGACAAGTAATTTGAGCACCATGAGAAGTTGTGAAGAAAGCTTAAGACATTTGACAAGCTACACGAAGGAAATTTCAAAGTGGTACTAAGTGAACATTCCTTGATCAAAGTTGATACCCTCTCTTTAGCACTACCATTTTGCAAGACAAAGAAGAAATGTGAAATATATGTGAGACCCACTAGATAGCTTAGCAAGGTTGTTGCAACATATATAGATGGTTATGTTGTGTTGCAAGAGGAGGTGTTGGCCCACTCCCAATTTCAATAATTTATCAACTTTTGAATTTAATTCCATGCGAATTTGATCAAATTATATGTCCTTAAATATTCTAATAAGCTCCATAATTTTAAACATCCTCTAATCCAATAAATAACTGTATAAGGAAGTATAACCTTTCATCCAATATATAACACCCTTTGAATCCCCTATGACTTGCAGGTTTAGATTGCTGAAGTGATGCAATTAAAATGACTAACATAAATGAATAATTCATATGATTGTAGTTCTTCTTAGGTAGTAATATTTTTGTTCCTAGACTAAATCAGTCATTCACGTTAGTCATTTTTAGTAGTATTACTTGTTAGCTAGTCATATATTTTAACTTGGGACTAAATTAGTCATTTATTTTAGACATTTTTAGTTGGATCTCTTAATATTGTTAATTTTATATTTCACTTGAAAAAGTTGTGGTGACTAACATTTTTAGTCACTTGGTCACTAATTTCACCATTTTCTGCTAGTGAATGCAAATTGTAGACAACATTTTGTAATTTCCAATTTTAATATATTCATTTCAAATAAGTCAAGACAAAATGACTTAAAAAAATTATAAGAATCATATATTCATTTTAAATAATTCAAGACAAAATGACTTTAAAAAAATCCAAGAAGCATCTACTAACATTTAGTAATGATTAAATGGAAAATTTACCAACTGAATGCAAATATGTAAAAAATTTAAAAGCATCAAGCCATGTGTGCATCATGCAAATTATGGGCAATGTTTTATAATGCAATTCTATCTAACTTATGTGAATGTGGATTCAAACAAATTTATATTAAAAGATAACATTCAATGGACATCCATATTATCCTTTCTATGCATGAATGAAAAATGTACATGTACCATATTCTATAATGCAATTTTAAGCTATCATTTTTTTAGACATCTACATCGAATTATGCTTCATTCATTGAAATACAAAATATAGACCACATTTTGTAATTTGCAATTTTGATAGATTCATTTTAAATAAGTCAAGACAAAACAACTTGAAACAAAACCTAAGAACTATCTACTAACATTATTGGTATAGGAATGATTGAATGCAAAATCTACCAACTAAATACAAATTTACATTCATTGCATGACATATTCATGAACTTAAACATGTAAAACCAAGTTTTAAGCATGAAACGATAGATCATGCAAATTGTACCATGAAAAATGTACATAAACTCCAAAATTAGCATGTATTATATCATAATAAAGAGTTTAACATTTAATATATGTCCAAAATTTTAAAATATATAATAAAAAGTTGTCAGGTAACAAGATGCACCAATTCATAATAAAGAGTATTACTTATAATATCTCCAAAATTTATATCATGATAAAAGTAAATATAACATTAAAAAATTTTCAAATAAAAAGTTACATCAGTTTAGACAATCTTGCTCAAATATACGATCTATCAACCCCCTCATGCTCTCCTATGAATCATCGGTGCCCTGCACAACATGTGTAATTGCATATAAACATGATATTATGTAGTTTAAAATTAAATTTTAATGCTTAAAGTTAAATGAGAATGTAAGATCATCAAAGAAAAATGATAAAAAATTTCAAATTCCATGCAATACCTCATGGTTTTCACCCTCCACTGTGCCCTTTTCACGTTCGTCTTGCATTGTGCCCTCCTAGATGCCCTGTACAACATATGTACATGTATATATTATAAATTTTAAATTTCATGCATGAAAATGCATAAACTCACAATATTAGAAAACTAGTTACATGCCTTTTTCAAATTGTTTAGATGATCGTATCCCCATTGTTTACTAGATCGCAAAAGTCGATACCAATGGAAATCATCTCCCCAAACCTAAAACTCACAATTTTTAATGAAACTTTCACTTCAATTTATAACAAAACATAAGTGAAATATTCAATAATTTTGGCACATATCCTAATAGGGAGAAAGAGCGTGCCACAATGTCCAAAACATCGGTTAGAATCATAATTTGTTAACATTTAATTATATATACATAAGTATTTCTTGTAAAAATATTTCAGGTAATAATATACCAATATAATAAAAGTAGAATAATAACTATATTAACATGAACTCTTTCAAAAAACTAACATCTCTCACAATATCTTCATTGGAACCTAAACTTCGGACCATGACATTATCAAAATTTTCATTCAACGAATGAGTTAACTACTAATGGTGAACATATGATACATTTATGTTAGATTATATCTAAAAAAAATTACAAAATGTACGTGAATCGAGACTAACATTTATACATTACAAATTACATTAAAATATCAACCCTAATAGTTGACACATATTGATCCCACACTGTCTTCTTCATAAACAATTAGGTCTTGCCAACCATTATGACAAGCCTTTGCATATGCTTTAAGCTCCTCATTATTCATATCATCTATCTCATCGTCTTTTTTATATACAAAATTATCATGTGCATTAGCTCGCTCTCTTTGTCGATTTAGACCGATATCAATTTTGGTCAATGTACTACGTATGTTGTCTATCATGGCATCCCTTCCTTGTTGACTAATATGAGAAGTGGCATCCATGTCTGATTGCAAAGTTCCCAAACAAGGAAGTTTGCATACCAAAGGTGGATTATGGGGCAAAAATTTAGTATCGCATAATGTGCCATTATGATTATATAAGCAACCTTTCACAATACCATAATATTATGATGGAAGTTCATTATAATCGGGTTTCATACCCAAAAATATTTTTGCATAAAATAATTTTGCAAAATAAATTGGCACCTCATCATTCCATGAGAGCTTTCCATATGTTGCAAGTAAAATATCATACAAATGGAAATATATATCAGGGTGCTTGAAATATTGCACCTGAAGCATCTTTATTTTCGACCCTTCCTTCAAATTAAGCATAGATTTTGCATCCTCTTTTTGTCACCCTTTTATTAACGTTGACCCATTTATCGGGACCCATCATTGCTTCCATTCCATGTGTCATCATATTTATAACTGAATATATGGTTGGCCTAATATTCTCGTAAACATAAATAAATGAGCTTAGAGACTGCATAACTATTTCTAAGCTTTCTCTACTTTTTGTAGGGAACTCCAAACTCCCAAGATCTTTCCTCAATTTAGAATATTGAGTTTTGAACTTTTCTATTGTTAATTGTTGGAGTTTTGTATCCCAAGGAATATCATTCAGAATATCAGAAGGTTAAAAATTAGTTGGTGTCTGGCCTTCTTCCTGAACCATCCGTCATTGCTTACATCTACTAGGATGAACATTTTCATCATTTAGATTAACATATAAAATTACATAAATATAAAAACATGTGAACAGATTTATTAATACATGTATGCAATATAGACATGTATAATTTACCTAAATGATGTTGACCACCCCAAGATTAATGACCGCATGGATAATATTGACCACCATCACATGATGACATTGTGATCAGAGCATCTAAAAAATTAGAAAATCAATTTTCAATGTTTATGTGTACATACATACGATTATATTGATTTGTCATTTAATTAAATACACACACACACACACACATATATAGCACGATGTCAATGATGGAGCTCCCCCGATTCATTTGATATTTTATTTGATCCATGACCTCGACCTCCTGCTCTAGTAGATGCATGAGACTCTATTGATGTTCAGCTCGAAAAATCATGTGGAAAATACTCATCCATGATATATATATATAGATATATATATATATATATATATATATATATATATATATATATATATATATATATATATATATATATATATATATATATATATATACCTCATGGATTTACAATTATTTTTAAAAATTCTATTTAAAAAGATCGAGAATTCAAAAAATTGTTGTAACCCTTTACATTACAACATGCATTTAAAAATCTTCAAATTTATATTGAAAAAGATTAAAAATTCATAAAGTTGAGATAAACCTTCAATTTACCTCATGCATTTAATTGATTTAACCCTTGAAATTGCATCCTGCATTTTAAGATCTTAAAATTTCTATTTAAAAGCATTGAAAGAATTCAAAAAAATAATGTAAAAATCTGAAGCTCTTCATTTAAAATATACTCAAGACTAAAAGAATAAATTTTGAAGCATGAAAATTTTGAAAATTAAATACAAAACTTTCTAAAACATGTCAAGTTCATCAACTTGTGCTTACATAGTGGGGGCACACTTGGTATAGAATTGAAAAAAACAGATGGTCATTCAAAATGCTACATTGATAACTAAAAAACACACACATATCAAAGATATCTTACAATTTTTATCAATAAATATTGATGGAGAAATTCTTAACAATAATTCATCTTTCACACACAAATGTTGAATTGGCATTTCCCCATACAATAGATCACTAGACCTCCTATTAACATTTTCACAATGTCTTATGCTAAATGATTGAAATTGACTCATAATATTTTTTTATTGTCCATGTAGTTGTTTTAAACTCTCCTTTTTAACTTGGTGCACACCTTTCATTTGATTGCACACAAGTTCAAAATTGGTGAAGACTATAATTCCATTGGATCTATACTCCCTAGCTTTTCCTAAGCCTTCTATCAATGCAATATAATATGCTTCTTTGTTTGTTGTCCTTTGAGGTACATCCATTTTCCTTTGGAGGAATGTTTTCGCCACAATATTGCATACCACACAAGTAATCACTACTTTTATTTGATTGGGATAAAAAGAAACTTCTATGCATAATGTCGATTTTTTAACCATGTTTAATGGGTTTTCTATTCCGTGTAAAAAAAAATCAATAAAATGAATTTAATATATTTATACATGTATTGTTAAGTTGTGCAAAAGATTGTTGTTTAGAAAAATCTGTCAGAAGGCTAGGTAGCAAGAAAGAATTTTTCTACTTGGTTAGATGGTTGGATAATTGCAAGAAGAAAACAACTAGAAGTCTCTAATTCAACTCAACTACAAATCTCTAATTCATTCAACTTGGCTTCATCTCAACTGAAGATTTAAAGTATTTACTATTTTGTTTTAATGTTCATTCCACATATGCAAATTTTTTGAATTCAACTTGGCTTCAAATCATCCAAATTTGAAAGTATTTCTTAATTTATTTAAATTTTGATTCTTGGAAATTTAACACTTATTCATGCCTAGTTTGAAAGTATTTCTTAATTTATTTTTATTTTCATTCTTGTAAATTTAACGCTTATTCAAGCCTTGTTATAAAAAAAATTATTAACGCTATAATACATGTTTATTTATATGTCATACTTGGGTCTATTTATATTCTTCTTGAAAAATTATAGTTAAAGAAGGAAAAACAAATAAAATGAAAAATGATAGTATGTTTTTATTCTAGTAAATTTAATAGTTTTATTACCTTGTTATAATTTTTTTTACTAAAATTATAATACATGTTTATTTATATGGCCTAAATGGGTCTATTTATATATCCTTCTTTGAAAATATAGTTAAGGAAGAGGAAATAAAATAAAATGAAAAATGATAGACCCAATTTTATTCTAGTAAATTTAATATCTATCTTGTCTTCTTAAAATTAAAACACTAACATTAAAAATAAAACACAAAAAATAGATGAAAAATAAATTCCAGCACTCTAATTAACTTCAATCACATTCGCCCAACAAAATAGGAATGAAAAAGATGTATATCTAAAAAAAACCTACTACATGAAAAGAGCAAGCATAAGAACCTTCAATTGAGTCTATTCTACCTCATCTTAGGAAGCCAATAGATCCATATTCCAAGAAAATAGGGAAGAAAAGTGAATTACACATAATGAAAAAGGAAACATAAATGGACATATAACAATAGAAACAATGAAAGTACGTTACCAAGAAGCACAAAGGTTTTTCTATGAGATAAATCAACGTACAACAAGTCAACCCAATAACACTAAAATTAGAACACCAAAAATAGATAAAAAAAAACAATGCCAACACTCTAATTAGCTTCAATCTCATGCACCCAAAAATATAGAAATGAAAAAGATGTACATCTGAAAAAGGCAGTACTACTTAAAAAGAGCAAGTACATGAACCATCAATTAGTGTATTCTACCACATCCTAGGAATCTAATAGATCCATGTTCCAAGAAAATAGGGAAGCAAAGTGTATTACACATAATGAAAAAGGAAACATAAATGAATATATACTAACAAAAACAAGGAAACTATGTTATCAATAGGCATCAACATTGTTCTATGAGACATGTCAATGTAGAAAAAGTCAACCCAATAATGTTAGAATTAAAACACCAAAAATAAATGACAAAGAAATGCCAACACTCTAATTAGCTTCAATCTCATGCACTCAAAAAGATAGATATGAAAAAGATGCATCTCAAAAAGAAACTACTACTTGGAAAGAGAAGGTACAAAAACCTTCAATTAAGTGTATTCTACCTCATCTTAGGAAGATGATAAGCCCCATGATCCAAGAAAATAGGGAAGCTTGAAATTAAATACACATAATGAAAAAGAAAATATAAATGAATATTTAACAACATAAGCAAGGAACGTATGTTACCAAGAAGCATCAAGGTTGTTCTAAAAGACAAATCAATGTAGAACAAGTTAATCCAATTAAAACTAAAATTAAAACACAAAATTTGGATGACAAAGCAAAGCCCACACTCTAATTACCAGCCCAATAAAATTAAAATTGAAACATAAAAAATAGATTACAAAGCAATTCCAACACTCTAATTAGCTTCAATCTCATTCACCCAACAAAATAGAAATGAAAAATATGTATCTAGAAAAGAAACTACTACTTGAAAAGAACAAGTACAAGAACATTCAATTAAGTTTATTATGCCTCAAAGTGAACTACACATTATGAAAAGGGAAACATAAATGAACATATAAAAACAAAAGCAAGGCAAGTATGTTACCAAGAAGCATGAAGGTAACTTCTATAAGATAAATCAAGGTAGAACAAGTCAACCCAATCAACATTAGAATTAAAACACCAAAAATGGATGAAAAAGAAATGGAAACATTCTAATTTGAAACCAAGTAACATTAAAATTAAACACAAAAATTAGATGACAAAGAAATGCCAACACTCTAATTAGCTTCAATCTCATACAGCCAAGAAAATATAAATGAAAAATATGTATCTCAAAAAGAAACTACTACTTGAAAAGAGAAGGTACATGAAAATCCAATTTAGTGTATTATGCCTCATCTTAGGAGGCTAATCAGACCCCTGTTCCAAGAAAATTGGGAAGCAGAGTGAATCAAACATATGAAAACAGAAGCATAAATGAATATATAACAACAGAGGCAAGGAAAGTATCTTACAAAGAATCATCAAGGTTGAACTCTAGGACATAAATCAAGGTAGAACAAGTCAACCCAATGACATTAAAATTGAAACACCAAAAATAGATGACAAAGAAATGGAAACACTCTAATTAGCAGCCCAATAACATTTGTGAACCAAATAGGATAAAGTTAAAACACCAAAAATAAAATACAAAGCAATCCCAAAACTCTAATTAGCTTCAATCTCATGCACCTAAAAAATTAGAAATGAAAAATATGAGTCTAAAAAAGAAACTACTACTTGACAAGAGCAAGTAGAAGAACCTTCAATTAAGTGTATTTTGCCTCATCATAAGAAGATAATAAGACCCATGTCCCAAGAAAATATGGAAGCAAACTGAATTACACATAAAGAGAAAGGAAACATAAATGAGCATATAACAACAAAAGTAAGGAATGTATGTTACCAAGAAGAATGAAGGCTATTCTAGGGGATAAATCAAGGTAGAACAAGTCACCCCAATAAAATTAAAATTAAGACACCAAAAATGAATGGAAAATAAATGACAACACTTTAATTAACAACCCAATAATATTGAAATTAAAACATAAAAAAATAGATGAAAAAGAAATACGGACACTCTAATTAGTTTCAATCTCATGCACCCAATAAAATAGAAATATATAAGATGTATCTCAAAAGGAAACTACTACTTGGAAAGAGGAAGTACAAGAACCTTCAATTAAGTGTATTTTATCTTATCTTTGGAAGCTAATAAGACACATGGATTAGGCCCAAATATTGTCTAATAAGTTAGCCTCGGCCATTTGCAACTACCGGTCTAAAATAACTCCCTCTTAGAAGATTTATCCTCCTTTATTTTCAGCTTCTTGTTATGGATGCAATATGTTCTATTTCTAGATTTCCTTTAATGGATTGGAAGCCGACTATATAGAATTCCTCACCCATTCACATCTACCATAAGGAATTGTGGGATTCCAAGTTTATCCCATATTTTAGTAGAATTTGTCATGAAGTTATGTTACCTCTTCACAGAATGTTGTATAATATGGATGCCCCAAGATTTTCCATCGAAGCGAAAGTTGATATTTCCCCTGTCGGAATATGGTTTGGAGAAGAGTTTCTCACTTATTTCAGAGTATTTGGAAGCATCACTTCCCCTCATGTGCTACCCTTGTATGTCCCTGATAAGTTATTGGCTCGAGAAATTTCCTATCAGATCTGTGGGGTGGGAGGAGTGAGCAAATAATTGAAAGACAAGAAGAAGGCCATCTTGCCAAAATTTCCTGTGGCCTATGGGGCTTTTTCACTGCTTGATTTAGGTCATGCATTCAAAGAAGTAGACAACATTTTGAGTCTACGACTATTTAAATTTCCAGGGAGACAATTCGATCCCTTTGATGTCATTAAGAATTTTACTACAGTTGCGAAGATAAAGGTATTTTCTAAAGAAGATGATCTCTTCGATGATATCTTCCAGTAGAAAATCACACTGAAAGACATTTTTCGTATTGCTCAAATTCAATTCCCCCCCAGAGGAATTCCAAGAATTAAAACTCTACAGAGAGAAGAGATTAGCAAACATCCCCTTAGATAAGTTGCGCTTAGAACCAATAAGGAGCCAACTCCCAACATTAGTTTAAGTGGAAGCTTTGGTATAGACAAGTCCAGGTCTATGTTTGGGAAAGAATCACCAGAATGCTCTAAACGGTCCAAGAGCGGCCATAATAAAAGTGAAGGGTCAGTCAGAGATACTGCCCATTCTAAAGAGCACCCAAAGCAACAGGTTTTGACAACACCACAGGTGAAGGTTCCCCCTCCCATCATACAACCACCAAAGCCAGTGATAACTGAGCTGGATAAAGAGTAGAAAACATTTAATGAATTGATTAATACTAATGAGCAGAACATGAGGAAAACTGAGAGTATAGTGCAGAAAATGATAGATATGGTCATTGGAATAGTCAGCAATGCTCTAGAAACAGAGCATATTGCCATAACCCCATCGTCTGAAATCATGATAAAGATAGAGGTGATTCTTCCTCTAGATTTATTTTATAGTCTACAGCACAAGGCAGTGGTAATAACACAAATAAAGAAATGAAAATTGGACAACGTGCTCCCACTTAGGGCAGAGCAACTAGATGTCCTTTGGTAAGACCCTACCACTAACCCTACTGAAAATTTGACTAAGTTATCCCAGATCATAGGAGCCTATGCTTCTGCTACCATTGATATGCATTTGAGGTACGACTATTAATTAGGAATAGAGAGTAACAAATCCAAGTTTTTTAACAACAGTTATAGTAGGCCAGTGCCAACTAAGAAGCAGAGGAGATATTAGAAAAATTACAACATAACTTTTAATAGATTTAGCTAGGGTATCAATGCAATTTGACCGAGAAGGAAAATCAATTACAGGCCATGCCAAAAATGCATAAATATGACCCCAAAATTACAGAGCTTATCTTAGAAGCCCTTGCCTTGAACAACCAACTCTTACAACAACAAGAGGCACTCTACCAAAGAATATTGCAACGGAGCTCCCATTGTGGGATGGGCGATAAAATTAGAATTCAACTCATGGATTTGTGTCTCGATTATGATTTGGTTGATAAAATAATTTCTAATTATTTGATTTGGTAGGAATTGGAGGAAGGAAAGAAAGCATGCTTGCTCAAAATCAATGAAGCCCACAAAGAAATGTTGTTCCATAAGTGGGATGCACGGATTAAAAAGGTAGAACAGGGATCGGAAGAGGCAGCGACACTGGTGAACAATGTCATTTATTGTGTCAATGAAAAATCTGCATAGAGCAAACTTGATATCAGAAACTGCTCTGGGATTTCTCCGAAAGGCCCAGAAACTGCAGACAAACTAGAGATAGAAAGCTAAGGAGAAGGCAGAGTCCATTTAAAAAATATCCAAGTTGAATTTGGACACTTACTGGCAGTACTTGGCTAAACCACATAGCCAATGCATGACTCTCAAGTGCCTTACAATTTCTGCCAAGAAGATAGCGCCAACACTTGCCGATTTTGTTTTCATAGGACAACTAAAATCAGAGGTCGGCCAACTCATGCTCCTCAAGACGATGCTAAATGATTGCGATCTCAAAGAAAAAGTATATAGATAGTTAATTTCAAGTTACTGTTTTAGTTTTATTTTTTATTTATTTTCTCCTAGATGAGGATGGTCATTTAAATCTCCTCCTATATTTTAGTAATCAACTATTTTTAGTATTTAGTTAGTAGTATTATAAGCCCTCTCATGCATTTGGAGAGGGGTTTAGAAATTCGTCAAAAACTTTTCCTCAAAACATGCACTTCTGCACCCTCGGAGGAGGTTTTGATGAATGAATGGAACAAGATTTATTGATATCTATGTTTAATGTCTGCTACTGAAATGCATTTTTGTACTCTTAATAGATATTGAATTAAGAAGACATAAATCTATATTGTTGAAGCTCATGAGTAGGGCTTGTTATCAATGGTACTTTTATCTCTTAATGATTTCTGCTTATGTTTCAAAGTAATATTTAATATTCAGTTATTTATATATGAAAGATTGAATGTTTGAGTTATCATTTTGCACTTTTGTACGGTGGTGACTATTCTGTTTATGCTTTAATGTATGAATGACTTATTATGTGATATGCTTCTCACAATTTTTGCAGCCAAATTCTTATACAAAACAATTCATTTTTAATGAATTCCTTTCTCGTAACAATTGAATGATCTTTATTACCAATTGCTGTTAGAAACTATTTTAGATTGCATAAGTAAAAAGTTAAATCCTGGGTTAGTTTTAGAATTAGATGTTTCTGTTCATTAGAATATATTTTCACGTTTTAAATTAGAATTAGATTAAAATAATTTTATTTAGAAATCTTTAGAAACGGAAACATTAACTCTTATCATCACACACAAATTGAGAAACTAGTCACATTATCCCCAGTCGGACCCACCATCCCAAATGGAAAATGAGTTGCTTTCAAGGTCCAGACTGGGTGGGTATCCCCCTTGTTGTAGACCCAATTTTTGGGGCCTTTCAACATATATGGTTCTAGAAGGAGGGCTCGAACTATGAATGGCTAGTAAATATAAATCTAAATACTCTTCTGAAAGTAAGTCGCCCTCAACATCTCCCCCAACTTCTCCATCGCATTTCGAGTCTTTAAATCTTAAGCGAGGAGTTGAGAAAACAACAACCACTGCCACAAACCTAAACATTTCAGATAGATCTACTATCGAACCTCCTGAAGTTGAGTCTTTGATTCATAAACTTCAAGGATTTTCCATATCACTACAAAAGTCTGAAATATCTCAAGGTAGTGTGACTTTTCAATACAATCCTTCTCATCCTCTTACCAGATTACAAAGCGAAAAGATTGGTATTCAACCAACTGAATTACCTCTACCTAAAAGGAAAAGGGCAAGGAAGTCACCTCAACGGTCTGATAGTGAGATTCTTTCATCGTCAACATCCATTCTGAATTCTCCATTGCAAAGTCAACCATCCACCCCTCCACTTCAAGTGGTTCTCCATCAGAGTACTGGAACTTTAACATCCTCATCCCTACCACAAGGAACTTCATCTAAAATTTCCTCTGTTAGTAGTTCAACGATGGCTCAAAACCCATGGAATAATCTAAGGGTAGTTTCAATGCCTACCCCCTTGAGTCAATTATCGACCCATCCTAAAAAATGGGTGGCCAAGTTTAATCCTGAAGCAGGCATGCTAGAAAATATGCACATAAAAAACTTTATGTTATCCATAAATTTAGATGGAGTTACAAATGGAGACGCTATTGTTAGAATTTTTACTTATACTTTACAAGTAGTAGCTGAATCCTAGTATTTTTAATTATCATCAAGGTCCATTATGGGTTGGGAAATTTTCTAAGAGAAATTCTTGACTAAGTTCGGTGATGATAGATATACAACAACACTGATCAATGATCTATCAAATCTAAAGGTTGAATCAAGAGAACCTATCAAATATTTTAACTCGTGTTTCAACAAGCTTTTGAATAAAATTCCAACCGCTTCCAAGCCTAGTGAAGAAATTCGAAGTGAATTTTACATATCCACTTTACCATCGAACATAGTGATCTTTGTTGATAGAGATGCCAAGACAACATTGGCCGAAAACATGAAGGAAGCGATAGTGGTACAAAAACTTATCTTAACTTTAGAAAAGAAAAATGATGTTGATGAGAGAAAATCTAAGAAGGTTACTTTAAAGATGACCCTAAGAAAAAGCAATCAAAGAACCCATTTGATTTAGAAGGATTGCAGAAAGTCCTAAAAACCATGTCTAATGAAATGGTTTCCATTAAAAGACAAGTAGCAAAGACTTCTTCTAAGAAACCCTACAAGCCTTATAGAAAAAATCCTTCAACTGATTCAAAGCCTCCGAGTGCTATAAAAAATGTAGAATTTGAAGGGGAAGAAGAGGATGTTCCTAATGAAGAACCTATTGATGAAGATGAAGTTATAGAGATACAGGGAATGTGGGACTCCATTATTATATATGAAGAGGATCAAAAGGCATGACCAATCAATACCAAAGGTAGAAATCAACTCGATCCTTCAAAACCTAGTTCTAAATAGAAGAGCACAAGCTCGATATCTAAGGATAAAGTCACAGGTAAGAAATCATCACCAAAAGTGACTCAAACAAGCCCAGTCCAATATGATTATTCAAATCCATCTAAAACACTAATTGTCTCTGATGAGATGGAGTATAATATTGTTGAAGACATGAAGAAGACTAGGGCTAACATTACCTTTCATGAATTCAGAAAATTGAGGCATCAACAAAAACTACTTTTGAGAGAGTTGTATGCAATACCCGTTACACCTCTGCCTGTTGTTGTAATATCGCAAGCTTCTCATGAGATGGGAATACCTCCAACTAATATGGCAAATAAATTTGATCCAAATGATATTTCTTTAATTGAAGGTAGGTAAAAATCCCATAATCCCCCATTCCTTCTTACTTATGAAATTTTCAATAAAAACTTGCATAATTGTTTAGTAGATTGAGGAGCTTCATATAATATTTTGCCTAAAACAATATGTGCAAAGTTAAACATCTAACCTCAAAAATCTGTAATATGCATAGTTCAGCTAGACCAATCGCAGGTTGAAGTAATTGGTGAACTAAATCAAGTTACCATAAGGCTATCTTCTAATCCAAAGGTATGTCAAATTATTGATGTTTTAGTTGTAGACATTCCTAAATTTTATGGTTTAATTCTTAGTAGGGATTGTTCCAACAAGCTTCATGGATACTTTGCAACTGACTGTTCACTCATGTGGCTCCACTATAATGGTAAACCAAAGTAGATAAAGGTTGAGCGAGAAAGAAACCAAAAATACATAGTGACGAAATTGGAAGGAGAAAATGAACTTATAGCATACAACAACAATATAATTGGAAACTATTTTGTTGACTCTTTCTTAGGAAATTTTAATGCTCATACTTCACCTTATTTAGAACATTTTTTTTTGTCACAAGTAGAAAACCTTTCTCAAACAGATAATTCTAAATGCGTCAATTTTGTAGATAGTCCTGTAAATAACTCTTTATTTTGGAAATTATTTTTTGATGGATCTAAGTCTAATGATGGATTAGGAGCAGGATGTGTATTAGTTAGTCCAGAAGGGAATAAAACTATGCTAACATGTAGACTTGAGTTTGATTGCACAAACAACACTATAGAATATGAAGCTTTAGTGCAAGGAATGTACAAGGAAATCAGACTAGATATCAAGTATCTACAAGTCTTCGGAGACTCTGAGATTGTTATTTAACAGGTGCGAAATACTATTCATTGCCTATCAGGTTAGTTAAATCATGATCAATATTTAGTGCAAGATCTGATTTAACATTATATAGCATTCAATATTGCATCCATTCCTAGACTCCAAAATGCTAGTGTTGATCTCCTTGCAAATGTAGCTTCCGAGCTCATTCCCTCAGAAGAGTATAACCTAGACGGATTCTCAATCGAATTGATATTTAGGCCCTCCATACCTGATAATGTTACCAGCTGGAGAATTTTTTATGATGACCCTGATATTGTAAGTTTCCTAACATGAGAAGGATCTTACACTAATCAGATAACTGATGAGTACCAAAATGACAAGCAGTTACCACAGGAGAGCACTAATAATACCATACCAAAATCTGTATTCAAGTCGGAAGACTTATATGATTTGAAAGATAGATTTAAAAGGTCTACCAATTCAAAACTTCAGAGTTCAACCTTGAACTATGAATTCGTAAACTAGGAAAGGATACCAAGCCACAAAATATCAACCTAGGTCTTGGCCTAGCGCCTGAAGAAAAATTAGCCTTTATTCGACTCCTAAAACAATATAAAAGTGTCTTTTCCTAGAATTACGATGATCTTAAGACTTACGACACTTCAATCATTCAACATACTATCCCGATGATAGCATATGAAGAACTTGTATAGCAAAAGCTGAGGAAGATCCATCCTAATATTGAAATTCGGATTAAATTTGAGCTCAATAAATTATTGAAAGAAAAAATAATTTTTCCCATTCAACATTCTAGATGGGTTTCCAATTTGGTTCCAGTCAGAAAGAAAAATGGAGACATTAGAATTTGTATTGACTTTCAAAATCTTAACAAAGCCTGCCAAAAGGATAATTTTCCCCCACCTCCTATGGAACAAATATTGCAAGTAGTTGCAAGATCATAATGAATGTCCCTTTTAGATGGTTTCCCGTGCAACAACTAGGTTTTGGTCCATCTCGATGATCAACTAAAAACCAAATTCAGAACCAAATGGTGTACTTATGCGTATCAAAAGATGTCTTTTGGGATGATTAACGCTAGCGCCACATTTCAAAGGGCCATGAATATTGCATTTAAGGGATTAGTAAACAAACTAGTGGTGATTTACTTGGATGACATAACTATATATTCTAAAAAATGTGGTAATCACCTTAGAGACCTAAAGCAGATCTTTCAACGTTGTCAAAAGTATGGGATTTCACTTAATCCAAAAAATTCCTTTTTTGCATTAAGCGAAAGGAAAATTCTTGGATTTATAGTGTCAAAATCTAGAATCCATATTGATCCAAATAGAATTAAAGAAATTTCTAAAATATCCTTACCACATAATAAGAAAGGCATGCAATCCTTCCTTGGCCAGATTAATTTTGTTAAAATATTTGTTCCAGATTTCTCAAGGATTGTGTCAACATTACAAGCAATGATCAAGAAAAATTTTCTCTTCAAATGGGGCCAAGCAGAGTATGAAGCATTCAATCTGATTAAGTAAGCGATAGTTAATGCCCCATCCCTAGCAACTCCAAATTTTTCCAATCCTTTCATTCTGTATATATTTTCCTCTGAGAAGTCATATGTTGCAATACTCACTCAAGCGAATCAAGACAAGGTAGAAGCTCCAATTGCCTTCTTTAGTTCAAATTTGCAAGGGGATGAATTAAATTATTCTAACCTTAAGAAACAAGCTTATGTTTTTTTCAAAGCAATCAAACATTGTAGACCCTTTCTTCTTAAAGCCCATACAAAAATCATAGTACCATTTCTAGTGATAAGAAATCTCTTAGTACAAAAAGACATGGGTGAAAGAGAGAAAATTGGGTCACTATCCTACAAGAATATGACACTGAGATCAAGTCAAGAAATATTGTAAAAGGTCAAGGTTTTTGCAAGATGTTGGCTGGAGCATCACTTATTTCTAAAATACCATCTCCAAATCAAAAGGTACAAATGTATGAGGTAAGCCTAAATGATATTGAATCAAGATATGTTGATATCATATTTTATCTAAAAAATGGATATGCTCCAAATCTAAATTATACAAAGAAAAGAGCCCTAAGATTGAAAGCCAAGTAGTATCAACTCGTAAATAATGTGCCTTTTAGGATGAATTATGATTTTGTTCTCCTTCGATGTCTTGAGAAATATGAAGATGAAAAGGTGTTGCAGGAACTCCATGATGGGCTAGCAGGTGGACATTATGTGAGAGATGCTACAGCACATAAAATTTTGCACGCAGGATTCTATTAGCCTACACTATTTAAAGATGCACATAGTTATGTAAGGAAATGTCAAGTTTGTCAAACTGGTGCTAGAAGATAGAAAAAACCATAATTGCCATTGCAGCTAGTCAATATCGATCAACCCTTTGATCAATGGGGATTGGATATAATAGGTGAGATCGTTCCTCACTCTTCTAAATAACAATAGGTACATCCTTACAGCTATGGATTATTTTACTAAATGTATAGAAGCAATTCCTCTCAAGACAACTAATGCTAAACATATCATCGATTTCATAGATCAGTTCACAATTACTAGGTTTGGTTTACCTTCTGCTTTAATGTTTGGCAATGCTATGACTGAATTTACACTTAAAAGAGGTTGTAAGCTTAAATATTCTGCCAATTATTACCCACAAGGCAATGGGTTGGTTGAATCAACGAATGAAAACTTAATCAGAATCATTAAGCGAACCATTGATCAGAATCATAAAAATTGGCACAAATATTTGATGTATGCTATGTGGGCAGACCGAATAACTCAAAAGGCTTCCATTGGCACTTATCCCTTTAATTTATTTTATGGGAAAGAAGTAGTTCTCCCAACTCATCTAGCAATTCCTTCTTTAACCTTAGTTGGATTTTTTGATGAAATACCAACTTCATCTTTACAGCTAACACAATTGCAGATCCTTAAGCTATAAGAGCAACGAGAACAGGATAAAATTACACATGCTCATCATCAAGCATTAGTAAAGGCTTCCTCCTATTCAAACATGGTATCTAGGAAGGATTTCCAAATTGGAGATTTAGTTTTAAAATGGGGTAAGGCTCGCAAAGGAAAAGGCAAGCATTCTAAATTCCAACGAATATGGCTTGGCCCATTCCAAATTATTGAAATTATAGGTCCATCGACATTCATGTTACAATATTTAGCAGTGAAAAAAGAATCTTTACCTGTTAATGGGCAGATCCTTAAAAAATACTTCCCATAGAAGATGACCTATTCTATTTTTCTAAATTATTGTTTATAGCTTTATTTGAATAATAAAATAGGCTGTAAATGGTTACCTTTAGAATTCACAAAAAAGGTAGGTGTTTCTTTTAATTGTTTTTTTCACTTGTATAAATATAACTGATTTGGAAAAACGATCAATATTATTGAAAGATACAGTCAAACGCTACAAGCCTGAAAATTTTCCTAGTTTCATCCTTACAAATTTTGATAAAATCAACCTTTAGTGGAATTTTTTTTTATATCAGTCATGAAAGGCATCAATAACAAAATGTAGGTTCTTTGTAGAAACGTTGTCTTTAAAAACTCTATAATTGTCGTCCAGATATATTCTTAAGGAACCAATGATTTCCTCCCCACCTAGGGAAGCATGAGTTTCAAGGAGTAATCCAATGATACACTATAGATTTAAAGAATAATAGGTCCCATCATAATCCAACTTATCATGATCATAGATATTATAACTTGCTTGCATTGCAAAAACTGCATCCCAAAATAGGGCAATGACTCAAGATTGATAAAATCAAAAGACAAGGGGTCTCGTCACGAGCCATATTGTTCAGCAAAGTTATAAATCAAGTGAATGGAATTGTCATAATTTGGCTACCAAAGCAAGACATTATTCTTTAAGAATTAAAAGAAAACAAAATCAGTAAGTGTGGATCTAGATTTATCTTTGAAAATTGTATATTTCTCCAAGTAGGATACAAGATCATTGATGGGTAATAGGTAACCCTGTCGAGGCTATGAATGCCTGCTGGTAGTAGAGGCTCTTCCTATGACAAATGAGCACACTTAAAACTGATCTACAGAGAAGTCTTTGTTTCCATATTTATAAACTAAGTAGTGGCTGATGTAAATACAATGACTAGCTTTGGGAAGAAAATAATCAGAGTTAGCACGGAAGGAACAAAGTATCATTAATGGCTAAAAGCATGATGCACTTTATATTTCTATATTAAAGTTTGATTTTCTACAAAACATTTCCATTTTGGAAGTTTTATAAAATTCAAAAGATAATCAGAGATAATTGGTTCTTCCTAGTGAATTTCCAATTGTTGGGGCCAACAACAACCCCCCTTTTATTTAATATTAGTAATAAAACTAAATAAATAGGGGACCCTTATAAAAAATAAAAAACTAGCACTTACATTTCCCTTTGAATAAAACACACAATCATAAACTTAGGAAAAACATTCATAAAACCACAAAACTTATTTTTTATGATAAGTTTTGAATAAAATCATTCTCTTAACAATAGAACATTGCATCACAAAAATTGTAATGAAGGACATCATATAAACAAACTTTCAAAATTATGAAAACACGATGACGCGAGATCATTTGCCTTACAGAATCATCGTATTTTGCAGCTTTCATATGCCACAAGTACCACCTAAATAAATCATCCCGATCCTATGATATATGATAAATCATCTCACAAATCGCATCTCGCAGTCGCAAAAAGAAATAAATGATTGTTAACGAAAAGGATTAGCAATATGGCAATCTGTGATATTGTGATCTGCAATATTGTGAAGCAAATCGCAAAATCACTTTATCGTAGATCAACAGGGCTCATTCTTCAGTGAAATATTTCTCATAATCCGATATCGAGTTATGTGCATTAATGTCAACTTAGTGGTTTATTGATAGTCATATATGAGATAAGATTTAGATATGATCGAAAGGTTGTTTCACGTAGGGTGATATATTTGATATGATTTCAGAATTAAGATCTTTCCCATCACCTTATCTCTTACCATTATTATTTCTTTACTTGAAAACTTGCAGGAGTAGCAAGCAGAATAATATACACAGAAGTGCGCAGAGCATAATGGGAAAGAAGGTAAAAGCTCTGATTGCTAAGGAAAAAGAGAAGACGCCCTTATTCACAAACACCACCTGTACTAGAGAAGCTGGCATATCCACTTGGAAAGGCATGTATAGTCCGCTCAAAGAACAAAACCCTAGATTTATGGAAGTTATAGTGATAGCAGACACAAGCGGGTCATCTCAAGCATCGCTTACTAAACTTGCATGCTTATTCCTACACCGCATAGCAGCAAGGCCTAAGATACTTCCCTATAGAGACATGGTCAAGTGGGTATTGGACAACGTATATATAACAGACAAAAAATTCAAGTCTCGGAGGCAAGAGCTCACTGGGTCATTCATCCCACAGGATTTAAGGCTTGTCTATCATTTAGCAAAGCCGCAGGCAAGCTACAACAAGCAGTTCGTGGAGAAATTCGCCAAAGAAAACAAAGATTTGGTGGAGTGCACCAAGAATTGGTTGGCAAAGGAGGAGCCATTGAAAAAAGATAAACATGGTATGTACAATACTGGTTCCCTCTCCTCGTATTGTTTTGCTGCTGCTATGCGATGTAGGTTATTTGGAAGGCCTAACATAAACAAGTTTTCATACGAATGGCTACCCCTATTTGTTGTGGGGAAAATTGCCTATGTAGGACGATCCTATCCACCTAAGGTGTGACAGTGCCTTAGCAACAAACAGAGACAGCTATTCTGGTTTCTCCCTTTATGAAATGTGAAAGAAGAGAGATCAATAGACTTACCGGTGTCTTCCGTTTGTCCCTCGATCCGGTCTCTCTTCTCTTTGGGAGTTCACAGCTACTTTCCTTCTCACTCGCCCAGCTTCAATAGGTACATGCAAGATCACAAGAGAACAGCTACTTGCCTTCTTGCTTGTCCAGCTTCAACGGGTTCCTGCAAGATCACAAGAGAACAGCTACTTGCGACAAGAGAAGAACACTACACAAAGACAGATATTCACATTCATAACTAGTTTAGGATTAGAAATAAACTAAACATACTAATGCATTTATACATCAAAAACACATCAGCATATAGGAAAAACCAAGATAGATTTATTGATGAATAACAAGGTCCAAGAAGAGATACAACCCAGAGGGCTCCAATCCAGCATCTCCTTCCCAGCAAATGGAATTCCTATCTTCACCCCCTTTAAAGCATTAAGCACCCAATGATTCCAATCTCAAACCAACAACAATTCTTTGCAATAACAAAATTCCAGCCTCCAGATCTCATGTAGGAGAGATCCATATATAGATGTTTGGAGAGAGGATTAGTCAGCTTGAGATCTGACTAGTGTCCCCTCCCTCTGTCAGTTCTTGAGTCCACTTGGAGGTTCTTTCTTCCACTTGGAGATTTGGAACCTCTTACTCATCACCAGTCAAATTCCCTGAGGCAAGTGTCATTTTGGAAGCTTCCTGGGTTTTGACACCTTCAGAAATGAGCCTGCCACATGTCCACTCTCGTTCAGCGCAGGTAGCTAGTGTTCCATTTGACATTCAACGCAGGTAGCCAGTGTTGGCTTTGACATTCAGCGCAAACAGCTAGTGTAGCCATTGAAATGATCCTGAATTGACTTGTTTTTGAGCAGTTTCTGGTGGAGAAATTCTGTGAATTGCTGTGGTTTGTTAGCCTTATTCCTCTAGGGGTAGGAACAACATGTTTAGGGACTTTGGATCCCTTAGATTATGGACATTTCATGCTCAATGCTGTAAGGCACAAAAATGTCTATAACACTATTAGATGCGTCAACTAACACCACTATTATGGATTGGGCCCAGATATTGTCTGATAATTTAGCGTCGACCATTTGAGACTACCAATCTAAAAGAACTCCCTCTCAGAGGATTTATCCTCCTTTCTCTATAGTTGCTTATGTTATGGATGTAATCTGTTTTGTTTCTAGATTTCCTTTAATGGGTTGGAAGTGGACTATACAGAATCCCTCGCCCATTCACATCTACCATAAGGAATTGTGGGATTCCAAGTTTATCCCATATTTTTATATAATTTTTCATGGAGTTATGTTACCTCTTCACAGAATGTTGTAGAATAGAGACGCCCCAAGATTTTCCCTTGAAGCGGAAGTTGATATTCTCCCTGTTAGAAGATGTTTTGGAGAAGCATTTTTCACTTATGTCAGAGTATTTGGAAGCATTTCTTCCCCTCATGTGCTACCCTTGTATGTTCCTGATAAGTTATTGTCTCGAGAAATTGCCTACCAGACCTGCGGGGTGGGAGGAATGAGCAAAGAATTGAAAGACAACAAGAAGGTCGTCTAGCCGTAATTTCTTGTGGTCTGTGGGAGCCTTTTCATTGTTTGATTTAGGTCATGCATTCAAAGAAGTACACAACATGCTAAGTCCACAACTGTTTAAATTTCCAGGGAGACAATTTTATCCCTTTGATGTCATTGAGAATTTTAGTACAGCTACCAAGACAAAGGTATTTTCTAAAGAATATGATCTCTTTGATGACATCTTCCAATAGAAAAGCACACTGAAAGACATTTTTCATGTGGGTCAAACTCAATTTCCCCTAGCGGAATTCAAAGAATTCAAACTCTATAGAGAGAAGAGATTAGCAACATCCGCTTAGATAAGTTGCACTTAGAACGAATAAGGGAGCCAACTGCCAGCATCTGTTTAAGTGGAAGCTTAGGTACAGACAAGTCTAGGTCGGAAAGAATCACCAGAACGCTCTAAATAATCCGAAAGCGACCATAATAAAAGTGAAGGGTCAGTTAGAGATTCTGCCAAATCTAAAGAGCACCCAGAGCAACAAGTTTTGATGACACCACAGATGAAGGTTCCCCCTCCCTCATCCAGTCACCAGACCTAGTGAGAACTGAGCTAGATAAAGAGTGGGAAACATTTAATGAATTGATTAATTCTGAGGAGCAGAACACAAAGACACCTGAGAGTACAATGCAGACAATGACATATATGGTCATTGGAATAGTCAGCAATGCTCCAGAAATGAAGCATATTTCCATAACCCCATTGTTTGAAATCATGTTGAAGATAGAGGAGATTCCTCCTTTAGATGTATTTTATAGTCCGCAGCACAAGGGAGTGGAAAGAATACAAAGGAAGGAATGGAAATTGGACAACGTGATCCCACCTAAGGCAGACCAGCTAGATGTCCTATGGTGAGACCCTACCATTGACCCTACTGAAAATTTGACTAAGTTAACCCGGATCGCAAGAGCCTATGCTTCTGCTACCATTGATAAAGCATCCAAGGTACAACTATTACTTAAGGATAGAGAGGAAAAAATCCAAGTTTTGCAACAACAACTATAGTAGGCTAGTGTCAACTGAGAAGGAGAGGAGAAATTAGAAAAATTACAACAAAATCTTCAATAGATGCAGCTCGACTATCAGAGCAATTTGGCCGAAAAGGAAAATCAATTATAGGCCATGCTAGAAATGCATAAAGATGATTCCAAAATTATAGATTTTTTCTTAGAAGCCCTTGCCTTGAATGACCAATTCTTGCAACAGCAAAAGGCACTCTGCCAAAGAATATCACAATGGATCTCCCATTGCGATGAGCGATAAAATTACAAGTCAAGTCATGGATTTGCGACTCGATTATGATTTGATTGATAAAATAATTTTTGATTATTTGATTTGGCAGGAATCGGAGGAAGGAAAGAAAGCAGGCTTGCTCAAAATCAATGAAGCCCATAAAGAAATATTGTTGCATAAGTGGGATGCATAAATTAAAAAAGTAGAACAGGCAGTGGAAGAAGTAGCGACAGTGGCAAACAATATCATTGACTGTGTCAATGAAAATATGCATAGAGAAAAACTGATACCAGAAACCACTCCTAGGTTTTTGCCAAAGGCACAACAACTGTATACAAACTGGAGATAGAAAGTTGAGGAGAAGGCAGAGTCCATTAAAAAATTAACCAAGTTGAATTGGGACACTTAATGGCAGTACTTGGTTAAACCGCACAGTCAATGCATGACTCTCAAGTGCCTTACAAATTCTGCTAAGAAGATAGTGCCAACACTTGCTGATTCTATTTTTGTAGGACAACTAAAATTGAAGGTCAGCCAACCGATGCTCCTCAAGCCAATGTTGAGTGCTTGTGATCTCTTCGAACAGATAGATAGATAGTTAATTTCCAGATACTGTTTTAGTTTTATTTTTGATTTATTTTTGCCTTGGATGAAGACGGTGATTTAAACCTCCTCCTATATTTTTGTAATAAACTATTTTTAGTCTTTAGATAGTAGTATTTTAACCCCTCTCATGCGTTTGGAGAGGGGTCCAGAAATTTGTCGAAAATGTTTCCTCAGAACATGCACTTCTGCACCCTCAAAACAGGTTTTGATGAATGAATGGAAAGAGATTTATTGATATCTGTGTTTAATGTCTACTACTAAAATGCATTTCTATACTCCTAGTAGATATTGAATTAGGAAGAGATAAATCTATATTGTTGAAGCTCATGAGTAGGACTTGTTATCAAAGGTACTTTTATCTCTTAATGTTTTATGCTTATGTGTCAAAGTAAATTTTAGTTTTAGTTGTTTATATATGAAAGCTTGAATGTTTGAGTTATCATTTGGCACTTTTGTACAATGGTGACTATTTGGTTTATGCTTTAATGTATGAATGACTTATTATTTGATATGATTCTCACAATTGTTTCGGCTAATTTCTTATACAAAACAATTCATTTTTAATGAATTCTTTTCTCGTAGCAATTGAGTGATCTTTATTACTAATTGCTGTTAGAAACTATTTTAGATCGCATAAATGAAAAGTTAAATCCCAGGTTAGTTTTATAATTAGATGTTTCTGTTGATTAGAATATAATTGCATGTTTTAAATTAGACTTAGATTAAAATAATTTTATTTCGAAATCTTTAGAAATGGAAACATCAACTCTTATCATCACACACAAATTAGAAAATCGGTCCCATTATCCCCAGTTGGACCCACCATCCAAAATGGAAAAGGAGTAGCTTTCAAGGTCCAGACTGGGTGGGTATCCCCCTTCTTGTAGACTCGATTTTCAGGGGCCTTCAATAATGAAATATAATATTCTTTTATGAAAAGCATTTTGACATATATCACAGTTAGATATCACTAAAAAATGAGAGCCACTTATCTTTATTAGGTTGACGAGACCAATCTCAAAAAGGAGAGCCACTTATCTCCCTTAAGTCGATGAGACCAATGTTCTTGACATGGCCAATTGAACTAGAGGATATTAGGCTGACAAGGATCCTTGTAGTTTTTTATCTTGGTGCTTTTCTTTGCTTGGATATTCAGTCTGCTATTTTATAGATTAGTTTGAATACAGAGATTTGGAAGAAAACGAGAGATTTTTTTATTGTGGATCTCCCAAAAATAATGTTTTGTACAACAGACATTCCCTTTTCATGCCAAGGTCAAGATGTGTTAGTTTATTACTACCGTACTTGTGATTTTATACTTCCTTCCATATTGAAGAGGATTTTCTAATGCATATCCACCATTTTTTTCTCATAGCATAAAACTAAGGTTGGTGGGGTTATGGTGGCATTATTGAGTCCTAGCCCTCTATAAATATTGGGAAGAAAACATTTATCCCAAGAAATTGAACCTTTATTATTTTCTTGCCCTAAAGGAAGGACCTTTGAATGCTTCCAATAGTGGAAAAAATAGTAACCATGGACATAAAAACTGAAAGGAAATAAAATGGTAAAGCTTGTATCACTATTTTGAATAATATGATATAGCTTGCTATGATAAGAGAATTAAGTCCCACTGGGAAACTAGATTCCTATTTTCATGATGAAATCCTTCCATGGATTCATTTTTAAAGTGTTGGATACCAAACTTAGTACTGGTATTTTAAAAGGACTTTTCCTCATTAAAATGCCAAAATTAGCAATATATATATGAACTAAAAAAATAATATTAAAGAAAAAAAATTAATATTTTTCTTGGTTTATTTTGATAGTTGACATAGCTGACAAGTTTTCCAAAAATATCTAAATGAATTCAGATCCATTCATAGTTGGGGTTCCCATTCACATTGTGTCATCTAAGAAGTTTTAATACGATATGGGAAGGACCTCTTCCAAAATTTGTGTACCTTTCATTTTTATCTCATAGACGATTGCCTTGATGGCTTTGCTAAGACCTTCAACCACTATAATAAATATAAAATGCAAAAAAGGATTTCCTTTCCTTATATCTTTGGAAGGGGAGAAAGTGTTGACAGCAATCCATTGAGAAAAATCGAAAATATTAAAGAATTTACCTAGTGAATCCATTCACTAGAGAGGTTAAAAAATGATAGTCTTGAAGATGAGGGAACTATTTAGTCTTTCAAAAGGTTTTGATATATGGAATTAAAGAAGTATACATGGTTTCTTAGAGCTTTAAATGCACCTTTTCAGTACATTGTTGTAGCAAATCATACTATAGATATGATAACTTACGGTGTCAAATTTTTATACAATTGTGTCTAACATATTTAATTGTAAATTTGTTGACAAAAATAAATTGGAATAGTTTAAAACCATTATGATCTGGAGATTACTTTAAAATTTAGAAAAATTATTATAATTTTATCGATATTTCAAAATCCTAATATAATATAATCTGACTCTCATCTTCTACGTGATACAAAGAATGATGGGCTATGGGTTCGTAAGACGCATTAGGTGTAAGATGGAAACATGAAACTTTTTTGGATCTATGTTTGCTATTAATTTTGGAGAAATTTGGTATGCTTTCATCTTTTGAGAAGCGTATTGGTCAAAAAACTTTTTTTAACGAAACCATGAAATCATTTGTAGATGGAAGCATTGTTAGGATCCAATCCTAACCCCTTTAATAATGTAATAAACCCAAGAGGCCCTGTAAGATTCATGATTAGTTACTTTAATAAATAAATCTTGTAACCATTATATGTGGTTGACCCGCATCATTAAAGTGACCATGATTAGTTATAATAGGCTATAGCTAATAGATAAAGTGGTTAACCTGCATTATGAAAGGGACCACAAGTTGTTAGGATTTTATCTCTTAGGAAAATACATATTGTCAAAACTAGTAAGGGAACTCTTGTTTTTAGTTGTGTAATAGAGCTATGCTCTACTAAATCTTGCCCCCTTGGAGTGGAAAGTGAATGGTATTTGCTGAAAATATTAATATAATATTTCCATTTTTATTATCTCATTGGGTTATTTTTTGTGGTATCTCTGGCATATTTCACACTTATGTTATTCTCTACCGGTCAAGCATACTAGATGTGGTATTAGAGCGCCTTACCCAGCCATTCACACAACCCATTTTAGTAAAAAAAAAATTAGGTTAGCGATTTGTTCCAGCCTATTTAAATTACAAAGATTTTTCGTTACGTTCATAAACCTGCGATTTGGGCCACATACACATAGGAACTACATGAGGTGGTCATGTTTGTAGTAGTAGCACATTAGAAATAATTGTACACGGACTTCCCTTCCACGTATCTATAGTATATCAAAATCCCCCAAGTTTACCCTGAAACTAACCTTAGATAAGTCATTGGTCATATTATTGGTACAATACACCCAAAACAACATGCGGGGAGATTACATGCACATACCTAGGGTAGTTGGGTAGTATAACTAAGGGAATAGTCAATCCTCATTAGTTAGAAGTCTAAAATATTGGTTTGAGTACTATTGTTGGATCCGTAGCATATATTGCAATCTATAACACCTGACACTCCTTATTTCCATAGTCCCCCCACTTCTTAATCATTGGCCATCATGTGTCACAATATCTAGAAATTGGGGGTTTTGTTGCCACAATCTTACTTGGTTAAAACAACCAAAAATCCTACACAGTTTGTAGTACCCAACAGTTGGGGTTTGTACTGTGATAATATTTATTCAGCTAGGAGTAACAATCCTATTGTTGTAAAAGAAAAAAGTTTGATGGTCTGAAAATTATACTTGCAATAGACAAAGCTAATAGGATATAGGATGATGGGTTGATTGTAGTAATACCATCTACCAGTAAGCATCCATTTTTTCTCGTGGTGCTAATTATCTTCTGAGGTGCTTTCAAGTGACCTACATAATCAAAATCGTTATCTAGCAACCATTGTGGCCATACTAATATTTAGTAAACCTAAATTTCGACCCAAGCCATTATGTGGTGACTAGGAGGGAACATGCTATGTAGAACCTCGAGAAAAAAGTGGATCACATAGAAGAAAACATCATTGCCAAAATCGAGGACACGGTTAAAAAGGCCCTGGAACACATGCTACCAAACATCAAGAATAAACGCCAAATGGGGGAGGGGAACCATATCAATGGCACGCTAGAAGGAGAATATATCACCATCAATATTGGATGTATCATAATTTCCATGGGGTTTACAACATTCTAGCAATAACACAGCCAAGATTGACATGCACAAATTTAATGGTTCCAACCTAGTAATCTGGGTGCCACAAATGAAACAATACTTTTAACTCAAAAATATATGGGATGGTGAAAGAGAACTACGTGTGGGAGCTCTTTATCTAGAATGATAATCTTGGTAGTGGTGCTAATGACATTAGAAATGCTATTTAGGAAAACAAACATGGAAAATTTTCCCTAAAGCCATTTGTGCACATTTTGATAGGGACTCTCATTTTTTGGGTTACCTACCAAAGCTCAAACAAAATCGTACGGTCAAAGACTATATCATTGTTATAAATTAAATAAAAGAGCAATGGAACAAATAAAATATCACAAGTTAAGAAAGCATAGAAAATCATAAAATAAGAGGGACATATATATGTGTGGTTTACCTAATTTGGGCTATGTCCATGCAGAAACAACCATGTCTCCCTTTTATATTATCAAAAAAAATGAAGAGATATAACATATAACATAACTAATGTAATTTCCTCTTCTCTCTCACACAATATCCTCTCTCTTTCTGACAAAAAATAATCATACACACTTGCAATATGTTTCTCTCATATAAATCGTGGGTTTCCTTCTAGGGAAACAAATCCTAAATTAACATAATTTCTATTGTCAGAGCTTTCACCTAATGAATGTCCCAGATTGACTAATAAATCACAATATTTTACAAGCCAATGTTTATCAAAAAATTTCTTTGATGCATGCTACCCCCCGACCCCCCTAGTAGGTTGGGGCTCATAAAATCACCATCCCCCTCTCGCCCGGAACCCCTTGGTGGAGATCCTACTGGCGGCCGTTCCACCCTCTTACGAATTGAGGTCCAATGTAGTTGAGACCTTTCAATCAACAATATAATCAGGCTCACAACCTAATAATCAAAACCTTTGACCAACTATCCATTTGAACTAAGAGCCTAGGGTACATCTTCTATATGTAATTTCTCATCAATGGCCTCAAGGGAGCCATCCAAACACATGTTAGAATGCATCAGCCAACTAACTGGTTAGAAGCTTCCCACAAAAATTTATATGAAAAGAATACTATTAATACCCAATATATTCATCCTTCATTCACGTCAAAGGCACCTCCCACCACTGCTAGCGGCCCCACCCAAACACTTAAGGTGTAAATCCTATCGCTAGTGGAAATGGTTGAAGGGAGAATACAAAGTCCATGTTACTAATGTGATGGAAAATGTTCCCCAAGAAAGAAGTGCAAGGAACCAAATTCATTTCATATTAATGTCGTTGAACATAGCCTAGATGATGAGGGTCAAGCCACTAAAGTGTCTAGGGAGGACATAGTAGAACCCTTTCAATACTAAAACAACATGTGATTAACCAATTATATTGCTTGATGCATTGCCAAGTATTTCTTCTCCACAAACGCTTAAAATTAGAGGCTTCATTAAGAATTGACTGCTAATGGTATTTATTGATAGTGGAAGCATGCATAATTTTGTCCATAAATGGGTTGTTGAGGCCATGCATTTTTGTTTGCAAGCAATATCAAATTTTTTGGTCCTTATATCTGGTGGGGGGACCATGAAATGTGAAGGAGGTTGTGAGAATATAGATCTCCAAATGGGGGACTATCACCTTAAAAGACACATGTTTGGCATTTAAATGGTTGCTTGTGAAATTGTCCTTAGAGTTGAATGGATACGAACACAATTATGCATTACCTTGGATTTCCAAGAGCTATATATGAGGATAAAACAAAATGGACACACTAATATGCTTCGCGGGATCTATGTAGACACTCATACTATAATTTTCTCACATAAAATGCAGAAATTCACACAATGGGGTAGCTTCTTAGCTCAATGCAATTGATTAGATTGAATCAAGCCCTACCAAAATTCTTCTAGATATACAATAGGTATTGAGTCACTATCAACACCTATTTGAAAGTCCTAATGAGCTATGAACTTCTCGAGTTTATAATGATCATAGCATTCCTTTGATTCTAGGTAGCCATCCACCCAATGTCTTACCTTATAGGCATCCTTTCACATAAAATAATAAGATTGAAATATTATTAAGGAGATACCAGAAGTAGGTTTGATTTGTGCCAACATCGGCACTTATTTCTCCTTAATGGTCATGGCCTTAAAGAAATATGGGTAGTGGTGCATGTCTCCTAACTAAAGGGTCCTCGAGAAGTTCACCATCAAGGATAAGTTCTCTATTCTAGTCATACATAATGTCATAGATGAGATACATGGCACTCAATTCTTTAACAAGTTGGATCTTTGCTCGAGCTATCACCAAATTGAAATGAAAGTACCATATATTCCCAAGATATATTTTAGAAACCATGAAAGTCACTATGAATTTTTGGTTATGCCCTTTGTTATTTATCATGCCCTATCCACCTTTCAAAGTCTCATGAATCACCTTCTCAAGAAATATCTTAGAAATTTCTTCTCATTCTTTTTTGATGATATACTCATCTATAGAAAAACATCAGAAGTACATCTTCAACATGCTAATTAGGTACTAACACATTCGAAGGATAATAAATTATTTGTCAAATTTTCCAAGTGTTATTTTGGAATGGAAGAGGTAGAGTACATGGAACATATTGCGACTTGTGAGGGAGTATCGGTGGATCCAAAAAAGATTCTGGCAATGCAAGATTGGCCATAACCTCAAACCTTGAAATTTATATGGGGATTTTTGAGTGTCATAATATGCTATCAAAATTTTTTTATAAATTAAGGATGCATTTCCCTAGCCCTATAAATTATTCTCAAGGAGAATGCATTCCTCTAGACAGAACCAACTCTAAAATCTTTATTGGATCTCGAATAGGTCATGTGTTCCATCCAAGTTTTCGCCCTACGATATTTTACAAAACCCTTTGTGTTCGAATGTGATGTTTAAGTGACTAGAGTAGTCCTAATCCAAGAGGGTCATCCAATACCCTTCAAAAGAAAATGATTAAGTGGAAATAATTTGCACCAATATACTTATGAGAAATAAATGATGGCCATATGTTTTAGTAGCTCCAACACCCTCCAAAATTTAGGCCTACTTCCAATTTCAGGGCCTCCTTTAAGAGTTTTACTTGACGTTTGGATGCACATAGGTTCACCGCGTCTACTCGTGTGAGTATTTTCACCCACGACCATGTTTTGGTCATACACAAGGTCTACACTTTGTGTGTACATGTTGTGTTCACTATGTAAACATCCATCACACTCACACACGGAGTCATATACATTGTCTTACAAGCATCTTCATGATCTTCCAAGGATCAATCACAAGCGTCGTGCTTGTTTAATTGCACCATTGGTCAATCATGTTGAGCATGTGTATCTTGATGGTTTTAGTCATATCGTCATCAAGTCATGTAAATATGTGTTTGCAAGTTCGTGTATGCACCTTTTCACTTGCTCACACATTTAGTAGTTTTGATGAAGTTCTTACGACCAAATAATCCTCTAACAGCTAGAATTTCACTCCACCATTGCCTTGATCAGATGTCACCCATAACAGTAGGGAGGACCCCAGCAAGCCATTTCAAGTTGTGTTTCCTACAAGCTGATCAATCAAACCTCCCACTGGTCAATCGAAGAGTTTGACCTGTCAGTCACCCCGAGATTGACTCCCCTAAAAAATTTCATAAAGGCAGCAGAGTAGGCCTACTCCACTGAGTGATAAAATTGTGAAGATAGCCTGGATAGAAACCCAATTCTTGTCCCTATCTCCCTCAGAATATTATTTAGTTTTTCCATCTATCTTGCCAGTCAGCCGACCGATTGCTCACCTGAAAAACTACACAGATTTCATGAGCAAGCCCTTTGCTACTGAGTAGTCCTCTCATCTTAGAAGCTATGTAGAGGTGGTCAACAATCCAGCGTCCCAGCATCAGTGGAGTTTTTCATGCTAGCAGCCAACCGCTAGTTCCCTCTAGGAACTGAACAGTTTTTGCTGCCAAGCTCCCGCTACCTGCTCCTTCTAGAAATTTCATAGATGTTTCTTATCTGTCCCTCCTACTTCCTGGACTTCTCCAAAACATTATGTAGATTTCTCCTTTGGCTAAGCTATAGCCTGCAGATAGTCACTGATGATCCAGATTTCCCATCACCTTCTCCCAGTGACTTATGTGTATATTTCACCAACAATGCTCGAGTCTCGCATCCCAGCTCAAAACTTGCCTTTCTCAGTTTTGTAACCTTGTCTTCTCTCCTAGTCACCTGCATTCAAAACATCATGCATCATGGTAGACTAGGAGGTTTAAGAATTTGATGTCATCTTTTCATGAGTGACAAGTGATATAGGCACATGAACAAAAATGGTGCGAATACGGATGGGATGACCAAGGGGAGTACATGCAAAAGCACATGTTCATGAATGGAAAAAAAAAACAATTCATGCAAAGGGATGTGTTTGTAAATAGATGATCATGCAAAGATTTGTTTGTAAACATATGGACGGACAAACATGCGAATATTTGTTCATGGACGAACGAACATACAATTTTTGCGATTGGATGGACCTGTCAAGCATGCCAACATACAGGAAAGGAGAAACATGTGAATGCAACATCCAGTGAACCCAATGATAATTGAAGACTTCACACACCTTGGCATGCACTGGTGAAGTTGTGAGACACCATGATGACACCCAACACCCAGCAACACTGCAACTCCACATGCACACAAGCAACAGTGTGAATGTACCAACACTCTCATGTCGATTCTTGTCATCGGTCGCCGTCCACATCACTATTGTGGTCCAATTTTTTGATCAATGTAATGTAACATGGATTTCCAAGAGACCCACTTTTCATATGAAGATTCATGTAAAGTTGAAAATTCATTGAAGTCAAACAATCATGAGGGAAGTTGAGCAGTCACAATGGTTAGTTTCAATCGCTATAAATACCCCCTAATTTGTACATGCAATGGAAGTTTCACCTTGGATCCTCCCACATATCCTTGAGAGTATGTAATCTTTTATTTGAGGAGTAAGTAGTGGCTCCAATGCCCTGCCCACGGGGTTACTGATGTATGGTGTATCGATGTGCCTTGGAAATTTTTCTTAATTTAGAAGCCTGCTAACAGGCCAACATGTTTTCACACATGTGTTATAATCATTTCTAAGATTCATGTTGAACACTTGTAATACATGTTTCTTTAACCCTTCTTTAACACTTGGATTCATTCAATTGTTCTAATACATATATATTAATGAAGATGTGTTGTATAATTTGTTAATGTTGTCTTTCCCATGTTGGTTACCTCTCAGACATCAGACAAAACATTTCACATGAAATCACTATAATGACCTTCTCACTCATGTGGATTGCCCATTGAGTGCTGTACGTGTTGTCTTCCCTTGTGCGTTGTGACTGCCACATCCATGTGGATTCCTCCTCTGGAAGTTGTGCGCATCCACTTGTGTTTTGTGTTCCTAATAGAGTTGGGTTTCCTCCCATCTGACTTGGGACTCACTCAAACCCTCTCTCTGCGCGGTGAATGAACCTTGACACAAGTAACAATACCAATCACCAAGCACGTGAACCACACTACTCGAAGACAAAGAAGACTACTCTCCTATGCTGATAATTAGGAGCTAAGGGAAACATTTGAGATAAGGGCAACTAGTTCATTAAACCAGATGGGACTCCCACACCAAATATTTTGAGTTCTAGTTGGGAATTCATACCGGGGTGACCCCCTTAATGGTGGCAGGTCCAGTACCGTCAATATTTATGGCGCTAGAAGAAGGCCCGCTAGTTGTTTAAAGCTTAACATCCTCTTACACTCACTCAAAAACCACCTGGTCAAGGCAGTAACTTGCACTCCCTCTCACCTATGCGCGACTCTACAATTCGTTGGTCCTCACCTCCCAGGATGGAACATGAAATTCCATATCACCAGCTTCGCTTCATCCGTCCCATCACCCGCTAGTTCGTAAAAGTGGTGGGATTGTTCCCAGGAATAAAACATCCTCCATACACATAAATGAAACCAAAAACCACTCCCAGAGGGGTTGTTATATCATTAGTGGAAGAAGAATTTCTTGCCACATTAGAAGGTCTAGAAGAAGTTCTGAAAAATAGAGGGGAGTCTCTGATCTTTCGATAGGGAGAAACAGTCACCCTCATAATCTTGGGCTAGGAATTCAGTACAAGAGGTGGAGGGGAAGGTAGCGGAGGAGACAGAGTCAGAGATGAACCAATAGACTCAGATCCAGAGCCATTAGATTCTGAAGTAGAGGAGGAGGATGAAGAAGAAGAAGAGGCAGAGATGAACCAATAGACTCAGAGCTGGAACCGTTGGCTCTCCTAGGTGTTTTGAACAAAATTCCAAAGCGGGTGGAGAGAATGAGAAACAAGTGCAACCATGACATCACACTAAAGTAGAAGACCATTTGGACAACTTCTAGCTGTAGATGTAGACCCTTCAGGTATGGTACAATGACATAGCATGTAGATTTTTTCCATGTACCTCAGACGGTTGCACAAAAATATGGTATCACAGCCTTTCAGTCAACTCAATGTAGAGCTAGGGTGCGTTCAAATGGATGTTTCTTGAAAACTTTTCTAACGAAAAGACCCCAGCCATGTTACTTAAGGAATTGGGAAGCCTGAATATTGTTATCAAGAAAACTAGTGTGCATTTAGAGTTGCTAGACCCACTAAGATGGATATCTATCTTAGAAACAAACAAACTAAAGTTACTTGTGTTTTCCTTTATGAGAGATAGATGAGAGAGAAGCAGAGAGTACCAACCTCAATCCTTTGCTAGTCTCCTTGCTTGTTTCCTCTCTCCTTTAATAGAGCTTTCACCACTCCTTTCTCGCTTGTCCTACTTCAAAGAACACCTGTAGAGTCAATGCAACAAAATACCATAAAAGCATAGAGATCTATAACCATAGATAATGTAGGATCAAATATACATTAACCATATAGATGCATATACAAATACAAGATTCAGAGATATACAAGCATATGGAGGAAAACTCAAATAGATTTATTGATAGAAGTAGTAGAAGAGAGGATTAGAACCAAGTTGTCTCATCAAACAACATCCTCCCAGCATGAAAGCCCTCTTCACCTTATAAAAAGCAAGATCACCCAACAATGTCTTCAAAGAGAAACCAATATCACTTCTTTGCAAATCACAAAATTCCAGCCTTTGGATCTCTTGGATGAGGGATCCATATATAGATGTTTATAAGAGAGTGAGTCAGCTTCTGGGATTTTGATTAGTGTCATTTCACTGATAGTTCTTGGTTCCACTTGGATATTTTATATCTCTTACTCATCCCTGGGCGAATTCAAAGAGGCAAGTGTCATATGAGTAGTTGCTAGAAGATTCTTTGGGTTTCCACGTAGCGCACTGCTTCTGCCATTTGTATGCTCTTGCTCATCATACCATACAGAAGGTCTTTCCAGTATGAATCGAACCCCCCATGAGTAATAGGTGAGATGCATCACACCCTATGCATGGAGTAGTCTGTATGCTCCAGTTTTGACCAGTTCTAAGTAGTTTTTCATGGAGAACGTCTAGGAGACAATGTAATCAGCTGACCTTGTTCCTTTAGGGTATGAAACAACACTTTTAGGGGTTTAGAAAATCTTGTTTTATGGACATATGTGATTGGGGTTGCGGTGCCGAAATATGTCTATAACAGTTGCCCCTTAAAGCATGTGGTCGTAAATCTTTTGATGTCGGGTGAAATAATTTATAATGAGGATCTGAGGTTTCTTGAACTAGAAGGTGACCTGTAATAAGATACAATACAATACATTATCTTCATACCATTTTCATGATCCAGCTGAGGCGGGCATTCCCAAGCTCAACTTTATAAATTCATATTCATGTAGATAAGACAGACAATCATCTGTGTGGCAGACTGATGATTCTGGTAGAGCCATCATCCTTTAGTTTGGATGATTATCTATGCAGCTGTGCATTTGATGTCTTTATTTTCCTAAATATATCCCAGCCCGGATGGATAAAACTAGATCCAGGGTCTTCAAACTCATTCAATCTTCGCTCAAAGTACAACTCGATCCATGTGAAAAGATGTTCTGATGTCGAACATGGAAGGACATCAACAAATTACCAGCCAATTATGTAAGTTGTTAACAGGTACGAGAGTAATCACTAATAATGATGATGACCCTCAAGGTACTGTAGTACAATTCATGTGGCTTGAATACATGAGCTGATGTTGAACACCATGTAAAATCTTTTGGTCGAAGGCCATTGATGTAAACTTGTCGTCGGAAGTGAGAAACTTGCAATTAATGCATGCAAGCTTCAAAGTACTAAAAGGGTTGTCGCTAAGTCAAATTCTTGGATAATGAGCTGATGTCTACAAGAAGTGACCTGCCATAGGAGGGCCTTAATGAATCCCACATCTACAACATGGAACAGAGAAACTAATTTTGTGGAGGTGAAAACGATCTGATGATACAAGGTTCAGTGTGATGGTCATGAAAAATGGAGAGTGAAGGTATTGCAGTGGATGAGATGTTAGCTAGGTTGGTGAATTCTTTGAGCGACTTCTCTTGAACTTATCGACAACAATGAAATGGATTGGTAGAATTAACCCCAAAATGGATGTTACGGTGGACCAATAGTGATATGACCAGTGAACGGAATAACCCAACCTGACTCAATCATGGTAACGGAGTGAAAGTGTCATTACTGACCAGTACCTCTTTATTTTTGTGAAGCTTGAGGAGAATAACATATGCCTTTTCTATAATTTTCCCTTTGGGAAAACTTTTCGCTATGTTTTAATGAGCCTAGCGACAGTGAAACTCGCTCTTGTTTGCATGGACAAGTTTGACGCTATTTTTTAATGAGTTTAACGACAATGATAACTCAGTCCTTTTCAATTTTAGAGAGTCTGAAAAGGGATGGAAAGGCAAGTCCATTATTCCTTTTTCATAATGTAATCCATTTAGTCCAAAAAAGTATAAAATAATACCAAAGGGATGACTTTTCAATAGTTTTAACAAGCCGAAAAAGACAAGCGCTCGATCTTTTTGTGTAATAATCCCTCAGGTCCAAAAAGATTAAAATCTAGAGGAGGGATGGCACTTCTGATCGCTTTAACAAGCTAGAGAGGCCAATTGCTCAGCAATATTTTCATATTTTACGAGTCAGATGGAAAGAGCTTAAAGGAGACTCGTTTTTTTAGGAACCAGTGATGTTTTTGGATAGTTGTTGGTTCCAGGTAAGGTTTGGAACTTTTCAATCATGGTAGTGTAAAGAAGGTGGCTAATAGAATCACTCTTTGTAGTTGTTCCTTGAAAGGGTAAAAAATCAAATGGAGGGGTATGATCGGCTAGAAAAGAGTGGAGGTGATGGTAAGAACATCACCAAGGTTCAAAAGTTGATAGTCATGCTATCGCAATGGTTATTTACCAGAGGTGGGGTTCATTTTTTAATGAGATTAAACTCTTATGGGAACATTTGCTCATTAATAGGTTTATTTTTTAATGAGCTTGAACTTAACATAAAATTGCTCATGGCGAGGTTTATTTTTTAACGAGCTTGAACATTGCGTAAAATTGGTCTTGTCAGTCGTATAATAAGGATGTCTCATCAATAGGTTTATTTTTTAGGGAGCTTGCCCCATGCACAAATTTTCTCCTGAGCCTTTTTGCATGCTAGATAGGAATGACCAACTATTGTCCTAAGGGTTAAAAAACTACTAAGGCTAGGTAGGATAGTCTCTCGGTGAGAAACAATCTCCTTTGCTTTGTCGTTTCCGTTGGTCCTAGCAAAAGTGAATGGTGGATCAGACCAATCACCTAACTCAAGTATTTGAAGTTAGTAAAACTACGGGGTTAGAGTTACACTGTTCGCTTTTCACTTACGTACAAAAGGTTTGCATTCTCTCAAGTATAAAGTAGAGTTTCCAGGTCACCATATGCAAGTTCTTGCATTAGCAAGATTGTTCCACCCATGTCACAGACAAAACACTTCCTTGGCGATGTCCATCGAAAGAGATGAAGGTGACTGTTGTCAGTCCTAATCACATAACCTTTGACGAGGGAATGTTTTTCCAGTCCAAATCCATTTTCCTAAACGTACAGGGGTATCAAACTAGTCATATTCCTACATGGAAACCTACCTTATATCTACGGTTTTTCCACTGAAGCAGACCAGGGCACATGCCTCCTAGGTTTCAGTCACAATCATCGAATCACTTGCGATCTTTAGGTGGATGGACTGGAGATTGATTAGAAATTTCTTGTGCAAAAAGACCAGTTAGGGATGGAATTTGACTAATAGCTATGTTTGAACTAGGAAATCAAAGCTGGTCAACTAGGTGGACCACTCTGCCTTCATGTGGAAAGCACATCACTCAAAAGAGTGAGGGAACGATAGCTCCCATTGTAGTCATGTCCAAGCAGTATATTGTAATCTAGAGGTCCTTAGACTACCATCATGTTTAGATGAATGGTTTTCCTTCTCAAAGTTATAGGCAAATTTGGAAAGACCCCTAATAGTTGACTGGTTCCTTTGTTGAAGCCTATCAGATTTTGAATCTTAGGTAGAACCGATGGCAAACCAAGTGCTTTCCAAGTAGTTGAGGAAAGGATACTCACAAAAGCCCCTTCATCTATAATAGTACCAACCATGATCATTCTGTAAGCTTATACTATCATTCAGAATGGTACATTAGATGGTAGGCGGGTTCTGCTTAGTAGATTCCAATCGAAGGAGACGACCAAGTTGCGGGAAAGGAATGGGTAGATTTCCCCCATGTTCATCAGAGTCTGTGCTTACAAAGAGATTTTGAACAGTGTCATCCACATTCTCCTTGGTGATAGAATCATCTGAAGGTGGACCTTCGGAAGAGAAGATTGGGTCAACTGCCGTCTCGACATATTGACTTTGGTTTGATGTGGACTCAGAGGGTTTATCTTCAATGATAGGTGCTTCGGACAACAACAAAGGTGTGCCAGTTAGATTTTCAACTAGCGATGGACTCGGCAAGAGTTTCTTGTGTCTGGGAGGAAGTCGCTACTGTGAAGTAGGAGGGTTATCCAAGACTCTCTTGGCTTCGTCTAGGAAGGGACAACGGTGGAGGGCATGATCGCCTTCACACAGTCTACAAGGAAATTTGGATCTTCCTTTTTGTCCGTTGACTTCGTTTTCACTAGATGATAGTGTTCTCTACATCATGATCATCGGTGGTTGGAGACACCAGATGATGTAAGCGGGGAGACCAGTCCCTCAAGATCCGTGGGATGCAGGGACAATCTCAATGATAGTGTTCTCCCTTGCAAATGACACATGGAGATTTAGGTTTGGAAGGTGCAATGTGTGGATTTTCACCAAATGATGCATGGTTGCCCCCTTTTGCCATTGGATTCTTCTTCTTCTTCTCCTTCCCTTTCTCCTTCTTCTCAGTTACTTGGTTTTTAACGTGACTTGCCTCACCAAGTGAAGAGGAAGAAGGATAGGGAGAAACAAACGAAGTAGAAGGTTGGGGAGAAACTTTGTCTGATTGTTGATTGGATTGCAGAAGAATTACAGTGTTTTGAATGACAGAGGTCGGGAAGAGCCATACCAGCAGGCCAATTGTGAGTCCTGGAAGGGACAATGTGGCCATGTGTGGAGAACCAACATCCCCCCAAGAGTAGAAGGGACTAGGATTTCCCTCAAGGGGAAATCCTTTATTGGTAGACTCCATTTTCTCAACCTAAGACCAATGAGGGAATAGTGACATTATTCTGATTAAAACAAATTTTATGGAGCTTTGACACAACTTGCTTTTTTAATTTTCAAGAGTCGAGAAAAAGCTAAAGATGACTCTAGTCACCTTCGATTTTTAATGAACCTGAAGTGACAAGTGCTCAGATGGACCTTTTCTTTTAAGGAGTTTGAAAAGGAACAAAAGTGACTACTCTGGAAATCTAGACAGAGGGAATTACCAAATTAATCGCAAAACTGCAGAATAAGTTTTACAGTATGGCAATCAATCTTCCCAAATGTTGCGTTAAGTGCAATGCGATCGATAGGGTGGCAGACACAGCTTCCTAAGGATAAAGGATGTAGCCTATTTTGGTCTCCCAATATATACTCGATGGTAGGAGGGAGAACAATCCTGTACTGGCACTTTTCCTCTCAGAGAGGAGGAATCACCCAACCTACGATGAAATTGATAGTTGCCAGGCTTTACGAAGTCGGAATACGTCTCTAGCCTAGACTTCTAGATGTTGTGCATTAGGTTCCAAAGCATTTTTATGTTCATTGAAGTTTATTTTATAGTTGATCTTTCTTAAGAGGTTTTCCTTTAAGGTTCACCACATGATGTAGATATAAAATTCCTAAATATGCAATCTAAGATGATAAACAGTTGTTTATTTTCTTTTCGCAATGAAAATCCTAGCTACTAAGGAAACAGAAATGAAACTCTTTCAACATAAAGCAGAGAGCACACACTAAATGCACTTTTCCTAAATAAACTTCAGCATGCAGTCTTAATGCAAATGCAGAAGCATGCATTTCTTTTCAGTTTCCCTAATGTGAGAATGACAAAAAGAAAACAAAGTATAGATTTGAACTATCTTTTTTCAAAGTGACAGTACTAACAATTTTCTTTTCAAAAAATGAAAGTAAGGTTAAGACGACACTTTGCGATTTTGAATTTTAAACTACATTCGACACTTGAAATACTAATGATCCAAATAAAGTACAATGGAAAAAGTGTAATCAACTATCTAAAAGAGGAATGCTTTGTGACACTCTTTTTCTTGACTGAAAGCGACACTTGCGACACTTTCAAATCAAAAGATGACAGTTCGATTAAGCTACTATTTTCAAAGGAGAATTGTAAATGATGAAAAATACATTAAAAACATTCACAATTCCTTCTAATGGAGGTTGAATAATGCAAAGGAAGATGGTTGCAACAGAGATATACTGATCATAGACAATAGAACTACTGAATAAAGCTAAAGACAATGAAGAAAAAACCAAAATCTGGAGGTAGAAACAGTCTCATTCAATCATTGCACCCGTAACACAGGGAAACATGGATGAATCTCACCTACAACACATGGGAGGTGTGATGCATCTATATTTCCTATAAGAGACAATGCGATGGTCCAGGGATGAGACTGTGCTTGGTTTTCACTCACAGTTTGCAGTTAAGTTCAGGGATTTAGGTTAAGATAATGATTGTCAGTAAACACAAACTATAGGGGCTGATCTAATGAGGTTATTTGAGCTACCACCAGGGCACTTAGGATGTTTGAAATCTAGATGTTCAATTCATAAACCAACTCGAAGATTGACTGAAGCAGTGTTGATCTACTTTGCAGTTGCATAGCAAAAGCAGTCGAAAGGCTAGTTGGCTTGACTTCAGGCTCCATATGTGGTTTATAAAACAAACAACAGTAACAAAACAAAAAAACTACTCACTCCCGAGTGGAGTCACCATTTTGTTATCGGGAAAGCTAGTGTCTATTCAGAGCTACTATTCCCACTAAGAGAGGTAGCTATCTTAGAAACAAACAAACTAAAGTTACTTGTGTTTTCCTTTATGAGAGATAGATGACACAGAAGCAGAGAGTACCAACCTCAATCTTTCACTAGTCTCCTTGCTTGTTTCCTCTGTCCTTTGATAGATATTTCGGCACTCCTTTCTTGCCTGTCCCGCTTCAAAGGACACCTGTAGAGCCAAGGCAACAAAATACCATCAAAGCATAGAGATCTATAACCATAAATGATGTAGGATCAGATATACATTAACCATATAGATGCATATACAAATACAAGATTTAGATATATACAAGCATATGGAGGAAAACTAAAGTAGCTTTATTGATAGAAGTAGTAGAAGAGAGGATTACAACGAAGTTGTCTGATCCAACATCATCCTCCCAGCATGAAAGCCCTCTTCACCTCATACAAAGCAAGATCGCCCAACAATGTCTTCAAAGAGAAACCAATAGCACTTAATTACAAATTACAAAATTCCAGCCTTTGGATCTCTTGGATGAGGGATCCATATATAGATGTTTATAGGAGAGTTAGTCAGCTTTCGGGATTTTGATTAGTGTCATTTCATTGACAGTTCTTGGTTCTGCTTGGATATTTCAGATCTCTTACTCATCCTTGGGCGAATTTAGAGAGGCAAGTGTCATATGAGTAGTTTCTAGAAGATTCTCTGGGTTTCCACCTAGAAAACTGCTTCTGCCATTTGTGTGCTCTCACTCATTGCACCATACAGAAGGGATTTCCATTATGAATTGCACCCCTGTGTGCAAGAGGTGAGATGCATCACACCCTATGCATGGAGCAGTTTGTATGGTCCAGTTTTGACCAGTTCTGAGTAGTTTTTCATGGAGAGGTTTTGGGAGATGATGTAATCAAATGACGTTGTTCCTTTAGGGTATAAAACAACACTTTTAGGGGTTTATAAGCCCTTGGTTTATGGAAATATGTGATTGGGGTTGCAGTGCCCGAATATGTCTATAACAAAGCTGGAGGGGAAAGAAAAGGTAAAACCCTTCAATCTGAGGTCTTTGTGCATATTGAACAAGTTTGGAGTGGACATGAATCCTCATGACTCCATCAGTCTTGATTACTACATGTCCCCACTGCTCAAAAAAAAATGTGTAGTTCGTCAAGCAAGCTGTGAAACTAGCATTATTGGAAAGCTGTGAAGAGGCAATCGTTTTTGAGAAATAATTGCTCGTGGTTGGAGTCATAAACGATGATGAACCAGAAAAGGACTCCAAGGAAGTGAGCAGGAAGTCCTAGGCTGCGCTGAGAAAAGGTAGAGACAAGGAAACAAGTGATATTGAAACCCCCACTCGCATCATGAAGAACTTGACATCAAAAGCGTCTGAGCTTAAACAGTGGAAAATGGACACGTTTGCAAGCAACAATTCACTGACAAAGCATGTCATCAGGTAGCAACCATATCCTAATGAAAACTATGCATAGCTCTGTGTTCCAACTCTAATGGTGCGCAAACCCTAAATTGTGTTCATTTCATGAAGATGGTCACCCAGTCAATTATTGTTCAAACTGAAAGTGAGTTGCAGACTTAGATGAGGCATCAAGTTTTGAGCATGTAGTAAACATGTATCACTTCTCTCATGTAGCGCTAAAGATGAACACCGAGAAACAACCCCAAAAGAAAAATAATCATTACAATCTTAGGAGTAAGGGGGATCCCGTTAGAGTTTGGGAAGTGCAAGAAAATATGAGACCACTGATGAGGAAGGTTTATCCAGTAGTCGTCCCAAAGAAAAATACACAAAGGAAGCCTGGGAAGATAGCGATGGATATGCGTATGTCTATGAGCATCAAACTATAGAATACTCCACCATATAACATGATCACGAGTCTCACCTCGAACATATCGATGATTCTACCCCCTCTATATTACAAAATTATGGAGGACATGAAGAAAAATATCACGAACATTAGTTTTTTTGAGTTAGATAAGATCCAAAGCTAGTGGGACATCTTGTTGTGCACACTGGGACAAACAACAATGGACAACGCAACCTCTACCAGCAAGTGAGCAAGCACACCTCCCAGATCTCTTTCAACCGTGCTAAACGCACTCTGGATGGAAGAATGAAACTTAGGTTTCCCTCTATTCCTAATCTCATTTGAAATCTTCAACTGTAATGTTCACAAATAGCTGGTTCATTCTGGCGCAATAGCCAATGTCATGTTGATCTCCATTGCCAAAAGGATCAATGCACAATGGAGCAAGGCATCCATGAATATCATCCAACATGATAAAAAATATGTATCAGCCATTGGTGAACTTCACAATGTGATCATCCAACTATAACATGACAGTCAAGTCCACCAATGCATCAACATTGTTGTTGTCAACATACGGAAGCATATGGCTTACTACTCAGCAGAAACTGGTCCAGTAAGTTGAACAAATATTTTTCTACGAACTTGTTGCACATATGGATTTCGTACAAGGGTAAAAATAGTAAAATTTGGGTGTTATACGAGAGGTATATGAGGCACAATGTCACTCCCATTATGGAGAAAATGAGCCATTGGCTTTCAGAGAACTCATGCTTGGCAACTCCCTCCTGGAAACAACACTGGGGTGTTATCCTGCACGGCCAGCTCCAACCCCACCAGAAATGTAGTCGGGTATGCTTCCTTGCCCAACTGATGGAAATGAAAAATGTACAATACATTGTAACAATAGTATCAATAGTAGTATTGCAAGAACGTCAAATGGTCCATGTACAGACGAGTTGTGGACCATGTATTTCGATGGATCAAAGACACTTGAAGACTCAGGAGTCAGGTGTGCCTTGATCAACCCAAACTATAGGAAACATCTAATTTTGAGTCGCTTGGCCTTCAAGTGCACAAACAACGTTTTTGAGTATGAAGCACTCATCTTGGGCTTGCAGAAATCCATTAGCCTCAATTTGGTCATGCACAAAGTGGTCAGTGATTCAGAGATAGTGGTATGATAGGTACGTAAGTCATTCACTGTTTATTTGCATGTCAAAATTTACCAGCATTAGTTATGGCAACTGATCTCTAACTTGCAAGCATTTAAAATCATTGTTATACCATGTATGCATAATACAGCTACTAATTCTCTGGAAAATGCAGCCTCTAGGATGTCACCGATTAAGGATAGATTTACTATTCAAATTTTATATAGACAACCAATCCTGGATAACATAACTAAGTTATGCGTGTTTTATGTTGATCCACAGATACTAAATTTCATGGCCAGTAGTGACACCTTTGAGGATGCAATGATAGATGAAGATGAGAACGAGGGATCTTTACAAGAAGATGGTAGAAAGAAAGGACACCCCATCGCGAAAGGAGAGGCATCATTGGAATAACTTTATGTCTGGAAAGAACACTTTTAGGGGCCGAGCAACAACAAAACCCACAATTCTGCAATGATGCACAAGCTGATCAACTTGGGAATATAACAAGATCCAAATCTCGTCAATCACGGTACACGTTGGACACAACAAGGGTGGTAACCCGTTTTCCAATTATTCAAATAGTACTAGAATGTGTTCACATGGGCATATGATGATCTGAAAACTTATGACATGCGGATAATCCAACGCATCAATCTAATCAAAGAATAGGTCAAGCCATATCAATAGAAGTCGAGAAAAGTACCTCTATCACTTGAACCCCTCATACAGAAAGAGCTCACCAAGTTATTGGATGTGCAGATCATATACAAAGTTCGTCATTATTCTTTGGTTTCAAACCTTTTTCCTATACGCAATAGGTCAAGGGAAATTTTCTTGTGTGTTTATTACCGAAATGTAAACCTTGGCTCGGACAAACACAACTACCCCATGCAACCTATGGAACACATTCTACAAATAGTATCTAGGTGACAAATGTTTTCCTTAGTCAATAGTTTTTTAGGATACAATCAGGTTCTGGTTGTAGAATGTGATAGACTCAAAACTATATTCAGTACCAAGTCGGGTATGTTAGCATACAAACGAATGTCATTTGGGCCTGTGGTATGCCTCTATGAAGTGATTTTGTTCTCAAGTAAATGCTAGGACCACCTATGCCATTTGCAGAAAATTTTTGAGCGACGCAAGAACTACGAGATTTCCTTAAATCCCAAAAAGATCATTTTCGCATTGTCTGAGGGGAACCTTCTTGGACACATTATTGAGAAAATATGGATCAAGGTTGATCCAAACCAGGTCCAGACTATCACACATATCCCTCACCCAACCAACAAGAAAGCCATGTAAAACTTCTTGGGAAAGATAAACTTACTTTGGATGTTCATCTCGGATTATGTGCAAATAGCCAAACCCATGCAATACATGAAAAGGAATGATGCAGTCTCTATGTGGGCCAAGAGTGAAAATCACCTATTCGCTTGTATCAAGCACGCTATTGCAAAAGAACTTGCACTCTACAACCTAGACTTCAAAAAATACTTCATGCTATACACCTTCACCTCTGATAATTCACTTGCTCGAGTAGTCAATCAAGAGGACTCGAACTCAAATACCCCGTGGTGACAAACAAACATAGGTAGTTTACAAGGGAGTGAAACATTTATGGCCCTACCTATTGAAGAACCATTGCATAGTCTACGTCCCTCACCGAGTAGTCTGCACACTCCTCGTACAACAAGAACTGGGTGAACGACGTGCAAACTAGATGACATGATTGCAAGAATACGATATTGACATTAATCCATTTCACATGGTCAAAGGTCATGGGCTCTAGAAACTCACAGTCGAAATAGTACACATGAAGGAGGAGGAAGAAGAGCTCGCCGATTGGAAGCAGGAAGTTTAAATGTATGATGTAGTGTGAGCAACACCCGCTGAACATGAAAAATCTTGGTGCGTGAATGTGTTCTAGTGCCTTGAACATGGCACCATACCCTGTCACTTTTCCATCAGACAAAGAGGACTTTGTGTCTCAAAGCTTTAACATATCAGTTGGTGCATGAAGTGCTTTACAAGAAGCACAAAAATTGAGTTTTTCTCAGGTGACTGGAGGAACATGATCAGAGAAGGTACTACAAGATTTGCATGACGGACCTGTCGGGGGCCACTTTGTGGGAAACACCACTGCACACAAAGTTATGCAAGTTGTTTTCTATTGGCCCACATTATTCAATGATGCACATGCTTATGCCCACAAATGCACGGTCTATCGGCGATGCGCCCATAGGTCACGAAGGTCAGCAACCCCACATCACCCTATTGCAGTGACTGAACCATTCCAACAATGGGGCCTGGACATCATTGGGAAAATTTTCCCACATTTTTCAAAACAAGACCGCAACATTCTGACAACAACTGATTACTTTACATGTTGGACAGACGTAGTTCCCCTCAAACAAGTGAACGACTTGGAGGTCATCATCCTCCTACAACAGAACATCATCTCACACTTCTACATTCTGGTATCACTTGTGTTTGATAATGAAACATAATTTTCGTCATTGAAACTTTATTATTTTTCATTACAAAATGGTATTATGCTGAAACACTTATCTAACTACTACCCGTAGGGAAATGGTCTCACAGAATCCATAAACAAAAACCTTATCTATATAATGAAAAGGATGTTTACTCTACGCAACACAATTGGAATTCTACCGTGACGAATGCATTATGGGTTGACCGCGTAACACCCAAACCCTCTATGAATTCCTCACCATACTTCTTTTTCTATCGTAAATAAGCCATCCTACTACCCAACATTTACTTCCCTGCACTTTAGCTAACCCAATAATCTCAAGGCAAGCCTTCCCAGCTAGTCCAGTGTAGGATGGACACACTCTGTAAGCTTCAGGCGGAAAGCATGAAAGCAAAAGAAAAATTTACATTCCACCAAAATCGTATCAAGGGATGGTTTGATAAGAAGTGTAAAGGGAAGGCTAATTTTGGCGTTGGTGAATTGGTCATGAAATGGGATAAATCGCATGAAGTTAAAGGCAAGAATATGAAGTTCCAATCCTCGTGGATTGGTTTGTACATAGTCCACGAGAAGCTTGGACCCCATACATACTGTCTACAATCACTCGACAGGATGATTGACAACCTTCTTGTCAACATACAAGATCCCAAACACTACTTTCAATAGGCCAGGTAGTGCCCTGGGCGATGTACGTAGTCTTCTTGTTGTTTATTGTTTTCACTTTGTTTTCCTTGTTTAATATTTTTTTTTTGTTTGGTTAGCTTAATACCTTACTATTTTTGTTTTTTGGAAATAGTGCGGCCATCTACCAAGTTATGTTTTTTTAATGAGTATGTGGCTGAGATATGAAGAGACTTGTGACACTACAACACTTGGGCAGTCTTGCATCCATCATCTCTATGCTTGGTTATAACCTTCAATCGATGAAGTCTTAATGGAAAATAAGATTTGTCTACAAGGAGGGTTGGATCCAACCATGAACCTATATCCACACTGGGAAACACCATGCCTGTACTCAACCTTCTTCTCTGTGTGTTCAAGCTCATCCAACTAGTAGAAACAGAGATGGGGAGAATATAAAGGAGAAAGTCTATATCATAGGTCTTACATGCTTCTTTGAATGAAAAACCTCTCCTACTCTAAATAAGTTGGGAGCCCTCTTCCGCCCAAAAAATAAATAAGTGCCTATGCACATTCCTCTTAAAAAATGCAAAGGTAAAAGAGAGAAAGTCTTCCTACACAGAGAGGTGAAGCATGCAACTCCACCAGGGTATCAACCAAGCTCATTTGAAGTGGAGAAATGCATGTATTCCTACATGACTCCATGAGGGTATTGTCCATGCCTAATGGCAATGAAGCAATACGAGAGATGAAAACTTATACTCTAAAAATCTTCAATCGTGAATCAAACTACCCTTCCCAATTTCGAAACATTGTAATCAAGTTGAGATTTCATTGTGTTTTACTAAGTTCACAAAAGGTTAACCATGTCTGTGCATAGGGTATGTGGGGAAGCCAAAGTAACCCACATAACGATTCAGTACTCCCTGAAAGACCAAGGCCCTTTCCTACCAATGAACCAAAACAGAGAATTTGGAGTTCTACCAGTGTGTCACTGAGTGTTGTAGCAGCTGCAACAACTTCCAAAATTTTGGCCCGCATCTAATTTTGGAGCCTCCTTTGAGAGTTTTACTTGATGTTTGCATGCACTCTGGTTCACACCACGAGCTTGTGTGAGTCTTTGCACCCACATTGATTAACCGTTCAATGAGTAGCTTTTGAATGTTGGTAACAATGTCTCACTTGTGACCATGTTTTGGTCGTACAAAAGATCTCTGCATTGTGTGTACGTGTTGTTTTCATTATGTAAACATTCATCATGCTCACACATGGAATAATATTCACTATCATGCAAGTGTCATCGTAGTCATCCAACGATCAATCAGAAGCGTCACACTTGTCGACTTGAACCATCAGTCGTTCATGTCGAGCATGAGTGTCTAGATGCTTTAAGTCATCTCATCCTCAACTGATGTAAATGTGTCTTTTCAATTTCATGTATGAACCTTTTCATTTTCTCATTCACTTAGTAATTTTCCTAAAATTATGAAGATTATACCACCCTCTAATAGCCAGACGTTCACCCCGCCATCGCCTCATTCAACTGTCACCTAGAATAGCATAGAAGCACCCATCAAGCCATTTCAAGGTGCGCTACATGCAAGATGATCAATAACCCCTCCTACTGGTGAACCAAAGAGTTTGACCTGGCAATCACCCCGAGACTGACTCCCCTCAAAAATTGTGGAGAGGCTGCAGACAATGCACACTTTTCTAACTGATAAAATTGTGCAAACATGCCAGATAAACACATACTTCCTATCCCTGTCTCCCTTAGAAAATTGTGCAGTTTTCCTAGCTAGCCCGCCAGTCAGCCAACCCGCTACTCACCCGAAAAACTGCATAGATTTCATGAGCAAGAACTCTACTGCCCAATAGTCCACTCAGATCAAAAAATTCATAGAGATGGTTAGTGGGCCATCCTCCCCTCATCAGAAGCCCCCAGGAGGCTGTTGCCATCTCCCTCTAGGAACTGCGCATCTTTTTCTACCAAGCTCTCTTGCCCGCTCCTTCCAGAAATTGTCCAGATTTTCTTACCTAGCCTTCCTGTAGCCCACACTTCTCCACCCAAAAATTGTGCAAATTTGTCCTTGAATTGAGCCAGATCCTGCGAACTGTCACTGATGATCCATATTTCCCATCACCCCTCTCCCAATGGATTTTGAACAGTTTTAACCAGTAGTGCCCAAAGTTTGCATCCTAGCTCAAAACTTGCCTGGCGTAGTTTTGTAACCTTGCCTTCTTTCCGGTCACCTGCATATCAAATGATCATGCATCATGGTAGACTGGGATTTTTATGGATTTGATGTCATCTCGTCATGTGTAACTACAGATACAGCTACACACATAAACATGGCGTGACGATGGATGGGATGAACAAGGGGAGTACAAGAAAAAGGACTTGCTCATGAACTAATGAACAAAACAATGAATGCAAAGAGAAGTGTTCACAAACAAATGATCATGAAAATATTTGTTCGCCGATAGACAGATGGATGAACACGCGAAGATGTGTTCTCACATGGATGGATGAATGAACATGCATTATTGATGAATGGATGAACACGTCAAGCATGCCAACATACAAGCCAGGAGCAACATGCGAATGAAACATCTATTGAACCCAACAACCATAAAAAAATATGCACACATTTCCATGAAGAGTTGAAGATGTGAAACACAATGAGGACATCCATCACCTACCAACACTGCAGCTCAACATGCACACCAACAGCAGTGCGAATGTACCAAAACTATCATGTCAAGTCTTGTTATAAGACATGTCATCCACATCACTACTCTGGGGAATATTTTTTATCAATGTAACATAATGTGGAAGTCCAAGAGACCCACTTGTCATATGTAGAGTCATGTAATGTTAAAAGCTCATGGAAGTCAAATAGTCATGAGGGAATTCGAACAGTCACAAGGGTCAGTTTCACCCTTGGCTATAAATACCTCCTCATTTGTACATGCAATGAAATTTTCACATTGGCTCCTCCCACATAGCCTTTAGAGTCTATAATATTTTCTTTGATGAGTAAGTAGTGCCTCCAATGCCCTGCCCATGGCATTAGTGATATATGGTGTATCGATGTGTCTTGGAACTTTCTCTTGATTCAGACGCATGTTAACAGGACAACACATTTTCACACACATGTTGTAACTATTTGTAAGGTTTTCCTTGAACACTTGTAATACATGTTTCTTTAACCTGTGTTTAACACTTGGATTCATTCAACTATTTTAACACATATATATGTTGTTAACGGTGTCCTACCCGTGTTGGTTACCTCCCAGACATAAAAAAAAACCTTTCACATGAACTCTCTATAATGACTATCTTTCCCATTGAGTGTTGTACTTGTTATATTCCCTTGTTTGTTGTGATTGTCCAATTCATGTGGATTCCTCTTAGAGAAGGTCCGCACATCCTGTCTAGTTGAGTGCTCCTAACAGAGTTGGGTTTCCTCCCATCTTACTTGGGACTCATTCCCACCATCTCTATCTATGGTGAAAGAACCTTGACACAAGTAACACTATCAATCACTGGGCACGCAAACCTCACTACTCAAAGACAAAGTAGACCACTCTCCTATGCTGACAAAGAAGAGCTAAGGAAAACATTTAAGATAATTGAAACCAGGCAATCCTAGCGGATGGGATTCCCACACCAAACGATGTGAGGTCTAGTCGGGGCTTTATGTTGTGGTGATCCCTTGAATGTCGGTGCGTCCAAAACCATCAACACCATCATACTTGAAAAAAGTCTTGGCAACCATACTTGCTTGGATAATGTTTCGAAATGCAAAATGAATGTCATAGTTTAAAGCATTTTCTGGAGAAATTCTTATCATCACTGCAATGAAATAAATTTCTTAACAAAATTTTGGGAGATGACTATGAGATAGTCTCTAGGAAGGGTTGAGAAAATTATGTAGATGATTCCTTGTCACAAAAAGTTGAGGAGGATGAGACCCTCTTATCCATATCCTTACCCATGCCATATCATATTGAGGAGGCAGGGAGATCATGGTTTTCCCATCCATACCTTTCCTACTGATCTAAAGGTTACAAGTAGATCCTAGCCCCCAAGCGGGTTACACTTAGTAGGAATACGTTCTTTGACATAAGTATTGTGTGGTTGTTTCCTCTAACTACATTCTCAATCCATGCATCTTAACAAAGATGCACTCCTCACCCATCGCAGGACATTCAAGCATTTAGAAGACTTATTCTCAGGCATGTTGCACCTCCCTTTAGGAAGTGATGAAATAAGGAATTCTTACATTTGTAGTTGAATGTAATGTCTTACAGTGCAAAAAAGAGGAAATAATGAAGACACTAGGTAGTTGAAAACCCTTGCTGCTAGCTTCCTCTATATGGATGGATGTCTCCATTGATCTCATTATAGGTCAACCTAAATTAGTCAACAAGTGAATCATCATGGTGGAGGTGGATCGATTCTTTGAATATGCCCATTTTTGTGCCTTACTGCACTTGTTCACTCTAGCTTTGGTTGCTCAAGTGTTAATGGATCAAATTTTGAAATGACATGCCATGCCTACTTCTATTATGTCTGATCATGATCCCACCTTCACTGGCAATTTTTGATAGGAGTTGTTCAAGCTACATGGAACAAAACTCCAAATGAGTACAACATATCATCCCTAGACAGATGATCAAACATAAGTAGTAAAAAAATATTTGTAGACCTACCTGAGGTGTTATTCATTATATAGACAACATCAATGTGTGTAGTTATCTTTAGTAGAATGGTGGTGTAGTATTGATTATCATGAGGCAACCAAGATGCCACTGTATGAGGTTGTGTATGGAAAAATCCCACCTTCCAAGCCTTTTTATCTTCCAGGATCTTCCAATAGCAATGTAAGCTTTCAAACGAGAATTGTATCGAGTACCCATTTTTTATGATAGCGAAAAATCATTCGAATTTGAAAAATGTTGATCCAGAATACACTAGTTTTTTTAGCATATTTTCGAGACTTTAAATTTTTTTATGTATCAAGTATGAACATTTTTTTTAAATGTTATTAATTTTCATGTTGATTTTTAAAAGTGTTGATGCATAATCAACCCCCTTTTTTAGAGGGCTCATTTTTTATACTTTAAATTTTATAATGTACTAAGTGTGGAATATTGTTCATGCAGATTTTGAAAAGCATCAACATTTTTATTTAGTGCATAATTTTGAAACTTTATATTTTCTCATGTCCTAATTATGCACAATGTTTTTTTAAATGTTGATTATTTAACCAATTTTTATGTTCTCTTATTCCTTTTATTTTTTTTCATCGTAGGATGTTTGTTGTTTAAGGGCTTTTATAACATGCATTTTTTGTTTCTCTTTGCTATGTTTTTTTAAAATGATCTTTTTTTTTTTTTCAAAGTTTAGAAAAAATAATAACATTGATGTTTTGAGGTTATCATTTTTTATATAGTTATATATTGTTAATTAACATTTCAATACACATAAAATAATCGTCGCTAAGAAATAATAATTTTAAATAGCAGACAAAAAATACATATTTTTCATATACATATAAAAAAAAAAAAATATGTGTTTCATGACATTTTCGCTAAAAGAGACATGTTAAATAAAATATTTTTATGGAAGAATAAATAAAAAAGTTGGAAAAATAGAAAATTTTATGAATTTTATATCCAAAGATGACGACATTTGAGGTTTTTTTTTCCAAAAATAATGATTCGTCAAATTTTAAGTAAAACTAACAAAAAAAAGGTTAAAAAATAAAACATGCAACTAAAAAAAATTAATAATATTAAAAAAACAAAAACAAAATCCCTAAAAAAAAAGTAAACACGCATTAAAAAAGAAAAACATAAAAAATAATAAAAATATTTTAAAAAATATTAAAACAATTTTATCTGAAATAAAAAAATAAAAGTAAATTCAATTGAAAAAAAAATCATTAAAAATATAATCATAAAATCCTAAAAACAGAATAAGATTAGAAAAGTAATTAAAAAATAAATTTATAAAAAATTACATTTAAAAAGATACAAATTTAAAAAAAAAACCACATTAAAAAAAAAAATTGCGGCCTCACAAGGCCACAAAAAAATGGCTTTTATTGGCTTTTACCATCACTTTTAAAAAATGTTGAAAATTTACTCCAAAAAAAATAACATTATTCGAGCATCAACAATTTTCTTTTTTTTTAATCAGTAAGAGACAAACCTTCTATTAATCTGTTGAAATTACATAATATACAGAGTGACCCAGATAGCAGGGGCAACAAAAACCAGGGACTTAAGCTCAAAGGGGTTCCTACAAACAACTCAAAGTGGTATCTACTGCATCCACTATACAGACCCTGAGGCAACAATAAAAGTCCATGAAACTGAATCCTCGCCATTGAAAACATAACCCCAATCCAACGACCAACAATGAAAGGGACCCACAATCATGCAACAAGCATAACCAATCCCAACCGCTGAAGCAAAGTCCCGAACCAGCGACTAGTAGGGATATCGCACAAACAAGAAGCACAGAGGTTAACCACACGATGAGAGTGGTTTTCTCTCACCTCTTGATGCCACGTGTTACCCCCTGAGTGGAATCACATGCATCTCTTACAATACTAGATACCAGTCATGTCCCATGTGATATACCATATATGGTTTTTTGGTTTTGTGTTCATGGTTTCGTGGAAAGCCCAGGGCCCATACAGGGACCTGCATTAGACCCAACTGTCCCTGGCACATGGACCCGACCGCAACTTTAAACTAGGTCCAATAAACAACAACAGGTCTGTAACCCTAAGGTGACAAGCACGATCCATCTCAGCCATTGAATACATACTCCCAATCCAACGGTCATCGGGGATATCACACGGACGAGAAGCGCAAAGGATAAATGCACGATGAGAGCGGTTTTCTCTCATTTCTTGATGCCATGTGTTACCCACTGAGGGGAATCACATGCAGCTACTAGAATACTAGATACCATTTAAGTCTTGGACGAAATACCACTTATGGCATTGAGTTCGTGGTTTAGCGAAAAAAACCAGAACCTTCCCAAAGCCCTTCCTGAGCCTTCTGCCCGGAGTCGCCAACAGAAACCCGTTGTGCCAAATACACCCAGGCAGTCCATTCTCCATCATTGCTCGACTTGAAACCTACACCATTCCTCCAAAAGTTAAAAACATTGTTGAGTGCGACCATATCCCATAATTGTAGACAAATTAGGTGATATCATCCTCACTCCTGTCTCCCGTCTCCCTTAGATCAGCATTGTTCATCCATAAATCCCAATCTTCGGTTGCTAGGATTAAACAATCCTCTTTCAGTTTCCCTTCAGGTAACAATTCCCATGCCTACCAAGAATCCATGTGCTTATTAGCCACACATTTGTTGGCCAGCCGATGTGCAAGCATATTTTCCTTCCTTCTATGATGAACAAATCTAATTTTTTTAACGGTCTGCAAGTGAACGTGGATACAATGAAAAACCTGCAGTAGCTTCTATTGCGTCGACACTTTATCTGGCGAAGTTACATTGTGAATCTCCTTGGCTACTCTAATGATTAAATCTGAATCTGCTTGAGTGATAACATTCTGTAAATTTGCCTCTACCAAGATTTCCAAGCATTGATCTAAAGCCATCAGTTCAGCCATGTTATTGGTACCCTTTTCCAAGTGACCATGGAAGATCTATTTTATGTGGCCCTGAGCCTCTCTTATTGCACTTGGAAATCTAGCTTCCACTAGATTTCCATTAGAAGCTCCATCAATGTTTACTTTGAAGAAACCCTTGGGAGGGGGCTGCCATCTATTGGCCCTTATGCTGATTGTTCTAACTTCCTTCCTTATTCCTTGAGGATTGATGGATTGAAGACCCAAATTAAGAATAATAATCTACTCATGAGGTAGAGGAGGATTCATGGGAATTGACCTCAGAAGGCTCTTCATTGTTTCTTTAATTTGTATTATAATTTGATTGACTATATGTTGGGGTTCGCTAGCTTTATTTGTGAAGATCTGCATGTTGCATTCTTTCCAAAAATTCTGGATAACAAAGCCTGGTACTAGCATCCAGGCTCTGTTGATAATCTCATTTTCTAAGAAGTTCTTCCTCCAGTATTTCAAGGTGTTGGATATGCTGAACCTGTCCCTGTCAGTTTGTTGGAAGCTTGAGGCTACCCAATCCCAAACCTTAGCAGAAAAGGAGCAGAGGTTGAGCAGGTGTTCAATCGTTTCCTCATGTGAGCCACATAGGTGACATTTCAGAAGGCTAGTGAAACCTTTCTTTAGGAGGTTTTTCCAAGTTAGGATCTTCCTTTAATGCACAAGCCAGATAGATAGCTTTATTTTCATCCAATGAGGAGTTTGCCAATGTTCCTTCTAGAATTTATCAACATTTACAAAGTTGAATCCCATGATTGCTTGTTTTGCCTATTTGAGGTTAAAGTTACCTTTGTTATTCTTCCCCCATATTAATTAGTCGTGTGAGTAGGAAACTAGAATCCATCTGTTCTTTAAGTCCATGGTGAGAGCCTCTTCCATGGCCTTCAAAGGATTCTCATCATTGTAACTTAGTTCCTTCCACTTCCTCCATTTTTCATTGTTCCTTCCTTGGTCCCAAAAATGTTTTACCATAATTAGGCCTTTCATATCTGTGTCTCTCTTGAGGGCTTCTAGGTCAATCCTATTGAGGATGGGTTCTTGTTCCTAGTTGTCCTCCCAGAATCAAGCTCGGTCCCTTGCTTGGATTTCCCAAAAACAATGCTACTAAACAATGCTTTTGTTCTCCCAAGCAAGGTTCCAAATGTGTGATCCTCTAATTTTTCCTATCGTTTTAATAAGATCCTTTTCCTACCATTTCTAGTCATACTTTTGTTTCCAAAGCTTGGCCCAAGGGGAATTTGGCTTCTTGATCCATTCCCACCAAAGCTTATCTCCTGAAGCTTTACTGAGAGTTTCCGCATCATGAAACCCCAAGCCACCATGGCTTTTGGGCTTGCAAATATTTTCCCAAGCAACTAAGGCCCACTTCTTTTTTCTCTTCCCATCTACACCATAGAAATTCCATTTGAATGTTCGTTATCTACTGCCTAATACCTTGAGGAGCAAGGATAGCTGCAAACATGAAAATGGGAATGGCCTGCAAGACCACCTGTGTGAGCACAAGTCGCCCTACTAACTTTAAAGATCTACATGTCCATTTTCTAATTTTATCCTGAATTTTATTTAAAATTGGTTCCCATATTTTCTTGCTGAGAGGTTTCTCAGTAAGAGGGATGCCAAGATATTTGGAAGGCAACTGATCCCTTTGAAAACCTAGAATTTTGGTAATGTTTCTTTGTATAGCAATATTTGTGCTAAAGAAAAAAACTTTGGACTTTTTTTGGCTTGCCTCAGTGCTCACTACCATAGCAAAGTCATTTAAGATATCTTTGATTGCCCTTGCTTTCCTGACTGTGGGTATGCCCTGCAGCATAGTGTCATCCACAAATTGTTGGTGAGTATTAGCCTCTCGTTTCGAGGTGAGCTTGATCCCCTTAATTTTAACTTCAACATTTGCCCTTCTGATTGCACTACCTAGCCCTTCCATCATGAGGACAAAGAGGAAAGGAGAGAGTGATCACCTTGTCTGAGCCCTCTCGAAGGTGTGAATGTATTTTAAGGGGATCCATTAAGCAAAATGGAGAAGTTGGTCATGGTGACTAGTGCCATAACTCATCTTATCCAATTTTGGTCAAAGCCATATGCTTTCAGAGTAGCTCTGATATAAGACCAACTAAGCTTTTCATAGGCTTTAGAAATGTCCAACTGAATAATCATGCCACCTTGCTTATTGCTTTTGAGATAGTGTACCACCTCATGTGCTTGGATGATGTTGTTGAGAATTTGTCGTCCTTCCACATAGCCTGTTTACTCTTCTGAGATGAGGGAACATAGTAAGGGCTTGAGTCTATTGGCTACTACTTTGGAGATGATTTTATACACCACATTACATAAGGCTATAGGTCGAAATCCATCCGAAGTCATAGCATATTCCTTTTTGGGGATTAAAACTATGAAGGAAGCATTTATTGCTTTCAGAACCTTTTGTACTTTCTTGAGTCTTCCACAACTTCGAGGATATCCTATCTGACTATATCCCAGTAGGTTTTGAAGAAGTCAATGTTGAAACCATCCGGGCTTGGTGCTTTTCCACTTTGCATTTCCTTGATCACCTCACTAGCCTCCTCTTCCGAGACTGGCCTATTGAGATTTTGGTTGTCCTCTCTAGTAACCAACTTGGGGATATACTGGGTAAACTAATTAATGAACCTATATCTATCCTCCATTGGCTCTTTTGCAATAATAGAGAAGTGTTGTACTAGATTTGATTCCATGTCCTTATGGGAGACAAGTTCAACACCCTGAGAATCCTTAATCTTTTTTGTTCTATTATGTGCCCTATGAGCCATAGTAGATTTGTGGAAGAACTTAATATTTCTTTCTCCCTCTTTGATCCATTGAATCCTGGATTTATCTCTCAAGAAAGTTTCCACTTGTATGCATTGATCCTCCCATTCTTCTTGCAAAGAATTAGTTAGCTTTTTCCTCTCTTCATTGAAGCCCTTTGTGATATTTATCTGATTGATTTCCTGGAGTGTATGTTTAGTCTCAATTCTAGACTTGAGGATATAACCAAATTCCTTTCTTTTCCAAGATTTAAGTTTGGATTTAATATGTTTTAATCTCTACTAGAGCATGTACATTTTAGTGCCCTGAATATTCAAATCCTCTTTCCACAATTTGTCAATGTTACTGGTGAATTTGGGGTGTAAGAGCTAGGCATTCTCGAATATGAAGGGCCTATTCCTTAGGGTCCCCATAAAGGTAGCTTCTAACTAAACTGGCCAATGATCTGAACCCCAAAAGGGCCAAATGGATGCTGTGATGGCTGGTCCTGTGAGAAGGATATCCTCAGAGACGATAAATTTGTCATGTTTTGAAGCCACTTAAGAAGCCCCTCCCCTTTTGTTGTTCCATGTGAAGGTTCCATTTATTGTCTCTATTTCCACTAGTCCCATGTTCATGATGAACCCTTGGAAGGCTTCAGAATCTCTGCATCGCTGTGTAGTGCCTCCTTTTATTCTGAAAGGGATCTTATCATATTGAAATCCCCTGCAACTATCCAAGGCATATTGGGATATCGTGCTCTTAGATTTCCCAGGGAATTGAGAAGATTGAGTTTATCTACTTGCTTCTGAGGTCCATAAACATTTGTTATCAGATATGTTTCCTTATCACCTACCCGACAACAAACCAAAGATAGATAGTTCTTGGAAGCTTCAGCATCCAGGATTCCAAATTTCTATGGATCCCACAGTGTAAGAATCCCACCTACCAAGTTATTTTCCTTCACCTCTAAATACTCATACTTGATTAACCATTTATTATGAATTCCTCTTATTTTCTCCACCGAACATCTGGTCTCTTGAATAAAGACCATGTCTGGTTTTTCTTCTTTAATTCTGTTACTCAGATTCCTTTGTTTGTTTCTACTACCTATACCTCTAATATTCCATGTTGTAAGCTTCATTAAGAAAGGTTAGTAAAAGAGTAGTTGGTAAGATCTTTCATCTTACCTAAGTTAATCAGTGGTTTTCCACATTTGTTTAGCAATTCATTCTGTCTTTTCCTTCCTCTTTTCCTTCTTGAGTTCTTTGGAGATTATGCATATGAGTTCTCCATAGTTTTGGCCCCACTTTGCTCCTCGGTATAGTGGCTTCTTTTGACACTTGTTCACTTCAATTTTTCCCTCCGTAGAAAGAGTTGTTGAACTCTATCATACTCTTCTTTTGGTAAGGAGTCCACTTCTTTGTTCCTGCCTTGTTCCAGAAATAGTTCTAGATCCAGATTTTCCCTATCTAGAATCTCTTGTAGTTCATGGTCCTCTATTCCTGCCTCACTTGGAGTCATCTCATGGTATTTAATGATTTCCATGCAGCTTGCTAGATCCTCCTTTTTCTGGTTATTTATTATGATATACTCCATTTCTGCTTCCATTTCCTCCTCCTTGGATGCGTTCTTCCTGTCCTAGACTGTCTCCATATTCTCCTCTACTTCCTCTAGGATTTTGAAACTATTGTTTCTTGTATTTCTGTCTTAACTACTTTTCTTGTGTGGCCGTTTACCCCCTTTCCATTTGGCCCCAACCTTGGTAAAACCCTCGTGATCTTTATCCAAAGATGTTTTCCCATTGCCTTCCATATTGTTTGATGGGTAGTCTCTAAACAGATGGTCATGTTCATGACATTTGCAGCACCTAAAAGGTATGTGCTCATAGTCCACCCTTTGCACCCAATATTCATCATATACCTCTAAAATTATTGCATCCAGAAGGGCTCCAGATAGATCCATTTCCACACATATTTGGGCAAAGGAGGTGTATTTACCTTTGAGAGTTTCCTTTGATATCTTTAGAAATTTCCCTAGCTTGTCGCCTATGGTTTTCAAAGATTCTAGAAGCCAGTAATCCATAGGTAGTGAGTATAGTCTGATCCAAACTGGTAGAGATGTAAATGTTTCATGTTTTTGGACAAATGTCATCATCAACGGTCGCATATGGAGTCCTGCCGCAACATAAAAAGAAGCCCCCCTTTAAACCCTATGTCTTTGTCCTCTAGGTTTGCGAACACCACCTTGAAGAAACCCTTAGAACCCAAATGCAAATCTATTTCTCCCTCTAGCTTCCAATGGATCCTAATCTAGATGTGTAAAGCCCTCTCTATTCGCGATAACCCCATGAACTTGCAGATGATCACATGTTCTTTCATATAGTCCCTCTGTGCTTGGATTATAGGATCACTCAATATGACCCAGGGAATGATGCTCGATTTGGGTTGGAAAACTCGCATAGTTCTTGTGGAAGTCATTTTTCCGTTACCACCTCCCTTCTCCTTTTCTTCACTTGTTTCCTGTTGATTCCCTTCGTGATCCTGGGATTCATTTCTTCCAACTATCTCCTTGCCTCTTACTTATGAAATCATACTCAATAGTTTTTTGAAATGCTTCCCTCCTGCTTCCTTCCCTCCTTCTGTGACTATCTGATTGTAGGAGGGAGCAGTGCTCCCCCCTATGCTTCCCACCATGGAACCCTAATGCAAAACCATAGAGTCAAATTCAGTTCTCGTTCAAGTTGCAGAGCCCCCAACCAAAACATGAACATCATACACATATGACTGAGCATCAACACTTTTCATTTTCAAGTTCTTTTTTTATTTTTTTTGGATATTTTTTCCTAGAGTTCTCATGAGCTTACAATTATGCTTTGATAGTTGACATTGTTCAATTTGTATGAAGTTGATAAGTTTCTTCAAAATTGAGCCACCACTCTCGATCCTCTGAAGGATAATCTCCATTAAGCATAGAACTAGTCGAGGTGACAAGATGACCAAATCACTCAGAAAAGTCTTTTCAAGTGGCTGACCAAGTGTTTCTTCGACTCCAACCTTATAATAATACATCTCTCAAAGAAAATCACTTCCAAAAATTAGCTACAAAATTCGATGGATCTCATTATGTGTTTCAGTGTGTTGGATTCGTCGCCTATGCGTCAGCCTTGCCAACCACTTCAAAAATCCACCCAGTATTCCATGTGTCCTGGCTCAAGAATGTCATGGGGCACAATTGCAAGGTACGAACCATACTACCTGTATTTGATGAGGAATTTTCTAATTGGTTAAAACTTGAATAGGTCTTAGATTCATGGGAAAGGAATCCTAACGGTTTCACTGTCAAGGAAGTCTTCATCTAGTGGAAAGAAAACTTACTAGAAGATGAGAAATGGGAAATAGCAACTATTCTCCAAAAGATTTCACATCTCCAACCATAATGACAAGGTTAATTTTAAAGGGGGAGAGCATTTTAGGGTCTAAGACTAACCCATTTACTAAAGTAATGATCCTAAGAGTCCTCGTAAGGGTCATGATTAGTTAGTTTAATAAATAAACCCTATAAGCATTGCAACTGGTTGACCTCCACTATAAAAAAGGACCATAAATAGTTATAACACGCCATACCTAATAAATAGAGTGCTTAACCCGCATTATGAAAGGGACCATGAGCAGTTAGGGCTTTGGGTCTTAGGAAACTATATATTGTTGAAGGTGCTACCTTAAGTATTTTGTTGTGTTATATAATTGATTTCTACTCAACTGGAGTTTTTCGCCTCGAAGAAGATAGTGAAAAATATTTGTCACAGATCTTAATAAAACATTTCCATTATTATTGTCTTGATGTGTTAGTTTCTATGCTATCTCTAGCATATTTCGCACTTACATATTTTCTGTAGTTCAAGCATACTACATTCATTCACTTGAATTTCTAAACTATTTTGTGAAGCCATAAACTTGTTTTCACATTTAACAATTCATGTAATTATCAAATTATATCTTGTTTGGATAGGTTGTTTTAATCTTGAAATCAGTGAATGTTTAAGAGGAGAAAAATCAGTAGATTTGATGTGGAAATTAATATTAAAATTATCCTTCCCTATAATGCATCCACTCAACTATTAATGCATCCACTCAACTATTAAGTTAATTGGCTTATCTTTCACTTTAATTAGTGAAGAGAATTTTGGTGAAATAAACATTTTTATTGGGAATGTAGCACAAAGTGTGTGTATGGAATGGTGTGCGGAGTAAGGACACAAACTCCTCTACACACAATTTCTCCACACACATTTTCTCCCACACTTTCCACATACCATTTACTCTAAGTGTGCATTCCAACCATGGAAAATTTTAGGGGCTAATGTTCGCCCAGTGGGCTAATTTTCCATGATTTTTCCACAAAAAAGATTCGCCAATTTCCAATTTTATAAAAGACGATTCGCCCAAATTTTAGAATATAAAATTATTTTACCTTAAAAATCGCCAACATTATATAGAGACTATATATAAAATAATTATAAATTTGAATAATTTTACAAATATATCAATAAACATTTATAATTTGCATATTAGGGATTAGTGAGATTCGCCAATGTTTTAAACTTCAAGAAAATTTTCCATCCTTAAAATTTTCCTTGATTCCAACCTACATACACACCAAAAATCCTGTTTTGATTTATTCAATGTAAAACAAGTGAATGAAGGTTTTAGGGTTACTGTTTTTATGTATATGGATGTAGCCGTTCATACTATAAATATCATAGTTTTATGGTCACAAATTGGTATGTAATAGAATATAACATTTTTAATTGTAATTTTTTGTACGAAAATAAATTAGAATAGTTTAAACCCATTATGATTTGGAGATTAGTTAAAAATTTAGAAGTATTTTTATATTTATTGGTATTGTAGAATCCCATTAAAATATTATCGAAGTCTCATGTGGTAAGTGATAGAAATAACAAAAATTTACATGTTGATGAGAATTATGAGGTGTAAGATGGAAATATAAAAAATTTCTTCGTCCTATGTTTGCTATTAGTTTTGACGCAATTGTCGTGGTTTCTTCTTTCCAAAAGTGTATTAATCGCAAACATGTTTTAAATGAAACCATTAAATCATTTTTAGATGGAAACTTTTAGTTGAATTACCAAACTATATTTTGAAGGCATTGGAATACTTCTATATGGAGGTGCTCATGGAATTGTCAAACTATATTTTATGTATTTAGCTAGCATAGGGAAAATAATAAAGGGGCACATTTTTTAAACTCTTGATATTTATTAAGTTGTGAGCTTGCTTTCTTTTCATTCTATCACATGTTTGAATTCAAATATTGTTGGTGGAATTATATGTATTATAATTCAAACATTTAATTATCAAATCTGGGATCATAAGGCGTAGAGATGCAAGCACAGGAAATGTAGGATTAGAGTCTATTATAACATATGCTAACAACTAAATAAATAATGAGTAAGGACTATAACTTGTAACTAGATTGTGGGACTCTAATGCTTATCGGGTTCCAAACCACATATTTTCATAGTTATCAACAGATAATGTTCATGTGGTTTTATTTATGTAGAATTTTAGGTCTTAAGGATTTAGTGGTTCTAATCCTATAGTGTTGCATACAAAAATTCTTTAAGCATCATAAAGAAAAGTAAATTTTGATAACTATAAGAAAAAGTGTACAAGGTAAATAAAGGAAACAAGGCAATAAACTACAAGAAATGCATTAATAAACTATCAAAAATAAATTCTAAGAAGGCTTAGAGATATATTGTAGGTACTTTGTCACTATAGGAATATTTTAACTAGAATATGAAAAGGTCCAATCAATTAAAGAATCCTTAACTGCAAATTACATATTTTTTAATACCTTGTTCTAGTACAGAACTTAGCACTGAATTAAGTACAAAATCTCTGGAAATTGAGATTCTAAATATTAGTGCCGAATTAAATATAAAAATTATGTAGATTAAAATTTCGGGTATCAAAACATATTAGAAACCAATTCATGTTTTCATAACTCTTAAGCTTGAGAAAACTAATTCTAATATGATCATAATGCCTTTTAATTAACAGATTTGAAGGTAGAACAATAGATCTAAGAATGTGTTAAATATAAATATACTAACAAATACCAGGAAATAAAATATGAAATCATAAAAAAGAAACTAAAACTAAATACTACAAATAAAAACCAAGGCGTCACCTAAGACGAGGGGCCCTTCTTGACTTGGAAGTGTTTCCAGCAATTAATTCAGATCGTAATGCTTCTCAAAATTTTAACAATTAAATTTTATTTTTACTAGTGTACAGATCTATTTACATTATATTACAATGGAGATGAAGCAATTGTCTAAAGTATCATATCAACTTCCATAAAAATATAACTCTCATATTATAATTAAGACAACAAATAATATTTAAAAATGGTCTTGTTATGATTTGGGAATGTAATAGACTATCATTAGAGATCAAAATTATACAAATTGGCATCAATTGTGCTTTCCTCCAAATCTAGACGTACCTGCTCATGGTTGTTGCCAAACTTTTAAAGTGGTAGCCAACTTAGCACCAAATTTTTGGAAAATGCCAAACTGCTAACGAATTAAGTACTGGATTTCTGTATTTGGATTTTAGGTTCCAATGTAACTTTAGATAATGTCTTGAACTTCACATGTGAGAAAGGTGTGAACATAAATCCATCCATAAATATGTAGTTGCAACCCATGCCATATCGAGAAGTGCCATAGCGAAACTGATATAAGTACCGAGCTGTTAAATTCTAGTACTAAAACTTGTTGTTTCAGAACATAAACATATTAGTAAACCATCATTGGAAAATCACACTAAAAACTCATTTAATCATTAAAAATACCAGAAATCACTAATAATTAACCACAAGGTAAAATTAATTCATTTAGTGAAAAATGGTAATATAATAATTCTGGAATATGTTGTAAAGGTATGAATATCGCTTGTAAATTAAAGGTTTGGATAGCCAATATGATAACATATCTAGGGCCAACATCGCCCCGTGCCTAATACTTTTCATGCCCTCATGCAAACAAAATATGAACTAGAAGGGATGGTAGATGATATAAAATGACAATGAGGATAATGGCTAAATAAATGTGGACATGGAAACTTGTAAGACCATTACTTATTTTGTGGTTGTTTTCCCAGATAAGAAATAATGACTTCATCCTCTTATTAAGAGCATTCATATGAAGATTTTTTGAATGATTTATTATGTAGAAGGAGAATAAATTATAGACTTAGCTTTGTATTCATGTACCACAATAATGTTTTTATTCATATGGTCTTAGTAGTAAATGCATTAATGGATTTGGAAATGGGTTTTATTGGTAGTTTAAGAAACATGAATATTTATGCAATAGGAAGTGGTTAATCATCAAGATTCCTTAAATTTTAATGAGTTAAAGATTTTTAACATGTTTCACCTCAAGTATACCTTTTCAATTATGTTTTGTAGCACAGGCTACAATGGAAGTTCTATGAAGTTGAAGATGAGGCAGAGTAAGGTCAAGAGTGTGGAATAACCTGGAAAATTTGGAGTTGGTGAGTTACAATCTAATATGTTGAAGGGAGCTGAAGAGAATGAACTAAAAATTCTGAAAATGTAAAATCAACCACTCCCCCATTCCTGAGGTTTTGCATGTCCTCATGCAAGCAAGGTCTGGTACTGAGGAAGTGGGGAGGGTTGTTGAGATGGCTCTAGTACAAAGGAACTTGTAACAAAAACAATGGAGCTAGTGAGATGAACACTAAACAAAAAGAAGTCATATCATATTTATTAAAATCATTCTAATCTAACACCAATCATAAAAGAAATTATGAATCACTCATTACGTATGATTTTGTCAATCATTAAGAAATTTATGCTTCAGAAAAATAAACCTTTTATAAACTTAAGGGGCTCTCCTTCTTTGTATAAAAGAAGTATTTTTATGGTCACAATAGATGATGAAACAATGAAAAAATAGTTATTACTAAGAAAATCCCTAAGTCTTATAGTTTTCCGCATATTACAAATAAGGTTTACAATTGAAATATATTAATTCTTTATGATCATAGGTCTCACTTCTAAGATAATTAAATATTATATATTTTATGAAAAACTAGTGATAGAGGTATTAAGATTACCTTAAGGCCATTCTTTAGTACCAAATTTATGGAGTTCTTTTTTACCCTTCACTTCATCCACACATGCTTCCTTTTGATTGTAACACTATAGACTAACCATCATATGTGTAGACAAAAGCCCTAGTTTGGTCGACACTTCTTAGGAGTAATGCCTCATTTCCCATGAGAATCCATAGCCCTGATGGTTTTTCCTAGTGATATCATAGGATAATACCCACTGCCAGTAGACGTCCATAGCCTTGACAGGTTACCCCTTAAAACTATTTTACATTGAAGGCTCTAGTCGCATGGTTCCTACCATTTTATTTTTATATTATGGATATTTATTTTACAATTGGTAGATGGGGGAAGAAATTAAAAATTCCACTTAAAGGCACATGATGACACCTTTCATAGCGAATTTGATTACCTACATAATGTGTTGGATGCATAAGGTACTGATAGGTGCTCAAAGTACATAGCATGATTGAGCCATTTTTACTGTGAGATGGTTGATGCTGCCAAAGAATTACCTACAGACACCTAAAGTCCTACTAATCATAGTTTTCATGTATCCTTTAACTTTTAATGTAGTGTTCCATCAAGAGTAGATGCTTCAATAACTCTTCTTCAAGTCTCAATAAATCTGCTTGGATATCATGCTTTCGTGTTATGGTTATAGTATTCAATTTTCTTTTTCATTAGTATCATTGTATGGACCTTTTAAATTTGTTATAATCCCCTTAGTATGTTTTGGTAAATGTATTTTGAGAAATTATTTTGTATTCATAATCATAAATCTATATGCATAAGAAAAATCAAAATATAGAATAGAGATGGTATACCAACTATTAATAGTTTGGAATTATCATTTAATTCAATTTATATGAAAAGGAAATATGTCATAAAATATTCCACTAAGTATTCTATTCCTTCGGTGAAGATGTATTTTCCACTTTTGAAAACATTCTTTGAGTATTTAAGCATCCCCATATTAACATGATCATTGTTTGACATTGTTGATTCTTGGGTAACCATTTGAAAATGATTTCTAAAGATTGTGATCAAATCATCTATCTTTGATCTAATCCTCTTTCTAATCAAATTCTGTGGAGTGTGGAGGTGGCTTTAATTGTGCAAAGGGTATAGGTTTTTTATGCAATAAGATCACAAAACAAAAAAAAGATAGATCAACGACTTGACAATTAGCCTCTTTGAGGGGGAAGCCTCCTTTAAATGACATAAACGAACAATTATTGGATGATACAAATGACAAGATCTCATTGGTATATATATGAGTTTATGGAGTCACAATATAATTAGAGATTGCATAAAAATAATAATTTAATGCCATATCACTAACAATAGTGGGCTTCTATGGGGCACAAAACTAAAAAATGGCCCGGGCTACATGGGCACAAGAATAGAAATAAGGGGAATACGCCAAAAATAACAATAAAGAGTATAAATTAGTATTATAGGTACCTAACATGCCCATCACATTTAACAAAAGTGTTTTCCTCAATGCTTGAGTGGTTCTAGATGCTTCTATATAAAATTCTCATCCTCCCATCTATAATCTTTAATAGGTAAGTTCTTCCACTTATGAGATACTCAAAAATTAAATCATTGAGTAGCTTTTGGGTTCTTATTTCCATGCTTTCTTTAGGCTCTAATATGATTCTTCCTACTTCGTAATGTTTTGGAAATTTTGTTTGAACTGGGAGCTTTTCACTGATAACTTTGGTTAAGTATGAAACATGGAAAACTGGGGATACTCAGGAAGATTTAGGAAACTCCAATTTGTATCCCATTGTTCCAATATTTTTCAACTCCTTGTAAGTACCATAGTACTTTGGTGATAATTTATTATTCTTCTTAGCTTGCTTGAGGGACATCTTTTTGCATGGTTCTAGTCGAAAAAATTCCTAGTCACATACGTCAAAACTTCTTTCACTGTGATGTTGACCAACCTGTTGTTTCATTCTATTGTGTGCAAGACTATGGTTACCCTTTAGGATTCATAGAACTTGTTGTCGATTCTCGATGTGATCTTGCACTATTTAAACGTTGTAATTTCCTCTTAAAAATGATGTGATGCATGGTGGATGATATCCATAAAGTTCCATAAATGGGATCATTTTTGTTGTAGTATGGAAGGAATTCTTATACCACCATTCACCCGTACATAAGCACTTGACTCATTTGTTTTTTTTTGTCAGATACAAAGAAAAAAATATATCCTTCCAAACATTTTTTCACTATCTTAGTTTTGCTGTCAGATTAGGGATGATAAGATGAGATATGAGCTAATTGAGGACCAAGACAAGAAAATAATTTCATAAAAACTTTCTACTGAAAATGGGATCTCTATTACTTAGAATAATTTTTGGGTTTCTATGTAGCTTTTGAATTGTTTCCATAAATGAAGTAGAAACTATAATGGATATAAAAGGATGAGATAATGCACATAAGTGTGCATAAATTGTAAGTCTACGAACTACCACCATGATGAAACCATTTCCTTAATACTTGGGTAAACCTATGGTAAAATCCATTAAGACCTCCTCCCAATGCTAACTTGGAATGGCTAAAGGTTGTAATAAACTCTTGTGTTAATTGTCTCACTTGATTTTGTTGGAAAACCAAACATTCTTCCAGAAATATTAGAATACCATATTTAAGGCCATCCCAAAAATATTCCTTCTTGACCATGTGGTAAGTTTTTAAAAATCTCGAGTGCCCTCCAAAAGAAGAGATGTGCAATTCCAAAAGAATATTTTGTTTCTGTTGAGAATTCTTACATATATAAGAGATATTTGTACCATAATGAATCATTTTTCCATATCAATGTATCTTATGTATTGGGATCTTGCTGCAACTTTTGAATGAGTGTCCACACCTCTTTGTCATTCTTCATATAATATCTTATTTTAGTTATCCAATTAGTTTGGGCAATAGAAATGACATAGATAAATGTTTCCATATGCTTACCGTTTATTGAGAGTGAATTTGTAACAATATTTTGCTTCCCTTTGCTCTAGATAATTTCAAAGTCATAACAAAACATATTTGTGACCCATTTTTTCTACTCTTTTGAAGATAATATTTGTTCCAAAAAGTATTTAAGACTATCATGATATATTTTTACCTTGAAGTGTCTTCCCATTACGTAAGGTTACCATTTCTTTAATGGATGTAGTATCACTAATAATTTTGTCTCATAAATAGGTTTCTGATTATACTTTCCCTTGATTCAACAACTTTCAAAACAAATAGGTCTTACTTATTGTATTAAAATAGCAAAAACTCCATTTCCTAAGGAATCACATTCCATAATAAAGGTTTTGTTGAAGTTGATTTTAGCTAAGATCGATTCCTAGTACATTTCCGCTTTAAGACATTTAAAGGCCTTAGTTTCTTCTGGATTCATATAAAATGCATCTTTCTTCAGTAATGTTTTTAGAGGAGCTTCTATTCTCCCATAATTCTTAACAAACTTGTGATAGTACCATGTCAAACCAAGAAATCCTTGAAGATGATTTAGGGTTGTGGCGATTGTCCACTTATTAATGCCTTTAATTTTGTTAGGGTCTACCTTAACACCCTCATGAGATGCAGTATGACCCAAATATTCTACCTCCTATACTCTAAATAAAGACTTGGAGGTTTCTTCACATAATTGTTTCTCCTGCACTAGTTTGAGCACCTTATCAACATGTTGAACACGATACTTCCAAGACTTGTTGTAGACTTGTATATCATCAAAAAATATTAAGACATATTTTCTAAGGAATGGTTTGAAAATGGAATTCATAAAATCTTGAAATGTGGAAGGTGCATTAGTAAGGAAAAAATGCATCAACAAAAATTCATATAGACCTTCATGAGTTTTGAATGCTATTTTCAGAATGTCTTCAGTATTTATTCAAATTTGATGATATCGTAAATGAAGATCCATCTTGGTGAAGTAAATATCTCCATGTAATTCATCCAACAATTCATCAATGACATGAATGGGAAATCTATCTTCGATAGTGAGATTGTTAAGCTCCCTATAATCTAGACACATATGCCACGATCTATCTTTGTTATCAACCATTGCTACTAGAGTGGATAAAGAACTTTGGCTATGTTGAGTTATATCACCCTCTAGCATTTCTACGATCATACATTCAATTTCACTCTTTTGGTCATAGGGATATTTGTAAGGCCTAAGTTTTGGATGGACACTTCCTTGAATCAAGTGAATAGCATGATCATAATCTCTAATATGTGGGAAGCCTTTGGGATTCTCAAATACCATGGAATAATTTTCTAATAAATTTTGCAGATATGGAGAAATGGATGATTTTGATATTTGAACCTATAGTGAGCATAATTGTGTAATGAAGCCCATTTTTATTCCTTACAATGAATTTTCATGCCAATAGAGTTGATCATATTCTGTTGTTTCCATGTGGTACCCCTTAATTCAATTCCCTTTCCTTCATTGAAAAATTTCAAGAAAAGTCCTTGAAAATTAAAAGTTGTCGTCCCTAAAGATTGTAACCATTGGACTCCCAGTTCAACATCAACACCACCCATTGGAATGGAAATCATTGGAATATTCAATACATATCCACCCAGGGTTACCTTCATATTATGATTCTTTCAAGAGTAGTTCCTCCGTTTGAAACCATCACTTCACACTCTACTGCTAGATATAGAAAACAATTCAATTCCTTGGCTATCTTAGAATCAATAAAATTATGAATACTGCCTTAATCAATTAACGCTATTACCCTATCCTTCTTTATATATCCTTCTATCTTGATATTTTGAGGAGTAATTCCTACCAATGTATTATAATTTATGGTCCCATTCATTTCTTCTTTTTCAAGGGTTGGTTATTGGTGTATATCCTCTTCTTCTGAGTTTTCTTGTTCCTTTTCTTCCTCCTCTTCACAATCTACATAAAATAATTTATTCACAACACACTTATGACCTTTAGTGTATTTTACATCACAACTATAAAGAAGCCCTTTTTCTATTTTTTCCTCTAGTTTTTGTTGTCTCAACGCTTCCATATTTATAATTGTGAGACGTAGACTTCCTTGTTGCCATAATGTTTCTTTCGAATTTCCTTGCCAACTTGAATGTTGTCTCCAATGAACTAGATTCTCAAAGGTAGACCTCATGTTGGATGTTATCCTCTAAATTCCCTATGAAAACATCAATCCTTTGTTACTCTAGAATATGAGTTACACTGATGTTCAATTTATGGAATTCCTCAATGTGATCCACCATTTAACCCCTTTGTTTGAGATTTATCAATCGGCTAAAAATGGTGTTTTATTTGTATCCTCCTAATGTGCTATGATCTAATCCATAAAAATTTACCAAGTGACAAGTGGTTTAAGAGAACAAATCCACTAATACCATAAAAGCTCATTTGGTTCTAAATATAAATATGAATTTCTTACCTTTTGTGAGTGTTGCACATCATGTGGACCAAAATATTATTCCATTTTTACTATCCATGTCATCGAATCCTTTCCATAAGACTTCCTCATACCAATATTTGTAATGTTCTTGGTATTCAACCCAAAATTAGAGTCTCTAAAATCATGATTGACATTTCCTTTTTTTCATCGTGATGTTCATCGAATACCTTGTCGCCATTATGAAGAATTTATGATAGAAACTTTATCAAACGTTCCTTCAATCCTTCCATATATTTTTTTATTTATGCATTTAAACCATCCATGTTACCTTTTATTTTTTCTTGTAAACCATCTGTGTCCCTTTCTTGTTCATGTTTGGTTTCTATTTCTGAGTGAAATTTATTGCACATGGTCCTCTAATTTTGATATATCATGTTGCAACTCTTCCTCTTCATGCATTATAGTAGAGATTTTTGAGGGCTTAATTGGTGTAAAAATATTTTGTTTGGAAGGAATTCAAGAACTGAATACTTATATCCATCCTTCAATATGTCCTTGTAATTTCTTCAAAATAATTTTTCAAACAAAAGTTATGCAATTTTTTAAAAAATACACACATTTTTCTTGCTTTTAGGAGCTTGATATTGAAACAACTACATCTCTATAATTTCGATGCTCCAAGGTTTGAAATTTCATCCTATGGTTGCCCTATAAATCTTCTTATCAATAACAGAAGGCAGACCGAGATTGGATTCCTCAAGATAAGGTAATGCCCAATCTCCCATGATGACCTAGTTATGGACTAGTTCTATAGGGCGAAGTTGTACGAAATGCCATGTGTCACTGTTTCATCCTTGAACAGTGAAAATGGTACAAGGAAAACTAAATTTGATGAAATTTTAGTTACTTTTGGGGAAATTTAATCCGATGATCGTAAAGAAAGTTGTCACATTTTTCCCTAGGTGACCTGTTTGACACTGAATTGTGTAGCATGAAAAACCCTATCTTCCTCATACCATATCTCCGAAAATTTAGTGAATCAAGATCTTAAATTTTTATAAGAATTTCATAAAGGTTTAGGCTCCATTTTGTGAAAATTTCAGCTTCTGAGACGTTGTACACCATGCGGATTTCAGCCCCACGTAGTAAAAATCCCAAGGTGACCAATTTGAAGGAGTAAAACTGTAGAATCCAAATTTTTGATACCAAATTTTATGCAACCATATTACAAAGGATCAATGACTGGAAAATTAACCTCTTTGAGTAGGAAACCTCCTTTACATCACATTAATGAACAATTCCTGGATGCTAGAAATGACAAGTCCTCATTGGTATATATAGGAGTCTAAGGGGTCACAATATAATTAGACCGTACATAACAATAATAATGTAAGCTCACAAAACTAATAATACTGGGCTTCGATGGGGCACAAAGATAAAAATATGGTGGCTACATGGGAAAAAAAAATAACAATAAGGAGGTTACACTAGTAATATACGGACCTAACAAGGTTGCTTCTCACTCCCCACAATAAGATGTTGGAGAGTTGGCATTGTCTTGATGTCTAGTGGTAGCAAGTGTGTTGGCATTGATGTCAACAATCATAGAAGGATATGTGCTGGATAGATGAAATTTTCATAAAGTGTGTTAGAATTTCTATCAACTAGATTGGAATTGAAGTTGGTGGTAATAGATTTTGTCATTGGTGTGCATGGTGTGTTGAGCTCAGGGGGAGGTTGTTAGAGAGTTGGCATTTCCTGGATGGATAGTGGAAGCAAGTGTGTTAACATTGATGTCAACCAGACTACCATTGAAGTTGGTGCCATTATATGTTGGCATTCATGTGAATGGCGTGTTGAGCTTAGGAGGAGTTCCATGGTAGCTACAGTCTCTTGTAGAGAACCATCATAGTATCAAGGTTATTGAAGAAGCTATAATATTATGACTATGATGGTTTAGAGTATCAAGCCTTCGAGGCACTCATGGGGGATTCCTATGGTTACTACAACCACTTGTAGAGAATCATTGTAGTAGTAGGCTTAGTCGAGAAATCATAAAATGATGAATATGATGGTTGGGAACCCTAGAGTTTGGAGGAATTTATGCTCCTTTCCTTTAGATCAAATCCTCTTTGTTATGACATAGTTGGATAGTGATTTGAAAAACATTTCCAACAATATGTGGAAGTCTAGAAATGGTCCTCGAGATCAAAATTTATGGCCAGTCCAAGTGAGGATATCCATTGTCAAAGTTGTTGTGCTCGAAGTCTGGAACCCCAGAAGGCTCGGAAGCTTGTAACATTATTTAAAAAAGATCGAAGTTAGCAATGAGATTGACTAGTGGGAATACTGCCTAGAAAAATAGATGTCAAGAAACCTGAAAGTCCATAACTTTATTTAAAGGAAAATTTGGATAACATTGACTTGGGGTATCAGGAACACTACACAGATGAATGAATGCTTGGAAGCTCGGTGGTTTAGAATCCTAGAACCTCAAAAGATAATAAATCATTTTAAAAGCTGATTCGATGGAACATGGATTTGGGTTGTCATGGTATAACAGTTGGTGGAGTGTCAATAAATGGAACTAGTAATGGTTACTTCCTAGAACATGAAAGCTTAGAAGTAATTTTGGTTGGGAGCTTGGAATTACAGTGAGGCTGACTTAACATTATTGACTGTAAAGAAATGATAGTTCAAGGAAATACATACAAAGACACAGAGGAATAAATCAATTAATCATGTCTTCAAATAGAGTTAGCTGATGAGCCTTAGTATTGCAACTAGAATGTTGCAACTCGCAACACTAGAAACCTTACTTTATCAACCCAGGATTTCACACAAACTTAGAGGTGATAGTGTATACATAGTAGATTCATTATCATAGTCATGCCACTGAAAATTGGGTCGCTTTATGATTAGGGTTCCAAATGATTCCTCTAATTAATTGAAATGATTCTAAGTACTGAGAGTGAATTTAGAGGCTATTCCTAGTGCAGAGAAAGTAAAATCTTTTTAACTAAAGAAACGAAATTTTTCAGCTTGTAAAAGCTATGGACATACACAAATCTTATGCTAATTTGTAGAAAGGAAGTTATGCTAACTTGGACTCAACCATCTAGCTATCATAGTTACTTGAAAATGGAAGATTATTCTACTATTGCGTAGTTCAAGGATGCATACATTGGCTACCTAATTCACACTTGCAGAGTAAAAAAGTTCTAATTGCTAAATTAAGAAATGGAAAAACTAATGTTATCTGATTTGGTAGGAAGGAAAAAGAGTGAAAGGACTCCTAGACTAGGCTACAACATCATTGCAGGTCAAAACTAGGTCAAAACAGGTTCCTACAGGGGAGCTATAGTATGTTGCAACATGATGTCATGTACTACTACAAGATGTCTTGAAATTCTAGAGGAATTCAACTACCAGGGTTTAGAGGATAAGAATGGTGATATGAAGTGTTGGAACGGTGTATGGAAGTTGTGGAAAGTATGGGGAAGGTGATCATCACACTTAGCCAATCCCAATACTTCAAGAATGTTGCATTTGGGTTAATATGGCTTGCTCATTGTGACCTAAAAAATAAAGGTTTAGAACATTGGTTGGTATGCATCAACAAAAGGTGGAGAAGGCCTAAATGGATTTGGTCAAAAGGGTCCTTTCCTACAGATGACTAACCCTGCAATAACATTTACACCTCTTTCTCTTTTCATTTGGAAATTATTACATGTCAATGTGGAAAATATGTATTCAATTTTTGAAATCTTATCTAACTAATGATAAGATTTTGATCTATGAGATGGATTATCTTCTAAGCTACATCAATCGGGAGAAGAAAAATAACAAATGTAAATATTTCCAAGATATCACGAACGATTATCTAACTAATGCTCAAACTTGATCAATGCAATGAAAAGGAAATCAAACTTTGTTTTTTGGCTATGAGAGTGGGGTCCTTTAATCATGATCCCATGAGGGAGTTGAGAGAGGGGTCGATGTCACAATATTTTTTTATGTATTTTACTTTATTGAACTGCAACAACTAATTTATCCTCTAAGTTAATGGAAGCATGAATAAGTAAGAACTTAATCAATCTTCTAAGCTAAAAGAAAAATGAATAAATTGCACCAACTAATCAACATTCGAGACTAAGAATATATATAAAAGAGATGAACTTATGTTGCTAGGGTTGGGCCATAACCCAAGAGCATCATCGCTGTGAGTCAACTCAATGCTAGATCAAAACAAAATTTATCATTATCATTAAAAAGGTGTCAAATACATCATAAAAATAATAGTCAAATATGCTTCTCCTTAATGGGCACTTGGCTACAATAAAACTTTGAATCCTAATCAGTCCTTTAGCTTGTTTATTTATACATAAGAGGAGATACGAAGAACTCCATATAAAATAGGGATATTTGTGTCCCTAACTTGGGAATAGGTGAATCTAACTCTTCCTTGAATTGCACTGTCTCAACTACCAATGAACTTGGTCTGCATAACTTCCAATGACACCTTCTAGAATGTCTCTTTCCTATGTACTCTGATTTCTTGCACTCAAATCATCTCAAAATTTCTCTAGTTCCTCCATTTAACACAGATTACGCCACATGACATAGTAATACATATTTACTCCTCACACTAAGCATAATATAACAAAATTTGTAAACAAATGTAACAAAATCACAATTTAATAAGGCAAAGGATGGAATTGTGACTCATATAATATACCTATTGATGAGACTCATCATCACCACCCTACTAAAATTGTTTTTCATCCTCTAAGAAATATAGTCATCTATGTCCATGTTCTTCATGGTCCTGGTGGCCTCTCCCACATCCCAAGATTTTGTAGATGGTGTGTCTTTCAGAGGATAGAAGCATCCATTTTTATTTGTCTTTCCACTACTTCATTTCCCCTTCCTCCTTCCTTCCTTCTTGTAAACCCAATAACAAAGTTGGTTTTAGCTTAAGTCCAATCTAGTTTAGATCAATATTTGCATGGCCTTCATGTACAAAGGTTTTCTATCCTGTGCATTCCTTAATCTCTCAGGAGAGTGATACTCCCTGATGTGGATATTGTGTGTTAGGGTATTCCATATTCTCTGAAATTATTGTTGGGTCACTATTCCCAAAAGGCCGAGAGCATCCTCAAAGTGGGAGATGGCCTTCTATTGGGTGACAAGGTATCTAGGTGCAATATTAGCATCACTGGAAATGAAATTGTGATTACTGATTACAACCATGGAGCTTATATGCTCTGCCCTGATGTACAGGGGTTCTTTCTCTTATTTTACCATTATTCTCTTCATATCCTCAGCCCTGGCCTCCTCATGACTCATCCAAGATGAAATATCCATCAACTAAAATTCTACCAAAAATTCATGTATGTTAAGGTGAGGTTGTTTAGGTAGAATTTAGCTAATTTGGATTTTTCTTCAATGGTACTATTGTCACACAACTTAATGGAGTTATTGTAGTCCTGGAATGGGTTGGACCCATGTTATGCTAATGTCTTCTTTAGGAACTGCATCCATTGGTGTTTGAGGAAAAGTGCATAGGATTTTGATGGAATTCTGGACTGAATTGCCTCCATGGAGAGGCTTGCGATTGCATCCATTTGGTTCTCATTTTCTTGCAATTTCTTCTTCAACCAATTTTTTTTTTTGCATGCAGTTGTGTTCTCACTGTGTACTCTATATCCATTAGCTCACTCAACTCCTTTCCCATTTCTAGGATCTTTTCTTCCATAAGGCCCACATCTTCCACTTTTGTAGATTTGTCAATCTACATCCATCTATGTGTCCTTCCTCTTTCTGCTTCAAGTTCAAAGAATAGAGGGACTGCAAATTTATGTGGGATCGCTCTACCTCCTTCAATGAACTTGTAATAGGAGCTCAAATTGGGTTGTCTCTAGGCTCTTGTAGCTTTGGAAAATCTCTCTCAAATGTTCTTATAGAAGCTTCCCCCTCCCGTAACGATTGTGTTGCCCCTGTGCCTTCTTTTTGCTGCTTCCACTCTTCTTATAGAACTATTTGCATTTCTTGTAGTAGACCTTTTTTCTTTTATTGGAGTGTGATAGGTGCCCTCAGCTACTTAGAGGAGGTTGACTTACTGACAGGCTTTCTTACATAGATTATGGGAGTCTTTGAGATGGCTCTAGGAGATGTGACTTTCATTTCAATGTGTTATAGCTCCTCTCTTTTACTTGGTGATTCTTCAATCATAATAGGGGTCCTTGTGGGAGTTTGTGGCTTCCCCTATTTAATCCTAGTACTCTTCCTTATCGTGAAGTATAGGGTATTTTGATGCTACCTTTTCTTCCTAGGTTTGATTGGTGTACCCAAGGTAGCGAAGAAAATAGCTGTCGAATTTTCAAGGTGTTCAAGATGAAAAATTTTCTTCTCTAGGGTACCTCATCTTCTCTAGGTGTAGTGGTTTTCTCTGGGCCCGGTTCTTCCCGCTCCTCCTCCTCTTCTTCTACCTTTTCTTCTTCCTCCACCTCTTCCTTTTTATGTGGTTATGCCTTTTTTTTCTTTGCCTCTGCCTCTTCTTTCTCTTATTCTTCTAGTTCTTCCTCTTCTTCCTCTTCTACCTATGCCTATTCTTCCTCTTCTTCTTCTGCTTCTTCCTCTTCTTCCTCTTCTACATCTGCTTCTTCTCCTTCAGCACTATAGGTTCAGGTCTCACCAAGTCTAAGGATTTGAGTGTTAAGGAAATATTCTTTTCCCATATCTTTGAATGTGGACTAGAGTACAAGAAATCTAAATTTATCCAAAGCATCTTCCATTATTAGTTTGATGAGGCCATGATCCAAATGGATCCTAGAAAACCCTCTAAGTCTTCAAACATTCAAAACTAGCACATGAGAAGAACCTTTTGAGAAGTCGAATAACAGTTTCAGGAGGCAAGAAAATGAAGAAACCAATGAAATAAGACTTATTGGAGGCTTAAAACAACTTTGCATCCGATCTGTTGGATCTATCCAATCAAAGGTCTAGATCTGATTGGTATATTGCAATCAGTGGAGGCTATCGGAGGCTGTCAGAGGCTATTAGAGGCTACCAAAGAATTATTACAATAGCAATTAGCATGGTCAATAAGGATCATTGATCAAGCACGCAGATCGATGGCCCAAGTTGAATTGTGATATTGCAATCAGCAATTATAGAGGAGCGCTTACGAATGGCACAAGGGTCTATGTGATATGCGATTACGATAAATTGCATTGCAATATCGTGTCGAAGCGTTTCAATGGAGTGGGGCTGATATAAATATGATTAGTGATAGTTGGACGTGATGGAAATATAGATGATATTATATATATTTTGAGATCTCGAAAATAATGTTTTCCTTTGTATTAAGTGTTTTCGTTAAATAAACGAAATGAAAAGGAAAATGCGCCGATGCGATGAAACGAAACCCTTAAGGGTTTATTAATGTTGTTGTATACGATTTCAAGTCTGATAAATCCATTTTACATGTTTTTTCAATGTTTTAATGTATTTTTAAATACAAAGGGAAATCAAGATACAAGAGGGATTTCAAGCGATTCGTGGGCAGTAAATGGTTTTGGCGGGGCTCTGCCCAAGCCTATACATTAGCTTCCATGTGTCCAAGCCCTAGAGAGAGAAAACCAGCCTTATCAGGTGGTTAACTCCCGTACGAATGAGCCTCCAAAAATAAATCATAGCCATTGGATTCAGATCTCCCAGATCAATGGTGGAGATGCGATGCGATTAAAAGGAAAACCCGATAGGAGTTGTAAGGTGAGATTCATATTAATTCAAATTCAATAAATAGTAGTTTGGTGAATTTCTTGTGTTTTTAGTGTATTTATCTAAGAAAACAAAGAACATTTTTCTAGGGATTTCAAAGGCCCAATGACCCATTCCATTATAGAATAGGTGGCCACCATCCCTGAAAGCATTTAACAATGATTGCTAATGCTCAGATGGGGATCTGAGCAGACAGAGGCTGGGGAGCCAGAGAGCCTGAGAAGGTGAAATGAACAAACATCACCAGTTGGCTTTAAAGCCAAAGTAGAGAAAAGACAGAGGTAAGTAGTCTTGAGACAGAGAGAAAACAAAGACACAAAATCAGTGAAGAGAGTTTGTGTACTTAGAAATACTTGGGGGATCGAAGTGGAGCCTTGTTGTTTTGTATATGTTGTGTGAGACTGAAATTGAGCTCACTTTGGTAAAAGCTCTACTTTTGAAGACATAATAGAGAGGTCACCACTGAAGGCTGGACCAGGAGACGTAGCCCAGGAGTGTTGGGTGAACTCCTTATTAAATCCGCTGTGTTTATATGTGTTTCTCTATTGTGTTATTTAACTGCTTCATTGTCTATTTATTTTGCAATCTTATAAATCCATTGCACAAAGTAACATAGGCAATTCTATGCACATTAGTATGTAATACCTTAATAATTATCTAAAATCTTATCATCAGATCAAGTGGTATCAAAGATTTAGGTTTGCTAAGGTTAGACAAGCTTGTGCTAGATTGTTGAATGCTAACTAGATCAAAGCTCAAATTAGGAGGAGAACTGGTTGAGGCTAACCAAGAAATTGGAAGAGTCTATCCTAGGAGGAAGATGGCAGAAGGAATTCCCTTGGAATCAGAATCTCATTTCATGGACAGTTTCATGACCATGAGAGCCATGGTGGAAGAGATGTATGGAGAATTTAACAAAGTTCGAGGTGAAAGTACGTCAACCTCCAAACAAGACAGAGGAATAGAGGAACCTCTTCTAGATGGCCATTCAGAAGGAAAAGGAAAAAGGGAAGAGCCTCCTCCATTAAGACCTCCTTCTAGCCCTGAAAATAAATAGAAGAAAACATCTTTAATTAAATTAGATGTAAAATTTGATTTCCCAATATATGATGGATAATTAAATGCAGAAAAGCTAGATCGCTGGATTAGACGGATTGATGTAGATTGCAGGGCGCATAACATCGATTCAGAAAGGAGAAAAATTTAGATAGCCAGCCTTTGTCTTGGAGGAACTACTCTAGTGTGCTGGGAAGGCAGGACACAAGTTGATTTGAAGAAGCATGGTAAAATTCTTTCTACCTAGAGTGAATTTGTTTCCACCATTAAAAAACAATTCTATCTGCTACCTTATATGCAGCAAGCAATGATGAGTTGGCAAACTCTTCGCCAATTAAAGGGCCAAAGTGTACAAAACTATACCTGGGAATCTAGAAAAAGAGCTTTAATTCTAGACATTTCTTTAGACTCACTTGAAACATTGTTCAAGTATATAGGTGGTAAATACAGCTATTTGAGGCACACCATTCTCATGTTTAACCCCACAAGCATAGATGAGGTATCCGTTCAGGCTACACATCTAGAGGCTAGAGGTAAGAATGTAAACCCAAAGATTGGGGCATCATCAAAACCCACTACAAGCAAGAAGAAGGAAAGGAAGAAAAAGAAATGGAAGGAGAGGAAGACAAACACTGTAAAAAAAGACAAGTCTTCATTCACTAACTGCAAGAAGGATGGGCATGATAATTAACAATGCTGGTCTTTGCATCTAGAGCTGAAACCCAAGAAGTTCGGTTCTAAGAAGAAGAAGACTATTACTGCTACTCGAAAAGATTTAGGGTCAGACTCGGGTGATGAAATAGTAGTCATAGCCATAGGTATGAAAGGTAAAAATTCTGAAGCATCTACTAGTAATTCTGCACAATCTATCGATAGTGAAGAAAATGAGAGGAGAAGACATGAGCTTTTTCATATTAGAGTTATTTCCAAGCATCAAAAGATCGATATTTTATTTGATAGTGGATCACAAGTAAACTTGATTTCTAAAGCAATTGTAAAGAAGTTGGGACTACTAACCACATCTCACAAGAAGCCATATCCCTTAGGTTGGGTATGTGATAAAGAAAAGCTATAAGTGACTAGACAATGTAAACTAAGGTTTGCTATTAGGTAAACTTTTGTAGACGAGGCTGAATTAGATATAGTTCCCTTGGATATATGTGGTATTGTTTTAGGAAGTCCTTACTTGTAGGATAGAAAAGCCATTTTCTATAGAACTGAAAATAAGTATCAACTCACAAAAGATGGAAGAATATATTGTAAGAGCTCATCAACTCAAAAATAACTACACTCTCATAAACTTAGGGTAGATGAAAAATATTGTAAAAGCATGCAAGAAATTTTTACTAATGGTTGTAAAGGAAAAGACCCCTGATAAAACCAATGCATATGAAGGCTGTGATGCTAAACAAAAAGTTGATTTAGAAAGAGTTGTCTCAGAATATGATATCCTACTTCAAGAACCTAAAGCTGTACCACGCAAAAGGGAAATAGTACATGATATTCATTTGCAGCAAGATGCTCCATTGCTAACATCAGAATGTATAGGTTATCCACTTTAGAGAATATAGAGATGAAGAAGAATGTACAGGAGCTGCTCAATAAAGGGTTCATAAGGCCAAGAACATCACCATGTGGATCTCCAATTGTGTTGGTGGGAAAGAAAGATGGTTTGTGGAGGATGTGCATTGATTATAGAGCATTGAATAAAATAATGATCAAGAAGCATTATCCTCTTACTCACATTGATGATCTATTAGATCAGTTGAAAGAAGTTGTTTACTTTTCCACGTTGGACTTGCATAGTGGCTATGATTAGGTCAGAGTAGCAAATGAAGATGCATGGAAGACTGCTTTTAAAACAAAGCAAGGGTTGTATGAATGGCTAGGTATGCCTTTTGGCTTAACTAATGCTCCTGCCACTTTCATGAGAGTTATGAATGATGTACTCAGGTCTTTTATTGAAGATTTTGTAATTGTATGTTTTGATGACATTCTTGTCTTCAATAAAACATAGGAAGAACATTTAAAGCATGTAAAGCAAATTCTAGATGTTTTGAAAAGAGAAAATCTCTATGTTAAATTATCAAAATGTGAATTTGGCAAAACATCTTTAAATTATTTGGGCCATATAGTAGGGGCTGGTGAATTGAAGATAGATCCCTCTAAGGTTGAATTCATTGTGAACTAGCCTAAACACAAATCTGCTACAAAAGTTGGGAGATTCCTAGCAGCAACACAATATTGGAGAAAGTTTATTACTAACTTTTCCTTGATTGCAGCTCCCTTACATGCTTTAACAAGATTGAACAAAGTGTTTCAGTGGGGAGGCAAATAACAGAAAGGCTTTGAAATCTTGAAAGAAAAGATTAGTACATCACCAATACTAGCATTGGCAGATCTTCAAAGACCATTTGAGATTGAAATAGATGCCAGTGACTATGCCATGGGAGAAGTATTGATGCAACATGGTAAACCCATATGTTATCATTCTCAGACATTTAATTTTGCAGTAATTAATTATCACACACATGATAAAGAACTGTATGAATTAGTACGAAGTGTGAAAAGGTGGAACTATTACCTAATGGGCAAAGAAACAGTTATACATATTGATCATGAACCAATTCAATATTTGCACTCACAAACTAAATTGCAGCAATCAAGACACTATAGGTGGATGGGTTTTCTACAAAAATTCCATATTTTCATCAGATATAAGAAAGGCATACGCAATAAGGTTGAAAATATGTTATTCAGACCAATCATAAATGCATCTGCTATATTTAAGCATAACTCAGTATTGCATGAAAGTTACATTGAACAATATGTTGAAGATGTCGATTTTAAAGAAGTATATGCAACTTTAAGTCATGGAAAACAAGTAGAAGAATTGGATTATCATGTTAAGGACCAACTCTTGTATCATTTGGGAAAGTTATCCATTTCTCAAACTGAAAGAGTTAACATAATCCGAGTAGCACATACTTCTCTAATATTAGGTCATTTTGGTGTAAGAAAAACAGTTGCTCAGCTGCAAAGGTTCTGTTATTGGCCAAGAATGCCTGAAACAGTTTCTAGATATATTAAAGGGTTTACCATGTGTGCTAAAAGGAAGCCCAGCAATAGAAAACTAGGCTTGTACACTCCAGTTCCAGTTCCTTCTCATCCTTGGGAAAGTGTTTCCATGGATTTTATTGAAGAATTGCCAAAATCTAGAAAGGGTCATGATTATTTATATGTTATTGTGGACAAGTTCAGCAAATGTGTATTTTAATACCTTATAACAAGAAGATTACAACTGAACAAACAACAAAGTTGTTCTTTCAGCATGTATAGGTTCATTTTGGGTTACCTACTTCTATTGTATGTGATCAAGATTCTCGATTTGTTAGGAATTTTTGGTCTAGTCTATGGGAGTTAATGGACACCAAACTAAAGAAAGCACAACCTTTCATCCACAAACAGATGGCCAAAAAGAGGTGGTCAATAGGAGAGTGTTCTAGTTGCTTAGAGGCTATTTCAGCAAGCATCTCAAGCTTTGAGATGACCATTTGTGTTATGTGCAACATGCTTACAACCATGCTAAACATTCCTCTACACAAACATCTCCTTTTGAGACCTGTTTTGGTTTTATGCCAAGGTCTCCCTTGGATTTTGTCTTTAGTAAAGACATAGCAGTTGATGGACATAGTGATGTGGATAAGGAAAACAAGTTCATTAAACAAATCCAAGAAGCTCACCAGGCAGTGCAGGAACAACTGGAAAAGAGCTAAGCCAAGTACAAAGAAAGGTATGATAATCATCGAATTGAGCATAGCATCCAAGTTGGTGATCAAGTCTGGCTGTACATCAGCAAAGACAGAATGAAAGGTGAAGGTAAGAAGTTGAAGCCAATAAGGTATGGTCCCTTCAAGATACTTGAGAAAATTGGTGAGAACACTTTTTTCCTTAATTTTCTAGCTTACATGCACATCTATTAAATAGTTAATGCAGAGAACTTGAGATTATTTGAACCTTCATTGATTGAAGATCCTGAAGAGCAAAGTTAGTTGCCTTCTATTGATGATTTGTTGCCTGAATATCTCAATGAGTTATAGGAAGATACAGTTCTAGATAGGACGGTGAGAAATATGCACAGAGGGGATGTTGAGTACCTCAGAATTGGACTCAAAGGTTCAAAACGAAGAAGTGGAAGATGGATAGAGATTGGACAAGTGAGGAAGTTGTATCCTCACTTTATTGATGCTTAAAACCTAACTTTTGGTGGTCCAAAAGCCTTTTTCAATTAGAAGGCATGATCCAAATGGATCCTAGAGAACCCTTTAAGTCTTCAAACATTCAAAACTAACACATGAGAAGAACCTTTTAGAAATTTGGATAACACTATCAGGAGGAAAAAACATGAAGAAACCAGTGAAATAAGACTTATCAAAGGCTTAAAACAACTTTGCATCGAAACTGTCGGATCTGGTCGATCAATAATCCAAATTCGATTGGCGTATCGCAATCTGCGGAGGCTATCAGAGGCTATAGGAGGCTACCATAGAATTATTGTGATAGAAATTAGCACAGTCAATGAGGACCATAGATCAGGTGCGTAATTCGATGGCCCAAGTTGAATCACAATATCACAATCGACAATTACAAAGGAGCGCTTATGAATGGCATGGGATCTATGCAATATGCGATTGCAATTAATCACATCGAAATATCACATCGGAGCATTTCAATGGAGCGGGGCCGATATAATTATGATTCATGATAGCTAGACCAAATGGAAATATAGATGATATTATATATATTTTGAGATCCAGAAAACAGGGTTTTCCTTTCTATTTCACGTTTTCATTAAATAAACGAAATACAAAGGAAAAAGTGTTGATGCGATGAAACCGGACCCGAAAGGGTTTATTAATGTTGTTGTATATGATTTCAAGTCTGATAAATCCATTTTACGGGGTTTTTCAGTGTTTTAATGTATTTTTAAATATAAAGGGAAATCACGATACAAGCGGGATTTCGGGTGGGTCGTGGGCGGTAAATGGTTTTGATTGGGCTCCACCTGAGCCCATACATTGGCTGCCACATGTCAAAACCCTGGATAGAGAAAAACATCCTTATCGAGTGGTTAACCCCCATACAAATGAGCTGCCCAAAATAAACCACATCTGTTGGATCCAGATCTCCCAGATCAATGGTGGAGATGCAATGCAATTAAAAGGCAGACTTGATAGGAGTCATAAGGTTGGATTCATATTTCTTGAAATCCGATACACGATAGTTTGGTGAATTTCTTGTGTTTCTAGTTTATTTCTCTGAGAAAATAGATAACGTTGCTTTTAGATATTTCAAAGGCCCAATGACCCAATCCATTACAGAATAGGTGGCCACCATCACTGAAAGTGTTCAACAATGATTTCTAACACTCAGAGGGAGATCTGATCGGAAAGAGGCTAGGGAGCTAGAGAGCTCAAGAAGGTGAAACGAACAGACATCACCGATTATATTTAAATCCATAGAAGATAGAAGAGAGAGGCAATAGTGTTAAGACAGAGATCAAACAGAGACAGAGAATCAATTAAGACAGTCTATGTACTCAGAAAGACTTGGGGGATCCAAGTGAAGCCCTGTTGTTTTGTATCTATTATGTGAGGCTCAAATTGAGCTCACTTTTGTAAAAACTTTGTTTCTAAAGACGTAATAGAGAGGTTACCACTGAAGGCTAGACCAGGAGACATTGCCCAGGAGTGTTGGCTGAACTCCTTATTAAACCTGTTGCTTTTATATGAGTTTTCCTATTATAGTCTTTAATTTCTTCATTGTCTATTTATTTCGCAATCTTATCGATCCATTTCACAAAGTAACATAGGCAAATCCATGCACATGAGTCTGTAATACCTTAATAATTGTCTAAGATCTTATCATCAGATCAGGCCATGTTGTCCTAAGTGTTGTTTGTTTTCCTCTTTCACCATCTAGCTCATGTCCATGATGGACTATAGGAGGAAATAATACACACTGAGTCTTTGGGCTATGGGAAATATTTCTCGAAATTTCAGTTCATGGAAAAGTGTGAAATGGTAGCCATATACTACACTTAGTCTTCCCTCATAGAAAATGAACTTAAGGATGTGGTAGGACACCTCATCCTAGGGATAGGGGAAAATCTCCCTTATGACTCCATTTTCATCTTCAATTAATGTCTCAACATTAGTGAAGAAATTATTCTTAGCAGGGGCGTTCTTGGACATGTCTTCCTTTATCCACTGGACCCCTTGGGGAAGTGTTGTCACCCTACTAATCATCTTAGGATTGATGGTAATGGACAATCCCCTCACCATAGTTGTAGCAATCATTCTTTCCTGAGGGTTTAGGGGCTTGGGAAGCTCATAAATGATATCATCATCATATCCTTTTAGCAGTTCAAAGAAACCTAACCATTGATGCCTCCTAAAAATTTCTACTACAGGGGGCTGAAGTTCAATTATCTTAGTATCTAAAGGCTTTATTGTATTGAATCCCCCTCCTATATTCCTCTCTATTTTTAAATAGGTGTAGGAGTGTTTCTTCCTATGCTAGCTCCAATATGAATTCAATGGGAATAGAAGGTTGGAACCTCAAGTTGATGAAAATTATGTATATCCGTTATATTTTATGGCCAAAAGAATTCTTTTAATCCAAAATATGGTCATAATTACTAATATTTCAAGGTGCACCATCATGTAAATCATGGACATGAAAATGAGAGGGGCCACTTACATTTCATCATAAGGCTTGGAACAACTATAATTGTAGACTAAATCAACCCTAGGCACCGTTCTTGAACCCTTGGAGGCTTTGTGTAGAAATTTATGTTCTTCCTATAGCTTCTTCTAGCTTCTTGCACTTCATGTAGCTGATTCTCGTAGCTGACTCCTGTAGGAATGGCAAAGTAGGGTTCAACTCTCTTGATAGATTCCCAAGCTCAAACCTACCTTAACTAATTTTGAAATGAGTGAAAATGAAATAAACTGTGAGCTTTATGGTATTTATGGCTAGGGATTGTAGCTCTATTCTGGTTGGAAGTAGTATGAGTTTCCCTCATTTAGACAGTTGGCCCACATGGAGTGATTATTCACTTATCCCTCGTAATCAACACCCACTCCCTCTTAATTGACTTTGACTTCCCTCTTAATTGATTTTGACTAATGTGACACTCTTATGTGGCATGATGATCGATAGATCACTTTTTTTTCACTAGCTAAGGGTGGCCAAGTTAGTTGGACACCCCGAGCTCATGAAAAAACAATTCCTCAACATTCAAAATTTTTTCATTATTTTACACCTAGGGAGGAGCTTAGAGGTTACCAGGCTTATGCCAAACTTGTGCTCGATCGATGCATGCTAGAGTGCTAGAATTCTTGAGTTTCTGCTCAAGGAGTTACGTTGTTGTATTTTTTCACGTGTATACTTTATGTGCTTTTGTGCATTTGATTGTTGGTGTTATTCATGTGTGTAGGTGCTTTGCATCTGTTGTGGAGTACTTATTGGAATGGCAAGGTGATTTAGAATTATGGTACAATCCCATCAATTTTGATGGGAAGAAAAACTTAGTTTAAGGCTTATTATAATAGTGGCACATGTTGCTGTAGAAGATCCTATAGAGGCCCTTTTTTTCTTCTTTTTCAAGGGATTTTACTTCAGAGGAGTGGCGATAAGGAGTGTAGGGGTTAAAATAAGGCTTTAGAGCCTTGTTGGAGTAGTGAAGGGTTGTGGAAATAAAGGAAATGTCCTTTGTGTTTTTTCTTTTGGAATTTTGGAAAAACAATTAGTGAGACAGGGCTTAGGGTTGGCTTTGAGAAATGGTGATTTTATTTTTTTGAACTAGGGATGCATGGAGGACACATAACTGATTGGATGAAGGTTTGAAGACTCTAGTTAGCCTTGGATAGGCCATATATGATGATTTTCCAATTGGAACCTTTTTCGTATAGAATTTCATGACATCGTGTAGTGCTATAGGATCTTCCAGTAGCAATTATAGGACATCCTGAAGTGAACCAGATAGGGCCTAAAAATGGATTTCTAAGCATCAATGGTGGGTGAGAATGGTAAGGATGTGGTTTAAATGGATGGTATTGAGTGGGTGGAGGAAAAGAATGGAATGGAACTTGAGCATGCTATCACCAGAGCTCTAAAATTGCCACTATTGTCAAAACCTACAAAATGATAGAAATTATTAATGGACAGGTTGTAAATCCCTGTCATGGCATTCTTCCTTGTTTTTTTCTCTCTCTCTTTTATTTTTATTCGGGGACATACATGCGACTTCGAGATAGGTTTTCAATCTTCCTATCTACCCTAGGTGCTTCAATGGAGGTTTTCACCTAGGGATCTTTTATTTTTATTTTTTTCGTTTCCCACTCCCAGATGGCCTAAAGGAGGTTTTAAACCGAAGAGTTGCCCTCACATACCTCATGAATGCTTTCATATAGTCCTCATATTTTTTTTCCCTTTCCTTTTTTCACAAACGAGAATAGTATTTAGGAATGTTGTGACATGGAAGCTAAGACACTTGCATTGACATTCACCTCTTTGTTGTTGGTGCTGATGAACTCTTCCTTGGACATTGGCTTTCTGCAAACCTTCAATTTGTAGCCATTGCAAAGAAAGTTAATCCCTTCCACATCAATGGTCCTGATTTGAGAACCTCTATTTTTGTGGAATTTTTCTATTAGGTATGGGCCTAACCACCTTTTCATCGGTTTTCCTTTGAAGTCCTTAAACCTATATTCATATAGAATATCCCAATCCTTTTCTTGAAAACCATCTTCCTAATGTTCCTATCATGCTGGACCTTCCTGTGCAATTGAATAACTTCAGTTTGTGGGAGGGCCTGCATTCTGAATTCATCCAAGCCATTTAACTAGAGTAGCCTCTCCTTCTAGACCTTTGTAACATATAAATCCAATTATGTTGTCATTGTCAAGGTATTATTCTCAAACTTAATGGAAAAAAGAGTCTTATTTCCATAAACTAATTCATAAGAGGTGAAGCCAATAGTTAACGTCGAGGTTGTATTATACTCCCAAGTGGCTTCCATTAATCTGTCTACCAAATCCTTTTTTTTGTTCCTCACAAACATGGTGAGGATGCCTTCTAGTGCCCTATTGGTGAACTATAGCTTTTCATTCCCCTCAGGATGATAGTTAGTAGATTTCTTCTACTTGATATGATGCTGCCTTCCCAAATTCTTGATCAGATGTGATGTAAATTAGGCTCCTTGATCTGTTACTAGCTCTCTAGGTTACCAAATTTGTAGAACACATTCTCCCTTAAGATCTCATATACTTTCTCTTATGTTGCTACCTTCACAACCTTTGTCTCAACCCACTTTGTTGGATAACTATTGAATACAATTATGTATTTTTTCTTCCCTAATGGTGGATCAATTGGCCCAATGAAATCCATGCCCCACTTGTCAAATGGATCTAAAGCCACCTGAGGCAGGAAATTAATTTCATCCATAGGAGTAGTTTTCCCCATCGTCTAACACTAATCACATCGAGTTGTGTATCTTCTTGCATCTTAGTGGAGAGTGGGCGTGTAGTAGCCAACTTGTAGAATCTTGAAATTTGTCCTCCTCGCAATAAACTAACCTTCATAAGGGCCATAATGACAGGATGAGAGGATGTCAAATACTAAATCTTCCCTAACACGTGTCCTTAAGATTTTACCTACTCCTAGCTTCAAGAGATTCCCTCAATCTAGGTGAAAGGGACACTCTTCGTTAGAATTCTACTGTTCTTCATGGATGAAAAATTTGGAGGAAACTGTGCAGCAACTAGGTAGCTGGATATGTCAGCAAACCATGGAGATAGAAAGAAATATAAAATAACTATTCATATGGCAGTTGATCATCAACCATCCCTTCCTCACTTGCAGATAAATAAAGTCTAGACAAAAAATCTACGACTACATTTTCCTTACTTGGCTTATCAATGATAGTTAAATCAAACTAACATAATAGAAAAAAAAATCTATTAATTCTTGTATTAACATCAAGATTGTGCATTAAGTACTCGATAGTTGCATGGTCAATATGCACAAAGGTTTGATATCCAATGATGTAGTGTTTGAAATTTTTTAGAGAGTAATAGTTAGGAGTTCCCTCTTAGTTACAGTGTAATGCAATTCAGCCTTAGACGATTTTTTCTAATGAAGTAAATGGAATAAGAAAACATGTCATCTATCTCGCCTAGATCTTCTCCTACAATGATTTTAGAGCATCACCATGGATGTGAAAAGGATGAGCCCAATTTCATCTTCTAAGTATGGCTGTAGTAGTCAATTTGTCCTTTAGGATGTCTAGGGACTCCTCGCAACTATCTGACCAACAAAATTCAGAGTATTTTGTTAGCAATCAAAACAATGGTGAGGCTACGTTACTAAATTCTTTGATAAACATCCTCTAATATTTGGCTAAGCCCAAGGATCTCCTAACATCCCTTTTCTTTTGATGAGTAGGGAGCCTTCTTATCAAGGAAATTTTGTTTGGGTCCACATGTATTCCCTCATGAGATATCCAATGGCCAATGATAGTTCCTGCATTCTTCAAGAATTCACACTTCTCAGGACTAAGCGAGAGGTTCATTTCAATGCACTTATTTAGGAATTTCCCTAGGTTATAGAGATCCACCAAGAACTTACCCCTGTAGGCAGTGAAATCACCCATGTAGATCTCTATGGAGTCATGGACTAGCTCAAAAAAGATGCCTAGAACTACCCTTTGCAAAGTGGTAGCGAGATTACATAATCTCAAAGGAAGAATCCCATAATCAAAGGTACCCCAAGGACAAGTGAATGTAGTTTTATCTTGGTCCTCTTGGCTAATCTGCATATTTTTCTAACCACTAAATCCATCCAAGGAAGAGAAGAACTTCTTCCCTGAAAAACCATCCAAGACTTGATCAATGAAAGGTAAAGGGAAATGGTCTTTTTAGTGGATTTGTTCAACTCTCTCTAAACCACACAGATCCTCCATTTTCTATTATTCTTTGGGACAAAAACTAGAGGGGACACCCACTCACTATATGAGATGGGGTAAATAAAGTCTCCATCCAACAAATTTTGCAAATCTTCCTTTCCTATGTCTTTGAGGGTTGGGTTCATTCTCCTTTAAGGTTTTTGCATTGGTTTGTATCCTTCCTTGATGTATATGTGATCAGCACACACTAAAGGATGTGATCCCTTCATTGCATTGTATCTCTAGGAAAAGTCATCTAAGTACTCTCTCAGCATGTTTCCCAACTTCTCTTCCTTGTTGGATGAGAGAGAGGCATTGATCTTCAAGGTTTTAGACGGAAGAAATTATGCCATTTTGAGATGTGTAGTACTTGGGTCTATTAGGCATAATGCAATCCAAGGATTACCCTTATATTCCTTCACATGTTCATCAAGAGGGTTGGTGTTGGGGGATTGGTTCTAGAGGATTTGCTCAATAAGTTCATCTTCATTAGGTTGCCCCTCTCCTATAATAGCATCTAGGGTACAAATTAGATGGGATGTGCTATGATGCACTACATTTTCGTCATCCTCTTCCAACCGTAGGGGTAAGTCATGCTCTAGGGATGGTTGAGTAGGAGGGTACAATACCAATTATTTGGAAAAATGACCATTCTTAATGATCATGTTCCCGTATCTATAGCTTATGTAAGCACCAACATTGGCTAGCCATGGTCTTCTAAGGATGAGGGGATAGCCATTGACTTTGGTATTGGGCTACATAACAAGGAAGTCCACAGGATACCCCAAGGAATCAATAGAGACCATTACATCCTCGACAACTCCCTCAGGAGTCACTGTGGACCTATCTGCAAGTTGCAGTACTACTGTGATATTTCTCAAAGATCATTGGGTATTGAGTTTGAGCATGGTTTTGTTAGTTATCACATTGATGACAACCCAAATATTGATGAAGATGTGAGGGATAATGATGCCATCAATGTGCACATCTACCATAGGAATTTCAGGGTCTAGATACTTTGAGAAAATCCCTCTCCTGAGCTTTAGATCGAACAATTAACTAATGACATTGATGGTATGGGTTTCATTCTTTCTCCTCCCAGGATGTTTGAAGAATTTGTCTTTTATGAAATTCTTGTAGATGGGAACATCATTGATAGCTTGGAGGAGTGGGATTTTAACACACAAGTTTTTCAAATCTCCCAGAAGTTTAGTCTCTTTTGGGGTGTGCTAGTTAGGATGGATCAATCTTTCCGGAAAAGGAGGTTGATTGGCTTTAGGAACACTCTCTTGCTTTTCCTCTTCAAGCTCATTGGGTGGATATGGAGTTTTATTATCTCAGAGAACTCTTCTAGATGGGAGGTTGATTTCTTGGATCTCGACGGCATATGCAGGGTACGATTATTTTCCACTATAGACTTGTTGTGCCTACTTGTTTTTTGGGTTTAGATTTGGTTGAGAAGGCATCTAAGGTTTGGTAGGTGGAGGAGGATGAACGAGTTGTCTCTGAGATAGAGGCGGAGGCAGTAAAGAAGGTCGTTGTTTGAATTGAGACCTCCAACCTTGTGATGGGGTATTCCACTGAGTATTTGTAGAAGAATATCCATGAAATGCTTGATTGGTAGGTTTTGGAGGATAGTGAAGTTCATAAAGCCAAGGAGAAGGTGTGGACCAGAAGGATGAGTAGGAGAATACCAAGGGGGCAAGGGTGCATTCAAATTGGGAATCTAATGGGAATAAGATGCACCTTGCAGGCCCTGTTGGTATGGCTGAGTTCCTTGAAGCCCCCTTTGGTTGATGTAATAGAGTTGTTCAACCCTACCTTCTTCCCCTTCGTATACAAGTTTCAATCTATGCAAAGAAGGACACTTATCTATGGAATGGTTTTCCTCACAGATGGAGCATACCTCATTAACATTTAATGGACATTCAGTTTTGGGGTGCCTTCCAGAGGATTTAGGGAAAAAGATAGCCAAGGCTATCTCTGCCTCCTCTTGTTTCCTCTTGATCTACATTGTATCCATCTACAAAGCAATGGTGTGCATCATTTCACTTTTTAGTGCACATTTGATAAAAACTTCCCCAACAATAAATTTCGTTGTGCATCATTTGATAAGAATAAAGGTGTGTGCCAAAAATTGATGAGCCTAAGTATTGCAACAATAATGTTGCAACTCCCGAGGCTACCAACTTTATTTTATCAACCCGAGGTTTTGTAATAACTTATAGGTGATAGTGCCATACGCAAATTAGATGCATCATCCTACTCATGAGATCATCAACTGGGTAAGTTGATCATTAGGGTTCTAGACCATTCCTCTACTGAAAAGGAGTATAACTACTGAGAGAAAAATGTAAACGCTAGTCTTAGTGCAGAGAAATTAAATTCTTTTTAACTCAGGAAATGAAAGCTACCAACTTGTAAAAGTTATGAAATGACACAAATATTATGCTAATTTCTAGAAAGGAAACTATGTTAATGTGCACTCAACCATCTAGCTATCAGGGTTTGTTCAAAATATAAGATTATTCTACCATTACATAATTCAAGAATGCATACATTGACTACCTAATTCACACTTGCAGAGTAAATAAATTTCTAATTGGTAAATTCGGAAATGGAAGAACTAATGTTATCTAATCTTACAGGAATGAAAAGGAGTGAAAGGACACATCTAGGTGATACTTTTAGTCAGGAAGTCCAAGCTGAGGGGTTAAAATACTCCTAAAATAAGCTAGGCTATCATTGTAGGTTAAAACAGGGTCAAAACATGTTGCTACAGGCAAGGTACAGGATGTTGTTATTGGATGTCATGTACTGCTAAATGATGTCTTGAAATTATACAACAAGTTAGCTAAGAGTGTTTCGATGGAGAGAATGGTGAGATGAATTGTTGGAAGGGTGAAAGCTGTCAAAAATGTGGGCAAGGTGATCATCACACTTAGCCAAGCCCAATACTTCAAGAAGTGAAGATTTGGGCTAATATGGTTTTCTCATAGTGACCTAAAAAATAGAGGTTTAGAAATGCATCAATAGAAGGTGGATAAAGCCTAACTGGAGTTGGTGAGAGGGGTACTTTGCTGCAAATCAACAAAAATACAATAACACCTGCACCTATTTCTCTTTTCATTTGCAAACTATTACATATCAATGTGGAAAATATGAATTGAATTTGGAAAAGATTATCTAACTGCTGCTAACAATTTGATCTATGAGATGGTCTGTCTTCTAAGATAAATCAATCAAGAGAAGAAAAATAACAAATGTAAATATTTCAAGAAAATCATAAACAACTACCTAACTAATACTAAAACTTGATCTATGCAATGAACAAGAAATCAAACTCAGTTTTTTGGCTGGGAGAGTGGGGTTCGCCAATCATGATCCCATGAGGGAGATGAGATAGGGGTCACTGTCCCAAGATTTTTGATGTATTTTAATTTACTGAAGTGCAACAACTAATTTATCTATTAAGCTAATGGAAGCATGAATAAGCACCAACTTAATCAATCTTCTAAGCTAAAGGAAACACGAATAAACTACAACGACTAATCAACATTCCAGACTAAGAATATAGATACAAGAGAGGAAATTATACTGCTAGGGTTGGGCCCTAACACGAGAGCTTCATGCATCTACATCAAATCAATGTTGTATCATAATAGAATTTCTCATTATTGTTCAAAAGGTTTCAAATACATCATGAAAATAACAGTGAGATGTTCTTCAACATAATGGCCTCTTGGCTACAATAAAACTTTGAATCCTAATGAGTCCCTTAGCTTGTTTATTTATACAAAATTGGAGCTACCAACATCTCCCTAGAAAATAGGGATATTTGACTCCCTAACTAGATAATATGTGCATCTAACTCTTCCTTGACTTGCATTGGGTTGGACACCAATGAGCTCAGCCTGCTTACTTGCCAATGACACTGATTTGATGAGATAGAGTGGCGGATATTCGACTGATTCGAGGAGTTAAGGGTGTGGAAAATCTCCTAGAATCTATTTGGCTTCCTACTTCATGTTCGTACAGTAAAATAATCTTGAAATTGCTCCAATTCCTGCATTTAACAAACATTATGCCACATGGCATAGTCACATCTTTACTCCTCACACTAAGCATAATATAGAAACATTTATAGATAACTGTGAAAAAAAAATAATTTAATAAGTTGGAGTATGGCATTTTCACCTATATAATATACTTATTGATGAGCCTCATCATTAGTCATCCTTGATATTTATCACACACTATTGAAGAATAAATTGGAAAGGATGGCTAAGTGTAGAAATTGTGATCACGGTCGAGGAGATCCATTATTGAATGTACAATTTGAACTCGACGGACTCTAATAGCATGTTGCAGATGTGGTTTCCATATAAGGGATGATATAACAAGAAGAATACTAAAATTAAAAAATGACTGGAGTTTCTGGCCTGAAGGTTAAAAAGCCATACTACCAATACAAGATAAACTCAATGGAGGATCTCTTTTAGTTCACAATTTGACTGAGAATTAATTATTAGTATGAGAAACACTCAAATTCTCATCCTCATGCTTAGTGAAAAAAAAATGTTTAGGAAGCTTGATTCAATTGAAAACATGGACAACCATGCATTAGAGTACACTCTATCAGTGTGATTGGTAGTGTAATGGTTGATAGAGACAACATCATCACTATGTTTCAGTGAAACAAAATGCACAATTGTATTTGTGAAACTAGGGTGGGGGGATATTTTTTTTATTATTATTTTTTTATTTTTATTTTTATTTTTTTCATTCCACGGCCCGTTCAGATGTCACTTGTGCCGTTCAGGTTAGGAAAGCACAACACATTTGTTCCTCTTTTGTCAGGTCACATTAGCATTTTGGCATAGCATCGTTACACATTATCCATCCCTCAAGACCTGGCAGGGACATAATCTCACGGATACATGGAGCGATTGGTGTCGATCCCACACAGGAAATTCCATCAACATGCCCTTACTTGTTTGCTGGGCAATATGGATTGCCCGAAACCAGGTTATTTTTCAAAACAGGGAGCCACAGTGGCCTGTCATACTGAGACACACTATAGCAGATTTTGATTTACTTCCCACAGCTGTACCAAAAAATACCACGCGCACCTTTAAACAAATCAACCTGGATAAATCGATGCCCTGGGCTTTTTTCGACGGCTCTGCACAAGAAATAGGCTGTGGTGGAGGAGCGCTCCTTTATCTCAGCGATACCCATTTCTATAAAATTCAGATAAATCTGGGTCGTGGTACCAACAATTTTGCTTAATTATGTACAGCAAAGCATATCATCCACTTTGCCATACAGAAACATTGCAGCCATCTTCAGTTATTCGGAGATTCAAAAATTGTATGCAATTGGTTGATTGATACAGCACACTACCATACATACTCTCTGAGACACATTCTCCTAGAGATAAAAAGGCTGATAGCATCACTTGAATCCTTCAACTACAGCCACATATACAGGGAACAGAACACTGAGGCGGACCAGCTTTCCAAAGCAGCAACTCAAATTCTAAGGGAGGGCTGGCTAATCCAAGAGGAGATTGATGGATCATCCCATCAATACTACCACAGACCATTTCACGATATTCCATAGGTCTGGGCTTGGTCCCTCACATAATCTATGTTTTTTTGTAGTTTACATGATCAACTGTTATATTTATGTATAACATTTTTGTAGTTGTACCAGCAACTGCTGGGCTCTCTGCGCAGAGCTGGAATGTGAAAGTTCATTACAGGCATATTACAGCATTAGCTGTTAGGACTCCATACCAGACGATAACCGTTCCACAATCTCGAATGCAACTGCATCTGTAAAATGTAATTTCTCCATTAATAGAAGTTACGATATTTTCCTCATGGGAAAAAAGAAACTAGGGGGGAGAAACATTATTGTGTGGGTTTCATATAGAGCTTGATGTGTGAGAATTCTTGAGAAAAGGAAAAGTGTCCACGGGTTTCAAAAAAAGGTCCACAATTCCTATGCAAAAGAAATGGGCTAAGAGAAGAGAGTTATGTATGATAATATATGCCCCTATAAAGTGGACAATGTGTTTCATGGGCTGAATGAAGATAAGATTGAAAAGGAGAAATGAGCTAAAATAAGGTCAAGTGGCTACCAATTACAATGAGTAATAATTTCTAGTTTGAGTGTTCGTTGGAGCCTGCATACAACAAGTTGGGGCCTCCATCTAAGTGGGTGTCTAATTAAATCTTGGGAGTTGGTGCCTCTTACAAGTTGGTGTTTACATATATCCAAGGAACTGCATGTTGGCGCTTCCAATAAATACATGAAGATGATGCTTGCCACTTCTAGTAAGTTTTTCATGTGTCTACAAAATAACGGTGTTGGTTCCTCCTACTAGTGGGTGCTAGCAAAAACTAAAAGGGATTTGGTGTTTCTTGTGAGTGGTGGCTCAAAAACAATTTGATGTAATAGAGTAGGAGCTCATTTTTACATCAAACAAAAAACAAGCTTTGGTGGTTTTTCTCTCAGAATGTATTCTAGGTTAAACCTCTATGTCTCATGTGTTTTTTATCATCATGTGTATTCTTGTGTTTATTCAGATGGCTACCAGTATGATTTGTTAGTTGTTGCACACACATTGATTGCCATAGTCGAATGAGAACATGCAAATTGGCACAAAATTTTTAAATTAGCCTTAATATGGATTGAGCCCCCCTCTTAGTATTAATATTGTTCTCAACAATTGGTACAAGATCCAAGCTCTTTTAGGAACATCGTAATCACTCTAAGGTAGATCAAAGGGAATAATGGCTAATCCAAATTTTGTTACACCATAATTAGTCTTGTTTTTTAATGGAGCATAGTATGTACTCTGGAAGATTACAATGGAAGAATGTTTAATGGCTTTGTATGTTGAAGTATCGTTCTCCCTATTGAATGAGTAAGAGAGTAATAAAAATGGAGAATCCAAGGAAATCATCATAAAAGGGTTGTCTAAGTCATATGGTGATAAGGTAAGGCATTGTGCGGCAAAAAAGGAAATGTTGGACGTATTGTAATCTATGTATCAAGAAGATAGTAATGAGACTCAAGAGGAGGTTGATGAACCTTGTTTCTCAAAGAGTGAACTTAAATTTGTGAATTTTGTTAATACTGAAATGAAGAGAAATAAGAAGAAGAAGATGGAATCCGAGAGGAAAGATGATCAAAATATTAAAGGCCCTTCTTCTTATAAGGAAGTTGTTTCCCATCAGTCAAGAGTTAATGATGAAGAAAAATCATAAGAGAGGCTCTGCTGCCCAAAAGGTATGTTATTGTACTATGGTAAATGTAAAAATATAGGTCATTTATCCTCTATATTTTCATGTGAAGTTTATGAAGAGAGATAAAAATTCATCTAGTAGTGATGTTGACAAACCTAAATTAGAAGAAATAGAAAAATAAGGATCCTCTGAAGAAGAAGGGAGTATACATCGAGAATAGAATAGGAGTATCGCTAGGAGTGATGAAGATGGGATACTCCTCAGACTTGTGGAAAACACCATGGACACAGAGAAGAATTTATATCTTTGTGGTGGTTTAGCTAGCACCATGGACAATGAAGAAAAACACTTAGATGAAAGGATATATTATAGAAATAAGTTTATCTCTACTATAAAAGAGATGAAGAATATGCTAGACGATAATATCAAGGAAAATGATCAGTTGCATGAATGTGAGATTGAGAATGATAAGTTGAGAAACACAATTGTGTATTTAAATTCTCAAGAAGAAGTGGCTAGGAGGTTGAATGGGATGTTGACCAATCAATTAGTTGATATAGAATATCACTATGAGAGACTACAAAATGAAGTTATCTCATTGAAACATTACCTATAAAAGAAATGTAAAGAGTTTTCTCAATGTCAGAAGCTTGAGGAGAACAAAAATTATTTGAAAGAGGTGTTTCTTAAGCAGAGATTCCCTCTCACCGATGTTAGTTTTAGCTTGAAGAAAGAACTAGTCCTCAAGAAGGTAAAGGCTAAAGGGTCAACCACCCATGCAAGGGAAGTTGGAAAGTCCAACAATAAAAAGGTAAATGGGTTGTTGGACAATAGCAATAGAAAGGAAAGCAATGAGAGAAGAAAACACACTAATTGAATGATAAGAAGAAAAATCAAGGAGAGTAGTAGAAGAGATAAAACAAACAACAAGAAAGAATGCAAGGTAGCAATTAAACTTCCTTTGAAGGCACATGAAGAACCTTCAAAGGTACTTCCCCCTTAAGGAAAAATCCCTCAAAGAAAAGCTATCTTTAGTATTCAAAATCCTCTTTATGGTTATTATTTTTCCTTCAATAAATTTGGACATAAAGCCATGGATTGTAGATGGCATGCAAGAAAATAAAATGTGTTGGGTAAAGAAATGCCAAGAATACACAATGTGTGTAGGAGAAAACATGTTTTCCATGAGCAACGTTCTGATAGAAATGTTTCCAAGTATAGCAATCCTTTTTCTACATTCCTAAGTGTTATTGAATGCTACATTTTTGGAAATTTTGGGCAGTAGGGAGTGGATTCTAAATACAACAAAACATAGAAAGCTTCTCATATGATGCTACAAAATGAAGCAAGTTATCCAATGAGGATTAGAATAAATATAAGATAAAAGGATGTTGGTTTACCTCAAGTTCACTATTTAAACTAGGCATTTTGGTTAATTGAAGGAGAAATAATGAAGAAGTTGACTCTTCTTGAAAGAAAAATTAGATAGAAATTAAGAGGGATGATTCTCAAATTCATGTGGTGAAATCCTTTGTAAGTTCGAGCTATAATGAACACAATATTTAGGTAAAGAAAGGGAGAATAAGCCCAATTAATTTTCTCTTATAAAAAAAGCAAAGAGGCTACAAGAGGATTTGGGTAAAGAAAGAAGAAAATAAGGAGGAGTTTCCTCCAACCATCCACAACCAAGATAAATCCCAAACGTAGGAAAAGAAGAAGCTAGAGGGTAATGCCTCTATTTGGACTTGGCCAAAAAAGGTTCGGATGAAGAACGAGGACATTCTACTCAGGAGAATTATATCCTTTATTTCTCTTCATTAAAAAAGAATGGCCTAAAGAGAGTCTAAATAAGCCAGATGCAAGATATAAAAAAATAATAATCGAAATTACAGCTAAAATTTGGAGGTATGGTCAACTCCCCTTGTTGATTGGAGTAATGAATTTGTTTATTTCAAATGTATCAAAATTGAAAGTGAGATGAGAATGTAATCATCTTATTTTCAGAGGGAGTTCACACCAATGTATGCTATGATAAAAGGAAGAGTTGCAATAGAAATTGAAAATGACAAAAAAGCCACATCTAACTCATGTCTTTAGGATAATTCCCCATGTAGAAGTAAGCAAGACGATGGAGGAGATCAGAGAGAATTGGCTTAGGGGGAGATTCTTTATTAAACGGTGGCAGGTAATGATTTTTACCATAACGAAGAAAGAATATTGAGTAAATAAAAGGTTTGCATCTTTGGTGAAATACCCTTATTCATTTAATTTGAGTTTAATTTTACATAGTAGCCTTGTGTTCATGAAGCACAATTAGTACAAGCTTTGAATGTCCCTTATATTTGAATCGATACGCCTATGTTAGTTAGAGGGCTAAGTTCATATGGAGTAATATTTTTTTGTAAGTGAACCTTTCTTCATGAGGAGGAGTCATAATAGTCTTCTTGGTACAATATTCAATTTGTATCAATCTTTTTGTACAATTGGTATCATATAAGAAGTTATCCCTAGACATTGAAGCATGATCCCACAGGGACAAATATTTTAGAATGCACATGACGAGTAACCATAGTCTTAGAAGTAATAAAAACGATGAAGGGAAAGCTGAAGTGCATCATTATTGGCTGGTATTTGCATACAATAGTAATACCATGAGAAATTTTAATTACTATCACTTTCCTTTAAGTGATACAAAATTTGCATTAGTAGAAATAGTACTCAACTAGTTACCTAAATTATTAAGAATTAGAAATTCCTAGAAGAGGTAGTATATGTTCATGGATATGTCCAGTTCCTATAGTGAAAAGGTAGTTACAAGGAGATACAAATACATGTTTCTCCTAATGTTTGATTCTTGCAGATGTCCTTGTCTATGATGTTTGCAGATGAGCATGCATGATAGAATTCTAGTGTCACGTGATGAAGTTATTAGCCTTTGAAGAGAATATTTTAGAAGAATAATGCACATCAGTAGCTTGAACCTCATTCATTAATTAATAGAGGAGAAGAAGTAACTTGTAGCCCTTTTCCATTGCTGTCAAAAGGGGAGAGAAGCTTAGTGGGGTAGTTGTGATGGCCTATGCAGTGAATAAAAATCCATTGGTGGCTCATGCAAGGAGAAGTGAAAAAGTGACATGAGGATTTATCATCAATGTGTAAAGATGATCATGTGTTATGAGAAATATGAAAGGGGGAGATTGTTGGATAGATGGAATTGCTTCGATGGATACTAGAAACAAGTGTGTTGGTATTGATGTCAAAATCATTGTAGGAGATGTCTTCGAGAAATGGAATTGTCAAGACATGTGTTGGAATCAGTGTGAAGCATACTATAATTAAAGTTTGTGGCAAGAAACGCTAGCATTGTTGTGCATGGTGTGTTGAGCTCATGGATAGATTGTTGGACAATTGACATTGCCTAAATGGCTAGTGGAAATAAGTGTGATGGTATTTATGTCAAAATTCATGTTAGGATATGTGTTGGACATATGATAATGCCAGCAAGTGGGTTGGCATTGATGTCAACCAGACTAGAATTGAAGTTGGTGGAAACATATGTTGGTATTGGTGTGCATGGTGTGTTGACATTAGAGGGAGTTCCATGGTTGCTACTATCTCTAGTAGAGAACCATCATAGTAGTAAGCTTATTGAAGAAGTTCTAATACTATGACTATCATGGTTGGGAGTATTAAGCATTTGAGGCACTCATGGGGGAGTCTTATGGTTTCTACATTTACTCATAGAGAATCATCATAGTAGCAGGCTTAGTGGAGAAACCATAAAAATATGACTATTATGGTCATGAGCCTTAAAACTTGGAGGCATTTATGACCCATAATTTTATCTTAGATGCACTTAGTTATTAAATAATTAGATAAAGCTTTGAAAAATGTTTCCAATGATATGTGGAAGTCAATAAATGTTCACCGGGATCAAAAGTTATGGCTAGTCAAAGACAAGATCTCCAGGGTCAAATTTGCAACGTTTTGAAGCCTAGAATCTCGGAAGGCTTGGAAACCCATATCCTTATTTTAAAAAGATGTGGTATCATGAATAATTCCCAGAAAATGAGAAGCCAAGAAAATAGGAATCATCTATATTTATTTAAAAGGAATTTGGGATACCATTGAGCTAGGGTAGTAGGAATAGTGTCCGAAAGCATGGAAGCATAAATGCCTAGAGGTTCGGAAGCCCAAAATCTTGGAAGACTAGAACTACCATTAAAAGGTGATGTGGGAGAGCATGGATCCAGGTAAACAAGGTACAAAAATTGAGGAAGTGTCAATAGAAGTAACTCATAAGGGTGATTTTCAAGAAGGTAAAACCTCAAAAGAAATTTTGGTTCAGAGTTGGGCATTGCAATGAGGTCAAGAAGTAAGAGAATAGAGTGGCCATTGTCAGTGGGGCATATAAGTGGGCCAAGACAGAAGGCTGGAAGCTCAAAAGGTGCATGCAATTTCAATTCATAATAATTTATGAGCATGTGTGCATTTAGGCTCCAACTCAATAATTCATATATGTGTATTAGTGGCGAGGGGCGTACAAAAGTTATAAATGAAATTAATCCCCCATAGGCCAACAAATAATCTTAGTACCTAGAGGACCAGCTTTAGGTGACAACACCTAATCCTATGGTGGAAAAGGAGGTTTGGGGCCAACAAAGAAAGAGCTAAATGAAGTTCAATGGATGTGGTACCAGTGTTTGTTAAAAGACTTTTGGGGTTGTAGCGGATTGAATTAGTGTCACGTGTATGGTATGATGGGTCAGAAACTATATCGAGTGATTCCTCCATATTCATTTTTTATTCAAAATTACTTATTCACGAAATTTAGATCAGGAAGAACATTCATGGGATGTTTGGGTTGACAACAAGATCTGAAAATTGGTGGCATTGTCGACTATAAAGAAACAATGAGTTAAGGAAACAAGGGCAATGACACACAATAATAAATCAATGGAACCTATCTTGAAACATAGTTAGCCAATTTTGACATTTCTTACGTGCTAATGAAAAATTAAATGCAAAATATGGCTAAGTGAAAAAAGTTTGATCACAGTCGAAGAAATCGAAGATTAAATGTACAATCTAAACTCAAAGGACTCTAATGGAATGGTGCAGGTGCAATTTTCATATATTGAATGCTACAACAGGAAAGAAACTTAGATGAAAAAAATAAGTGGAGTGTCTATCTTGGGAATTTAGAATCCATAATTCTAGTACAAGCTAAACTCATTAGATCCATTTGAGTTCATATTTTGACTAGGAATTAATTCTTAGTATGAGAAACACTAAAGTTCTCATCCTCATGTTTAATGCAACAAAAATGTTTAAGAAACTTGATGCAATTGACAACATCGATGACCATATGTTTGAGTACACTCAGGCATTGTGATTGTCAAATTGATGGATGACAAAGATAACATCGATCAATGTGTTCTAGTGAAACAAAACCCAGGATTGCAATTAAGAATCTGTGAGGAAAGAAGCATTATTGTGTCAATTGTGTAGAGAGTTTGGTTTGTGAGCATTGGTGAGAAGAGGCCAAATGTTTCTAGTCTACAGAAAAAGGTGGTGAGTGCCTATGTAGAAGAATTAGGGTCGAGAGCAGAGATATATGTACGAGAATGTATGTTGCTACGAAGTGGACATAGTGTTGCTTGGGTTGAATGATGGGAAGCTTGCGGAGGATAACTCAGATGAAATCAGGAATAGTGGCTACCGATTAGAATCAACAGTAAGTTCCTTTTTAGTGTGGGTTGGAGCCTACAAATAGCGAGTTTGTGCTTACATTTGAGTGGGTGTCTGAGTGAAGCTTAGGGGTTTGTTCCTCCTGAAATTTGGTGCTTGCATAAATCCAAGGAGCTACAAGTTGGTACTTTCAATAAATCCATGAATTCGGTCAATGAGTTGGTGCTTCTGCTAAGCTAATAAGGTGTGTAGAAAAGAAGGAATTTGGTTCTTCCTACCAGTGGGTGCTAGAAAAATATCAAAGAGATTTGGTGCATCCTATGTGTGGCGGCTCACTGTAACAGTACAAAAATATAAATTGAATTCTTGATAGAAATATATGCTGACAAATAATTTGATATCTATATTACCTGCTAACAGAGTTTACTAGATGACAACAAGATTGTGGGGACGACTCTCCACCCAACCGTAGGCTCAATTGTGCAAGACAACTGGCCACCCCCGAGCCTCAATCAACTACTACTGCAATGCCCCTAAGCCTTGGTATACATTCTTCCAAGAGAATGGAAAATACAACCTCAGACTCATAGAACGTCTGAAAGAATAATCCCCCCTCATCTTCCTTGCCCTCTATTAAATAGAAGTCTCATGCCACTTTTTTTTTATTTCTTTCATTTTTGATAGTTTCCATTTCTTGTTTTATTTCCTTTTTGTTGATAGTTTCCTTATTCTTATCTAGAGTTTTAGTATGGTTATTTTTATTTTATTCTATTTTATTATTTATTGATTTCTTTGTATATATTTTTAATCTTATTATTTAATTGATTTATTTATTATTATTTATAATTTATTTTATTAATTATTATTTATTCATTATTTCTATTATTATTTATTATTTATTATTTATTTTTGTTATTTATTATTTATTGTTTATTATTAACGGGAGGGATATTACATACTCTCCCCCTTTAAGGAACGTCGTCCCGAAGTTATGTTGAATTATGTATTATTTATTATTTATTATTTTATTTACTTCCTGTTGCCAACACCCTCTGCTGAACTAGTATAACCAGCAGGCATCGAAAGTCCCCAACACCCCGGGAAATCTCAAGGGATCTCTGTCCTTTTTCCCACTTTTGGCACCAGGCTAAGCCTGACCCGGTCTTTATCGTAGTCCAAGGCTGGCCCCAAGGCTCGCGCCTAACTCAGACCTCATCTGCCCCAAGGCAGGCATCCGATCCGGTACTCAATGACCTCGGGCATCTCGCAAGGCTGGCCCACTCCAGCAGTAGTAGTTGATTGAGGCTCGGGGGTGGCCAGTTGTCTTGCACAATTGAGCCTACGGTTGGGTGGAGAGTCATCCCCACAATCTTGTTGTCATCTAGTAAACTCTGTTAGCAGTTAATATAGATATCAAATTATTTGTCAGCGTATATTTCTATCAAGAATTCAATTTATATTTTTGTACTGTTACATATGGTATCAGAGCTTTGGCTCAAACCTTAGGGCCTATGGGCATCTTAGAGAAAAAAATTATTTGTTAGAATTTTTGACTTGACTTGTTTTGAAAAACGAGATGGGTGAGCTTCTCAGAAAATTTTACTCAAATTGTTTCTGTCAAAATCATTTTTATTTCCTCATGATAAGAAGCTCTATTTCACGCCTGTCTGATTGGTCTGGACTGTTACAATGCGTTGTGGAGTTTGCAGTGCAATTTGGACCAAGAGATAATACCTCTCTGCAAACTGTCGACGTTCTATCTGTGCTATTCATCTACTGGATTATCGATTTCTTTTGAAGCCGTCAACATTTCTGAATAGTTTAAGCAGAAAGCTCTCCTTAATGAATAAACCTCAACTAAGATCCTTTTAGATTGTCTTGCAAGATGCGCATGCCTCCTTGGCTAATGAAGGTCCTCAGGTCCAACAAATTCAGGCCATTCAAAAAGAGTCTTTTCCATTCATAAATGTTTCCTTCTCGCGACAATTTCATCATATCGCATAGATTTCATTATTTGATTTGTTCGTCAACATTATACTTTATATTTTATTAACTTTTACCTGCCTTTGCTAAGATTTCAGTGCAGCTTTATTTTGCTCCAAATTGACACGGCGGAATTTGCATTGATCAAATTTATAGATTTTCTTAGGTTGCGGATATCTCCGAACTTGTTTGTTTGTGCTATTATTGGTCATTTCATTGTTATTCTTTACCGGTTCCTGCTCAAATTTTGATCGATGATCAAAATTCATCCGGAGACTCGAGTTTATACTGGCTAATTCAGTCAATAAAATTATGCCCTGAACTTTACCTGCAGGATGTTCAAAATTCACGCGATAAATTTAAAGCTTTCAGCCGGCCTTCACTCTTTATTTTGCAATGTATTTCTTTTGAAAACCCTACCATTTTTTCATTGATATCCCTTGCGTTCAATTTTGTATAATATCTTAGGGTTTCAACCGTAACAATTTCCACAACACAGGAATTTTCAACTTTAAATCTACTTTAATACATACAGAGCAGATCTTTAGTTTAGAGCTTCAACCAAGCATTCCCATGTTCATATTTTGCTTTAGCATTTCTGGGTATATTTTAAATTGAGTGTTTTTGGCTTAAAGTAGGCATCTTGAAGCCCTGATTCCGGTAGTGGTTATTGTAAGCAGAAAACAGCTCAACCTATTGGGACTTTTATTCTATAAAATTGAGCCGTGGTCAACTCATTCATATTCTAACAATTGTTTCGTAGGTACAGATAGCTATTAATAGATTTCGAATTCTATCACTTTATACAGGTAAAGCTGTGGAAATCCAAGTTTGCGTGAGTCTGTGTACAAATTTTTATTTTTGATTAGGAAACGAATATTATCATCTTTTTCCATTTGGAATATATGTTGACTGAACCATTGTATGCCTGAATCCATAAACTGTTAGCACGGATCCATATTTACTCCAGTTTCTATTGGGCACCGGGAGTGACATAAAAGAAACCACTTAATTGCTTAAATTTGGTCTTTAATTCTGGGTACTGGTTATTTTATTTTTTTTATCAATCCCCTCGTTTTTAACGCAATTCTATATAACTTATTTATCTCTTTTTAAAACCGTGTTATATTTTTTATCAAGGAGTTTTTTTTTTTTTTAATCAATGACAACTTAATCAGTTGGACAAATTATTTTTATCGCTTTCACATAATCTCTTGGAACTTGTATAAGGGATTTAGCATAATTTCATAATATTAAGAATCATCGCCTCAGACGCTCGGCCGGCTAAAACGACATGCTTTCGGGGAGTTACGTTAAAAACCATCCGGATGATTTTTCTGCTTATATAACCTTTAAAAGCATATTTTATGACACTTTTGATCTATGATAGAACACTTTGTTCATGTCTCAATCGTCACCTTTAAGGTTATGAAGGAAAAATTGCAAATATATTAAAAAAAATAAAAATTCCGAGCATATTGCCAATTGAACGACATGTCATGGACAAAATCGTACCTTAATTTATTATAAACAAATATATTAAAAAATAAATACAAAAGCCATAATTGTTTTAATTTCGGGCTTTGGATCCTTTGTTGAAATTAGATATTTCTTTTTTTGTGTTTAAGGAATCGAATACAAAATTTTGGAAAGTTAATTTAAAATCATTAGAGATGCTAAATCCATAAAGATAGGGATTTGAGAAAAAAAAAAAAATCCCTTCTCAAAATTTATAACGTTGAGTGACTCGGGAAATTTATATTTTTATATAAAATAAAAATGATTTCCAAAATTATCATATTCATAAAAACAATCTCGATTAAGGAAAATAGTATTTTATAACAAAAATCAAGCTTTTGAGTCAATTCAAGGAATTAAAATCCTAATAAAATAAGGAGATTTAAATTAACTTAAAATTTGCCAAATATAAAAAATGTTTCCAAAAATCAAATGATGAATAGGTCAACGAAAAACAAAGCGGTATCATGTAATAGATTCTCTCATCAAGTCTCGCTTGGTATCTTGGTGTCTAGTCAGAAAATTTGTTCCCAAATACTTCTGTGATTAATTTGAGATTATGTTGACGCATCTAAATAATGGTTTTATTTTAATTCTGTTACATATTAGTGTTGTAATCATTTTAATTCATGTGAACTATGCCATGAGGCGTGATGGGCTTCCAATGCTATTAATTTATCTTGCATGCTTATCCGGTAATCATTTTTTTTTTTTTTTGAGAGTATAGTTTTTGAGTTTTGCGTCTGTAACTGATTATATAATTTAGGGATAGATCACTATGCTTAGAATCACTTACAGATACTGTACTCACAATCTGGAAGTATATCTTATTTAAGGCCATATTGATCTTAGGAGATGGAGTCCATAAAGAAATCAGATCACTTTAAGATTGCCCTAAAGCATGAGCGTGAGATCATTTGAGTGTAGCCACTATGAATCGTATATCAGATCGTTGCAACCATGAGAGATATCTGATTAAAGTCCTGTAATTTATGTGCAAGCTAGGTAGATATCACTTCTATTAAATCAGCTAAGACATGGTGATGTTAAGAAATTGTGCATGTTATGTGTGAGGACCTCATGAGCAGGAAGTAGAAATACAGGCTGCTGATCACAATCGAACTCTTCTGCTCAATGTCACAATGATATACATTCTATTGAATATTCGAGGAATGAAAATTGAAGCTGTAAAAACCCTTTATCGATGGCAAAATCCCTCCCCAGTATTTTGTCAAGTTGCAATATGCATTATCGTCATGACTATCAATACTTGTTCATCCTATTGTTCAGTTACTCTTGGAATCATGTTTGGGTTGCAAATATAAAAGGGTGGTTTAGTAAAAACCTCTAAAGAATTTTACAATCTGTTTTCCTGTCAACTCTAGGTTTTGATTCTCAATGACTTAATAACTATCTTATATCGATAAAATTCCTCTTCAACCACAATATGAGCAGTTTTTCTAATATATATATCTTCATAGGATAACCTCTGCAGTCTCTCATGTTTGGGCAGATGGGAACTTTTCTTTTCATTGGATTCCATTTCGAGTAAATGTTGGCATGGTCCAACTTATCCCTTTTTCTGTCCATTCAATGTAGTTCCGGTGGTTTATTTAAGGACCTATTGATTGATACCTTTAGAATATTGAATTGATTGGCTGTTACCTTTTCAATGATTAATATACGGCCTTTGCAGTGCTGATATATACACATATATAGCCTCCCATCACAACGTTGTTTTAATACGACTTTTAGCCACCGTCGCTTTGAATATGATATTCATTGCATAATTTTATATAATGTTTGACATATTATCTTCACAGAAATCTGCTTGCACTCATTTATAATGCTATCATAGTATAATATGCAGCTCTGACAATTAGAAAATAGGTCCTCACACCATAACAGTTTGACCAGTCGATTATATTTACTTTATATCGATCCACATTCAATTTAGCTTTAGTATCAATGATTATCACAGAAGCTCTTGGCCTCGTAATCGGTTTACTTTTAAAAGGTTGCAAGGGTTTTAATGAATTTCCAGGCTATTCACTTTTAGTAAAGTTTGTTGAGGACTCTTATAGCATTGTTCTCCCTTTGAAGTTTTAATGATTTTTATTCGATAGTGATCGATACTTGGATCATGAGAGTTATAGTTGTTTTGAATGGTTGGAATTTGTCTTTTCCTAGATTTTTACCATTGTCCTGCAGAAATTGGATTGATTTATGGACTCGATTTCTGTCATTGATATTTTTTTTTGGTGATACTATCATACAAAGTATTTGTTTGGAGGTTATGGTGGTCAATACTCATTTAAATTGCCTTCATCACCGTAGACATCACGCTGACTTCCCTGCCACTAGCATACTTGGTAATGTTCTTGAAAGGAAGAATTGTTGCCTTTCCTTTGTGTAATTAATCTGTTGCGAGAAATTCATTATACAAATAACTTGAAAAGGCGTTTTTCGGTGTCACCCGATTGGCCTTACGCACATCACTCACCAGTTTAGCCTAACTTATATGAAGAACCTTGAAGGCGATCTTGCTCTCTCATACAATTCTAACTGAAACAACTTGTTTGCCATATCGTCTGATGCAATTATTTGGAGTGCTATACGACTTTGAAAACCAATTTACCCAATTAGTGCTCGACATACATCCTCAACTTTGCATTATCAGCTGATCCATCAAGCAAACTGTATAATGAACTCATGAATTTTGCATACAAATTAGGAGGTGTTTTGGTTTTAAAATTTGAAGGAGATGTTCTTCTTAGGATGGTTGCCTGAATTGATTTATTTTATGCTAATATTTTCATAGTCTAAAATATATTCTAATGGGTGGTTTAGTGATTTATGGGTAACTACTGAAGAATCCAAATGACTGGCGCTTTATTTAGGAATCACTACTTTTCTTTGTCGACTATACAAAATTCTCAAGAAGAGAAAAAGGTAAAATAATATATTGGTTGACTTGAAGCAAATGATTTCCTTGATCTTTGATTACTCTATATCCATTGATGTTTAGTTTCTACATCTGCTCACTCGTAACTAGCATAAGAAAGTTGTGTTTATATGGATAATTAATGCACTAAATAAGGTAAATATTGTGCTATTGCATTGTTTTATTAACAATGATAAGGAAAAATCATGAGATGCAATTAAAAGTATGAAATAATCGATCAACTTTTGTTAAACTCTCTATAAAAAAAGCCAATTTTCATAAATAACGTAGGAAAATATTGAAATTCCCTTAGTAGATGTATCATTGATGAATTATGTAATTGGATATGTCAAAGTATTGGGAGTGAAACAATGTTTTATAGAACGTTGGTAAGGCTAGTAATAGCTTAATTAAAGGTTAAGGCTCTAGATGTTCAAACTTGCAAATAAATAGACTACACCAGAATTGTAGCATACAAATTGTGTGATGAGCTAATTAGGAGTGCTTACTTAGCTAAGACAGTTACCTTTATGAACAATCTAAATCATGTTTTATTGTTTAAACTTTATGATGCATCCAAATCGTACACTATGATTTTAGTTTAGTTAATTGTTATGATGTTGAGTATAATGTTACATGAGGTTTAGTGATATAATCGTAGGAGGATATGACCTCTCTACACTACTATACAACTGCTTTGTGTAACAACTAATAAAGTTGAATAATAAAGAAGATCATTTCAATGGCCTAAAGGGTATGATAACGTTAGATTAAAGAAGAGAATCCATAATAAAAATGAGAAATTCAAGGAAGATAAGTTATTATATTGGAAGAGTAGTAGCAACATTTCAAGTGTAACATGTTTTAAATTGAGACTAAGGGAAAAATAAATGGTATCTATGAATATATGGTAGGAGGAAGTAAAGCATGTTTATGTCAAGAAGAAAATTCTCTTAATGATATTAATGATTGAACCGAGCAACATGATTAGTAAGGTCAAAGTGATGGCCTATATAAGTGTCATTATAGGAAGTTCTAAGCACTTGTAATCAGTGAGAAATGACAAATGATAAACTAGGAAAATGTTCCGAGGCTGATAATTGTTTAACTTTTTGAAAAAGAAATACATGATGTAGACTAATGAGAAAACATTGAGCATGAAGTGTAGGAAGAAATATTGTTGGAAATATAGTTGGAAATTCTATAATGAGACTTTGATAAGGATTACATATAAATTGGCAAAAGAATTCAGATTCAACTAATAAAGGGTGCAATTGAATAAATTTCACTCACGAGGGGATTGATCATATATTGTTACCTCATACAAAACAACTTATTAGTGCACGTCATTAGTATTGAAAGAAGTTATGGTCAAAATACAATGGGCATACCAAATCATTCATAGATGATAATGATGGTAGTAGTTCCAATCATTTCAAAGTCTCAACTGAATAATTAATGAGTGAAAATTAAAGTGGAAGAATCCCTATTCCAACTTGAACATGGGTGAATCTACGATAACAGAGATCAAGTGGAAACTTGATGAGAAAACCAAATATTTTTAGGATAAACAATGAAAATTATGCAACTAATGAATAAATTATGAGGAGGCAACAGGCCCTCATGCACGTAGATTAAGCATAAAATAAGACTTAAATAGGGATGACCTCTTGTATGTGCGCTATTTGGTTAAGAAAAATATGTATAGTGATCATGGAATTTTAACTTGATATTGATGATTTAAATGATTATACAAATGGTAATATCTTAACAATGAATTTCACCAGAATTTGCTTGGGAAAGGAAGAAATATGACGAGAGATTAAGACTCAAGATAATGAGGCTCATGTGAAATTTAACAATGTATTTAGATAATTATACCTATGGTGTAAATGGTCAACTTCTTAGTTGAAAGAAGTGGAAATGATTATTGAAAAAAAACTAATTGGCGTCTTGATGAAAACATCACACTAATAACATTGATGAGATAACATAAATCCTAGATGGATGTTGAATAATCTTAGTTCATAGTTGAATGTTTATGAAATTCATTTTTCTAATGAATCATGATAAGAATGCTTATAGAGTATTATTCTATATTTGATAAGTATTGAGATGTTTCTCATATTGATGATGTTTCATAATATGATGGTATGAGGGTGATCATGCCCACGTGGTTCATATTTATATACTGGTTACAATAGTGATGATGTATACATATGATGAGGCATTATGATTGACATATTCATTTACTACGTGATGATAGGTATTTAATGTTGAAAACTCATGATGGATATGATATACATAACATGGCCTAGGAATTATGATGCTATAATATGAGGTTTATTGACATGTGGTTCATTTATTATGTGAAGTCATGATATATTTTATTGCAAATATGTTGATGTTATAACTTATGATGGTATTTCATGAGGTGAAGTAGGCGATACTTCCATAAAAATTTATGACATGCATGAGCATGTGGTTTGTTATTATTCATAATATTATGATTAACAAGGATGAATGTTCTCATGATGACATGCAAGACTTGGCATGTGGATTATTTTTTTATGATACTATGATGGTATAGCTAATCCATTGGTTGCATGTTGAGGTGTGATGATTGACAGGACTCCACAAATGGGCCAAGAGGGCCTGTTTATTTGATGATATGGTTAATGCATTGGATGCATGTGGAGATGTGAGGATTCACAGGACTCCACAAATGGGTCGAGAGGGCCGGTTTATTTGATGATCTCGTGTGAGCCCATATGCACGAGGGAGAATAAGTAACACCATATGGGCTGGGGACAAACTCAATCAACACTGCATATGCCAGTGGTTCCTTTGCCTTGTGTATAGCTCTTGATGGATAGCTCTTGAAGAGCTATGAGACCATCTTGAGGAGGCCAAGTGCCTGATGTTCCAGGCTTGGTGCCTAGTATTGGATTGGGATGCTGAAGTCTGGAAGGGTTGTATAAGACTTCGATGCCTGGGGCTGTGCGCCTTAGTAGTTGTGGAGGGAGTGGGCCAGCCTTGCGAGATGCCCGAGGTCATTGAGTACCGGATCGGATGTCTGCCTTGGGGCAGATGAGGTCTGAGTCAGGCGCGAGCCTTGGGGCCAACCTTGGACTAGGATACAGACCGGGTCAGGCTTAGCCTAGTGCCGAAAGTGGGAAAAAGGACAGAGATCCCTTGAGATTTCCCGGGGTGTTGGGGACTTTCGATGCCTGCTGGTTATACTAGTTCAGCAGAGGGTGTTGGCAACAGGAAGTAAATAAAATAATAAATAATAAATAATAATAAATAATAAATAATACATAATTCAACATAACTTCGGGACGAAGTTCCTTAAAGGGGGAGAGTATGTAATATCCCTCCCCTTAATAATAAATAATAAATAATAAATAACAAAAATAAATAATAAATAATAAATAATAATAGAAATAATGAATAAATAATAATTAATAAAATAAATTATAAATAATAATAAATAAATCAATTAAATAATAAGATTAAAAATATATACAAAGAAATCAATAAATAATAAAATAGAATAAAATAAAAATAACCATACTAAAACTCTAGATAAGAATAAGGAAACTATCAACAAAAAGGAAATAAAACAAGAAATGGAAACTATCAAAAAGGAAAGAAATCAAAAGAAAGTGGCATGAGACTTCTATTTAATAGAGGGCAAGGAAGATGAGGGGGGATTATTATTTCAGACGTTCTATGAGTCTGAGGTTGTATCTTACATTCTCTTGGAAGAATGTATACCAAGGCTTAGGGGCACTGGCAGTAGTAGTTGATTGAGGCTCGGGGGTGGCCAGTTGTCTTGCACAATTGAGCCTACGGTTGGGTGGAGAGTCGTCCCCACAATCTTGTTGTCATCTGGTAAACTCTGTTAACAGGTAATATAGATATCAGATTATTTGTCAGCATATATTTCTATCAAGAATTCAATTTATATTTTTGTACTGTTACACTCACAAATTTTTTTTATGTAATAGAGTAGGAGCTCATTTTTACATCAAATGACAAATATGCTTTGTTGGGTTTTCTCCCTAAACGTTTGCCACATTAAAGCTTTGTGTCTCATATTTTCGTTGCTCATGATGTGAATTCTTGCGTTACTTCATATGGTTGCTAGTACAATAATTTAATGGTTTCATATGCAGTGATTTCCATGTTTAAATGAGAAACTATAGATTGTCATAAAATGTTTAAAATAGCCTTAATAACGATTCACCCCCCTCTCAATATTAACATTGTTTCCAACATAAGAACTGATACATCTCCTCAAATCCAAAGGAAACATTCTCTAGTAACATAGAAGCATTTAAACTCTTATTTATGTATTTTTACCCACCCAAAAAACCTTACTTTATATGAAAATGATTTATCATGACATTAGACTCTATCTTCTAGTTAGCTCCTCATTGTCCAAATGCAAAGGAAAGACCACACATTTTGTCAAAGAAGGTCTTGAAGGTCATGTGAAATGGGCTCTATCATAGGCAAAAGGTTAAAAAGACACAAATCATAGAGCATTGTTCCTAGGATAAATGGCCAAATATGGTTTCAGATGAAGAGGGTCACTCATTTGGCATGGTTGAATGAAAATGTGGCTTCTTTTGTAGCTGCATATTGGATATATATAAGAACTAAAGAGGTCGATCATGGATGTCTATGAATAAAATGCAAGAAAATTTCTTGTGGATTAAGGGGATAATAGCCACATCTTAAACCATTGTATACTGATCACCAAAACCATAGCAAACTGAACGTTAAAAGACTACAACCCAAAAATCGCCTCCATTTACTCAATGGCTTTGTTATTAGAAAATAATTTGATGAACAAATCAATATAAATAATTATAAATTATAAAATCATATATGGAATGTGAAACTATTTTTCGAAATTAAATAAAAACGAAGGAGAATCAATTGGCAAACCAATTGTTAAATTCACTAATTGGGTAGGTATTGTAAAACACATGAGATTTTATAATTCCAACATCATACATGTGTGTAATTTGAGACTAAATGTCTTCTTACATATGGAAAAATTAACACTTTGAAATAATGGAAAACCAATAAACAAGTTCGAGGGATTTATGTGTTAAAACTAGGTTCAATATTTCACAAGCCGACAGGCCATTAATTTATCTATCGATGCTTAAATATATAAACCCACTCTCTTCATTCAATGGGATCCAAGTGAAATAATGGGGACACAAAGAAGAAAGGTTGTGGAACCCAACACGCGCATGGAACTTAACACCAAGATATCACAATTTTAGGGACAATTATACTTCAGGGGAATATTCCTAGAATATTCCATAAAATATTCCTTATGCAAAGTCTTTGAAGAATACTTTAGATTCCCTAGTTGGAAAATTTTAACGATGTCAAAAATATGTCAAGTTTGTACTCACGTGAATCAAAATTTCACTAGGAGTCTTATGGTGCAGACAATTGTTTGTCCTTAGTAGCCAATTTTCCAAGGGTGGAACATTGACATAGGAATATACAAGGAATATTTTAGACTCGCTCAAGGCCCAAATTTCATATTTTTAGAACATGGTCAACTAATACTCAAATTTCACAAATTTTCACGAGGAACACAATGGCATAACTCATCTCTTCATTTGGGCAACTAATTTCTAGTCCATTGTCAAATTGGGAGTTATATTGATGCATCACTTTTCTTGATTTTAGGTTGGTGGAAGGATGGATGTATGTTGTAGGTGTTGGTGATATTTGTATGTTTCTCTAGGACAACAAATATAAATTCTTGGAGGAAATTCATAATTTTAGTTGTTGCATGAAAATCAAGATGGTGCAGTGATTAAAAAGGGCGATATTGACATTTTGCTAGAAAATAGTGATGTTTACAGCCACAGGTCTCACAATTTCAAGGCGATTATGATGAAACAGGGTATGTCTTTAATCTAGTCAACAGATTTAGTAGGACCAATTTATGCCACTTATATGTGAGAGTCTATTTATGACACTTTTGGTGAGGGATCATTCTTTTATCATGTTGAAGGATAATGCCTCATGAGTGAGATTTATTTGTAAAAGAACATATTTTGGGAGAGATATTCCACTCCAGGTAAGGAATTCATTCTTGTATTGATAGAGATTTCATTATGCACTCATTTTCATGTAGACACTAAGGAAACAGCCTCCCGACTGTTAACCCATTTCCTAGAGATGTTGTCAACATTGAATGAACTATGCTTTCAAGTTATGATTTTTGTATTATCTTATGATCTCCTATATGTTTTCTCTCCTTTAATTATTTTTCACATATGGCTTTTCATACTCTTTTGTATGTAATTTTCAATACATCATAAAACACTAGATCTTGGTTAAATTTGGTAACTGGGAGAATTCAGATCAAGTTTTTCATCAGAGCGGTTTTATTACTAATGTGAATTGTGAGTGTGAATGATAACTAAAGATTTAACATGCAACAAGAAGGAAAATGAACATGAAAAGATATCTCTATGTAGCATTCTGCAGGATGGAAAATGTGGTAGATACATTGTTTGCATATTCTGATAATAATGTGGAAAAATAGGAATAGGAGAAAGAGAGAGTAGAGGAAGATCATCCATCTTCATCTTCAAGTGAATATTCTTATTATTTGTCATCTTCTCATCATTCAAATTAAGATAGCAACCAAAGCCTTTAAGCAAATAATGTTTAATTGATGAGACATCCAGAAGGAGGGGAGAGACAAAGATTTTAGCTTTAACTATGAGCCATGAAAGAGGCATTAAAAAAGTTGAAAAGAAATGAAGGCCTAGTGAGCTCATCATCACCATCTTTAGAATCAACAACTATGGTAAACAATGTTGGTAATTATTCACTCTCATTTTCACATGATAATGATGACTTGGGTTCCTTGAAAAAGAACACTATAAACAAAGAATCCAATCCATTTCCAAAACCATCAGGGAAGGAGGATAATGATATCACATCACAATCTTCCTATGATAGTGAGCATTGCAGAGGAAGAGCTAAGAAAATACTTCTTGCTAGGATTGAACTGGAGACCACCAAGCAAGGTATACATATTCTTAGGATTTTAATGTTCTATTTTATTACAAGAAAATTGGTAATGATGAATAAAACTTAAGGAATGCAAAAATATGTAATCATTTTGGTTTGAATAACCATGTTGTTACCAAGTGTTGGAAAATAATGGAAAACATGAAGATGCAAAGATATGAATACCCTTCTCCACATTAGGATAGGAAGAAGGTTAGGAAATTCTGGAGGAATCTACTTTTTCTCATCCATCGCAACAAGGGTGTTCATCCAAGAGACATATATTTTAATTCCTCTTCAGGATGAATTCCTTAATATTCTCTTAAATGTATACTACTAGATGGTAAGATTCCATGATGGAGAGTGAATTTCTTTAGTTGTTCCTCCAATAGAGCTTGTTTGATTCTTGGGAGGAAGGGATAGATCATATTTATATATCATTCAAAAAGAAGACCCACTTATCTTCCTTACGTTGAGGGCATGAATGTTTTTGAGATGGCCTATTACACTAGAGGAGGTTAGATTGAAAAGGATCATAATAGTTTTCTATCTTGGTCCTTTTCTTGGCTCACAGATTTAGTTTTATATTTTAAAAATCATTTTTCTTAGAGATATTTGAAAGAAAAAAAGAGATGTTTTTATTGTGGATCTTCTAAAAATAATGTTGTTGTGTAAGGTGCATTCCCTTTTCTTCCAAGGTCCCCGTAAAAGATCATTTTCTATTGAAGTTCAATATGATTAGGAGACATGTGAGGCTATTTCTACCATACTTATGAGTCTATACTTTATTCCATAGTGAAGATACTCCCCAACCCATATGCACCATATTTTTTATCCTAAGGGTATTAGGTTCACAATGTCCTAGTCCTCTATGAAGCCTGGGAAAATAGAATCTATGCCAAGCAACCAAATCCCATTTAAGTTCCTTACTTTATTCCCCCTCCAAGAAGCGAAATTGAATGGTTCTAATAATGGAAAAAATAAAAACCAGGGACATTGACAGTAAGAGGACATAAAATGGTAAAGTTTTAATGATTGTTTTGAATAATATGATATAGCCTACTATGATAAGAGAATTAAGTCTAACTTGAAAACTAGGTCTCTATTTTGGTGATAAAATTCTTCCATGGCTTTAGTTTTAAAGTGTTGGCTACCAAAGTTACTCCTAGGTATTTCAAAGGGACCTTGCCTCATTAATAGCGTAAAACCTAGCAATATGTATATGAACTAGAAACATAGTATTAAAGAACAAAAATTTGATATTTTTCCTAGTTTATTTTGATACTTGATCTAGATGAGAAGTATTCCAAAACTTTCTCATTGTCTTTGGATCCATACATCATTGGGGTTCCTATGCACATTGTGTCATATAAATATTTCCAATGAGATATGGTAAGGACATCTCCCTAAATTTGTATACCTCTCATGTTGTTCTCTTAGAGAACCACCTTGATGGCTCTATTAACTCCTTTAGCCACTATAATAAACTAAAAATGAAATAGAGGGTCTCCTTACCTTATAATGTTGGAACATGAGAAAGTGCTGGTAAGGATTTGATTGAGAAAAATGGAAAGGAAAATGAAATATATTTAAGCTAGGACCCAATCAATGCATTCATTGGAAAAGATAAAAAAAATGATAAAAACTTGAAGAGGAATGAACAATTTAGTCTTTCCAAATATTTTGATAAATACAATTTAATAAGAATATATGATTTCTTAGAGACTTAGATATTCTTTTTTTTGTATATGTTTTCAACAATTCATACTATAAATATCATAATTTTATTGTATCAAATTGGTATACAATTTCATTTAACCTTTTTAATTCTAAAATTGTTTATGAAAAAAAAATTAGAATAGTTTAAACTCAACACGATTTCGATATTAATTGAAAATTTAGAATAATTAATATCATTTTATTGATATCCCAAAATCCTAATATAATATAATCCAAGTCTCATGTTCTAAACAATAGAACAAACAATGATCTATGGGTTGGAGAGAAATGTCATGTGTAAATTGGAAACATGAAGATTTCTTGGATCTATGCTTGTTATTAATTTTAAAGACATTACCATGATTTCACCTTTCTCGAATTGTATTGATTGATCCTCCTTAGTTGGCTCTCTGAAATATCGGATTGAGTACTATTGCTTGACCCTCAGCACATATTCGATCTGTAGCACCTCACACTCCTTATTGCCATAGTCCCCTCAGTTCTTGTTGATTGGATATCATATTTTGCGGTATGTTATACGCAATTCTATACCAATTTGATACCATAAAGTTGTGATATTTATAGTATGAGTTGATACATCCATATACTAAAAATTTGTAACCCTACAAACTTAATTGACCTTTTCTCTAGTGAATGAATTAAAAATGGATTTTTAGTGCTTATATAGGTTGGTATGCACACTCATAGTAAAGAGTATGTGGGAAGCGTGGGAGACTTGCACACACTTTCTCCCACACTCCTAATTCAGATATTTGTTTTTCAAAATTCACTTGACTACTTAAAGTGAAACATTGTTTTATCGACTCAACAATTAAGTGCAATCCTTCTAGAGAAGGAGAGTTTTTCTATTGAATCCCACATCAAATCTATCATTTTTTATCCACTTAAAAGTGTACTAGTTTCAAATCAAGTAAATACCTCTAAATAGAGGTATAGTTTGAGAATTCCATGAGTGTTTCCATATAGAAACAATTTAATTGGTTCACTATAAAGTTTAGAAATTCTAGTGAATCTTGCCATCTAGAAACAATTTAATGGTTTTGTTAAAAACATGTTTGTGACCAACAAACTTCCAAGAAAGATGAAATCATGATAATTCCTTCAAAACTAAAAAAAATATGTATCCCACAAACTTCCTTCTTTGCACCTTAGACTTCATACTTCTTGCCAACCCATACATTGTCATTCTTTATATAATTCATCACATGATACTCATATTATATTGTATTAGGATTCCACAATATGAATATAATTATAACCATTCTTCTAAATTTTAAGTTAATAACCCAATCATATTGCATTTAAACCATTCTAATTTCTGTTGGTACACATATTTACAACTAAAAATTCTAGATGCAATTGTATACCAATTTGATACCATAAAATTATGATATTCATAGTATGATTTGTTACATCAATACGTTGAAAAAGTGTAACGCTAAAATATGCATTCACTTACTCAATAATGAATAAATCAAAATGATATTTTTGGTGCTTACGTATATTGGCATGCACAATCATAGTATAAAAGGAATTTGGTTGAACATAATGTGATCAAACGTTTGTTTTCTTGCTACTTCAATTACAAGGATTGGATAGAAAACGAGCCTGGTAAGTTTTAGGATCTGACACTGATTCTAAGCCAAAAAATTGTCGAAAGGGTGGTTAGTAATATGGTAGAATGCATTTTGTGTACAGAATGCGAAGGTTGGAGGTGAACATATGTGTGATTAACAACACAAACAAACCTCCGCACTCTCCAATGTTCTCTTGATCTTGAACTATGTTATTCACGAAAGCAGAATAGACGTTGTTATAACAAGGAGCCACTGCCGTGGCGGTAGTCCCTGCCGAGGTCTGCAAGGACAACACAAATGGATTGTATACTATCTGATTTGAAATGGGATTTGAAATGGAACTGAAATAGTTCACCTAGAGCTGTCAAATCCGGTGATGTGCGGAATTTGATATGCAATTGGGTTTTATTCGAAACCTATGGATTTTGTTTTAGTTAGACCTACTGATTAGCTGAAACAGAGCTTATGAAGGGTGCAATTTTTCCTTTTCCTTTTGCTTTTGTGGTCACAGATTGTATTTCCATTAACTTATTTACATGGTGTTAGCGTAGGGTTGCTTATTGAAAAGACGAAAACATAGGTAAAATAATACCAAATACAACACAAACCTATTGTCATGTAAATTGTTTGTCTATTGTCATGTAAATTGTTGTATTACAGTAATATGCAATGTAAAAAAACACAAAGAACATGTTAAAATGTAAAAATATTTTGCTAAAACTCATTGCTATCATCTTCCAATCATCCAATATTAATTTATTCTGAATTAAATTAAATACAGGACAGAAACAGAAACAATTCAAGCCATGTAAAAAACTAAAAATTCTTTTATTGTAAATGTTGAAAAAAAAAAGATGTAACATAGCATCCACAAGTAGTGTAGACTTTAAGTGTTACATTATTATTTCTTATAACATATTAGTAGAATAATTGAATACATATATATATATATATATATATATATATATAAGTAATATCAAATTTCAAATACAATTATGTAATGATGCATAACATAAATACTAAAATTTATTAACATTTTATAATAAAAAAATAAAAATAAATTAGTTAAGACAATTATTTGGTAAAATTGAATACACATTTTCACTCGGAAATTTAATTAATTCATAAAAAATAATAAAATTTATTAAAAATTTATAATAATAAAATAAAATAAACTGGTTAAGACAATTATGTGGTAGAATTAAATAGACATTTTCACTCCAATCCAAACAACAAATATTACTAAAGTGAAAATACTAAAACATGGTCTTACTTTTCTCATCTACTTTTCTATTCATTCATTAACTTTATATACCTATGACACTTACTTTAAGACAAACTAACTAATAAGTAATCAGTAACATAATTGTGTTGCCAACTTGAGACAGAACTCTCATTATATTATTATATACTTGCATATATTATATTATATATACTTGCCCCATTGGCACAGTTATATATACAACACGCGGCACCATAAGCTCTATCCCATTTTCACTGAGGTAGGGAATTTCAATGTTTTAAGCCGAAGTGAATTTGAAAGATGGAGATTACAATCTTGAACCATAGGTTTTATATGATAAAGACTTTCCAGCCTTCTTTCCTGAACCCTTACCCACATTATCCAAAAAACAAAAACTAACAAAACAAGATGGCTTACAACAAGCTCATTATGACTAAAATTTGAAGCGACAACAGAAATTTCAATTTCCATAAACATTTCAGCTTAATATATTAATAATACATTAATATGTAATATTTAGAAAAATAAAAAATATCAATAATAAATAAATATTTCAGCTTAATAACTAATATAAATTCAATTTCCATAAACATTTCAGCTTAATATATTAAAAATACATTAATATGTGATATTTAGGAAAATAAAAAATATCAATAATAAATAAATATTTCAGCTTCAACGTGAAGCAAGTTAAACATTGAAATGCATAAATAAATATTTCCTCTTCAACGTGAACCAGGTAAAACACTGAAAACATAAATACATGTTTCTATTTGAACGTGAACAAGGTAGAAAACTGAAATAAATATGTAAAAATTGGTTTGAAGTAGCAATGGAGTTTAAAATATTGAAAGTACATTTTCTTGGTAAATGAGTGGAAATTGCAAGTTAAATAGTTCTATTACAGTAAGACCATAATCTGAAGAATTACTTGCGAAGTGCAGAACTTTCGCAGGGGAAAAACCAGAATGAGTGCTCATGTACACATGCGTACGAGTAAGTTACTCTTCCAAATTTCATGTTTTATAAAATATTTTAAGCAATGCTAAAATTTTTAACAAAAGCATTTCAGTATTTTTTCATGATAAAAATATGAAAATTACATATTCAAGTGAATTCTACCTGCGGTCAGACGTGGTTGGAGATGAAATATTTTGAATGGTTATTTGGCCATTCGGACCCGTCTCTGCCTTTTAAATACTGGCCATGTCAAACTATCCTCCAAAGGAAAGGTCGGGCTCTGCTTGTCGTGTGGGAGTATGCGGCGACTTGCATGGACGATCCCCATATCGCGGCTGATGGTTTCACATATGAGTACATCACCATCAACACTTGGCTTGAAATCAAGATCAATACGCCCCCAATGACTAATAACTAGACCCTAGACAATAGGTTCCTCATTCCAAATCATGCACTTAGGTCTGCAATCCTAGAGTGGAAAATTAAATCTGGATTCAACAATGCAGATTATGACACTAAACAATACTTGGAAAGACATAAAACTTCAAATGAAACCACCAAATTTCAGAATAAAAGAGATTTTCCATTCATAGTCAGGCTTGCAAAGGTTAATAATGCATATTTTCAATAATAACTCTTTTCAAAATAGAAAGATGATACTATTTACCGCAAAAGGCTCGGGATTTTGGAATGTTTGATACATTGTCTGCTATGATAGAAGGTTAGAAGCAGAAGCATATGGACAAACCTTAAATATGAAATCGGAAAAACCACCTCCGAAGCATATATCAAAGAAATAATAATGAAATGAGAGTGAAATTAATTCCTGATGAATTAAGAAAACACTTTATATAGTGAAAGCTTGAGTGATAGAAGCAAAACTATTACCATGAATAGACGAAGGGAACAGTGCAAAGAGTTACATGCCATCAAATAACCATGTTAAATGTTTGTAGAAATTCAACATTTTTTTATGGTGAATATTACATTAGATGGGGAATGCTTCGTTCGGTCTGGGAACTTACAAGTTGTAAAGGTGAAGCTCCGCTCGACGCTCTCTGCTCCTCTGCTCCTCAAGTTGTAAAGGTGAAGCTCCGCTCTCTACTCCTCTGCTCCTCAAACTAGCTGCTCCACACTCTCTGCTCTGAACTTACTCCGGAGAATTAGCTGCTCGATGCTCGACACTCTCTGCTCTGAACTTATTCCGCACTCCTGACAAGGCATTTGTAGACCACCATGGACGCCTCTGCATATGCAAACAGCTGGCACTTGCAAGATGCAGGACACTGCATGCATGCCACGGAGAATAGGTAGCAAAAACTTAGGACAAACTAATAATGAATGATATTTTAATTTATTTTAAGACTTGATTTGCAATGAAACATTATATAATAACATGACATATGTGTTAAACTAGACTATCTTAAAATATAAATATATGTAATTATGAAATTTAATTTTTGCATCCTTGTATGCCATTTAAAATATGCTTGGTTATTTATAATTATTTATTTCACATATTCACATTGATGTTAAAATAGGAAATAAATTTCCTAAACCTTAAGGATCAACCATATTTCTTCCGCTTACTAATGGTAAAAATAATGGATAGAAAAATATCAACTATTATTATCAAATGTATACATATACAATAAATTCTCATTTTGCATAATAATTGAGAGATATATTAAAAGAAGTAATTTTTTAAAAAAGAAAGCATAATAATTTTTTAGTTTGGCCCTATAGCACCAAAAATAAATATATTGAGATTTAAGTGATTCTTGAAAATCACCACAATTTATAAAAGTGATGCTCCAAACATAAAGTTATGTCAATTAGAGAAGGACAACACCTAAAAATAAAATAATAATGAATGGTATTTTAATTTACTTCAAGACTTGATTTGCAATTAAACACTATAGAATAACATGGCGTATATGTTAAATCACACTATCTTAAAATATATGTAATTATTATAGAATTTAATTTTTGTATCTTTACATGCCATTTAAAGCACGTTTGGTTATTTATAATTGTTTATTTCACATATACACATCAATATTAAATAAGAAAAAAAATTCTAAACCTTAAGAATTTAATCTACCATCAACCATACTTCTTTCGCTTACTAATAGGAAAGTTTATTACTAAAGAAATAATGAATAAGAAAAATTCAACTATTATCATCAAATATACTTATATACAATAAATTCTCATTTTTAATAAAAATGAATAAAACACATTTTTCAAAATTTTATAATTATTAAAGACATAGTTTAACAAATATATAACAACAATGTAAAACTAGAACTTGACACTATGAATTTTCTTACGTTTATATAATTTCCATTATCTTCGTCTATAAATTACTTATTAGCAAACTACTTATACAAATTACTCAATCTTTATCTGTAAATTACTTATTGGTAAACTACTCATTTATGACGCGCACCCTAAATAATTGGACCTCAAATTTAAAGTAATTTTTGTTCACCCTCAAATACGTTTGAGAATAAAAAATTGTTCCACAAAACGTCAAATTTCCGCGACCCACACTCCAATTTTCACATTCCACCGGGTATTCCGGTCCACCGATATGGCTCTGATGTACATTGCCTGAATAAGTGTGTACCCGTATATGATTTTCATGGAAAATATTTTTGCATTTAATTAATGATTTGAAAGATGTTTTCTTTGTTACAGTTTACTATACACAGATGTAGAAAACAGACTTTTCTACAGTATATATTTTTTTGTCAGTTACAAATTTGATAAGAATTGGGTAGAATCCCAACTATGGTCGAAATATAATCAATTTTTTGAGCACCCAACAGTTTTGTTCCATTTAAATAAACTTAAATTATAATAAAATATGAAATTGTAATTCAATAAAAACTCTGCTTTTCCAGTTTTGCAGAATATTTCGGCTCATTCTCTCGAATGCACCAGAACACGTTAAAGATCTTGAGAATACTAAATGAGAATACTAAATTAGGCATTTACCGTTATTTACGGTTGAGTTTTTGAGTAAGTTTTTCATGTTCAATATCATTAATATCGCTGACAGTAAATAAAAACAGTTAAAGAAAAAAAAACGAGAAAAAAAAACGATGCATTTAAAGCAGAGGAAATTAAAGCACAAAATGGATGCATTTCTCGTTGAGTTTTTTATTAAGGTTTTGGTAATTTCACCTTGAAGCCACGGTGCTAAATTTATGCTTTAAATTAACAGGTTCTCCATGATCCTCTGCAGGTAGATCCCTTGCAGCGAGCGTAATAACACAAAATAACAAGTAAAGTACTTCTCCGAGTTAGCTGCATCTGAAGTTTGCCCAAATACATAAAGATAGTCTGGTACATACCAGGTCTGTCAGGTCGCAAACTACAATGCCATTGCCTTCCACAATGCCATCTTGCAGACTCAAGCGACTCAAGCTTGTAGATAACAGAGCACGTCCAAAGACTGCAATTGTAATCTTGCAGACTCTTCTGAGCACGTCCAAAGACTGCAATTGTAATCTTGCAGACTCTTCTGGGCACGGGGCGACTATCTTTTACCATACCATACCAGAGTTGCATGCTAATAGCCATATGGAAGGGCCTTGCATGCTAATAGCCATGTGGAAGGAGCCTTGATATACATGTGGAAAGGACCTCGAAAGGGCTACTAAAGGGCTACTAGCTTCGAAGTATATTGGCTCTCTCTCTGAACTTTGGATAAAATTGTATTGCCTCAGTATTCACATTTTTCCCTATCATTTATTAAATTTAATTAATTATTTTATAAATTGTCATAGGCCCTTTTTTCATTTCCATAGTTCTAAAAATATTCTTTTAATAAAATAGTCATACTTTTTAATTATTTAAAATTAAGAAAAAACTATAAATTTAAAAAGCAACATTGTAGGTTGTTATATATCCTTTTTTTATATAGTTAAACATTAAGGGTATGATTGTTTTTTAAGATGTAAAATATATTAAAAATATATCAAGGTCAAAGAGGGAAAAATAAAAATATAATATTTTAATTAATTAAAATTAAAAAATTCTTTAATAAAAAAATAAAATAAATTATATATTATTTAATTTTAGAAAACGTACAGTAGAAGAGTCAATTTGATGATCTTGGGAAATTCTACAGGCAAGATTCTTAGTTGGGCCTGGTAGATGTCCACTGTGCAAGTCAGATGATGAATCCATAAACCACCTTTTCATATCTTGTGCTTTCACAAGACAGATCTGGGAGGAGGTCACTACGCTGCTAAAGATAAATGCTAGGTGGGGTCTCGATTCTTTGGAGTCAGCTTGGAGAAAATGGTGGCAAGACTTTCCTGATGGAAACCTGAGAAACCTGCCTCTCATATTCTGCTGGGGAATATGGCTTGCTAGGAATAAAAGCATTTTTCAAGACAAGGACATTCCTCTTTCGTCATTGCCACTAACATAGCGGCCATTTACTCTGCATTACCGCCCCCTGAGCAAAAGATCCTAAGCAAAAGCAAAAACAAATCAACATTCAGGAAGGCATCCCTTGGGGTTTTTTTGATGCGGCTTCACAAAATAACAGGGCGGGAGCTGGCCTGTGCATACATATCGATCCTGATCACTCACTAAAAGCTTCTGTTGGGCTGGGTTATGGCACTAATAACTATGCGGAATTATCAGCTCTTCGTTACCTTTTATGCTGGCTTCTTCACAGAAACATAAACATGATACAGATTTTTGGGGACTCTCTTAATGTCATAAATTGGGTCAATGGAAAAGCATCTTGTCATAATCAGATATTGAGGACTCTAGTGGAAGAAATTTTCTTATTAATGGCATCTTTTAATATTTTTTCTATCTGCCACATTTACAGGGATAAGAATGAAGAAGCAGACCAGCTATCTAAAGCTGGTGTACAACAGGATATGGGCATCTGGGTCATAGAAGAGATCAGACAGGGGCATTCAGTCAGATCAAATATGCCTCCTTATGCACAGTCTCTTTGACATCTGACCTCCAGCTTTATTTTGACAGTAGTTTTGTAGCGGCAATATATATTATATGTATATTTATGTATTTTCTAGCTTTGTTTTCTTTAGTTCTTGTTATCAGTAGCAACATATTTAAAAACATAGCAAACAGACTTTTTTTAATTTCTCTCCGTTTTGGCACTGCTCACGGGCTTTAAGACATATATATTTTTTTGTATTTTGGGGTTGTTTTCCTTCTGTTGAAGGAGACCCCAGTTTTTGTTTCGCATATATGCTACATGGTTGCTTTTGCACCTCCGTTGGGAGGTTGAATGTAAAGGTTTCGCGTCCAACAGAACCGCAGAACAACTCCTTAAATGTTGAGCAGAACAGCAGACTCCTGAGCCAGATGTGGTGGCATATGATTCAATCGCTTGTAAAACTTTTTATCGCTCTTAATAAAAAGTTTTGATTTTTTCCCTAGAAAAAATTTGATGATCTTTACAAAATAAAAAGTAAAATTAATATTATACTTTTACCATTTACTATTTAAAATTTAAAAAATAAAATTAATTATATATTTTTACGATTTAAAATTGGAAAAAAATAACTAATTATTCTCTAAACATGAAAGTTTTCCATACCTATCTATAACTCAAATTTGCCCCTATGATTTTTTTCTACCATGCAAAAGGGTGCAAAATCAAATAAACTTTTTACATCAAAATCCATTGAACAAGTGATATGGATAAAATAACCACAGCGTACTTTGGATAAGATGAGATTGTCTCAATATTTTTGCATCGGGCAACGTGAAGGCTACAATAAGACCTCAATAATTTGCCGAACCAAAAACTTTGGATAAAATTTTGTTGAATAAAATTGGGAGCATCAAACTTAGGTTAAAATGTGAAAACACGGAAAATAAAACCGGTCAAAGTATCAAATAATGGTAGGTCAACGATCGATCGATCGCTATTAGTCCCAGGCAGGGACTAATAAGTAGTCCCAATCTATGCACTATAATAAGTAGTCCCAATCTATGCACTAGATATAAGTAGTTCAATTTCCCAAATTTTTATGCACTAGATATAAGTAGTTCAATTTCCCAAATTTAATCAAACACGACTGGTCGTGGATTCACAAATACAAATATATTTATTTATTTATTAATTACACCATGCCACAACAACAAAATGGAACAACAAAGGGAATTTCAGTGAAACAAATACTTGCATTGGATGTGCAGAAAAAGTGTTTATGAGGACTCGTGTGCAGAGTGAGGGATGCAAACTCCCCCTCACATTTCTAGGACGCCCTTTATTTGCACAAAAAAGCAATGCTAGTTTGATGTTAAATTGATAAATAAAAACTTCCTTCGTAGTCACAAGATATCAATGTTTTGGGGGGAGCGAGATAATATATAAATGTAGATATTTCCATGAAGTGTTTGGACACGAGAATAATGACATGTTATGGAAAGGATCTAAGAAAAGGAGAGTCTAACACAATCTTAATCATGTCAATATAACGATAACTACTCAAATAGGTGAGCATTTGTGGGAATTATTATAAAAACATAGCATTCTTAAATAATAACAAAATGTGGACACAATATAAAGAGGTTTGGACTATGCTACTATGTAATTATCACCATTTTTTATATAACAATGTTAAGTAATTGGCCATATTTTAGCATTAATAAAAAATTTAATATCAACCACTACAAATACAAAAGTAATTGATAATAGAGTTAATAATTTTTTAACATCGCAATCCGTTGGGTGTAAAACAATTCCTAATAAAGTGTATTGTAACTCTCTTGATCTAGTTTCAAAAAAATGATATATTATAATTAATTTCCTCAAATTGTATTATAAGAATGTAAAGTCTAGAAACTCAAAATTCATTAACAATTCTCCAATTTACAAATTATTATCACAAAAAAATTAATCAAATTTATGGTTGTTTTGGTAAATTTAAAATGCCTTGTATTACAACAAAAGACTCACAAATTAAATAGTTTTGCTAGCCATATCAGAAATGAGATCTTTTTCAACTCATGGAGATGTTGGATAATTCATACTTCTTTAATAATGCAACATTACAGATTACAAAAAAATTATCCTCGAGTTGATCAAAAAATAATAAAGGCAAAATATACTAGTTAACTATTACAAACATCGTGTAATACCAATAATAGCTAGCATAAATAATCCCCATTATGGATCAAGGCAAAGGATGCAAGTACAATATTTTTCACTCGATCTCAGGGGAGAAACATGGTATGGATTAAAATGTAGGTTTCTTTCCACATAAGCCAACCTTGATTCATGCCCATCCGTAGTAAAATGTTGGTTCCTAGGCATCCCCTTGATTTATTCAAGAGAAGCAAATACAATGTACTTTCTTACCTATTTTCCTTTTAGTACCAAGACCAAGAAGATTCTTGATCTACCCATGATGAGAAACATAATTAAGATATTTCCTTTTTTGTCCCTATTATGATCAAGGCCTAGAAGGACTATCTCTCCACTCTTGCTTGAGTTTCAAACTTCATAATTTCTCGCCTTGTCTATTGGGGGACTACAATAACAAATCTAAAAGTTAAGTCTTAAGTGAACAATGAATCCCTTTGTTGACCTAGTCAATTGTTCCAACCTCCACCGCTTCCACATTTCAATGCCATGTTTGGATGGTACGACGGAAAAGAGGGGTAACACCTACATAAAAAACAAAACTAATTGCAACGGGGAAGTGGAAATAGAAGGGCCTAGACTAAACAAAACCAAGAGACAAACCCAAAAAAGTACCAGTGTTGTGACAGTAGGAGATAGACGAAATTATAACACAAGGAGGATCCCAATATGAAAACACCCCATGATTGACTACACTCTCTAAGGTGGTTACTGCAACCTTAGTTAATTGTCAAAAAAAAAAACAAGCCCCATAGAGTTCCATATATTCAATAATGGAACCAACTTAAATAAAACCAAGAGGTCATTAGAATATTGACGTTGGTCCAAAAAAATCGAAATGAGAGGTCCCTTACCTAGAATAAAACTTGTCATAAATTTCTTTCCCTAAGCCAGACCAAACCTAGGACGCAGCATGAACATAGACACAATGAAAATTGTTAAATAGACATGGATTGAGTTAACACAACTAGGAAAAATACTAAGAATTCCAAAGAAAGTTAGAGGGGTTGATACTAGTATGCGAGTGCTTGTAACCACAATTTAAGGCAAGTGTCGGCCTCCAGAACAATGCTCTGGAATAACTAGTTGATTTCCCTCTCTTTAGTTAAAATTCTTTACCCCCTCAACCTACCCAACTACCACTCTAAATTATCCTCCACAAACTTGTTACCAAGTAACCAAACTTGCATCTTCCCCATTATGCTAGGGAAAACTCTACCAAACCCTAGCTTCATTGACTAATCGGCTTTCCTTCAAATTATCATTCTCTAGGGAGTAAGCACTCCTCTCAAAATAATTATCAAGTGTAGAATCAGGCTTGAATACCACAACATAAAATTCAAAAGTAGCAGGGAGTTTTTTCCACAACCATGGGCATACAACAATGCTTCACCTTCACTACCAAAATCCAAACATTTTGCAGCCTCTCCTCTCCACAATTTAATGCCATCTGAATGGTTGCATGTGACAACATGCTTAAGACAAGTTGTTTCAACCCTATTTAATGACCCTCAAAAGGGTGAGGTGGTGGGGTCATCCCAAACCCCTTCTTTGAATCTTGAGAACAACTAATTGAGGAAGGATTTGATTATATTTTAATTTTAAAAAGAAAAAGCATTTAATAATTAAATATTTATTTAAAAATTACTAAAAACCAACTCCATATACTGTAACTACACTTGTAATTGGTATGCACCACATTTTAACACATGAAGTAGGGAATGCATTAGAAATAATTTACACATGGAATATTCCTTTTTATAAGATATATTGCAACATTAACTCAACAATGATTTTAATTTACAATAGATACACTTTTTTCCAAGGAGTATCATAATTTTAACGCAGGGTTACCCCTGCTTTACCCACAGTTTGCATGGATTATGCATACATCTTGTCTATCCCAGGAATTTTAACTCTCTGTCGAGTTAAATCTTCATTTTCTAAGGTTTAAGGCCCATCCATTAGTTCCTATGCTTTATGGTTTATTAAACCTCAACATAGACTAGTCCTCCATTCAATATGCATGTATCAGACTTAAATCACCCCTTATCCTTCATTTATGACTTTATTAAAAACCCTTCTTTTATGATCCTTCCTATCGGGACATTATAACCCTTCCAAACCTTCAATCATTCATTATTGGGACTTATACAACCCTTATAACCCTTCATTAAATCCTAGTGTCACATATATAACCAAAGCCACCTGTTCCTTTGGTTAATTTGAACTTAACTCACAATTCTTTCTATTGACACTTTAATCCCTTTAAACCTATTACAAAGGAAATACATTCAAAACATACCTTTCTGCCTTGGTATAGCCTCTGCACGTTACCTGATGCATGCCTTTATCACAATTGGGGTTCGCTCCTCTGCGGGTCACATTACACATATGTTTCCCCATCTACTCCGATATGTGATAACACATAACCTTTCAGATTTCAAATATCATTAGCCCGCACTTAATAACTCCATTGGGTCCACTCCTCTGTCCAACCCTTTCCACTGCTGCGATCCCCCCAACTTCCGATTGTCGATTTATCACTATCAGCATATCGCTTAACACATCCACCGCACCGTCACTTAACCTTCCCGAAATGTGATCCGTGACTAACTCTTCACCATAGATTCAACCCATGATCTGACGGTTGATATCTAATCTCGATCAATCAAACTAGCATGATAGTTTTCATTCATTGATCTGCACTTAGCGGATCCAATGGTCAACATTAAATTCAAGATGTCAACAAGCCCAACAATTAACTGGCTACATGGACCTGATGGAATTATAAATTCCCAATCTAATAAAGTTCGGGTCCACGCCTTTTGATTAACATTCGGTTTACTTCTTCCCGATGACCATAGATGTTATATCATTGACAACTACGATGTTGCGTTGCGTGATTTAATCCTAGCTGTTGATCACCAAGATCGAATAGCTACGATTAGTCCATACTTCATTCCTTCGCTCTCTTTCTTTACATGGCTTTTTTGCATTTCTTCAATTTTCTATGTTTTTTGAGTTTTCTTTAGGGTTTTGCCTATTGCCCTTCTGCAATGCAATTAAGTGCTTCTTGAGCTTCACTTCATGATTTCTGTATCACAATCCTTTGCATAGCATCACTTGGATGATTGATTGGTTCTACGCCCTTAACGACCCTCAATCTATTCTCCTCTTTTGTATATTCACCTCAACTCTGCCTGCATATATTTATTGCACAGAACTCTACTTCACATTGAATTTATCATTCATTCACTCGAAATACACACACATACAAATTCTAATCAATTTTTGTATATATAAATACAAGAAAATAATTACAGATGGAGACTCTGTTTCTCGGCCTAGTTTTCTAATACTAATACGAGTGACCTTTATTTAAATTCTGCCTGTAGGCTCAAAAACCACACTCGAGATATCTATCTAGCCTCTCCAAAAAACATCTAACTCCTATCTATGGCTTTTAGGCTTACATTTATATAAAGGGATTTCAAAACCAATTCTAGTTTAGATCCATGAATTCCTTAACAAAATTCCTAAATCTCTTCCTTGTTCCTAAAACTCCTCTCCAATCCCTAAATTCATGAACTAACTCCTAATATAAGATTTACAATCAATTCTCAAATCCCTAAATCTCTCAACTATCCTAAATCTCTCATGTTCTCCTATATTCAAGAACATTTACAAATATGCCTCGAATATTCAATTAATTCCCTATTCTAGGTTCTCTCATTAAAATTCCTCAAAACATTAATAATTACCTTTAATTCACTCTTAGGAAACGAACTTCCTTGAAAACACAATAACCCTATGTCTACTAAAATACAATGAGTTTTCTTGACCTAAATGCTCCTACATCAAAATGTTTTAAAATTTTATTCTAATCTTCTCGAGTATATGTTTAAAATATGGACATTATCTTAAACATTTTCAATATCTACCCTAAAAGAAAAAAAATGGTAAGATATGATCCAATAACCTATTTATATTTATATTGAAAATTATATCTCATAAGATTTGCATCCTAAGAAATTCATTTATTTTTTACTATTCTCTTTTAAGATTACGTTTTTATTTTATTTTATTTTCTCTATCTTTTATTGTGCTAAAATATTGAAAAGATATTATATTTTAGTGTAATATTTCATATTTTTCTCTAAATAAAATTTTGATTTATATATTAAAAGCTTATTCTTATTACATCCAGTCATATATTCCAATAAAATAAATTTTTATCATATTCACTTTTATTACAATTTATATGGTTTAGTGAAATTCTTTAACATTGTATTTTTACACTTAGAAAAATAAAATATAAAAAACAATAAAATCAAAAGTATAACAAATCTTTGGAAAATTAAATTAAGTATGGATTGTTTCAAATAAAAAATACAATAATATATAAAAATAAATTTAAAATTTAGAAATCTAAAAAAAACATATTATATTATTTATATAACCATTCAAAAATTTAGAAATCTAAAAAATTCATATTATAATATTTATATAACAATTCAAGTAAATTACAATCTTTAATACAAAATAAGGATTTAATATCAGTCGAGACAACCCTGCAGTGCAACAAACCACGTATTCAATATCGTTGCAATGCAACTGAGTGGTTAGCATCTACAAAATATTGACAATGGGCATCCCAATCAAAAAAACGTAGGGCATGCTTATAAAAACATTGACCTTGCTCATATCCAATGGATTCAGGGGAAAAATATATTTGAAACAAATATCAATATAGATTCAGCAGGGGTCGTATTCCAGAAATAACTATTTAATCAAATATAATAAAATTAGAGAATTTTTTTTTTCAATTACCCTAAAATTCTAAATAATAATAGTTTTGTAATCCACAATCAATATATTTTTATTTAAATATTTCATATTTTATCTGGATAAAATTTTGATTTATATTTTAAATATTTGAAAACAATCTTTGACATTAAATCAAATTATATATTCTAATAAAATAAATTTATATAATATTCAGTTTCTCAAATTTATATAATTAATATGGTTTAATGAATCTTATAAAATAAAATATTAGTGAAAAATATTTAGCCCTATATTTTCACACTTCGAAAATAAAACGATTTTCCAAATTGATATATTTGATTGATTCAAATGTTTAATAAAATTCAAAGTTTAACAATTATTTGGAAAATTAAATTAAATATAAATTATTTCAAATAAAGAACATAATAATTTAAAAATAAAACGATTTTCCAAATTGATATATTTGATTGATTCAAATGTTTAATAAATTCAAAGTTTAACAATTATTTGGAAAATTAAATTAAATATAAATTATTTGAAATAAAAAACATAATAATTTAAAAATAAATTTAAAATTTACATTTATATAAAACAATTTTCTATTATATTAGCACAATCACATTTTATACTAACACAATCATATAAAGAAATGTGATTAATATACGTGAATAGGTATATATCGACCACATTATTACTATTAATTTATATAATAATAATATTAATTAAAAAAAATTATTAGTTAACAAGATATAATTTATTAATTATAAGGTATAAATTATTTATTTATATAATAAATTAATAATAGTAATAATAATAATAAATTATTTAATAATTAAATAATTAATAAGAAATAATAAAATTTTAACAATTTCATTTTCTATTTAAAAGTAATTAAACAATAAATTAAATATGATTATAGATTAAATAGAGTCTTTCGGTAGGAATCACATGAGAGAATCTTTTGACCAACTATCCATTTAATATAGCCATTACATATTAATATAAATTAATAAAATATTATTATTATTTAAATATTATTTTTCAAAAACAACTAATATTTAGTTTTAATAAATTAATGAAATAATATCATTATTTAAATATTTTTTCAAAAACTAGTCGTTTAATATAGTCATTACTTAATAATATTTGTTTTTAATATATTAATAAATGAATATTATAATTTAAACATTATTGTTCAAATATAGTCATTACTTGAAATTATGTCTCTACATTGTTGTCTATTTAAGCCTTTGCCATGGTCCGCCTCTTCATCTTGTCCTGATGATGAACCACACTTGTTGGTTCAAAACGTGATGGCCAAAAAAATTCTCTCATGTGATTTCTATTGAAAGACCTTGTTTAATTCATTATGTATCACATAAGCTTGAGTACAGAAAAAAATGATTATAGATTATTAAGAAATAATATTAAACCCAAGGAACCATGATTTACCATGGTTGATTTTCATATTAAGGCAATCCTTGAGACAATTCAACATTCGACCATTGTCGATGATGGTTGACCATGGCTGGCTATGATTGACCATGGTTGACCATGATTGTTATTATAAACCCAAGGGAATACTAAACCCAATGGATTGATATTATAAACCATAGAGGATTAACACTAAACGCCAAGGGAATAATAAAACCAAGGGATGAAGAATAAAACCCCAAGGGAATAGGATTAAATCCAAGGGACTAATATTATAAACCCAATGTATATAATTCCTAAGATAAAAATTATAAAGACTAAAATAAACATGGTTGAGAATGAGTGATTTCGATAGCGGGAGAATCTTTATCACAATGTGAGGTTTGACAATAGATGTCAAAGATTGACCATGCTTGATTTATAAAACATGGTTAACCATGATTGACCATGTTTCACCATTTTTTACCATCATCGTTGATCATGATCAAAGAGAATTTAATAAACGTTGATCATGGCTGATGAAATTCAATCATGGTTAATGATGGTTGACTTTTGTTGACCCTGGCTAATCATGGTTGACCATTTTTTACCATGGTTTACTATGGTTGACCATAAATTCATTGATCATGGTCAGCCAAATTCAAGCATGATTAACCATCACTCATCATGGTTCATCGTAGAGACATTGAATAACCATTATGACCATGCTTGATGATGGTTCATAAACACTAAAATAAACATGGTTGACCATGGCTACATTTCATATTGAGATGATCCTTGTCACAATGCAACATTGGACCATGGTTGACCATGGTTGACTTTCTTATCAAGAAAAAATTTGTCACAATGTGACGTTGGACCATGCTTGACCATGCTTAACCATGGTTGATTTTCATATCAAGACGATCTTTGTCACAATGTGGCATTGAATCATGGTTAAGAATAATTGATCATGGATGAGCATGTTTGATTTTATAAAACATGGTTGACAAACGCTGACCATGAGTGTTCATGGTTGAGCATGATTAATTGATCTATTTTTGAATGTGAGTTTTATTGTGCTAATTTCAATTACAGATTTATATACATGTTCTTGTTCATTGTTTCTTATGCATAGGTTTCCTTAGTTTGTTTCGTGATTGAAATAGGGAAATTTCATCAAGTTTAATGTGACAGACATGAAAAAAATAACTTCAAAAACAATTATTGAACAAAAAGCATTCAAAGTGCATAAAACCATCAAAGAGACACTTTAACACAGTGTTTTGATGAAGGAGTTCACCACCCCTGGGCTACATCTCCTTTGTCCAACTTCCATGGATTGGGCCTCTGTATTAGCTCAATAGGAAAAAATCTTTTTTACAAAGCTTTACTACTCCTAATATCTACACCAATGTGTTCATAATGTTGAAATTAGCTAGGAACACCTTTTCTTGAGCTCAATTTGGTAGAAAATTTCTCCAGTTATGCCTCTAATAGTTTTTCCCTTGAAAAGCTCCTCAAAAACTAGAATGACACCAGTTAGGGCCTCTAAATTATAAGTTGGTTCAGAAACGTCAAAAATGCCAAAATCCACTAGTTTAATCTCAGAGTTAATTGTAGATTAGTTAAATGTTAAACAAAAGTTAGTGCTTAATTATGCATATTAGTTTGACAGTTTTCTGAAACTGTTGGCAGTTTTGTCATAGGGTTACATGCGATTGTTAAACATCACGGTTTCGTAGCGTTGGATGCCAGGTTAGCTTAATGTAACCATAAGCCGTGATCTTTGGATATGCAAGTTCACATGCACAGAGACCTCGTAGTTTTGGAGCGCACCGGATCAACTATTTAATGTAACCATAACTACATTCACATGGCATCTGCCTAACCGTTAGGGTTATGTCTTTGTCGAGCCACCACCAAAACCGTTTACAGTAGCGTCGTTGTTTTCACATGGGGAGATCGTTAAAGTTTTGGAGCCTCGTAGTTGACATAACCATAACTGTTTTCTTGTTGCGTTCACATATGGACTAAAAATGTCGGGGTTATGGTCCTGCTCGAGCTGCTGGTTGACTCAGCTATTTGCGGTTAACTTTAGTCTCTTCACATGTGGAGGATTGGCCCTCCTAACCACCATACTAGAAACTGAGAAAGTTTAAATATGCATTGTGATCCATATAGGTTAAGAAACATGATGGCAGAGATGGTAGAAGGCTTGGATTGCAGATGGGAGGTCACGGGGTCAAACCCCGATTCCTCCAATAAAAAAAATTGTACTATTGAGTCTGCCGAGGCTGTTGGGATGTGCCACATTGTCGCATCCAGGCTTTCCATGTGGAATTCTCCTATTATCCCAAATGTTAACCAATACAGCTACACCACATCACCACTTGAAACCGAATGAAAGTATGCCACTTGTGAAATTGTGATAAATGTTTACCAAATTGATCGTACCAGTCACTTGCCACATGAGCAGTACTGCCTGTTGACTTTGCAGTGATAGGGCATTTTATTTTGCAAATTTCACCTATTTATCATAGTGAACAGAAATCAATAACATCCTCATACAAGCTCTGCGTTCGTTGAAATAAGTTGTGTCAGGATCATTTTTTCGGGATGGGTGTGATCGTTTAGGTCTTGAACCATTATGAGAACTTATATTTTTGAGCTAAATACTGAGTGCCTGATCATTCCTCCCCACTAGAAGCCTTTTGGGCCCCAAAAGATGCTATCAATTGTTCACTAGGTGATGGTACAACCACCTCACCTCCTCAATATGAAACCATTGGCTTAGAACAATTTTTTCCCTTAAGTCCCACTCTGAGTTATACGCCATTCCCTCTTTTCGAAGTCGTGGTGCTTCTGTTAAGTATGAGATCTTGCTAAAGTTCATTAGGGTATTCTTGTGAGAAATCATCTATTGATGGCAACTGAACATGCTCTCCTTGATCATCAATCAAAAGAGGCTCAAACAATGTCAAATTCTCAACATTAACAAAGAGTATATTTTCATATTAGGTGGCCAATCAAGCTTAAGTGCATTGTTACCAATATTTTCTAGAATTTTAAAAGGACCATAATGGATTGGCTTAATATTTTTACCTTCCCCTTTAAGTCTCTATTTACTAATATATAACCAAACTTCGTTGCCAACTTGAAATATCTGATCAACCAATGTTTTTCATGCCTTGCCTTGTAGCTACTTTGATTTTTCTCAAGTTATTCCTACACTATATGATGTATCAACTGATTTTTCTCTTTGAACTTCCTTGCATTATCCATGTCATTATGACCATCGACGGTGACATGTTTCTCAAATATGAAGTTCAATGGTTATATTGGCAAGTATCCATAACATGCCTCAAAAGGCAATATGTTTGTGGAAGAATGCCTTGCCCTGTTGTATGCATGTTGGATGTAATGAAACTGTTTATCTCACAAATTGGGATGTTTGTTGCAATATCCTTGAAGAAGACAAATGATTGTTCAATTTACAACATCGGTTTGTCCATCTTTTAATGAATGAAAGGTTGTACTCTTCTTCAACTTTGTGTCCATCATGTCACAAAAATTTGACCAAAAATTCCCCACAAATTGAGAATCTCGATCACTTACAATAGAAGTAGGAAGATAAAAATGAACCCAAATGTTTTGGAAGAAAAGGTGAGGTGTTTGTTCAGCTGTAATTTTTTTTTTAAATGGTGTTAATATGCACATTTTGATGAACATGTCTACAACTGCATACAAGTAGTCATGACCTTTCCTTGACAACGGAAGAACTCCTACAAAATCTATTGAGATACTCTCCCATGGACAAGAAGGTACCGGTAGTGAAGTGTACAATCCAAGTTTCCTATTACTATGCTTACTTGTTGCACAAAGAGAACATCTCTTATGAACATGCGTGGCCAATAACAATTCCTTTGGAGATTCACTATTGCCTTGCCTAAACCAAGGTTTCCAGCAATAAATGAAGTGTGCACCTCTGTTTTAATATTGTTTCTTTCTCCCCGTGGAATACAAAACTTGCCCAAATGATACAATAAACTTTCATGTACATGATAATCTAATTCTTCAATTTGGTTTCCTTGACTCATGTTTGCTTACACTTCCTGAAAGTCACTATCATAAGCATATTGTTCAATGTAACTTTCATGTAAAACAGAATTTTACTTGAGTATAATAGATGAATTTATAATAGGCCTTGAGAGCATATCAACTACCTTATTGCAGGTTCCCTTTTTATACATGATAACCAAATGAAACTGTTGTAGAAAACCCAGCCATCTAAAATGTCATGACTACTACAAGTTTGACTATAACTGTAACTACTGTAATGGTCGATGGTCAATATGTTTGATGGTCTCCTTCCCCATCAAATAGTGCCTCCATTTCTTAATACTTTGTATCAATTCGTAAAGTTCTTTTTCATAAGTGGGATAGTTAATTACAGCTCCATTAAAAAATTTAGAATGAAATGAATGGGCTTACCATGCTACATAATAATTGCTCCCATTGCATCATCATTAGCATCTGTTTCAATCTCAAATGGTTTTCTAAGATCTAGAAGTTCCAATAACTTTGTTGAACTGATCTTTTTCTTCAAAGCATCAAATGTTTTCTACTATACATCTTCCCAATGGAAGACTTTCTTGACACTTGTCAATGTGGAAGAAAAATTAGCAATAAACTTTCTCCAATATTATGTTTCCCCTAAAAATATTCTTTCCTCTGTAACTGTATTGGGCTTGGGCTAGCTCATAATGACCTCATCTTTAGAGGGGTCTATCTTCATCTCACCTCCTCCAACAATGTGTCCCAAATACACTAAATAATTCTTACCAAATTCACACTTTGACATCTTTAAAAATAAATTTTATTTTCTCAAGACATCAAGTACTTTGTTTACACGCATGACATGTTCATCACTAGATTTGCTAAATATGAGTATATCATCCAAGTACACAATGAAAAAGTCATCTAGAAATTGTCTCAATACATCATTCATAAATGTCATGAAAGTAGATGGATCATTTGTAAGACCAAAAGAAATAACAAGGCATTGAAAGTGTCCTTGTTTAGCTATAAATGCAGTTTTCCAAATGTCCTCTTCAGCTATTCTAACTTGATGATAACCACTTCATAAATATAACTTAGTGAAATACTTTGCATACATCAACTGATCAATAAAATCATCAATTATTGGGAGTGGATAATGATTCTTTACCATGATTTTGTTAAGTGCATAGAAATCCACACACATGCACCAAGTTCCATCCTTCTTTGGGACCAAGACAAGGGACGAACCACATGGTGAAGTAGACGACCGTATGATACCTTTGTTCAACAATTCTTGAATTTGATTCTTGATTTCCATGCTCTCCATAATCAACATGTGATACATGCCAAGTTTTGGAAGTGGGACATCTTGTTGTAGTTGTATCACATGTTGAATTCCCCTCTTGGGAGGTAACCCCTTTGGTTCCTGAAACATCTCTTCATTCTTGCTTACCACATCAAACAAATCAGATATCAATTTGTCACCATGACCTTCAAAATATTCATAATCAATATCATTCTTTTTCTTGATCATGAGAAGCACAAAATTTTTACATGCATTTACTAGTACCTTCATCTGCCTTGCATTAACCAAAGAAATTTTTAGCTTTTTGCGATGGGCTCTCACAATGAACTCCACCCCATTCTTGATCAATATGTATTTGTTTTCATGGCGATAAAATACCACTTTCCTATCATACAAATAAGGACTACCCAAAATGATTCCTGTGATATCAAGTGGAAGTACATCTAACTCAACTTCATCAATGAACTTTTCAGTAATGGCAAACATGAAGAAACCCTTCCTTGTAACCTGTAGGTTTGCATTGTTAACTATCCAACCCAATGGATATGCCTTATGACGAGGTACAATTTCAAGGTTTACTTTTTTGACCAAGTCTTTTGAAATTAAGTTTGATTGTGAACCACTATCAAATAATGCATCAATCTTTGTATGATTTTAAATTAACCTCACAAGAAACAACTCTATTCTTGATTCTTCATTTGGAGTGTTGTTTTGACTATTTGAGGAGCTAGTGCTTGCAACAACTTCTTTCCATTTTGTGACCATGATTGAAATCTTAATTTCATCACTAGAATCTGAACAAAGGTCATGTTGTGTGGTATAGGTCATCTTTTGTTTTACCTTATTGTTTTGTTTCTTGGGCCTTATTTCGAGATGTAATTTATAACAACGGGCTTCATCATTCCTAGCTTTGGAACAATGTTGGGATATTGTTTTATCCCCTTCTTTCTTTGCACTTGCATTTTTCTTTCCCTTCAATTTTCCATCGTTCTCTTTCTCCTTACCCTTCAGTGGATTCTTCTTAATACCATCTTCCTAAATGTTTTCTCCCCTTGCTTCAAGGTGTGTTGCTTGCACACAAACCTCATCCAAATTGTTTGGATTGAACATAAGGATAGTATATTTCAAATATGAATTTAAACCCCTAATATATTTCAATAGTGTATCTTGAGAATTAAACTTTAGTCCTAACAACAAAGCCCTCTTTGTAAACTCCTATGTATAATCTTGGATTGTTTGGCCTTTAAGGTGCCTAAAATTGTTCAAAATCATAATGGATTTTTGCATATAGGCTAAAGGGTAAAACTGTCTTTTAATTGTAGACATAAATTCAACCCAAGAAATGGATATCTTACCATGAATTTGCAATTTCTCTTGAGTATTTGCTTCCCACCAGACTAATGTTGCTCCTTATAGCCTCAATGAATTCAACTGAGCCTTTATGTCATCTTCTTGAAGGTTCTGAATTCTACAGGATACCCCCAATTGTCGAATCCAATTTTCCAACGTTTATGCATTCACTTCACCATTGTACATGGGAAGTTCAAACTTAATGTCCAATTTGAGTAAGGGAGATTTTCCTTTTGGGTTTTTTGAATGAGTATGGAAAGCTTCAGTGGTGGTAGTGGAAAATGATGTTGTGTGAGATGATGAATGTGATGAGGAAGATGATGAGAATGGTGGAGATGGAGGTGGATTTCCATCATTACCCTTGGAATCATTCGTATCCCTTTTTTGTCTCCTTATCTTCCTTATCCATGTGGAGGTTTAGAACTCTCTCCAACCATTCTAGTGTTCCTCTCTCCATAGAGGAATTTAACCATCTTAGTTAAAGTGAAGAAACATTTCTTGAATTATTTCTCTTCTAAAAAATACCTCCAGGCTCTCTTTCTCCAAAAATAAAGGCTTTGGATTCAGGCTCCGAAACTAGTACTGCTTGTACCTCTTCAATCTCAATTGAAGGAAAAGCTTGAGGAGTTTTAAGTGTAGCTGGAATTGGATCTTTGGGTTGTGGAGATTATGGCCTAATGGATCTCCTTCTTATGGTCATAACCTTAGGATTTGTAACTAACATTTTCCCTTCTCCTATCTGCAACGTTAACCTTGTATGCATCACAATTGTGCAACAACTAAAATCCTATTTGCACACAACTCAAGCAACCAAGCAAACTAACCATTTATATGATACCAACTTGATCTGGTTTTGAATGTTAGTTTTGTTGTGCTAATTTAAATTATAGATTTATATACATGTGTTTGTTCATTTCTTCTTGTGCATAAGTTTCGTTAGGTTGTTTGGTGATTGAAACCGGTAAATTTCATCAAGTTTAATGTGACAGATAGGAACAAAATAACTTAAAAAAAAATTATTGGACAACAAACATTTAAGTATAGAAAACCATCAAAGAGACACTTTAAGACAATGTTTTCATGAAGGATCTCACCCCTCGTGGGCTACATCTTCTTGGTCCAGCTTCCATGGTTTCGGTCTATATATGAGCTCAATATGGAAACAATGTTGTTCAGAAAGATCTACTACTCTTGATACCTACACCAATATGTTCAAAATGTCAAAATTAGCTAGGGACACCTTTTCCTGTGCTCAATTTGGTTGAAACTTGGTGCAGTTATGCCTTTGACAATTTTTCCCTTCAACGTCTCCTCTAAAACTGAAATGACACCCATTAGGGTTGCTAAATTAGGAGTTGGTGCCAAAATGGTTTGAATAGCAAAAACTATGCTAGTTTAATCTCAGAGTTAACTGCATATTAGTTGAATGCGAAATCGGAATTAGCACTTAATTACGTGGATTAGTATGATGATTTTATGAAACCGTTTACTGTTTCGTCAGAGGGCCACACGTGGTGGTTAAACATCGTGGTTTCATAGCGCTAGATGTTAGGTTAGCTGACTGTAACCGCAAATGTGACCGTTGGATATGTGTATTCACATGCAACTATTTGATGTAACTGTAACTACGTTACATGGCATCTTCCTAACAATCAAGGTTATGGGTTTGTGGAGCCACCACCAAAACTATTTATGCTAACATCATTGTGTTCAGATGGGGAGACCATTATAGTTTTGGAGCTTGGTAGTTAAGATAACCATAATCGTGTTCCCGCTATGTTCACATATGGACTATAACTGTTGGGGTTATGGTCCTGCTGGAGACACCAACTAACTTAGCTTTTTGGGTTAATTGTAATCTGTTCACATGTGGAGGGCTAGCCTGTAGGCTGGCCCTCCTAACCACCATACCAGAAATCGTTAAATTTTAAATATTCATTGTGCTTGATAGAGTTTAAAGAACAAGATGGTGGAGACAGTAGAAGGATTGGATTTTGGAGGGGAGGTCACAAGGTTGAACCCCGATGACTCTAATAAAAATTTTCTCCACTATCAAGTCTTGTTAAGTTGTTGGGAGGTGCCACGTGGCAGCCTTTGGGCTTGCCACATGGAATTCTCTGACTAGCCCAAATTTTAACCAATAGAACTGTGCCACATCACCACTTGAAACCCAATGAAAATATGCCATTTGTTAAAATGTGATTAAATGTTGATCAAATTGAACTTGCCTAGTCACTTGCCATATCATCAATACTGACTACTGACTATGCAGTGAATAGGCATTTTTTTTTCAAATTTTGGTTGTTTAGAAAAGCAAACATAACTCAATAACTTCTCCCATACAAACTTAGTTTTCAGTGAAATGAGTTGCATTACTATCATTTTTCCAAGAAGAGTGTGGGTGTCTAGGTTTTGAGCCATTCTAATAACTTCGATTTTTGAGCGAAAAGCTGAGCACCTAATCATTCTTCCCCACTAGAAGCCTTTTGGACCCCAAAATATGCTATCAATTTTTCAATAGGTGAGGGTATAACTTCCTCACCAATTCAGAAATTATTTGTCATTATGTGACGTTGGACCATGCTTGACCATGATTGATATTATAAACCTAAGAAAATAATAAACCCTAGCGATTAATACTAAAAACCAAAGGGATTAGAAACCTAAGGGGATAAAATTAAACACTAGGAATATAAACCCTTAGATTAAAAAACAAAAGGGATTGATATTATAAACCGAAGGGAAAGAAATTATAAACCAAAGGCATATAAACCCTAAGATAAATATTATAAGCCCTAAAATAAACATGATTGACTATGGTTGATTTCCATATTGAGATGATGCGACGTTGGACCATGGTTGACCATTATTTATTTTCATATTGAGACAATCCTTATCACAAAGTGACATTGAACCATGGTTGACCATGGTTGATCACAGTTCATCGTAGAGACATTGGTTAACCATTATGAGGATCTTTGATGGTGATTTATGATGGTTTATAAACACTAAAATAAACATGGTTGACCATGGCTGACCATGGCTGATTTTCATATTGGGACAATCCATGTCACTATGTGATGTTGTTCCATGTTTGACCATGCTTAACCATGGTTGATTTCATATCAAGACAGGCTTTGTCACAATGCAACGCTCAACCATGGGTCATCATGATTGACAATGGATGACCATGTTTGATATTATTAAAAGTGTAGATAAATGTCTTTTAGATTTATCACATCATTAGGATTTAGTCGACATTTTGAACCAAGTAACGTGGTTCATTCTCAGAACAAGGTGAAAAAAACATACAATCTTCTAGATAAATAGTAAGGATGCATCATGGCCCAAGGTCAACTCACAAAAACAAGATGTTGAAAATTAGTTATAGAAGTAAATAATATATCTTTTAATTTATTAAAAATTACATTTAATTTAGTTACAAATTATTAAATAATCTAAATTGGTTGAAAAATAGATGTTATGAGTACTAATAATAGTGATATATTGTTAATAAAATTAATTTGCGGGGTTGAGAATAATTTATTAATAAAAATATTGTTTATTAAATAATAATAAGGCTATAAGGGGCTTTAAAAGTAAGTTACAGATACTAAAATAAGTTGTTATGCAATATTAAACAATAATCAAGATTAGTTCTAACATAATTTTTATAATAACAAATTAGGTGAAAAGAGATTAAGAGGAGGGGTCAAAATAATCTCAAAGGGATAGGAATTATTTAATATTATAAATCTAGTTATAAATAGTAATTACGAGTAATATAATGTTAAGAATATTCATAAAATAATAGGGGTGTTAAGAATAAGTTAAAAATGTTTCATAGGAGTTTAAAAATAATATGGAAACCTAATAAGATTTAGAACTAAAATATTATATATTATAAAGAATAAGGAAAGGCGAGGTTATATATTTATGAAGTAATTAGGAGTTTAATGTTCAATATTAATTAAATAGAATTAGAAGAAGGATAAAGGGATATGATATAAATAAACATAGAGGAGGGAATAATAAAGGAGATAGAGAATGAATTATATTTATGTTAAAAATAATATGAATACATAGATGGGGAAAGAGGGAAAAAATAAGAAAAGGGGGGGGGGGCATGGTATAAATACAAGAGCATCATAAGGAGAGGGTCGTAATCCAACTTCTACTCTGTTTCCAACCATCATCTTTGTTGAGATTCCTAGCATTCCTCTCAATGTCAATAGTCTCCCTAAGCTTCCTATGGTGGAAATGATCACCCATGGTAATGACTCTAGACTTCTTAATACAGACATGGTGCTTGGGTTTCCCTGCATGCTCAGCTAGAGCTACTGGGCAAGAAGGATTGTGCCTTATGTTTGGAGCATGCTCACAGATCCTCTGGTTTATCGATTGAATTGTTTCTCTAATATATGGAATACCACAAAAACATGGAATACAATAAATGCATTTCATGTTGTTTGGGTCGATAGGGTATTTAACCAAACCAAGGGAATTTCTAATGGTACTTAGAGGTTTGAATGGAGAGGAAACATTATTCCAGCTAAGGATATTGGAAATCCTACCAGTGGTCCCTTGAATGAACAAGAGATGAACCTTGGAGATAGGATCCACACGAGTAGTTTTAACTCTTGATTCTTTACAGTCCCTTTGAAAATCCTTCAGGCTTTGAGTTCGTACCTATTATTTATAAAAAATTCAAGGAGATGAGATTTCTCTTGCTCAAGGTGGTTTTCATCAGATATTCTTAGAGCATAAGTAGCTAGGGTGCTGAGAATGCCAAATTCTTTAGTGGGAAAATGATGAGAACTAGCATGAATATATTGTTTAGTGTGATTTTTTTGTGAAATACTTAGTGAGAAGAGGAAACATTAACATTGTCTCAATGTGGGTCATTCACATTGCTAAGTAAGTCGGTCTACAAATAGGTCCAACTTTTCACGACCATTTATAAACTCCTATGAAACATTTTTAACTTATTCTTAACACCCTTATGATTTTATGAATATTCTTAACATTATATTACTCATAACTACTATTTTATAACTGAATTTATAATATTAGTTAATCCCTATCCCTTTGAGATTATTTTAACCCCTGTGCTTAATATCATTTCACCTTAATCGTTATTATAGAAATTATGTTAGAACTAATCTTCATTATTATTTAATATTTCATAAAAAATTATTTTAATATCTATAAATTACTCTTAACCCCCCTTATAGCTTTATTATTATTTGATAAACACTATTTTTATTATTAATTTTTTCTTAACCCCTCTAATTAATTTTCTTAACAATATATTAGTATTATTACTACTCATAACATATATTTTTCAACCAATTTAGATTATTTAATAATTTGTAACTAAATTAAATATATTTTTTAATAAATAATAAAAGCAAAAATTATTTACCTGTCTAACTAATCTCCAAGAGCTAGTTTTCAATGGCTAGTTTTCATCAGCTCACCCTAGGCCATGATGCATCCTTGCTATTTATACATGAAGATTGTATGATTTTTTCACCTTGTCATGAGGATGAACCACAATAGTTGGTTTGAAACATCGGCCAAATCCTAATGATGTGATTAATCTGAAAGACATTTATCTACAATATGGATCACAAAAGTATTAGATATAACATTATTAAACATGGTTGACCAAGGCTAACCATGGTTGACCAAAGCTAACCATGATTGACCATGGTTGACCAAATTTGACCAGAATTGACCATGTTTGACCAAGGATGACCATGATTGACCATGGTTAACCATGATTATCATACTGAGACAATCTTTTTCATTTTGTGACTTTAGACCATGGTTAAGACAATGATTTATTTTCATATTGAGATAATATATGTCACAATGTGATGTCTGCCCATAGTTGACCATGATTTATATTAAAAACCCATGGGAATAATAAACCGTAAGGATTAATACTAAAAACCAAAGGAATGATAAACCTAATGGGATAAAATTAAATTCTAGGAATATGAACCCTTAGACTAATAAACCAAATCATTTGATATTATAAAACTAAGGGAGCAATAAACCCAAGGGATAAAAATTTTAAGCCCAAGGTGTATAAACACTAAGATAAATATTATAAACCCTAAAATAAAAATAGTTGACCATGGTTGAATATGGTTGGTTTCCATATTGTTACAATCCTCGTGATCCAAAATGGATCTTGGATAGACTTTTAAGTCTAAAGTGTTCCTCATATAGGAAAATGAAAGTCCAAGGATGCTCCTTGAAATAGTCTCATTGTGTAGATCTTTTCATTTCAAATCTAGTGCAACTTGAATGGGCTAAAATGGACTTTGGATGTTGAAGTTATTGCAAAAATATGTTTGCTTTTGTTCCTTTGAAAAGGAAGCAAATTCTCCCAAAAATGGCATAAAAGGCCTTATAAAGGGAAATCACATCAGAAGGGTTAAGTGGAAGACTTAAGAAAAGGGTGGAAGGAACCCTCGACTGTGACCTTCGACTTATCACATCGGAGGTAGGCCTTGGCCCGATATCAGAGCCCCTAGGCCATAGCGAATGCAATATGCCGATTGCAATTTACGATTGGAGCTTATAGCAATGATCAGAGAAAGTTGAGGACTATGTCCCCAGGCCGTTGTGATAGTGACATGCAATGTACGATGTCGACCATCGGATCGAGGAGTGGGATCGATGGTCCAGATTTAGTCAGTGATCCGAGATACAAAGGGTCATTGACGCAACGTGATTGCAATTAGCAATCAGGGCACAAACCTGATACAGTTTATCAGCACTATTTCATAAGTTTCGAAATTTGAATTTCCAGATTTTTTGTGTATTATCTGAGTATTGGTTTTTTTTGCCTATGCCATGCGATAGAAATATGTGATGAGGCGTGGACCCGAAAGGGATTATATATGCGTTTGTATATCAGTTGAAGTCTAGATTTCGCACCTAATAGTGTATTTCCGGTATATCTTGGTGTATTGGCATTTCATTCTGTTTTCAGGTTTTCACCTGTAGGAATGCCCCGATTCCTTTGTAATTGCCCCTTATCATTGTGCCATGCTACAAGAAGGCATTTTGTAACAATGATGTTTTTGTAACACACAGAGCCACAGAGCCAAATGACCAATTGCAAAGCCATAGAGCCAGAGAGCCAGAGGGCCAGACGTAGAGCTGTAGGGAGCAGAGGAAACATAGAGGTAGAGGAATGAATGCACATAGAGGAACAAATGGAAGTTGCAGTGTCAAAGGATTCCTCACAAAAGCGAGAGAGCATGATTGACAGAGAGAGAACACCAAAAATGTAGCAATGGAGAAGTGATTTCTCCCTTCAGGGAGCTCACAGCTACACAGAGCCAGAGCTCAAGATAGATGCGCAGAGCTAGAGGGTCAATAGTAGCAGAGAGACGAGAGTGCGAAATTTTTTGAGTCAGTCAGAGGTTGAGTGAACTAAAGAGCTCAATTAACAACAGCGAAAGGTTGTTGAAGGTCGTTGGAAGGTTTCTGAGAATGCACGCAGAGGTCGAGAGAAGCTTGTGAGAGCCAAAGCCAAAGCCAGAGCCGCAGAGCTGGAGTGCTTGATAGAGGCATAGCTAGCAGAGGTTGGAGTTAGAGCCTCAGAGCCGCAGAGCTCAAATCATACTTCTAAGAGACGTGATGTTATAGTAAAGCTGCAGAATAGCAAGCGGTCGAAATGATCAGTTGTTGTTCATGTCCAAAGTGTGTTGAATATATAAGAAGGAATTTTAGAGACAATTAAGAGGATTTTGAGGGAGTTGGTGCAAGCTAGAGCAAGATCGCTCAGAGCGCTGATTGAAGGAGTCAAGTCCAGAGAAGCCTAGATTTGTGTGTAGAGTGAGGGTAGCCAGAGAGATAAGATGGCATTCTAAACCCATAGGTTCAGTGTGGACAAGTGGAGTTGAGTGTGGAGCTTGTAAAATAACTTATGCCATAATCCCAGAGAGCCTAGTCGAGTTGACTAGAGCTCAAGGAGATGTAGCCCAAGAGTTTTGGGTGAACTCCATATTATATTGTTGTTATGTGTGATTACTTATTGATGCATTGTGTTTGCTCCTTTATTTGTTGTTATATGCTTTATATTAGTTCAAGAAAATAAACTTAAATCACATAAATAGTTAAAAACAAACACAGGCATACACTTACTTTCAAGCATTATTAATTCTGCAATTGGTTAGTCATAAAGTCTGGGAAATATTTAAGATTTGGAAGTGGGAGAGGTTCTTGTAAGCTTGACAAGAAGCCTTTAGTGCCCCATTTTCAAATCAGGTGGTATCAGAGCCTGAGATTGATTAACCCCACCTTCAAAGATGGTGATATCAAAGCTGGTTATACTAGAGCAAGTGGTATTAGATCAGAATGCTTGATTGATAGAGTAAAGTTCGCTTGTGTGAAAGGTGTTTGGGCAGTAAAGGATTGATTGTCTGATTGATTGTATTCTTGTTTGCAGACTAACTATTGTGTGAGTTTACAGAGGTGAAGGGAAAGCTATTGATAGCTATGTCCAAGAGAGGACAAGGAGGAAGAAGTGTTGAAGGCGTTCTTCTTATCCCAAAGGACCTCAAAGCAATCCTTGAAGCATAAGAGGGCTTCTACCTCAGGAATGTGAAGATTTTATTCTTGGGGAATGGAATGGTGTGAATCATACCTTGCAGAAAGAAGGTGTATATCAGAATACACTTGAACCAGAGAGTCGTGGAAACTCTGAAAGCCTTGAAGAGATTGATGGTGTTCTAAGAGGATCCACTTCATCATCAATTCACCTCCTCATGAAGGCAATAAAGGTGAAAAAGAAAGGTATAAATCTTGTTCTTATCATATTCCTTTTGATTATGTTTAGTATGATAAATTTCCGTGTAAGCATGGGAAAAGAATTGCATGTTCCTTTTGTGGTTTGGATAACCATAATGTTTTTAGATGTTGGAAGAGGATAGCCACATGTAGGAAACTTTCGAAGGAAAAGAAACAAGAAGTGCAAGGTCCATTGGACAAGGAAAATCATGCTGTCAAGAGGATGCACATGTGTTGCACTTACTGCCATAAGAGAGGACATGTTGCTGCAAAGTGTTGGACTCTGAATCCAACAATGCTTCCACGAAACTTGAAGAAGGTGGAAAGAGAAAATGGTAGAAACAGAAAGGAAGATTCCATGAATGATTTGTCTCAGGATGATTCACATGTTGATGATGATGCGTAGACAAAGGAAGAACCTTTGAAATGAATTGATAAGAAATGGTTAGATTTATTATCCAATTAAGATTGCATGTCTATTGATGAATTTGTTTTTATTTCTTTGTTAATGGAATGCAAGTTGCAGGATTTCACGAAGAAGGTGAATGGGAATGGTTGAGTAGGAGACTCACTTTGTTGCTACAACATTATAGTTCATTTCAGCTTCGAAAGTACATTGTGATTAAGCGAAAGTTGAAGGATGAAATGAATGCATAAGCATGATGTGCATGAACATGGGGATGCTGATGATTTCCTTGTATTTGAACATGTATGCGTAATTAACTTGCAGGGTCAATTGCTTTGACATGATTTGAAAAGAGTCCTAGAGGTTACATGCTTGACCTGAAGGGTCATTTCTTTTAAAGGCATGTTTTATGGCCTTGTTATCTAGTCCACCATTTGTATGGAGATGTAAGACATGGAGGTGTCCACAAGATGTGAAAATTTGTTTCTTTTGTTGAAGAAGGAGTTTATCCATCCAATTATTGTTAACAGTTGTTGTTGACAGCTTGTCAAATAGGTAGAAATGAAAATTTTGTGAAGCAAGTGTAGCTTCACATTCGTTTGAGCCACCTTGGATCAATGATCAAGAAAGAGGAGTTCAAAATACCTTTTGTGATCATCTCAGCAGGATTTCTGTAGGAAGTCAAGGAGGAAAACAATTCTTCCCAAGAGTACCAACACATCTAGGAAGGAGAGCGGCCAAAGGCTTTGGTTCAGAAGCAATATGCAAGGTGAGTGTACGGAGGCTGAAAGAAGAGGGTGTTGTTAGTCTCATTTACTGTTTAGATCAGTATGTCAGTATTTTGGAGAACAAAATCTCTTTTAGTGGGAAGGCGTGATGCAAAATGGATCTTAGATAGACTTCTAAGTCTAGTGTGTTCCTCACAAAGGAAAATGAAAGTCCAAGGATGCTCCTATAAATAGTCCCATTGTGTATATCTTTTCATTTTGAATCTATTACAACTTGAATGGGCCAAAACAGACTTCGGATGATGAAGTTATTACAAAATGAAGTTTCCATTTGTTCCTTTGAAAAGGAGGCAAATTCTTCCAAAAATGGCATAAAAAGCCTTCTAAAGGAAAATCATATCGGAATAGTTAAGTGGAAGACTTAAGGCAAGGGTGCAAGGAAACCCCGACTGTGACCTTCGACTTATCACATCGGAGGTAGGCCTTTACCTGATATTGGAACGCCTGGGTTGTAGCGAATGTGATATGTTGATTGCAATTTGTGATTGGAGCTAATTGTGATGATTAGAGATATTGGTGTTCAACAGATCAACGATTAGAGAGGGTTGAGCACCATGCCCTCGGGTTGTTGTGATAGCGACATGCGATGTATGATGTCGATCATGAGATCGAGGAGTGGGATCAACAGTCTAGATTTAATCAGTGATCAGGAGAATAGTGATCCTCGATGCAAAGGGCCATTGACACAACGCGATTCCGATTAGTGATCACGGTGTGGACCCGACAGAGTTTATCAGCCCGAAATTCATAAGTTTTGAAATCTAGATTTTTGGATTTTCTATGCATTATCCGAGTATTGGGTTATTTTTTTCCCATGCCATGCGATAGCAATATGCATTGAAGCATGGACCCAAAAGGGATTGTAGATTCGATGGTATGTCAGTTGAAGTCCGGATTTCATGTCCAATAGTGTATTTCCAGTATATCTCTGTGTATTGGGATTTCATTCCGTTTTCGCGTTTTCACCTGAGGGAAGGCTGCAATTCCTTTTTAATTTCCCTTGATCATTGTGCCATGCTACAAGCAGGCATTTTGTAACAGTGATGCGTTTGTAACATATAGAGCCAGATGGCCAAGCGCAGAGCCATAGAGCCAGAGAGCCAGAGTACCAAGCGTAGAGCCACAAGGAGGAGAGGAAATGTAGAGGCAGAGGAATGATTGCACATAGAGGAATGGATGGAAGCCACAGTGTGAGAGGATTCCTCACAAAAGCCGAAGAGCATGATTGATAGAAAGAGTACGCCAAAAATATAACAACAGAGAAGTGAGTTCTCCCTTCACGAAGCTCATAGATGCACAGAGTTGGAGCTTAAGATAGTTGCGCAGAACCAAAGGGTCGATAGTAGTACAGAGCTGAGAGCGCAAGAGTTTTGGAGTCACTCAGAGGTTGAGTGAGCTAGAGAGCTCAATTGATAGGAGCAAAAGGTTGTTGAAGGTTGCTGGAAGGTTGCTAAGAATGCACGCAGAGGCTGAGAGAAGCTCGTGAGAGCCATAGCCAGATCCAAGAGCCAGAGCTAGAGCCAAGAGCGAGAGCATGAGAGTTGCAGAGCTAGAGTGCTTGATATAGGCATAGCCACCAGAGGTTGGAGGCAGAGCCTTAGAGCCACAGAGCTCAAAGAAGACTTCTAAGGGCCGTGATGGCATAGTGAAGCTGCAGAACAACAAAGGGTTGAAATGATCAGCTTCTGCTAGTGTCCAGAGTGTGTTGAAGATAGAAGAAGGAATTCCAGAGACAGTTAAGAGGATTTTGAGGGAGCTGGTGCAAGCTAGAGCAAGATCACTCAGAGCGTTGATTAAAGGAGTCAATTCCAGAGAAACCTAGATCTATCTGTAGAGTGAGGACAACCAGAGGGGTAAGATGGCATTCTAAACCCATAGCTTCAGTGTAGACCAATGGATCTAAGCGTGGAGCTTGTAGAAGAAATTATGCCATAATCCCTGAGATCCTAGTCGAGTTGACTAGAGCTCAAGGAGACGTAGCCAAAGAGTTTTGGGTGACCTCCATATTATATCGTTTTTATGTGTGATTGCTTATTACTGCATTGTATTTTCTGCTTTATTTTTTGTTATATATTTTATATCATTTCAAGCAAATAAACTTAAAGAACATAAACAGTTAAAATCAAACACAAGCATACACCTACTTTCAAGCATTATTAATTCAACAATTGGTTAATCATAATGTCTGGGAAATATTTAAGCTTTGGAAGTGGGAGAGGTTCTTGTAAGCTTGACAAGAAACCTTTAGTGCCCTGTTTTCATATCAGTCCTTGACACAATGTGGCATTGGACCATGGTTGACCATGGTTTATTTTCATATCGAGAAAATATTTGTGACAATTCAATGTTGAAACATGGTTGACCATGGCTGATTTTCATATTGACATAATCTTTATCACACTACAACAAAGTGAATAATGTTGAACTGAAGTTACCAATATTATTAACCCAAGGTATATAAATCCTAAGATAAATATTATAAACACTAAAATAAACATGGTTTACCTTGGCTAATTTTCATATTTAGATAATCTGTGTCACAACGCAATGTTCAACCATGGTTGACCATGGTTAATTTTCATATGATGACAAACTTTGTCACAATGTGATGTTGGACCAAGGTTGACCACGACTGTCCATGGTTGACCAGATTGACCATAATTGTCCATGATTTTCATATTCAAACAATTTTTTTCACAGTGCGAAATTCGAATATTGTTGAAAATGGTTGGCTATGATTAACAATGATTGAGTATGATTGACATTGGCTAACTATGGTTGACTATGATTGTCCATGGTTCACCATTAGCGTTGATCATGGTCAAAGAGACTTTAATGAATGTTGATCACGGGAGACAAAATTCAATCATGGTTAATCATGGTTGACCATCATTTACCATGGTTCATCATGGTTGACCATGGTTGAAGGTGGTTGAAACTAAATACATTGACTATTGTGGACCATATTCAAGCATGATTAACCATCGTTGATTATGGTTTATCATAGGTACATTGATTAATCATTCTTAACATGCTTGATGATGGTTGATGATGGTTTATAAACACTAAAATAAACATGTTTTACCATGGTTGATCATCATTGATTTTGAAATTGAGACAATCCTTGTCACTATGTGATGTTGGACCATGGTTGACCATGCTTAACCATAGTTGATTTTGAAATAAAGATAGTCTTTTTCACAATGGGACATTCAACCATGGGTGACCATGATTGACCATGGATGGCCATGTTTGATTTTATAAAACATGGTTGACCATGGTTGATCAAGGTTGGTCATGATTGACCATGGTTGACCATGATTATCGTGTTGAGATACTTTTTTGCCATTATGTGATGTTAGACCATGCTTGAGACAATGATTGATTTTTATATTGAGAAAATATTTGTCATAATGAAATGTTTGCCCATGGTTGACGATAATTGACGATGGTTGATGATGGTTGAACTAGAAACCAAATAGAATTATAAACCTAAGGGGATAAAATTAAACCTTATGAATGTGAACCCTTAGATTATTAAACAAAAGGGATTGATACTATAAACCCAAGGGAAGAATAAACCCAAGGGATAAGATTTTTTTGCCCAAGGTATGTAAACGCTAAGATAAATATTATAAACCCTAAAATAAAAAATGGTTGACCATGGTCAATTTCTATATTAAGGAAATCCTTGTCACAATGTGACATTAGACCATGGTTGATCATGATTGATCTTCATATCGAGACAAAATTTGTACGAATGCAACATTGACCCATGGTTGATTTCCATATTAATTCAATCTGTGTCACAATATGTCAAAGGGATTATCAACCCAAGGAAATAATATTAAACCCCCAACGGACAAATATTATGAACCCAAGGTATATAAACCATATGATAAATATTAAAAACACTAAAATAAACATGATTGACCATGGTTAATTTTCATATTGGGGCAATCCTTGTCACAATGCGATGTTGGAACATGGTTCAACATGGTTGATTTTCTTATCAAGACAAATTTTGTCACAATGTGACATTGCACCATGGTTGATTTTCATATTGAGACAAATTTTTCCATAGAGTGACATTCGAATATGGTTGACCATGGTTGGCTCTGATTAACCATGATTGACCATGATTGATATTATAAACCCAAAGGAATAATAAAACTAAGCAATTATGAACCCAAGTGAATAATATTAAACCGAGGGGACTAATATTATAAACCCAAGGTATACAAACCCTAAGATAAATATTATAAACACTAAAATAATCATGGTTGACCGTGGCTAGCTATGATTGATTATGGTTTTCCATGATCAATATTATAAACCTAAGGGAATACTAAAACCCTAAGGGATTATGAACCCAATGGAATAATATTAAACTGAAGGGACTAATATTATAAACCCAATTTGTTTATAAAAATTGTACACACTAAAATAAACAAGGTTAACCCTGGTTGATTTCCATATGAAGACAATCTTTGTCCCAATGTAGCGTTCAACCATGGTTAACCATGATTGACCATTATTGTCCATGGTTGACCATCATAATTAATTATGATCAAATAGACTTTAATCAAGCTTCATTATCATTGTCGAAATTCAACTGTGGTTAATCATGGTTAACGATCGGTGATAATGGATGATATTGGTTTACCAAGGTAGAATGTGGGTAATTATAAAGACATTGACCATGGTTGTCCATATTTAAGCATGATTAATGATTGTTGATCATGGTTGATCATAGAGACATTGGTCGAGACTCCAAGAAGATTTAGGGAGCTACAGAGAGAAGATTTAACTCTCTGCAGATGTAAATATTTCATTATCTCCCTTCTCCTTGAAGACATTGACTGCAAGAAAACTAGAGTGATAACCATCTATTAGCTCGACATTATCGAGCCTACATGCCATGTCTCCCAAATTAATACAATTTCTCTTCTATTTCATAAAATAAAATACAACCAGTAAAAACATCTTTAAAAAAAACCATCTAATTTATCTTTTTTTATTTTATTAATATTCGTTTTCAAAGTAATATTAATATTAATTAGTTATAATTTTTTATATATAAATTTTTTAATAAGTGGTTTGAATTTCACTAAATGTAATATAAATGTGAATAAATATTACTCTAATCCAATGAGCCCATTATTATCCTACAGAATTTTTACTTGCTTTTATATCTATGTTTTAAATTTTATTAATGTTTAAGTTTCACAACATTTCTGATATTTATATTAAAAGTTTTATAAATAAGTTATAAAAAAATATATTGTTTTTCTTCAATAAGTTTTAAGTTTTTTATATATCATCTCTTAAATAAATAATTTCAATTTGATTTGTATATTTTTTTTAACTCTTTATTATTTACTTTCTCTTTTTTTTAATAGTTTTCTTAAGTTTATGTCAATGGTAAGTTATGTATATGTGAGTTTTTTTAATAAGCATGAGTTGTAATTATATTTATTTAATTTATTTTGACTAATATTTTTAATTATTATGATACAATATTTTTTTTAGTGTGTATATATATATATATATATATATATATATATATATATATATATATATATATGGCCAATTTAATGTCCTTAAATTGTCAATCATAAATTATCGACCAGGGAAGGTATATTGATGAAGCATAGGTGCACTATATGTGCTAGAAGTTATTTTATATCGTTATGTTCCTATTAGGATCTAAACTTAAAATTAGTATGGAGATGGTATTGTTAATTATATTAGTGTCTTGATCCCTAAACTTGTTAGATAATTTTCTTAGGAATTATTCTCTTTTGAATTAAGCTATGGATGATATGTGAGTGATTCTAGAGTTGTGTTACACTGTTTTGGATTTTTGTCTTCAATTTTTATGCTGCAGCCAAATCTAATTAGCCATGTGCAAGAGAGATCTATTCTATCAAACTATAAACGAATAAATTCTGAATTTAATTGCTAAGGAGAAAACTCTCACTCTTTTACTTATTCAATTTCATCAAGACAAGACATTTTCAACAGCAGCTATTCTATGAAATAAAACAGTTGAACTACACTAAATAAATAAAAAAATGAAAACGGCTCATTGTACCAGATAAAACGAAAATCAAATGGCAGAGTTAAGATATGTATAAAGAAGAAGAAATTCCTTATGCATACAACGATTCAATGGTGAACTCATCATACTACATTTCTTCACACAAAACAGAGCATCTATGATTAAGTAATAAAATAAATATAAGTGCAATAGATTAAAAACATGTACTGGTCATAGGGGCCCTCCACGAATCAGTTGACAATCTCCAATCAACCGAGTGTATAGAGAACATAAAACCAAGTCTATTACTTGCAAACGAGTCTTAACAAATTGCTCTAAAAAATTACATAAATCGGTGTGCACCCAAAACATAGAGTAGCCACAGTTTTTATAATACTTCTCAGCATAAAAGTATGAGAATTTCAAGCCTAAATATCTATATTTCTATCAAACTATATTGCTAAACAATTAATTTTCTATTCGAAAAAACAAATCGGTAAGATTTCATGAAAAAACAAAATTTGTCATAGTCATAATCTTGCAGTTGACTTTGGGGTTGATTGTGTTATTGGTGGGCTCAAGTATTGCAACAATAATGCTGCAACTCCTGGGACTACCTTCTTTAGTTTTATCAACATGGTAGTTCGTAAACAACTTGGAAGCGACGATGCTATATGCACAAGTACTAGCTCTTGTCGTAGGCTGTCACTTGATCAGCTGGCACAAGTCCGCTAGGAACTTAAGCCAACTTCTATGAGCTCTCAGAAGAAGATTTTAACTGTGATGGATGAAAGCTAACTCTAAGGAGGCTAATTTATTTGCAGAAAGAAACTAAGAGCTGAAAGGACATGCAAACCCTAGCAAACCCTAGTTTTACCGACAAACCCTACTGGTGCAAGAAAAGAGTTGAGTTGCTGAAATGGATGCCATTGATTCCTGGAAAGGTAAAATCCATGTGTCTAAGCTACTTCTAAAGAAAAATCTAGAAAAAACATCTTTTGGTATTTTAGAGTAATTTTGCAGAATTATTATGCATGTGCTTTAACTATTTTTTACTGTGCAGAGGTTGATTGGCGAAAGGAAATGGAGCGGGCACTTGCAGGAGGTTGGGAAGGTGAGAAGAGGGCCTACAAGGTCCCTAGCACCCTTCCAGAGAGTGTCACAGTGATCAGATCTCGAGAAACTACCCACGTGATCTTCTACAGGAAGTTTGCAGGGGTTCTACTGGATGTTCTATAGGAAGAGCTGAGAGAGGATCTTTGAGGATTGATGGACGAAAACCAATGGGAAAGTGGAAATGGAGGTTGGATGAGGTTGTGAAGAAGTCTATGAGGTGGTAAATGAGGCTAGGGGGTGATGAAGACAGTTGGATTTGTTCAAGGATGGAGGGACCAATGTTGCACAAAAATGAAGAAATTAGGTCAAACTGGCAGAGTGTGGTGAATGAAGGGAAGGAATCCAGAATCCGGGGTTGGAGCAGGTGATGTGCGGAAGGAAGGATAGGCAGGGATGGATTACAAGTGATCTACACACTATTTCTCCAAACTAATCAAAGAAAGACTAAAAACATCAGAGATCTATCTTCTTTAACCTATTCTGACATAAAAACTAGAAATCATGGTGGACAAAAGTTTATTGGCAGAAAATAATGTAAGACAACTATGAAAACCAAGCAAGAACAGATCTAAGCATGTCATCATAACTGGTATCAACTTCCCTAACTAAAAATCTAACACTTGTGATTGCATGGAAAGGAAAAACAGTGTTTTTGTGGCAGCAAGTATGCCTTGGTCTCAGCTCATGGTCCCAAGGAGGGAGAGATGAGATCAAGGATTGCTTGGTGGCCCTTTCACAGGTCCTTTCCTTTACCAAACTATCAAAACAACCTGAGGCATTAAAATCTATTTCAATCATCAAAAGCAGCCTAAATAACAAAGCAATATGTTAATCTAAGTAGCAGAAACTATTCTAGGAATGCAACAAAAACATATAAAAGTACAAAAGAGGAGGTACTGGCACTTGGGTTGGGCTCAAACCCAAGAGATACAACCTCCTAAATGAATCTCAGAGCTGATGCAATGTGAAACTAATCTCCATTACTCAAAAAATAACCATGTCACAAAAAGGTTTACAGCAATAGCTCGAAAATGAGCTGAAAGGAAGAGCAGCACTAAAGTGTGAAAATACAATTGTTCAAGAGCTAAACTATGAACGCTGGAGGCCTTCCTACTTATCACCATGAGGACCTCCAACAACCCTCCTTAACTTAAGGGTCTTGGCTGCTCAAAACTGCAAGTAATCAACCACTTCACAAAAGTTGCTCGGCTGCCCTTAGGGATCATCTTCGCTGGGCTGCTAAACTCTGAGCTAATGGTGGAGAAATCGAGGAAGGGGCCATTTATTATAGGAGACACCCTTCCTACAAATCCTCAGCCTTGCTCCCTTGTATTTGGCTATCAACTGGCTCATAAATGCTTGACCTTGGTCCAAAGGATGGAAAATTTTATTGAAGTTTAAAAACATTGGCGAATCTCACTAATCCTAATATACAAATTATAAAATGTTTATTGATATATTCGTAAAATTATTCAAATTTTTAATGATTTATATATAGTCTCTATATAATGTTGGCGATTTTTTAGGTAAAATAATTTTATATTCTAAAATTTGGGCGAATCGTCTTTTATAAAAATTGGAAATTGGCGAATATTTTTTTGGAAAAATCATGGAAAATTAGCCCACTGGGCGAATATTAGCCCCTAAAATTTTCCATGAAGCACATATTAGACTTCATGGTCAAGTGACTATTCTCATTCTTTCAATTAACATAACTATACTAAAAAACATGCATAAACTGTGAAGAATGGTGGATTAATCAAGAATAGTAGGCAAAATGAGCCCAAAACGTTACCCATTTTTGGGGCTCATCATCACTCGACTGCTAAATGTGTTGCTCATCCTCTGAGCAACTAATCCAGCTCAACATCTTTGATTTCTTTGACTACCTCTCTAACATCCTAGGCCTCCGAGGTGATGTCCACTTCTTGTTCATGAGACCCTGCCTTTCTCTCTACTTGCTTCCATTGCCTATGCTCTTCTTCTTCTTTGACCCCTTCCAGCAGTCGTAAAAAAAATGGAGGACTAAACTTTAGGCCAATCCAGTTGGCCTGCAGATTTTGCATTGACTTTTTATAGAGTGGTACTCTTGCCAAGGCTTCCCTCATCCTTGTTAGGAAGTGGTATTCTCTATTTTTTTTATTGTGGGATAGTGTGTTCCATCTCCTTGTGCAAGCATGAACGCATTTATCCCCCAATAGTCTTTCCATGTCCTCAAAGTGAGCAATGGCCTGAGCTTGTCTTTCAATGTAATTTGGGTGAACCTTGGGGTCATTGGCAAGTTGTTGATGGGCATATACTAAAGCTAAGGGATCTTCTGGTTCTGCTCTGATCATGAGTGGCTCCCGTAGCTCCCTATCCATAACATTTCGAATTTTTGCTGCCCTCTTTTCATCATGATTTAACCAAGAGTCCATGGCCATGAGTTACACATCTCCCAGTGCAGCATTGGGGTCCCACAAATTCATATTTGGAAGGGCCAAGTTGTGTAAATAGAATTATGATAACTTGGCCTTATCTTCTACTAGGTTGTTGTCACACAAAGCCATGAATTGATGGTAATTCTGAAATGGAATGGTGCCCATTTGTGCCAAGGTGTTAATTTGGAATTGCAACCATTTATATTTAAGATATAAGGCATATGACTTAGCAGGTTGCCTACATTGTAAGGCGTTTACTGCCGAGCTGGCCATGCAGGCCAGCTGGGCCTCTTTCTCTTGCACCTGTTGCTTTAGGGACTGTATTTCCTCTGATGCCTGTGATTCCTTTTCCTCCAACAGTTTTGTTAGTGCCTCAACCTCAGCCTGCAGCTTGTCCCCTTTATGCTGTTCATTAGATGCTTCATTGTCTGTCGGAGGCCCTTCTTGCTACTGCTATTCTCCCAAGATGGAGGGCCTATATTCCTTATGACTTCCCTGTAGCTACAATTATTTTCTTAGGAGCTCATTATCCTCCTGTAGCTAGGCTCTTTTGTAGCTTTCTACATGCCTGACCATGGCTACTTCTCCTCTAAACTCTTTTAACTTCTCCTCCATGTGGCATATGTCCTCGATTCCCTTAGATTTGGAAATTTTCATCCATGTGTGCGTTCTGATCCTCTCTGGTTCTAATGTAAGGAAGAGTGGCACAACAAATTTCTGTGGGATGACTTCCCACCCTCTAACAGGTTGTAGTATAAGCCCAAGCTAGGTTGAGGGCTTGATTCTAGTATCTCCTCGGTCTTTCCCTCTCCCTGTGATGATTTGGATATCTTTTCCTCCAATTTCTCGGTCTCTTTTAACTTAGCCAGAGTTTCCTATAGAGACGTCTTGGATTCCTGTAGAGCTGTCTTTGAGTCCAAAATCCTAATTCTCTCTCTCCAGGTGGAGGTTTTTGGGCTTCCTCGTTCATAGGTGATAGACATCTTTGAAGGAGACTCTTCTTTTGGTTTAGTTGTTGTGTCCTGAATGAGAATTGGCTCTTTTGACTGTGGCTGGGGTTTTCCCACTTTTATTCATGTGCTCCTCCTTTCTTTAAAGTACATGGAGGTTTACCTCATTCTTTTCCCTTTTTTTTTTGGAGGTGTGCTTAAGGAAGCAAGCACAACTGTCACCTCCCTTGCCAATATCTCAGGTGATTTCTCCTCTTGTTGTTATTTTTCCCTCCTTCCTGTAGAAATCCCTATGTCAATTGTTTCTATTTGTATTCGTGAGATTTCAGGGTGTGTCTTTTCCTTTTGTTTCTATGTTCCTACTTTGGCTGTGGCAGCCTTCATTTGGGATTTTCGGCCTTCTCTGTTCTAATCTACATCCTCTTTTCCTGTGGTGTTTTTGTTGTTGTTCCTTCCCCTGTTTCAGGCTCAGCAATCTGGCCCATTTCCCCTTTTTCTTTTTGTTATTTTTGTGCTTGAATGTCCTGTGTTCCTTCACCATTGGTTTTGTCACCTTCCTCTGTGTCTTCTCTCCTCTCACTATTGGATGAGGTGATGTCTTTGGCAAAAATTTCTGATATTTTCATCCCTGGACATGTTTCGGAAGGTCTCCCAAGGTATGGGGATAGTGTAGGTGTGCAAAGCGTCTTCCACCAATATTTTGATGAGCCCATGATGGGCCAACTGATCTGGGATCCCTTCATTTAATTTTGTACGACATTCAATTAGTGACTGAAGAAGAAAATAGGGAATGCTCAGTTTGTTGGTTGGAGGAAAATCAATCCCATTTCTTAGTTCACACAGAAACATGAAATGATATCCATAGATGATGCTAAACCTTCCTTCACATGTGATGTACTTCATAATTTGGAAACTGACTTCATTCCAGAGAGGAGGCAAGCTAGTTCTTCTGACCCCGTTTTTGTCTTCTACAGGATGCTCCATGGGCATAAAGAATGACTTCTTGGAAACTTGGCCCAATGATCTCTTTTATTTTCTCCAAGGGAGGCCCAATGGTAGACCAGTAACTGCACTAATGAGCTCAGGGGTGAGTTCTGGGGTCCAACCCGTAAAAATAACTTTGGCATGTGTTTTTGACTGTGGTCTCAGGGACATTAAAAACTCCTCAGCTATCTCCTCATCATGACCCTAAATTTTGTCAAAGAAGGATATCCAATTTGCGTGGGTGAAAAGGTCCACCACCTCAGGATGCTCGTGCAGTTTGCTAGAGTCTGATGGTTCTTTCCTTATGAATCCTCCTGGCATGGTGATAGTGCTCTTTTTATGCTTTAATCAGAAAAAGAAATGCCTTTTATGGTTTCCCCTGAACCCAAGAAGGTATTTCTTGAGTGTCCAATATCAACTAGCAACAATTCTTTGGTTTTAAGATTGCTGTCACCCAGAACTCGACTGTCTGCTTATGAAAAGATGAATTCGGTTTTTACAGACAGAGCACAAGGATCAAGTTTTCTTCTCAGCACACAGACAGATATGCAAATTCAAAATTCTTTTACACACATAGGCTATCCCCCACGACTGCATATATCTTCCCCACAGGAGAATTCCAAAACGAAATGTGGAGGAGAATTTTGATGCAGAAAACTGGGAAGCTCAGTGCAATACGCAAGAAAACATTTTACTTCCAATACACAGGTAGATTTTTTTCTCTAATTTTCCAATATGATGATGTTCAATTCACCACCTTGCACAAACACATCATGGATAGAGGTTTTTTTCGAGCCTACCGTGTTTGGAGATCCAAATTCGACGAAAAATCCCAGGTTCTCCTGCTCTGGAAAGCTGTGCAGGTTTTCCTATAGAACCCTTCCTGTAGAAGGCCCCCGGTTCCTATAGAATGTCACTGAGCTGCTGAGCGAGCCCGGTACGTGGGAGTTTTTCAAAAACAAGTAGGAAAACTGGTGGAGGATGACTAGTTAACAATTTTTGGAAGTGGAGGATGCGTACTCCAGTCGAGGACATTGCAAGTGCAAGATGAACAAAAGGTGGTGTAAGTTTCAACTGGGCATCTTTTAACTCCAGCGTGATTTCTGGTGCGAGGATGAGGTGGCTGGAAAGGACCGTTGACCTGCCATCACAACCATAATTTCTCTGCGTGTTTCTGACCGCCATCACCTCCTTTCTGTCGTTATCTACCACCACCACTACAAGTCCCAACGATTTCTCCCGGAATGGACACTCCACACATGCTGGCTGCACATTTTGTTGGCAATTTTGAATGTAATGGGGCTCGTTTGGATCCCACGAGGATATGTAATTGTTTGAGGGTGGCCAGTTGACTAGCCGCTGATTCCACTCAATCTGAACCATTCCCATAGGCATGCATCTTTTAAAATATAATTTATGCAATTGACGAATGTGTTTAGGAACTCACATGTGTGGTCACAGCCACGTTATGCAGACTTCAAGTTTTGGAACCACTCCATTGTTTGCTACTGCTTCATGCATGGGTTTTGGAACCCATTCCTTCATTTACTGATGTTGCATGCACGGGTTTTGCTTAGCTTCGGCTTCTGCTAATATTTTCACATTCAAAGAGAGCCCTTTCCATGTCTCCTTTATCATTTTTGGTTGTCCCTGTCTCCAAAGTATGTCTTCCAGAGGGATCAGCTGCTACAGGATTCCTGTAGGATGTCCTGTAGCTGCTTCTCCTCCTGAAATGCAATGCTAGAATGAGCAGGGCTATACTGCTAAGGATGGGTTCAACTGATGAGGCGTCCAAATGGAGATTGACAGGTATGTTGAGCGAGACACTACTGCTTGATTTGTCACTAGAAGTTCTTGTTGGTAGTATGAAGAAAACATGGTTTTTTTTGTCTGACTGTGCAGGAACAAATAACAGAATGAGTGCAACGGAGGTGTGAAGAGATGAAAAAGGGTGACATATGGTGATGGATAGAAACAGGGGTGTTGGCAGGTCCCATAGGTAGATTACCAACCTTTGGATTCTCTTCTGAGATCAATTTTTCTTGTCTGTGGTTTATACAGGATCTTCCTATAGAAGGTGAAATCTTGGCCTGAATGAGGTAAAATCTTAGGAAAGGGGAGTGGCCATGGAGGAATTGTTTGTGAGGGATACTTGTAGCCTGGTGCCAACCTCTGTCCTTGTTTTGTACGATCCTCCTAACCTGCAATGTCCTTCTTGCAACCTGCAAATTTTTCAATAGCAGTTAGGTTGATTGTTCTGTGCTTTTTTATTTTTTGAGAGATAGTTGGCGTGCCTCCAGGAGGTTCTCACCCTCACTGTCTACCCTGGGTGCCTCTAAGAGGTTTTCACCCAAGGTTCTTTTTATTCATTTTCTAATTTTTTCCTCGTTTTTTTTTTGGTTCTCAGAATGTTGATGGGGTGGAGATAGGGACCTTCTCCACTACCAACACTGATTTATCCAGAGTTTCAATGAACCCCTGCTTAGAAAGGGGCTTCCTGTAGATCTTCAAATGATGCCCATTGACGAGCATGGGGATGGCTTCTTCATCAATGGCCCTGATAAGGACTAGACCATTGTCATTACATTTCTCCACTGTATATGGTCCTAGCCCTCTTGTCCTGAGCTTCCCTTCGAAATCCTTGTATCTTGAATCATATAATAGTGCCCAATCTCCTGGCTGAAATTTCTTCTCTTTAAGGTGTCGGTCATGCCATATTATTCCTTGAAGTTGGACTACCTTTGAGTGGAGGAGGGTCTGCATTCTTTGTTCATCTAGTCCATTCAGCTGAAGTAGTCTTTCCTGTTGTGCATGGTTGAGATCTAGGCCTCGCTGAGCTACCAACCTCAACGTGTTGTATTCAAATTCTATGGACAGCAAAGCCTTTTTCTTGTAGACCAGCTCATAAGGTGTGAAACCTGTTGTAGTTTTCCAAGTAGTGTTGTAGGCCCAGGTGGCCTCAACCAAGCGATATGCCCAATCCTTTCTACTGCTTCTCACCACTTTAGTCAAGATCTCTTCCAAAGCCCTATTAGTGACTTCCACTTGCCCATTTGATTGCGGATGATAATGGGTGGAAGTTATGTGCTTAATCTTGTGATGAGAAAGAAGGTATTCAATCAAGTTAGAGGTAAAATGGCTTCCTTGATTTGTGACTAATTCTCTTCGGTAGCCAAATTTATAGAAGATATTTTCCCTCAAAAACTCAACCACTCTTTCTTCTGTTGTTGCCTTGATTGCCTTTGTTTTTGCCCACTTTTTCAGGTAGTCTTTGCACACAATGATGTAATACTTTTGTCTTGAAGGAGGGTTGATAGGACCTACAAAGTCTATGCCCCACTTCTCAAATGGCTCGAAAGTCACCTAAGGTTGGAGGGGCATTTCATACCTTGTAGTCAGATTCTCAATCCTTTGACATCAGTCACATTGGCTGAGGTATCTTTTGACATCTTGATGAAGAATGGGACAATAGTAACCTGCCTGTAGAATTTTGAAAGCTGTTCTCTTTGCTGCAAAGTGGCCTCCACAGGGTCCATCATGACAGGTCAGGAGGATGTCAAAAAGTTCCTCCTCCTGACACAATGCCTTAAAATCTTATCTGGTCCAAGTTTGAATAGGTTGCCCCCAATCCAAGTGAATGGGGCTCTTTTCCTCATGATCTTGCTCTTCTCTTTTGAGGATAGGTATGGCAGGAATTGTGATAAAACCAAGTAATTTCCTATATCAGAAAACCATTGCAAGAGTACTGAAATAGAAAACAGGTGTTCACCTAGCAGTTGATCATCCACCACCCCTTCTTCTCCTACAGGCAAATCTAGTCTAGACAGAAAATCAGCAACAACATTTTCCTTACCTGGCTTGTCAACAATGGTCAAATCAAATTGCTGCAATAAAAGTAACCATCTAATGATACGAGCATTTACATCAAGTTTATTCATCAAATACCTAATTGGAACATGATCAGTGTGTACAAATGTCTGATAACTAGTGATGTAGTGTCTGAACTTGTTTAGGGAATGGACTACAGCTAAGATCTCTTTCTTGATTACAATATATTTTAATTATGCCTTGGACAGGTTTTTACTGACGAAATATATGGCATATGGTAGCTTCTCTTCAACTTGTCCTAAGGTTGCTCCTATGGATTTTTTTGAGGCATCTGTGTGAATGTGGAAAGGTAGGGTCTAGTTTGGACCTCTCAAGATTGGGGCAGTTACAAGCTTTTCCTTCAACAAATCAAGAGCCTCTTGACAATTGTTAGTCCACATAAGCTCAACATCTTTCCCCAAAAGACCAAACAATGGAAAGGCTAGCTTACTGAAATCTTTAATGAACCTTCTATAATATCCCGTTAAGCCTAAAAAACTCTGAACATCCCTTACCTTTTGAGGAGGTGGAACCCTTTGCATGATAGCAATCTTGTTGGGATCCACTTGTAAGCCTTGCTGAGAAATTGTATGACCTAGCACGGTCCCTTCAGTCATCAGGAACTCACATTTTTCAGGATTGAGGGACAGGTTCATTTCAACGCACTTGGTTAAAGCTTTTCCCAGGTTAGTCAATGCTTCTTGGAATTTGGACCCATAAGAAGTAAAGTCATCCATGTAGATTTCCACTGAATCGTGAACCAGCGCAACGCATATGCTTATTACTTCTCTTTGGAAAGTAGTAAGAGTGTTGCATAACCCAAAGGGGAGGATCCAGTAGGCAAAGGTACCCCAAGGACAAGTGAAAGTGGTCCTATCTTGGTGTTGCGGGCTGATTTGGATTTGATTATACCTGTTAAACCCATATAGAAAAGAAAAGAACTTTTTCCCTGCCAGCCCATCTAACACTTGATCTATGAAAGGAAAAGGGAAATGGTCCTTCTTGGTGGCTTTGTTAAGTTCTCGATAATCTACATAGATTCTCCACTTCCCGCTTTTATTGGGCACAAGAACTAGAGGAGAAACCCACTCGTTGTCAGAGATGGCGTAGATGAATCCTGCATCCAATAACTTTTGCAATTCCTATTTAACAATGTCCTTAAGGGTTTGATTCATTCTCCTCTGAGGGTGCTTGACTGGTTTACAATCCTCTTTGATGTAAATGTGATGGGTACAGACTGAAGGGTGGACTCCCTTCATCTCCTGTAGATCCAAGCAAAAGCATCGAAATGGCAGTTCAACAAGCTACACAGCTCCTTCTCTTGAGAGGGAGATAGGGACGAGTTGATCTTCAAGGTTCTTTAAGGGCCAAATTCCACATTCTTAACTCAGGGAGAGGTCGGATCAGCCACACAGAGATCCCCTAAAGCACTGGCTTGGGTGTCTCCCACCAACTCTTCAAATGGCAGCACACTGGGAGGTGGATTTTGGATTAAATTCTCAATAAGGTCATCCTCGGTTTGAGTACCCCCCTAGTGGCTTCCACAGTGCAAACAGGTGCAGAGTAGACTTCATCCTCATCTTCCTCCTCCAACTAGAGAGGTAAGTCATGTTCGAGAAAAGGTTGGGCAGGAGGATATAGGACTAGCTGTTTGGACATTCTTAATGGTCATCCTCCCAGCTCAACAACTAATGTAAGCATCTGCAGTTGATAACCAAGGCCTTCCCAAAATGAGGGGGTATCCAGTGATTTTTGCCTTTGGATGAAGGACCAAAAATTCCATAGGGTACTCCCAAGAATCAACAGAGACCAAGACATCTTCCACAATCCATTCAGGAGTCACAATGGAGCGGTCTGCTAACTGCAGTACTGTCAAGGTCTTTCTCACGGAACCCGGAAGGTTATGTTTGAGCATAGTGTCCCTGGTCATCACATTAATGGAAGCATCTAAATCAATCAGGGTGGGCAGGATTATGGTGCCATTGATGTGGACATCCAATACAGGACTCTCAGGGTCCAAATATTTTGGACAGATTACTTGTCCCAACATTAGGTCAGACAATTGTCCTATGACATTGATAGTTGGGGCATCTCTCTTGCGCCTACCTGAAACACTTCTCTTTGATCATTTTTTTGTAGATTAGTACATCTTTGATGGCCTAGATAAGTGGCACTTTTACGAACAACTATTGAAGTTTTCCCAGAAGTTCAGTCTCTTCTGGGTTTGGTTGCGTGTTTCCAGTTAGACTCTCAGGAAAGGGTGGAATGGCTTTGGTTTCACTTTCTTGTTCCTCTGCTTCATCCTCCTTAGGAGGAGGTTGGCTATCTAGGAGGACCTTCCCAGATCGAAGATTGATCTCTTGAATCTCCATAGCTTAGGTAGGGCATGTTGTCTCTCAAATATATACCTGTTGGGCCTATCTATTATTGGCGTTCAGGTTCGGTTGAGTAGGAATCTGGGGTTGCCTCAGAGGAGCAAGAGGTAATGGTTGTGGTTGAGTAGGTGGTGGAAGCAAAATGGCGGGAGGAGAATTGTATTGGGGCCTCCACCCCTGTTGTAGTGCATTCCACTGAGGTTGTGGCTAAACATGAGAATGAAATAAATGAGCAGTAGGTTGATTATGGTATTGAGGTGGATATGACCAAGGAGGGGGTGCAGAAGAGGAACGATGAGTGAGGGGACCCCAAGAAGATATGGGAGTGGATTGGTTGGGGTTGTAATATGTTTGGGATGTCCCTTGCATCCCCTCCTAGTAAGGTCTAGATCCATGTGGCCTCCTTTGGTTGAGGATGTAGAGTGGTTCAGTGGCTCCTTCAGCCCCTTGGTACACAGCTTAAAGTCCGTGTAAGGTTGGGCACTGGTTTGTAGGGTGGTCTTCCTCATAAATGAAACATACCTCTACTATGTACAATGGACACTTGTTCTTAGGATGCTTCCTTGTGCATCTCGGAAAAAATATGGCCAAAGCCCTCTCAGCTTCTTCTTTCTTCTGTTGGATTCAAAAGGTATCTAGTTGCATGGAAATCGTCTGTCTCACCTCACCTTTAAGCTCTTCCATATGATTTGTAAACTCATGTTTGGAGAAGGTGGCATTAGCTGAAAGTGGATTCCCCCTACCTCTTTCTTGAGCTGTCATAGAATGGTTTTTAAATATAGTCTTTATGTCATAATAAGGTAGTTGGTAGATGTCTCCCCCAGCTAGAAAATGGAGGGTATCTAGAAGGTCTTCAAGGACTCCTCGGAGTAGAACCAGCTTCAGAGATTCGGGGTCAAGTGTGCACTTGGCCCTTTTATAACTGAGTTGGAACCTTTCTTCATAGTCTTCTAGAGACTCATCACTTCCCATGGTCACTTGAAAGATTTCTCCCTTCGTTTCCTTTGACCTACAGTAGTCCCGGTATTTTTTGTTAAAGGCTTGCTACATTTGAGCCCAAGTTGTGATATTGTTTCTAGGTAACCCCATGAACCAACATAGTGCTACGTCCTTGAGGGTAGAGGGAAAGAGTTTCAACTTTTTCTCGTCTTCTGCATAGTCATAAGTTCGACAAAGGACAACAAACTCAAACAAGAAAGTATCACGGTCTTCAGTGGTCAATCCATGGAAGTGAGGTAAGGCTGAGGGACTTATGTTTTTCATTCTTGTGTCCCCATGTTTTTCTCGAATGGGAAAGCCACCTTCTATTATCTCCTCATTCGCTATATTGTTCTTGTGTTCAGCCATGGCATCAAGAGGAACGTTTTCTTGCTCTTCTTCTGTTATAGGATCTTCGTATATCTCTGGAGGTTCACCTATAGGTTCTTCTGGATCACTGCAACCGAACAAGAGAGAAGGGTGACTTAGTTATGTGGTGGGGTTGTTGGGTAAGAATTTTCCTGTATGGTCTCTGTTCCTACGAGACATGAAAATGAAATATTTTTGGTTGATTTTTGTTTTTTCTGCTTATACCTGCACAACTGAAATGGATTGAACTACAACTAACTAAAATCTATCTTGCTAGAATGAAAATGCAGAATTGAAATGAAGTTAGGAAACGACTAATCTATGCTACTGAAAGGAAGTTGCAAAAAGGAAATGTTAAGCTACGCTTCCAGAATTGAAATTGCTAAATTGAAATGCTAATTTACAATTGCGGAATTGAAATTACAGATTGGGAATGCTAATATATGCTTGCAAAATTGAAATGCTAGTCTAGGAGAGTAGGAAATGTCTAATCTACTTTTGCGGAAATGAAATTTCAAAATGGAAATGAAACAACTACTCTACTCTTGCTGAAATAAACTACTGAGCAGAAGGTTGTAATAGAAAATAGAAGAAAAGCAGCAATCACAAATAATCTAACCTCCCCAGAAACAGCGCCAAAAATATGGTGGGCTCTATATTGCAGCAATAATACTGCAACTCCTGGGACTCCCTTCTTTACTTGTATCAACCGAGTAGTTCGTAACAAACTTGGAAGTGACAGTGTTATATGCACAAGTACTAGCTCTTGTCGTAGGCTGTCACTTGATCAACTAACACAAGTCCGCTAGGAGCTTAAGGAAACTTCTATGAGCTCTCAAAAGAAGCTTTTAATTGTGATGGATGAAATCTAACTCTAAGGAGGCTAATCTATTTGCAGAAAGAAACTAAAAGCTAAAAGGAAATGCAAACCCTAGCAAACCGTAGTTTTACCGACTAACCCTACTGGTGCAAGAAAAGAGATGAAAGTTGTTGAAATGGATGCCATTGACTCTTGGAAAGGTAAAATGCATGTGCCTAAGCTACTTCTGAAGTAAAATCTAGAAAAAATATATTTTTGTATTTTCGAGTAATTTTGCAGAATTATTATGCATGTGCTTTAACTGTTTTTTATTGTGCAGAGGCTGATTGGCGAAAGGAAATGGAGCGGGCACTTTTCGGAGGTTGGGAATGTGAGACGAGGGCCTAAGGGGTCTCTAGCACCCTTCCAAAGAGTTTCATAGTGATCAGATCTCGAGAAACGACCCACATGATCTTCTACAGGAAGTCTGCAGGGGTTCTACAGGATGTTCTATAGGAAGAGCCGAGAGAGGAGTTTTTTAGTATTGATGGAGGAAAACTTGTGGGAAAGTGGAAATGGAGGTTGGATGAGGCTATGAAGAAGACTAAGACCTAGTAAATGAGGCTAGGGGGCGATGAAGATGGTTGGATTTGTTCAAGGATGGAGGGACCAATCTTGCACAAAAATGAAGAAATTAGGTCAAACTTGCCGAGTGTGGTGAATGAAGGGAAGGAATCTAGAATTTGGGGTTGGAGTAGTTGGTGGGAGGAAGGAAGGATAGGCAAGGATGTATTACAGGTGACCTGTGCATTATTTATCGAAACTAATCAAAGAAAGACTAAAAACATCAGAGATCTATCTTCTTTAACCTATTTTGACCTAAAAGCCAGAAATCATGGTGGACAGAAGTTTATTGGCAGAAAATCATGTAATACAACTATGAAAACAAAGCAAGAATAGATATAAGCATGCCATCATAACTGGTATCAACTTCCATAACTAAAAATCTAACACTTGCGATTGCATGGAAAGGCAAAACAATGTTTTTGTGGTAGCAAGTATGCCTTGGTCTCATCTCATGGTCCCAAGGAGGGACAGATGAGATCAAGGATTTCTTGCTGGCCTTTTTGCGGGTCTTTTCCTTTACCAAACTATCAAAACAACCTGAAGCATGAAAAGCTATTTCAATCATCAAAAGCAACCTAAATAACAAAGCAACATGTTAATCTAAGTAGCAGAAAATATTCTAGGAATGTAGCAAAAACATATAAAAGTACCACTTGGGTTGGACCCAACCCCAAGAGCTACAACCTCCTAAAAGAAGCTTAGAGCTAACTCAAACTGAAACTGATCTCCATTACTCAAAAAACAACCATGTCACAAAAAGGTTTATAGCAAAAGCTCGAAAATGAGCTAAAAGGCAGAGCAATAGTAAAGTGCAAAAATACAATTGTTTAATAGCTAAGCTACAAAGGCTTGAAGCCTTCATAATTATCACCATGAGGACCGCCAATAGCCGTCCTTAACTCAAGGGGCTTGGCTACTCAAAACTGCAAGTAATCAACCACTTCCCAAAAGCTGCTCGGCTGCCCTTGGGGATCATCTTCAATGGGCTGCTGAACTCTGAGTTGATGGTGGAGAACTCAAGAAAGGGGCTATCTGGTGTAGGAGACACCTTTCCTACAAATCCTCAGCCTTATTCCCTCATATTTGGTTGTGAACTGGCTCATAGATGCTTGACCTTGGTCCAAAAGATGTCCAAAAATCTGCAATAAGCACGTATTAGACTTCATGGTCAAGTGAGTGTTCTCATTCATTCAATTAACATAAATATACTCAAAAGCATCCATAAACGATGAAGAATGGGGGATTAATTGAGAATAATAGGCAAAATAAGCCCAACAAATTACCCATTTTTGGGGTTCATCATTTATCATGCGACGTTCTTGATGAATTGGTTTGAGGGAACATGAAGCAATCCATGAGGGGACAATTCCTTATCCATCTATATCTTTCTCCACTAAGCTGGAGCTTCTAAACCTGGTGAATAATGGGGCAGCTGTAGAAATTTGGATTAGCTGCACAAACAGGCCAATTATGTAGCCGAATACATACTTTAACAAAACAATAAGGTATAAAGGAAAATATGAAGAATAAGTCATGTAAATGCATACCTTTAAGAAAACCTTGTGTCTATTACATTATTTAGGTGATAGGTCTGGGACAAAGGAAATAAATATAAGGAAAAAGGATGTCAAGGTAACGCAGTCCTTGGAATCTACATTCACCCAAGCTGGAGGTTTTGTATGTCCTCATACACTTCATCATTGTCAATCACTTGTGCCTTCTGATCATCACCTCGAAGATTCACTTTCTTCTTCTTTTTGGCAACCACTGGTATCCTTTGTTTTCTCATGAGAATTTTCTGTTTTAAGTTGATAATTTCTCTTTTCATTGCCATGTTTACCTTCTTCAGCTTTATATTATTTCTATACCACAAACTCAAATGAAGGATGAGGCTGTCACTTTTTGAAATTTCAATCTCACTCTCTACCTTCAATGCCTGATTTTCATTCTTGAGATATATGTTCAATGTATCCAACTCAAAAATCTCTTGCTTTAAAGCATTTGATGTTGAATTTGCTTGTGGTTCATTCAACTGATTGCTCCCTTCTCCATGACTTTGAATTGTTTCTTTAGTTGTTGTCTCTTTTCTTTCTAATGACTTTATGTAGTCATAAATCTCTTATTGAACACAGTCAACACCCAGACTACACACTGGACTCCTTAGATGTGAAGTACAAGGTGGTGATGATACTCTCGGTGATAATTTTGCTGATCCTCTTAAGGAACCTTCAGGGTTTTCAGTTGGATCAGTTTCCTTGAGATCAATGTATTCCATAGCTTTTCATACTCTTTGTTGCAATATGCTCAACCTTGTACTCCTCCTTAGTCCAAAGGTCTGTAATCCCTGTTCTTTCATTATTTTGGTTTTGGCTTTTCTTCTTGAGGAAGGGTCTTGGTTTGTGGTAAATCCTTTGTTCTTTTGTTACCTTTCTTTCTTCTAATATTTCCCTTTTTCATTTTCTGCAAAATATCCACTATGGGCAGTTCATGTTTCAATAATTCAGGTTGAGTCTAGGGTTCTTGTTCTCTTATTACTTCCATTCTTCTATTTCTTCCCCTTAGGGTTCTACTACTACAACTTTGTTCGTGAGATCTTTCTTCAAAATGGTTCCTCACTAGAAAAATTTCCCAGTTATCCCCTACACTCCAAAGGTAGAACTCAACCACCATCCTTATTAAGCCATTATGATACATTGTAGTTTCTATAAATTGAATTTTCTTTTTAATTTTCATGGACATTTTCTTGAGACTATGCAAGAGATAATAAGAAAGATTCATCTCATGGTCTTCAATAAAATACATCATTATCCTAACATGATAAAAATACATATATCCAAACCAACCCTCCCAAGTGAAATTTTTTTAAGTATAAGTATTAAATTCCTCAATTTACTCTTAAGGGTTGTACTATGAATACCTTTCTTGAATATAGTGCTGCCAATATTTCAATTTTTCAGGAATACCTTCCAATCTTCTCCATTGATTCCCCTGTTTTTGAGCAATTTATCTCCACTCCTGGGCAATTTTGTAACTTCTACGATCATGGACTCCTTTTTGGTGATATTAATATCTCCTATTTCAGCTTCTCTTCCACCAAATGTCTGTGTGAAAGTCTTTGTCACTTCCCTGTGAAAATCGTCGAATTTTTCTATGAACTGCAACCATTGATTCTTTTGCAACTACTCCCTAGTCTGAGGATATCCCTCAAAGAATTTCCTCCCCACTAGCTTGGTTCAAACAACGATACCCATTATGGAGGATGCTTTGCCTCAAAGACTGGTTGCCTTGACAAGGGAATGGTGTTGGTAGCATTTCGTTTAGTGGAGGAGGGACAGAGTGGCTATCAGTGTGCAGAGAAATGTAAGAACAGGTGGATTATAATGAGGGTTGTGGAAATGAATTTGACCATTGGGGCGAATTTAAAATAATGATTTGATGATTACTTCAGAGGATTTAGAATTAGGACATGAGAGGGTTTTTAAGTGGTCGATTATGATGTTTTTTATAAATGATCATCACCCTTAAATTCTAATGATTTCGTTTTCATTTTTGGCAGTACTATGTCTTCTTAGTCATATATGAAATATATTAGTCCCTATTGCTAAATTAATGTAGCACATACATGTGATTCAATTTTCTAACCTTATTTGTTTTTCTGAGATCTCCTGTAGGTACTTTGCTCTGTTAATTGTCCTTCAATTCAAATAATCAAGTGTCCCTATAGGCTTTAAAAAATTTATTATGCTGCAAAACTTGCCTTAGATATAGAAACTTGCCCGAGCTGCGGAAATTTGTTGGTTTTGTAGCTGAGAAGAAAAAACTTTAATAAAGGAACTTTGTTACTTTCTTTTTGAAAAGAAAATTTGAAGTGCTAACAAAAATTGGTTTTCAGTTTAAATTTTCTATAAAAACATGCCAACACCATGTTGGTTTTCATGCTTATACCCCTTTTATTATTATTATTCTTACTATTACTATTATTATTATCATTATTGATAGATATATATATATATATATATATATATATATATATATATATATATATATATATATATAGATAGATAGATAGATAGATAGATAGATAGATAGATAGATAGATAGATATACGCACACACACATGTAATTTTTGTTTTTTTTTTTGTTTTTAAATAAAACCGAGTAAAATTTATATGGTGGAAAAGAAGAAGAATTCTTGATCATCTTCAGTTCTAAATTATCTTTGAGCATTTTAACAAATTCTTCTTTTGTCAATGGCTTATAGTAAATTCCGAGTCAATGTCCATTTACAAAAAGATAAATTTTGTCTTCATCAATAGTTGTGATTCTAACTGCACGATTGTCAAAGAGACTTTCAACTTCATAAGGCCCAAGCCAGTGGGTTTTGAATTTTCCTTGAAAAGTTTTGAACTTAGAATCAAAGAGCAATTCCCAATCTCATGGATGAAATTTTCTTTCTTTAATGTACTTATCATGCCATCTAGATCTGTATTGTTGAACTAGGTTAATTCTTTAGAGGGCTTCTTGTCTAATTTCATCAAGCTCATTATGTTGTCTAATCCTTTTCTTCTATGCTTCTGATAAGTCAAGATCTAACTGGACTGTTTTCTTATAGGTCTACATCTAGAACTCTATCGGAAGTAAGATTTTCTTCCCATAAACAAGTTCATAGGGAGTATGTCCTGTATTATTTATCCATTTAGTTCTATAGGCCCATAAATCTTCTGGAAGCTTTTCTACTGAGTTCCTTCTGTGTAAATGTACAATCTTGTTATGGATTGCTGCAATCACCTTATTTGTGGACTCAACTTGTCCATTGGCTTCTGGATGGTATGGATTGGACTTCTGATGTTTCATCTTGTAATGCTCCACAAGTTTCTACACTCAACTCGATGTAAATTGTGTTCCTTGATCTGTTACAATTCCACTTGGAACACCAAAACGAGTGAAAATATCTTCGGAAGGAAATGAAACTATAACATTTTTAGTAGCAAAGGAAGTGCTTTAGGTTCTGCCCATTTAGTGACAGAATCAATACATACCAAAATATACCTCTTTTTCATTGAAGGTGGGCTGATTGGTCCAACAAAATCTAGTTCCCACTCTTGAAATGATTCGATGATAACCTGTGGTTATGTTGGCATTTCATTTGAAAGAGTGGGTTTTCCCATTCTTTGACAGCTATCGCATCTCTTAACATATTCCTTGCTGTCCCTAAAAATCGAAGGCCAGTAATATCCTAAAAGAAAGATTTTATAAGTAGTTCTTCTATTAGAAAAATGTCCTCCACATGGCTCATCATGGCAAGATTTATGCAATTTTGGTATTTCATGCTCTCGAACAAATCTTCTAATGATGAGATCTGGTCTTACCTTGTATAACTCTTCATTTATCCATAAATAATATGTGCTATTGTGGACTATGCTTCTCTTTTCTCTATGAGATGAATAAATTAGAACTGTTCTTGTAGCCAAATAATTAGAAATATCTACATACCATGGTGATTTAGTGGATACTACAAAAAGATATTCATCAGGAAATTTATCCTCTATGGGTTGATCATTATTACCATTTTTAATTCTAGATAAAAAGTCAACAATTGTGTTCTATTTTCCTAGCCTATCTAGAATGGTTATGTTGAATTCTTGTAACATTAAGAACCATCTATTTATTCTCCCATTAACGACTGGTTTATTAATTAGGTATCTAATGGTAGAATGGTCTGTGTGAACAAAAGTTTCATAGCCAATTATTTAATGTCTGAACCTGTTAATGGCATGAACAATAGCTAAGAATTCATTTTTAGTTACAGTATAATTTAACTCTAGATGAGTTAATTTTTTACTAGTATAATAGATTGTATAAGGAGTAAGATATTTCTGTCCTAACACAACTCCTAAGGATGAATTTGAAGTATCCGTTGAGATACCAAAAGGAAATTTCCAATTAGGTCCTTTTAAGATAGGTGCTTCAGAAATTCTCTTTTTCAAGGTTTTAAAGGTAGCTTGACATTCAGAATCCCAATTGAATTTAGAGTCCTTGGTAAGCAATTTAAAATGGTCCAATTTTTGCGAAGTTTTCTATGAATCTTCTATAATATCTAGTAAAACCAAGAAAACTTCTAACATCTCGTTGATAGTTTGGTAGTGATAACTAAGAAATGACTTCAACTTTAGATGAGTCTACCTTAATTCCATCTCCTGAAATATGGTGACTTAAAACCATTCCTTCATTAAACATCATGAAACATTTTTCATGGCTTAAAAAGAGATTTGTTTCTTTACATATTATTAATACTTTTTCTAAATTTCCAGTGTTTCATTGAAATAATCACCATAAACTGTGTAATCATCCATTTACATTTCCACACAATCATGAATAAGATCAGAGAAAATTTGAAGGACTACACTTTGGAATCTTTCTGGAGAATTTAATAATCCAAATGGAAGTTAGTTAGCATAATTTCCCCATGGACAAGTGAATGTGGTTTTCTCTTGATCTTCAGGGGCTACCCAAATCTAGTTATATCCACTAAACCTATCCAAAAAGGAAAAATACCTTTTTCTAGCTAATTTGTCTGAGACCTGATCTATGAAAGGTAGTGGAAAGTGGTCTTTTAAAGTTGCTTTATTTAATTCCCTCTAATCAATGCATACTATCAATTTTCCTTTTTTCTTTGGAACGATTACTAACGGTGAAACCCATTGAATGTCAGATATCGGATAGATGAAATTTGCATTTAACAAATTTTTCAATTCCTCCTTAACAATTTCTTTTAAATTCGAGTTCATTCTTCGTTGAAGTTGTCTAACCATTCTTGCACTCTATTCAATGTAGATATGATGTATGCAAGTTTTATGATTAATCCCTCCCATATCAGTGTATTCCCAGTCAAAATCATAAGAATGTTTCTGTAAAACTTCTATCAATTGATTCTTTTCTAATTCTTCCAAGTCTTCATTAACATTCAAGGTTTTACTGGGAAATATTTCTATCAAAGAATTACCAAATTTTTCCATGGAGAGCAATGATCCCTGTTTAGATGAGAGATAATCATTTTGAATACAATCGTAATGTGAGGAAGATTCATTATTTTGCAGTAGGTTTAGAATTTGGTTTTCCACTCTTACTTGTGAAGTAGTAAACATAGGTTGTATATCTTCTTCATCTTCTATTCATTCTTCATTTTCTGTGCCTATTGTTGTTCTTACAGGAGGGTATAATGTAAATTTCTTTGTATAATTTCCGTCTGAGATAAACATGTCACCTGATCTATAACCAATGAGAGCATCGAATATGGCTAACCAAGGCTTTCCTAGAATTAACGAATGTCCTCCTAAATTATTCTTGGGTGTTTAGACCATGAAATCAACACAATATTCCAAAGAATCTAAGGATACACAAACATCTTCCAACACACCATTGGGTTTAAACACAGATGTATCTTTTAATTGTAATAAGGTTGGTGTATATTGAAGGTTAGGAAGTCTAAGTGTGTCCATAACTTGTTTACTTATGTTTATGGCTGCTCCTAGATCAATCAATGCATTTGGTATTTCAGTTCCATTGATGTGAATTTTTACAATGGGGCTGCCTAGATCAAAATATTTTTGAAATGTCGTCTTCCCCATCTTAATGTCTACAATTTTTTCAACTAATTGAATTATTTGTATGTCTTTTCTTTTTTTTCCTGATCTTTACGTACTTAGTTCCTTAATTGTTTTCGCAAAGATTGGTATTTATTTTATGGCTTGTAATAAAGGAATCTTGATATAGACATTCCTCAATTCATCCATCATATTGTAATAAGGAAAGATAATTTGTTTTTCTACTCCTTCATCAATTTTTAACTGTTCAAGGAAAGGTGGTCTAACTGATACTAAGGATTGTTCTATGATGGGAGTATTTATTGCAACATTTATGTTTGTTTATTCTCTTTTTGAGGGAGAGAGGTCTCTCCTTCTTCTAGTTGTTTTTTGTGTTTTTGAAGATTTCGACTTGTTTCCTATATGAAAATAGGGGGTTTGCTTTGTAACACTCTTCCAGACCCTAATTGGACATTATTTATATCTATTGGAGTTATTACATAAGTTTGAGGATTTCGCCCTTCCATGTTGTGCACAGGTTTTTGTGGTATTTTATTATTAGGATTCAGAAGTCGTCAAGTGGGTAGTTGATTTTGATTTTGTTGAAATGGTAGGGAGAGCTATGGGTTTTGATTCCAAAATTGAATTTGCAGTAATTGATTATCTCGGGGGATTTTATTAGATTGGGGTAGAAATTATGGTGGAAGATAGGATGGTGAATATTGTTGATATTGAGCATAAGCGCCATAAGGATTTTTCCATCCTTGATTCCACGATTGTGATTGTGGCTGAGCGTAAGGCTGCCAAGGTAGATTACAATTATTCTTTGAAGACTGAGAAAATTTTTGTGGTCTAAACCCTTGTGGTTGATTTGGTTGGGGGTTTTGCCATGGTCTCTTCACTATAAAGTAAAGAGGGTCTACTCGTTATGATATTCATTCGTCATTAAATACAGCCTTAAGACTTGGTAAAGAAGGAAATTTCTTCGTATCATGATTATCTACACATATGACACAAGTTTCTATTGCTTTTGAATCTAAGGGACATTCTCTTAGAGCATGTTTCTTTTGACATTTAGGATACGATATAGATAATGCAGCATTTTCAGAATTTTTCTTGTTTTGTATTTTAAGGGTGTCTATCTGTTCACTTATGCTCCATAAAATATATGTCTTAAAGGTATCAAGCAAACTTCCTAATTATGCCCTGCTAATTGTTCTAGTTATAGATTTATTAATTCGTGAAAGAGAGGGTCTCTAGAACTCCTTCCAGCTTGTGCTTTACCCCTTGAGATATGTACACAAAAATCACAAAAATCTGCAAATGGTAGTTGAGAAATATTCCCTTTCCAGGTTAGGTTAAGGAGATGAAACCATTCATCTTTAATAGCTTTGATCAAGAGGGATTTTAAAGTTCCTTATCCAAATTGTCCATTTTTTCTCTTTTAACATTGTACACAAATATTTCTACTAAATCTTCAAGATTTTCATCTTCTTTTTGTGCCATTTTGAAGACTTCATCTTTAAGGTTACTAGGGATACAATAATCTCTATATTCACCTAAGAAATCCTCTTTCATTTGTCCCCATGTTGTTATAGAATCCACTCCTAGAGTCATGAACCATTTTAATGTTGAGTCCTTTAATGTAACAAAGAATAATTTTATTGTTCAAGCTTCATGCAGATAGTCATATGATTTGCATAATACCTCAAATTTGAAGAGAAATGTCTCTGGGTCCTCATTTCTTTTTCCATGGAAATTATGAAGAATTGAGGGTGATATATTTTTCATTGAGAGGGTTGTATCCTTATTAACAATAGGAAATCCAAAGGATTATAGGTTTCCTCTACCTCTACCCCCTCCTCTATTCCTATCTCCAGCTCCTCCTCTACCTCTACCTCTACCTCCTCCAATCCTATTTTCCTCACCATTGACATTGTGTACCTCTCCTTCCCCTTCTTGAGCCATGATAGATTTCTCAAAAATAATATAGTGTTCTTCTAATTCTTCTGGATATTCTATTAATGGTTGTTTAAAATAATTTTCCCATTCCCCTTCTTCACTAGGGACTTCTAATTGTTCTCCCAAAAAAATTTCACCAGTGGAGGATAGAAAAATTACTCCTGGAGTTCAGGATGTAGGATTTTCTTCAATTATAGCTTCAGTAGATGAAGTGGGTGAAGATCTAGATTGGATTTCTAATCTTGAGACTTCATGAAGTCTTTGTTGACCTCTAAACGGGATTTGGGTTTGAGTAGGTGGTTTGGAATCTCAAAATCATGGTGAAGTGAGTGGATTTATGGGAATTAAACTTCTTCATCCCCCTGAAAATCTACCTCTAGAGTCTCTATCCCTACGCATATCATGTTTTGAATTAATGATTTTTTTCTTAACTTTTATTTCTACTTCCCTAGAAATAGCGCCAAAATGTTTGGCCAATTTAATGTCCTTAAATTGTCAATCATAAATTATCGATTAGGATAGGTATACAAATGAAGCACAGGTGCACTATATGTGCTAGAAGCTATTTTATGTTGTTATGTTCCTATTAGGATCTAAACTTAAAATTAATATGGAGATGATATTGTTAGTTATATTAGCGTCTTGATCCCTAAAGTTGTTAGCTAATTTTCTTAGGTTATTCTCTAGTGAATCAGTTTATGGATGATTTGAGAGTGATTCTAGACTTTACTTGTGTTATACTATTTTGGAATTTTGTCTTGAATTTTTATGGTGCAGCCAAATCTAATTTACTATGTGCAGGAGAGATCCATTCTATGAGACTGCAAATGAATAATGTTTGAGTTTAATTGCTAAGGAGAAGACTCTCACTCTTTTACTTATTTGATTTCATCCAAACAAGATATTTTGAACAATAGTTAAGCTATGAAATAAAATAGTTGAACAACACTAAATAAAATAACAAATGAAAATGGCCACTTTGTAACAGATAAAAACAAAATCAAATGGAAGAGTTAAGCTAGGTATAAAGCAAAAGAAATTGCTGATGCATACAATGATTCAATGGTGAACTCATCATACTACATTTCTTCACATAAAACAGAGAATCTATGATTAAGTAATAAAAGGAATCTAATTGTAATCGGTTAAAGACTTGTACTATTCATAAGGGCCTTCCACGAATCAATCAACAACCTCCAATTGACGTAGTGTATAGAAAACATAAAACCAAGTCTATTACTTGCAAACGAGTCTTAACAAACTGTTCTAAAAAATTACATAAATCTGCCCGTACCCAAAACACAGAGCGGCCATAGTTTTTATAATACTTCTTAGCATAACGATATGAGCATTTCAAGCCTAAATATCTTTATTTCTATTAAACTATATCACTAAAATATCAATTTTCTATTCGAAGAAGCAAATTGATAAGATTTTGTGAAAACTCAGATTCTGCCGTGGCGATAAGCTTGCAGTTGACTTTGGTGTTGATTGTGTTATCATGCGACCTACTTGATGAATTGGTTTGAGGGAATAGGAAGGAATCCATGAGGGGACTCTCCTTTATCCAATAGGAGGCAACTGCAAAAATCTAGATTAGCTATAGAAACAGGCCAATTCCAGAGCTTGATGCATACTTTAGGAAAACAAAAAATTATAAAGACAAATATGATGAACAAGGCATGTAAATGCCTACCTTTAACAAAACCTTGTGTCTATGGCATTATTTAGGTAATAGGTATAAAAAGGGAAGAAATATAGGAAAAAAGGATGTCAAGGTAAGACAATCCTTGGACTCTATAATATATATATATATATATATATATATATATATATATATATATATATATATATACATATTAAATTTACTTATATCTAAATTATTTATATTTAAATTATCTTTAAGATAACAAGTTTAATAAATAATTAATCATCTTATTCAATCCTTACAATGAGTGTTGTTGTTGAGAAGTAATTTGTAACCTTTGCAGGTCACTGACCTATTTGTTTTACGACTTCCAAACATTCCCTAGTCGTCCCTCAACCAATCTCAATATTTAATAATAAGGACTTTAACTTATTAAATTCAGAAATAAAATTATCAGTAACTTTTGCCAAAAGAATCTTCAAGTGAATTCACCTTAGTGAAATTTGGTCCACATATCATAACCTCCAATTGCAATCTAATTATGAGTTATAATGTAAAATTGAACCTTGAGAGTTCCACTTTCACCCCTATGAAAGCACTCAAATGAGCTCGCAGGAGGCCCAAGCTGGTCCTTCAATCATGGCTATATCTGTTATGATCATGCCTTTCCCTCATAGAGGTGCGATTCATGCAAAGAAATATGCTCAATAATCATTGTACATAATATATCAATGCAATTTTAATGATATTATATGGTTAATTCTTATGGCTAATTGCCATGGGTCCCTGAAAATTATTCTCAATAATTCCTTTTTAAACCAAATATAAGAGATTCTCTCCCATAATTTTCCTAACTCATAAAAGTAACGCGTTACATGAGCCCTCTTCTAAGGGTTGGTCAGATGGCATATGGTAGTAAAACATTCAATCGCTCTAGAATTATATTAGACTATATATTATTTTTCTGTTCTTTTGAACACATCTACAAAACATATTCATTCAAAAGTTGCAATTTATAATTAAAGAAATGAATTTTAAAATGAAAATTGCTTTTTCTGTTTAAAAAATTAGTCAAAAATTTACATGGAAATTCATTTAGTGAATCTATAAAGATATAGATCCTAGGGTAGCAATTTATCGATACTGTATTTATTTTTATTTTCTAACCAAGAAGATCATTATTTTTCCATTAAAGATGTCAAACCGTATATTATATGGGCATATTTGATATGTGATTTATTTATACTCTAAGAGTTCCATTAAAACTATACAAACACAGATTGTCGTTATCAAACAACAAAACAAATATATAGAAAAAGGGATTTTTTTTTGGTTTTACCAAATTAAGCCATGAGGAGATTTAAGATTGTACGTTTGCATGCGCTATTATAAAATAAATTTTATCCATTTATTGAGAATGAGACATTTCATTTTTCCATTTAAGAAGTTGGAAAATATTTTTATAATTAAAAAAATATGTCAAGGTCAGTGTTACCCTCTCAGAAAAACATGCCTGCCCTCCAGCCTCCACCTGTCCCTTTGTGTGCATTTACCATCCATCTGTCCTCCCTTCCCATCCGATGTTATCTGTAGCCCTCCGCCGATTGACCTACCTACCATACCCTCCCTTCCCACGACCTCTTGCCATTTGCAACATTTTCCCACGCGAGGAGAGGATCTCATCCACTACAGTTGTTGTGTCTCCCTACATGCAATCACACACTTCGCTTGAGTTTCATCGAGACGCCGAGCATACTACAAACGACACCAATGTTGTTATTTTGTCACACGCCACACACCACTATTTTTTTGTTTCATTCAGCCATACTTCCATCGTCGTTCCTCTCGGCCACAAGCTAGGTAAATCCAACACCACCCCTATTTTTTCAAGTTTTTTTCCTTATCACTCCTGTCTGGCGGTGACATATTCCGAGCCCTAACTATTTTCATTTCTTTTGGTCTTGTGCAGGAAAATGATGGGACGAGTGAGGCAACTCTAGATAGGACAGGACCGCTGCCAATGTCAGTCGAGATTGCCAGGTTTTTCTCTATTCCCACCACTTGTTTTGAAGGGGCGACATCGCTCTAAAATTTTTTTTATGTAAAAAAAATTATTGACACTAATATCATTGCTCTTGACATTTTAAATATACTCCATGTCAAATATTACCACCAAAACACTAAATATGTTCCATGATCACTGTGGTGTACCAGAGGTGGATATCGCAGTCTGAATTTTACTGATTATGGCATGAATTTGAGAGATTTTTTTTTTTTAAATTAAACTGAAATTTTATATGATCCTAAATTTAATCCTTCCATCCAATGCTTTTATTCCAACAATAGTTACTACATTTGATAGTATTAATTAACATCTAAAGAACCATGTATTTTTACCATAAGAATGGTTTACAGGAAACATAGTCATCCTGAAGGAATGATGATGTTACAACAAATCGAGAAGCCATGGAGAAATTCACAATAGTTTCTCAGTATCCATGCCTATTTTTACATGGGTAGACGCGGACATGAGAACAAACTTTGTCAATTCGTCTTGCGAATTATTTGGTACATTTGATTCGTATAACAAACCTTACTGTCATGACTGCATTCACGAGATTGCTTCGCCTTCATGGCCTCAGGTTAGGAAGAGATGGACGCAATGCATAACTCCCGCTAAATAGTCACATACATACGTTGTCGTTTCCACCCAACACTTGGTAGTGGGTTAAACATATTTTTATTTCCCCAAAAATATATTTTCACTCCACCGCTTCATGGTCATGATTGTTGTAGACATGGATATGCCACTCAATCGAAGCATATTCTCTTTGGTCAGAATCATGATCATCGATTTTTTCAAAATATATGTAAAAAACAAAGGTCAACATCGGTACATCCATCTCTGGTCAATATAGAGACGCGTATCAGCGATTATTATACATGGCACAATCATCGACCGATGTTATTTATTTAAAACCTTAGTACCAGTGTGATTTATTATCTAATTTGGCCAACAAATTTCTTAATAAGTTCTTAAGATTGAAGCATATAATTAACCATTTCCTTTAAGGTGTGATTCTTCCTTTCATCTACACAATTTTGTTGTGGAGTATATGGAACAATATGTGGCATTTGAATTCCATGCTCAGTGTTGATGAATTTGTTGTTAACATATTCCCCACCATTATCAGATCTTAAATTAAGAAATTGATGTCCATATTATTTCTCAACAAAAGCCCTAAAGTCCAAGAACACATTAAATACTTCACTCTTGAGTTTTAAGAAGTATACCCAAGTGTATCACGAGAAATCATCAATGAAAGTTAAGAAATATTTGTAGCGAGAGAATGAAGTGGACCACATAAATCACTATGCACAAGTTGTAAAGGGGTTGACTTGTGCCAGGAGGCACGTTTTTTAATACTATCTCGATCATGTTTTCTAAGTACACATCTCGAACAAACACCATCTCTACAAGATACCATAAGAAGACCTGTCACCATATTTATTTACATAAATTCTGAAGGGAGCGACAGTTTAAGTGACCAAATTGCTCATGCGAAAGTTTGCTCACTTCATCATTATGAGAAACAAATACCGAGGGAAGATTTGATTACCCAAAGTTGTTAAACTTATACAACCTTGTAGAATCATCAGCAATGCCACTAGCTAAAATATGTTTAGGATCTCATAGGTCCTTAATTACAACATCATGAAGTTCAAATTCAATGATTTTACCTTCACCTCAATGAGTTATCTAATATACAAATAGAATGTTGCAAGATAAGGTTGGAACACATATTACATCATTAAATTGATCATTGTCTAGATGAATAGTTCTAGTCCCTACAACACTAAGAGATCTATCATCACCAACATATAAATTTTTGGTGTTACATTTATTTTAAGAAGAAAACATGGCTTTGTTTTTTGCCGCGTGACAAGAAGCTCCTGAATCAATGAGCTACTCATGAGAATGAGAAGAAGAAGATACATTTAGTGCATAACTAGACCGAGATTCTTAACAACGACATGCAGAAAGTGTTATTCCTAAAGATGAAGTTGAAGTTGAAGAGTTCTCCAAATGGATGTTATGCTTCTTCATTCTTTCTTCCAAGGATTCCATCTTCTTAAAGCATCTGGATTCTAAGTGGCCATCTCGATTACAAAAGTGGCAATGTCAATCAGTTTTTTTCCCTTTGTTTTTATTTTCCTTATCATTTTGTTGAAATGATTTTTCATGTTGATACTAAAATTGCATAGGACCCTTATTTGGTTTAGGACCATTCTTTTTAGGACACTGTAAGATTAAGAAGGCCCAGATGTAAGATTTTTCAGTGTTTTTGGAAGTGAAGCATGGGCCCATATTCCATATGGGAAACATAAATATTTAGAACCTAAGAGTGAAAAATGTATTTTTTTTGGATATTCTAAAGATGTGAAATGACATAGACTTATTCCACTTAAGTCCAAAATTGTTATCATTAGAAGAGATGGAAAGTTTGTTAAAAATATATCGGCCTACGAGCCTAGTTCGGTAGATGTGCCACCTCTCTCTATCCCTTCGACTTCTGAAAATATTTCTTCTTTAGATGATGAAAATGAGGATGAAAATGCTCCCCCACCTTCTCAGGATCCTCCTTCAGCTCCTCCTTTTCCAAAAATGGGTCTGTGCTACTTAGGGTACATCAGGTGCTCTTCGAGGTGATCCTATAGGTCAGACGTACACATTCCCAATTTTATAGAGCCTCTTCTTTACTAGCTCAAGCTTCAATGAATTATGATCCTAACACCTTTGTACAAGCTTCAGGCCATCCAGATTGTGACACAACTATGAATGAAGAATAACGTTCATTATTGGCAAATGATACATGGGATCTTGTTCCTCTTCCAAAGGGACAAAATCTTGTTAGATGCAAATGGAAACATTGATAAACATAATGCTCATCTTGTTGCTAAGGGTTTTTCACATGTTGAAGGAATTGACTATACTGCAACCATCTCCCCTCTTACCAAAATGAACTCTATCCGCCTTATTCTTTCCCTTGCTGCCTCATTCAAATGGGAAGTCCATTAAATGGATGTTAAAAATACCTTCTTGCATGGGGATTTCCATGAAGAAATCAATATGGAACAACCTATTGGATTTATACAAACAGGTTTCAGCCGTGTAAGCCAACTTAAGAAATCCCTTTATGGTCTCAAGCAAGCCCATCACGCTTGGTATGCCAAAATGGATAAATTTGTTTTAGATATTGGCTTTTCTAGGTGTCATTCTGACAATGCTGTCTACACCAAGAAAGTTGGTAGGTCTCTTATCATTCTTGTTCTTTATGTTGATGATCTTATCCTTACTGGTAGTGAGTCCAACCTTATAAACCATATGAAGTCCAACCTTAAAAAGATTTTTTAAATGACATACTTAGGACACTTGCATTATTTTCTTGGTCCTTCATGTCTTGCAATCCAAGGAAGGTATTTCCCTTTCCCAGTCCAGGTATGTTGTGATCTTCGACGCCACTTTCACATGGAAGATTGTAAGCCAACCCCTTCTCCCTTTCAGTCTAGAGCCAATATTTCAATCACTTGTATTTCCCCTGAAGTTGATGCTACCTTATACCATCAGCTTGTAGGAAAACTTTTGTATCTAACCCATACCCATCTTGACCTTTCATTTGTTGTTGGCCTTATTGCTTGGTTTATGCAAAATCGACATGAAAGTCATTGGAAAGAAGCTAAAAGAATACTTTGTTATGTTCGATGTATAGTTCAGTTTGGGATTCATTACACTGCATAAACATCTCCTCTATTGATTGGTTTCACTGATTCCAATTGGGCTGGTGACCCTGATGAATGGAATTCTACTGCAGGTTATGTATCCACTCTTAGCTCTGGACATATTAGATGGACTTGAAAGAAGCAAAGTTCCATTTCTTTCTCTTCAGCAAAAGTAGAGTATTGTGGTATTGTAGAAGCTACTAAGGAAGCCTTGTGGCTTTGTCAGATCCTGTCAGAGATTGGCTGTCAGTAGCAGCATCTGACTACACTTTAGTGTTATAATCAAAGTGTCATTCAAGTATGCCAAGATCCAATCTAATATTAGCACAACAAACACATTTAACTACACATTCACTTCATCAGAAAGCTCATGCATGACCATGTTTTTGAAGTGCAATATCATTCAACTAATGATCAAGTTGTAGACATCTTTACAAATGCTCTCACAGAGGCAAAGTTTAGAAAAATTCAATTTTTGGTTGGAGTTTAGGAAGTTATCACTACAGGGGATATGCTCTAATGTCTCCTTCTTTCTCCTATTGTGCCATATTTTTACATCCTTCAATCCTATCCCAAATTTTTCTTAAGGGGGGTTGTTAGGATATTCTAACACATAGGAAATAGTTAAGTATAACTTGGTCAAGTGTAGAGTTAGGCAAAGTGTGTTTCTTTACTATGTACATTCATAACTTACAATTCAACTGTCACGATATGTTCTAGACATGAAGGGATTCGACGATTCATTCTCTCCTTAGTATTACCGACACTTGATCCATGGCTTAACACTCGATTGGTCCATGATCTCTATTTAAAGAGCATGGAGGGTAATCTGTAGGGTAATTGTTCATGAGAGAAGCTTATGTAAATTTTCATTCTTTTATTAATAAATTTCTTGAAGTGGTCGTGTTGGATCAAGCCACGAACTGTTTCGCTCTTTGAGGGTTTAACCATGTCAAGGATACTGGTGTATTATTCTGTGATCTATTTGTGAGTGGTGTCTTCTAGTGTTCTATCTAAGGAACTTACCATCTAAATGACCATCCATGTTGTTTAAATATAGATCATGGACCAATCGGGTGTTAAGCCATAGATCAATTGCTAGTAATACCGAGGAGAGAATGAACCATCGGATCACTTCATGTCTAGAACATATCGTGACCGTCGGATTGTAAGTTACAAATGTACATAGTAAAGAAACACACTTTACCTAACTCTATACTAGACCAAGTTATATTTGACTATTTCCTATGTGTCGGAATGTCCTAACAAGTTTATATTTGACCAAAAAGGTATGCCGGTTATTCATAGTCTAACATTAGGAATTCATATTTTGTTATTTTTTATGATTATTTGAATTTAATTATTTGTAAGGTTATTGGTTGAGGTTTTATGGGCCCTTTAGTAGCTTTCATTTTTTTTACTTACCAAATTTATTTTATTTTTATTTTATTACCTCTTTATTTAACTTTTTCATTTTGATTTTTTTCCCTTTTTCCATTATTTCTATTTTAATGAATTATAACTTTTTCTCTATATTTTCAATTTAAAATAACTTATTATTCTATTGAAAACATATTTTAATCAATTTAATTATATTAAAAAAATAAAAAGCGCCCACACACACATATATATAAAGTTTATATATGTTAATATAAACAATATTAGTTAATAACATTTCTTAATATTTTGTAATCACATCCAATAATACAGCATTTTATTAGTTGTTTTACTTTTCTACTGCATCTTTTTAGATTAGTTAAGCTATATTAAGCTAAGTTGCAGGTATTAGTCCTATGTATCCCTTGTTGATACAACAATTCAAGTAAATTACAATCTTTAATATCAAACAAGGGCTACATAGTAGCTACTAGCTACGGATAGGTTAAATTTAGTTTAATTAAAGTAAAAAATAATAAAATAAAATTTTTATCACAAAAATGAAACAACTAATAAAATATTGTATTGCTTGAATTTTTAGGGAAACTTAAGAAATATAATTAACTAATATTGTTTATATTAGCATATATACACATTACATGTGTTCTTTATTTTTTAATTCATATATACATAGAGAGAGAGAAATGTATTAAAATATGTTTTTAATATAACAATAAGTCATCTTAAATTGAAAATATCCCCAAGAAATTATAGTTCATGAAAACAACACTAATAGAAAATAAATGCTAAATAAAAAAGAAATGAAACAAAAAAACAAAAAAATTAATAGTAATAGAAATAGAAGTTACTAAGAAACCCATAATAGGAGCTCAACCAATCACCTTACAAATAAATAGATTTAAATAATAATAACCAAAAAATTCCACATGATCTTGGATAGAGGGTGATTGGGTGCTCTTCTAAGGAACCCCTTGATGTGAAGCCAATGCTTCAATTTGCTCCCAAATCAAAGCGAGATATTGAACATGATAAAGATGTAGTCTTGCCAGATTTACAAAAAAAAAATAATAACAAAAAAATAATTTCAATATTAAATTCTAAATAAACTTTAAAAACTTTAAATAAAAAAAGACTAATAAATAATTAAAACAAAACTAAATACATAATACCATACCTACCTTAACTATAATAACAACCTAATATAATAACAACTTAATATAAATCACATAACCATACAATACAATCAATATCATTGCAACGCAACTGCCTTATTAACATCCACAAAAGGTTGACAATGGGCATCCCAATAAAAAAAATTAAGACTTGCTTATAAAAAAAATTTGACCTTGCATATATCACTGCATTCTAGGGAAAACGATCCTTGAAATCCGCAATCAGTGTAAATGCAGCAGTTACAAGTCTCAGAGTTCGATTCAAGAACTAAATATTTAAGCAAATCGCTTATATCACTGGATTCTAGGTAAAAAGATCCTTGAAATCCGCAATCAATATAAATTCAGCAGTTACCAGTCTCAAGTCTCAGAGTTCGATTCAAGAAATAAATATTTAAACAAATTTATAAATTTGGGACATTTTTATCAAAAAATTAACCTTAAATTCTGGAGAATAGTATACTTGAAATCGACCCTCGATATAATATAATATAAGTACTTAACCAGTTCAAGAAACAAATAAGTCTAGCGGTAGAGGACTCCGAGAATTCGTTCTTTCTCGATCAAAACAATTTTAGGAGCAATTTTAGGAGTTGACAAGTCACAGGACACGTTTATGAAAGAAATACTTCCACATATGCATGAATATATTAAATATGTGCACATATGCACCAAAAAGAATGATTAGTATAAAGTATATAGCAATGTTGGTTATTGCTATAAAAAGTGTATTTTGAAAAAAAAAAAAATTAATATAAAAGATTAAAAAATATTTTATCATAAATTGCATTTCTCAACAAAATCATTCACTTATTTTTAACTTTTAAAAAATGAGATATATTTCAATCAAATATAAATAAAGTTAATACACTGGCTTTTAAGATTAAATTAAACCATTTATTTCATCCAATAAAAGATCGAAGGACATTAAAATTTGTGTGCAGCTACTAAAACTTTTAGGTTGATTCGAACATCAATTAATTAATGGAAAAAAAATATAATGTGAAAACGTACTTCCACCCTCAATATATCAATGTATGAACATAAATGTATGGGAAGTTCAGACATCTGATCCATAAGTAAATGACTGTCCATAATATCAAACAGCAACCCAATATTGTCATTAAATGTCCCTAATTCCCAGCAGCAGGCTTGGACAATTTGCGTGTCGCTGGGGAATACCGATGTGCACTGCAACAAGCTTTGAAATATTTTCAAACGTGTTGACATTGAGCCCCGGAAGTAGTGCAGTGAGTTAGTGTCACTTACGCAGGGAGTAGTGGCACAATCAAGGTACACTGCAGCGTTAACTACAAAAGGATTCGGGAAGTATCAGACAAAATCAGATTCCTTAAAAGAATTTTTAAATAAAACATTAAAACTGTATTCAACTTCACCTTACCATTTGTTGACCATCTCAAGAAAATCAGTAATCGAAATAGACACTGTTTTCCACTTTCCAGTTTCTATCCACAGAAGGAATATGATAATATATATTATAAAGTCCCATATCTAATATTTATATAAAATCTCTCAGAAAAAGACACTCAGTTATGGTATTGTCTGTGTACAACTAATATTTCGAATTATATTTCATGCAGTAAAGTCTTACAACAAACACAACACGTTTATCTTCATACTTTTGAAAATAAAATAAAAAATCGACAATTAAAAAAGTATAGTCACTTTGTCCTACATTATTTTTGTGATTTTGTGGTTTTATGTTCTTGCAAGTTACTGAAATTAGGCCAGCTTCTTATTTCACTTTGTCCCATTCTATTTTTAGCTTTTTTTTAATGTTCTTGCTAACCTCTTAACAGCAAACCATATACCTGCTTCATTCACTTTATCGTACTCTCTTTTGGTTATTTTATGCTCTTACTAAGTTATTAAAAGCAGATCATACTGTTCTTACTGTTTTATTATATACAATAGTTGATATAAATTGTTAGAAGCAGGTCATATTGTTACCTTACTGTTTTTATTATACAAAATAGATAGCTGAAAAGCAGGTCATATTGTAAACTCCTGTTTTCTTATATAAAATTGTTTAACATTTCCCAAAAAAAATCTCATCATTTTATTTTACGCTTTCTCCTTGACATATTAAAATAGATCGAGTATATATTTATGCTTATATTAATTTAGCATCCCTTTCGATGGAAATGGTAATATATATGAGCCAATTACTCTGTATGAATGAGGGAGGCTTTTAGATGGTGTAATTTTTCTTTTATCATTATTAGATTTATTTAAAAATTATTGCAATATTTGATTTTTGTTTTAATTAGATTTACATAATTCTTCTCTATATTTGAATAAATAAATAAATTACATTTTTTTAAAAGAAATATATAAATTGTGTTTTAAAAATAAATGAAGTAATTATCTTATATATTTGGTTAATTATCTAATTATTTTGTTGCTTTATGATTTTTTTTGTGGTACCATATCAGGATTAAGTTTGTTCTAAGATATGAAACAAAAATTAAGAACTAGCCCAATTATTGGAAAATGCATAGAGTTTGAGTGTTAAAGAAAAACTAAAAGAAACTAGTTGAAAATAAGTCTTTATGACTCACATATAGAGAAGTGAGAAGTAAACACCTAGATTACAGAAATCTTGATGCAATCACGAGATTGAAATAATATCCTATGAAATTGTGGATGAAGGGTTTAGAAGCCTATGATTTTGTCATTTAGTAGCGAAAAATTGGAGGAAAATCGTAGATCAAGAGGAAATCGTAGAAGGGTTTCTAGAAGACCATTTCTTCAAGGAGAGCCATCATTTGAACAATGGGCGAAAAAAGTACTAGGCTAATAATTCAAGAGGGGAGCCACAAATGAAAGTTATTGGTTTGCTAAAAAGCAAGGTTAAAGGATTTTGGCAAAAGTTTTTTGAGGGGATAAAATTGTGGAGGTACCATCATCATTGATAGAATTGGAGTTTAGTTGCGAAGTGATCGAGACCATAGTTGAAGATAAAGTTATTTTCATCATATCCTAGACAACACTATTGTTGGATAGAAGCTAACCTATAGCACACTATTTATTGATATGCTAGCAATACCTTTGCAAGGTAAATCAACATCATTTATTTCATTAGATGAGAGCCAAGAGGCATCAAGTTCATGAGATCAAGAGTAAGTGAATTTACCCACCTATGCTCTTTCTAATGACTGAGTGAATTTCCATATCAAGGAGTCCTCAAAACCACTGAGATGTTCAGGGGCCATAAGGAAGTTCTAACAGTTCATGAAAAATTGGATGAAAGATTGTCATAATTACCTTTAACAAAATAAGTCTAGGTAGAAAGTGTGGGGGCACATGTATAAAAAATTTGAATGATGTAAGTTTGGTATTATTATTTAATCATAATAGTTGAAAGCATTCCTTTTTGTAAAATAATTGGAATAGGAAGAGTAAGAAAAAAGAGGTATACTAAATGTGCTCATGTAACATGTTTATAAAAGGAAAAAAAAAATAAAGAAGTTTTTGTGGTTATTCTACTTTAAAAAGTATAATTTATAGGGATATTATGGAGTTGTAAATATATGTTTTTTCATGCCTCCTATTTTCCTTGCTAAAAAAACATGATATTTCATATATTAAAATGAGAGTTAGATTACAAATAGATAATTTATGTGACATTGTTTTGAATGCATTTGAAAAAATTCTAACTAAAGAACCCTATAAGGCCTTGAGAGAAAAAAATGGTCAATGTATATATAATAAGATGGATGATGAAACAAAATTATCTCTCATTCTATAAGGCTAGCATGAGAGAATTATTCTCAATATTGAAACAACTACAAGGTTTAGAAAAGATTGGACTAATCTAGAAATGGCACAGAGTAATCCCAGAAGCGACACCTATAAGAATCAAGTTTAATCACATAATGTTCTAGTTATTGGTAAGGTGAATACTGTGACAAATGAAGCTTTTGAAGAAGCCATGGAAGAACTAGACATTAAGATTATAGTTTCTGAAGAGAAATTTGTGGAAAGAATTGGTAAAAAAATGGTTGATGTTGTACAAGGTTAAGAGAAGGAGGAGGGTGGAGAAATATAATCTAAAGAAGAAAATGAATTTAGTTTTGCAACAATAGTAAAATGTTAGTGGAACTCAATTACAAAGAATATTGAGTTTGATTGTGATATAGAGCTAACATTTCTTGAGGAATCACTTACAATTCGAAGTGTGATGAAGATTATAGTGGATATGTAAAAGATGTAATAAAATAAGTATAAATATAAATAAAGAAAATCATCAAGTTATTAAATATTCTGAGGCAATGGAAGATGTCGTTACAAAAGTTAACATAAAATTTTACTTAGTAGTAGTTGACGTAGAAAAAGGTGCAAAAGAATAAGCACATGAATAAAATAAAAAAGATGATGAAATCTAAGGAGAAATAAAATGCTTGTAGAATGCAAAGTCTGAAGAAAAAAGAAGAAAAACTTCTAGAGAATAGAGCTATGACAAGTTGATCTGCCATGCAAAACAAGTTTTTGAATTAATCTCAAGTGTTTTAAGTCTAACTAAGACTTAGACAAGCATGTAATCATGTTATGAGGTTTGTAAGCCCATAGAGACATGTTAATGGTGATGGACCCACTAACATTTCGAGGATCACCCCGGTATGAAGTCTCAACTAGACCTCACACAGTTTGGTGTTGGAGTCCCATCCTATATGACGATCTAATGGCCATTGTCCTAAGGATTTGTTTCAACTCTTGCTTGTCAGTCAGGAGAGTGGTCTGCTTTGTCTTTGAGAAGTGAGACTCGTGTGCTTGGTGAGTGTAAGTGTCACTTGTGTCAATGGTTCTTTCACTGTAGAGGGAGACGATGAGCATGAGTCCCAACTTGGTTGGGATGAAATTCCAACTTGGCTAGGAACACCCAACACAACAAGGCGTGCACAACTTCTTGAGGAGCACTCCACATGGATGTGGAAATTACAACATACAAGGTAAGATAACATGTACAACACTCACTGGATGAGTCGGAACAAGTGCAATGGTTGTTACAACAAGCTTCATGTGAAGTGCTTGTCTGATGTCTCAGAGAGTAGTTTGCACGGGTGATACAACGTTAACATCATATATAACACATTTAAATTAATAGATTATGTATTACAACAAGTGAAATAGTTCAAATGTAGAACATAGATTGAAGAAACATGCACTACAAGTGTTAAAGATTTTTCTTACAATAGATACAATACATCTTTGAAAATGTGTTGGCTTGTTAATGGGCTTCTGAATTAAGCGAAACTTCCAAGACACGTAGTTACACCATACATCACTAAACCTGAGTGTCGGGGCATTGGATCCAATACTTACTCCTCAAAGAAAAGATAACATACTCTCTTGGCTATGTGGCAGGAGATGAGGTGAAAAGTCCTTTGCATGTACAAGTGAGGGGGTATTTATAGCTAAGGGTGAAAACTGACCCTTGTCGTTGTTTGACTACCATCATGACTATTTGAATTCCATGACTTTTTGACTTTACATGACTCTATGTGCAACACGTGGGTCTCTTGGACTTACTCGTTACATTACATTGATTGACAACATAGCCCATAGTGGAGATATGGGCAACATGACTCATGACATGACCTGACATGACAGTGTTGGCACATTCGTACTGCTATTGGAGTGCATGTCGGGCTACAGTGCTACTTGGTGATGGATGTCTTCATGGTGTATCATAGCTTCACCTCTGCATGGAAAAGTGCATGGAGTCTTCGATGGTATTTGGTTTGCTTGATGATGCTTAGGCATGTTGCTCCTTAATTGCATGTTGGAAGGCTTGACAGGATCATGTATTCACGAAAGGTGCATGTTCCTCCATTCATCCATTCATGAGCACATCTTGCATGTTTACTCGTCCATCCATCCACAAACATATTTTTGCATGACCATCCGTTTGCGAGCACATATCTTCACATGCATCTATTGTTCATCCGTTGGTGAACCTGTCGTTCTACATGTGCTCCCTTTGTTCATCTCGTTCGTCGTCATTCCATATTTGTTGGTGTACCTATACTTGCAGTCACTCATGACGAGATGACATGAAATCAAAAACCTCTTGGTCTACCATGACACATGATCATTTCATATGCAGGTCAATGGGATAGGCTGCTAGGTTGTGAAGTGGGATGATGGCTCTAGCAATTGCTGATGAAAACTATGCAAGAGTCACTGAGTGATGAACATGGGCAATCCAAGTTGACGGTGACTATCTATGATGTCTGGTTCAGCTGGAAGGAAAATTTGCAAAATTTTTGGGAGGGATAGTCCGAGCTACAAGAAGGTAGGATAAGGAGGATCTACGCAGTTTCTAGAACGAGTGGGAAGCAGGGGTTTGAAGGCAAAATTTCCATAATTTTCTAGAGGAACGGGTCAGGCTATAAGGAGGGTCAGCAAGCAGAGATTGCATAGTTTTTGGGAGGAACTATCGGGGAGCCTGGTAGCAAAAATTCCGCAATTCCTAGAAGGATATAGCAGTTGCATGTTGGGGTCACTAGTAGCCAAAAATACAAAATTTCCATAGGGAACTAAAAGTTGGTTGCTAGGGTCACTAGCAGCAAAAAAAGTGCAATTCCCAAAGGGAACTGGGAGTTGGCTACTGGGTCACTGGTAGTAGAAATTACACAATGCCTGGAAGGAACTCGCAGTCTACTACTAGGAGTTGTTGGAAGAAGAAAATTCAATGAGGCTTGGAGGCTATCCTACTGATCATATTTGTGCAATTTCTGAGCTAAGAAGAATACAGGGAAGTAGAAGGTCTGCTCATGAAAACTACATAATTTCTTTGGTGAGCAGTCGCTTGACTACTGGGATGACTGACTCAGAAAACTACGTAGTTTTCTGAGGGAGACATGGACAAGCACTTTGTGTCTCTCCTGTCTATCTGTGCAATTTCCTTAGTTAACTGAGAAAGTAAGGTGAGTGGCCTCTGCAATTTTTGAGGGGAGTCAGTCCCGAGGTGACTGTTAGGTATGACTATCCAGATGGTCAGTATGAAAGTGGATTGTATTTCTTGCAGGCATTGATACATCTACGTTGTTCTAGTTAACAATTGATCGAGTCGATGGTAGGGAGATGTTCTGACTATTAGAGGGGAGTCTGGTCATTAGAACTTTAACAAAAATGACTAAGTGTGCGAATGATCTAAAGATGCATATGTGATCATGCAAACACACACCCTCAGGACTCGACGACGAAATGACTCAAACAATCCTTACAAATGGTGCAAGTCACAAGCGCGGCACTCGCGATTCACTGTTCATTGATTGAGATGATGCTTGCGCAATAGTGAATGTGACTCCCTATGTGAGTGCAACAAATGCTTCCATAGTGAACACAAGAAGCAGATATAAAGCGAAGACTTTGAGCATAACCAGAACATGGTCACAAGCATCACTTGGACACCAACATGTAGAAAATTGAAAGAAATTAACAGGAAAGGTAGATACAAGGACTCGCACGAGCTCATGGAGTCAACTCAATTGTGTGAAGTCGTCAAGTGAGACTGTTAAGGGAGGCTTCGAAATTGGGTGTAGGGAAAAATATTGGAGGGTGGTCGTAGCTGCTACAACGCTTGGTGACACACTGGTAGAACACCAGCTTCTTTATTTCAGTTCATTGCTAGCACAGGGCCTTGGTATTTTTGGGAGAATTGAATCCTTGTGCGGGTTACTCCAAATTCCCCGCTTACCCCACAGACATACATAGTCCACCCTTTGAAAACTAAATTAAGAACAATCAAAAGTTTAGCTTGATCTCATTGTTTTGAATTCGGGAAGGGTAGTTTGGCTCGCGAGTTGAAGATTTTCAAAGTATAATTTTCCATCTTTGGTGTTGCTCCACTGCCAGCAGGCCTAGACAATACCCTAGTGGACTCACGCAGCAACACACATATTGCTCCACTTCCAGCGAGCTTGGACAGTATCCAGTTGGAGTTGCATGCTTCACCTCTCTGTGTAGGAAGCCTTTCTCTTCTTTCACCTTTGTATTTTTCAAGATGACAGTGCGTAGGCACTTATTTGTTTTTGTGATAGAAGAGGAATTCTGACTTATTAAGGTTAGAAGAGGTTGCTCCACCATATAAGCATGTAAGACCTCTGAAATCGGTTTTCTCATTTAGATTTATCCCTTGTCCATTTCTACTAGTTGGATGAGATTGAACACATAGAGTAGAAGGCTAAGTACAGGCATGGGGCTTCCCAGTTTGGACACAGGTTCACGGTTGGGAAAAACATTCCCTTGCAGATGGTTCATATTTTCTGTCAAGACTTCATCTGTTGAAGGTTACAATGAAGCACATAGAAGGTACACACAAGACTAGCTAAGTGTTGTAGTGTCATTAGTTTCCTCAAATTTCAGCCACATACTCTCTTCAGAACCCAGAATGTAGTAATTGGCAACACTTATTTTCGGAAACAAAAATAGTAATATATCAAAAAAACAAATCAAACATGAAAAAATTAGTAAGCAGAATCAAATGAAGCAAGAACAAAGATAATAAGAAAAACAAACAAGATGAAAGCAACAAGCAATGAGAATACTATGTACATGGCACGGGCACGACCCGACCTACTGAAAATAATGCTTGAGATCTTGGCTGTTGAAAGGAAGGTTATCAATCCTCCCATCAAGTGATTGCAAATGATACATGTGTGGGCCAAGCTTCTCGTAGACGAGTGCAAGTCCATTGGGCTCCACTACCGGAACCTGGTGGCATTCCAAAAGATCTTCAAGTGATGACAACACCACTGTTTAAGGTATTGCATGCAACATGGTCTTCGATGATGGCACGAGGTAGTTGTTTTTTTTCTGGGAAGGTTTCAAGTTTCTAAAGTCAATTCATAAGCAGATATTCTTGGATTTCTTATGTGTGGGATTTAAACTAGAAAACTAAGTATGATGAAAAACTTTGCAAGTAGTCCAATCACCAAAAATGTTAGTCAATTTTTTTTTGTAAGAGTACAAAAAAAATATGTGTTACCTAGCCTTCTCTGCAATGGCTTGCCTCCTCCTTTACCTGGAATATCATCTTGGATTTATCGCACGTACTGTGTACACAAGTCATCATCTACCCATGTAGACCCTTCCTGATACTATTTGGTCAAGCGATCAAAGATTTGTCCTTACTATAGTGTGTAGTGTGCATCGATATTGGCCATCTTTAGATCATGATAGGTTCCCACGATGCTTTGCTCATTCGTAGTGGTGGTCCTTTGTATGTTCAACATGATAACTTCATACTCAACATCGTTGTTTGTGCATTTGAACTTCACACAGCTTGAAATCATGCATTATCTGTTGTTTTGGATGACTCAAATACACTCAGTCTTGGAGCCATAATGTGCTACCGATTCATCAAGACTCATGGCCCACAACTCTTCTGTACATGGACCGTTTGGCATGGTAGCACTACTACTACTACTGTTGCTGTTACTATAGCTACTATTAGAAAAATAAACAGTACAAGTTTCATTACCATCATTTAGGCAAGGACAGAGTCCCAACTACGTGTTTGATGAGGTTGGAGTTGGCTGTGCAGGATAACACTCCAATTTTATTTTTAGGAGGTAGTTTCCAAACATGAGTTATGCGAAGGCCAATGGTTTGTTCTCAAAGTTTTTGGGAGTTACATTGTGTTTCATATACGTCTCAGGTAACACCTAGATTTGGTTGCATTTTCTCTTGTATGGAAGTCGCGTGTGAGACTAGTCTATAGCAAAATATCCATCTAGCTTGCTAGACTAGTCTCTTTTGAGTAGTAGGCCATATGCTTTCTGTATGTCCATAACAACTATGTTGATGAATTGGTGGACTTATCTATCATGAGATTTTATGATGATCACGTCTCGTATTTCACCAATGTCTAGTACTAATGTTCGATCAAGTTGGATGATTCTCACGGATGTTCCACTCTGCTAGCACCTAAATATTCCTTAGGCTGACAGAAGGCAAAATTCAGGGTAACCACAAACCACGCTCAGTCTGGTAGCTAGCCCTACCAGAATAGGAGAGAGCTCTCTCCGAGTCACGCTTAGTGGATAAGTAAATGGAAAGGTCTGAGATGACTAACAGTTAAATATTGATCTTAGGCTAGTAAGTAAATATGGATACAAGAAGCGATTTTTTATGAATGATTGAGTTTCTGGGATGGTATGGGACCAACGGACAACAATGAGCAGAGAATTTAATACAAAGGCACAGATTACTTCGTGACGCAAGATAGGCGGAAAGTCTAGCAATTTGGTTTGAAATAACGCGGAATGGAGGAATTTCTTAGGAGGGTGAAAAGGGCATAAGTACATGAATCCTTTTCAACGGAAGAAGAACACTGAACATGAAATTTTCCCACAGGCAGAGTAATATAAATGAATTCTAGCTTATCTAACATAGAAAATTTCACTGGAAATGAATATGAAATGAACTGTGAAACATTATGAAATACATATGAAACATAAGAGACACATTTGCTACACTCAAAACCATATGAATCTCATGAAACAGGGCCGCTGCCTTTCTTTAATCCTCTGTCAAAATATACAATGAAGAACTGAGTTTCTCTCCCACAGTCTCCCAGAAATTACAGGCCAACCAACCCTTTGAAAACAGTTTGCATACAATATATAGAACGTGCCATGAAGAGATAGAATTCCCAGGGATTGGGGAGTTAATCGAATCATTACAAAATGGAAGTGGAAAGCCAACCATTAGCTACAGGTGCAGCATTACAAACATGACAAATGGCTTGGGTGACCCTTTTCCTTCCTTTGCCACTTGGATAGAAGCCAATTTGGAGTGAAAATACTTTAAATGCAACCTTAAGTGCAAAAAAACTGAAATGTAGATGAGCAGGCTGACTTGGAGAAGTTTTGAAACAAAATTTCGCGAAACAGAGGTAAAATTGGGCTTTTTTCCTGTATGCATCGTGTCATTTTTTGTCTCCGTTGTGCCACTTTAGAGCCTGTTTTTAGGAACTTTTAGGAGTCCAAAATGTTCCCAAGTGTGCTTGTTGGAAAGCCTATCCTGTCTACTTTCTAACCCAAGTGGAATTTTTGAATTTGGTGCTCATTTGCCCCTCCAAATATTCATTCTACCAAGACCGCTTCCTGTGTGTCAAAATAGGGGCAGAGAGGTCATTTTTTGGGTGTTTTTGACCTCCTGGAGACTCAAATCATGCCCAAATTTCTTGTCCAAGCACCAGTAGTCGTGATTTTGCATTTTGAATCCAAAAATGCAAGCCATTTCCAGTTTGGAGCTCCCAATTCTAAGTGTCGTGCCAGTGGTGTGGCGCACAGGGAGAAAAAACCTGTGTTTTGACCAAAAAATTACCATGTGACCAAAATTGCCCCAAATTTCTTGGAATTTGGGCTGGAGGTTCTCTATGAAGTTCTATGTTGTGCCAAAGAATCTTTAGCAAAGATTCGAAGCTGATCTTACTCTTTTGCCTCTTTTGCCTCTTTTGTTGCTTTGCTCAATTTTGCCCTCAAGCTCTTTATCCGGGCCTTTGCACTCATATTTCGTGTCCTATAATGGAAGGCCATTTGTCTAAGTAAGGCATGGTCCTTGTCATCCTTTTCCAGAAGCCTCTACAAGTGCATGTTAACTCTCTCGAGATTGGCCTCCCGATCCTCATTGATCTCCTACTCCAATGAGGTGAGCTCAACTCTTCTCCTTTGTGCAGCTTGGCGATGCTCACGAATGTTTTGTAGCTCCATAATCACCTGTTAATCCTCCAACTATTTGTTCCTCTGTTCCAAGTAATTCATGCTCCACTTAGACCTCTCCAAGTGAAGGGATAAGGCCTCAATCTCTGATTTCTTCTCTTGGATGATCTCTCTAAGCTTTGCATTTTTCGGTTCTGTATCTGTCTCATCATCATGAAGGAAAACGAATTCTATCTCTCGTTCACCTGAGGGCTCACCTGAAGGCCCCTCATCATGCATTGGCTCATTACCTCTACCCTATTCCTGTATCGTCGATGTAGGAAGCGAGGCCCCTTCCACCCCTGGTGGAGATAACACTCGCTTTTCCGCTGCAAACAAATGTCTACTGCCTCTCTGATAGGTGATCAATACTGGCATAGTATTGGTCTCATGGCACTCATACTGATGAGAAGGACCACCTATCTCATGCTCTGCCTCTGATACTACCTGTGGAGTGCTGAAGACATCACGGGAGATGAAGTCATCCTAAGCAATGCCCTGCAATCCCAACAGATGATCCACCAAAATCCGGATAAGAGCAAAGTGATAAACACTGTTAAGCTACTGCTGAGGGGTCTTATGCTGCATGAAATTTTTCATCCTCTCTATGTTCCTACAAATGAAAAATGGGAGGTTCATCATCCGCACCCTGGTAAAGTGCATGATCAACTTGATGTGATAGGCATATAGGCGAAAGAACCTCCCCTCACAACTGAAGTACTTCATGATCAATTTCATGAGTGGAGCATACTCATTTCTCAAATATCAGAATGGAAAGACTCTTGTGAGCTTCCTCAAACTAGCCTTAATGTAAGGCTCATAATGCTGCCTATCCACCTTTTTCTTCTTATGCCACTATTCTCTAACATTTGGTATGCCTGTTGCCATAGAGATAGTTTCGGGTGTCAATTTGAAGGTGATCCCGGCCAAGATAGACTGACCTCCATGGAGGTGAAGCACAAAAAGACGAGCCAACTCATGAGGAACTCTAAGATTAGCCACCCTTTGACAAAATTAAAAACATGCTAGGTGCTAAAAACATGACATAGCAAGAGGGCATGCCTGCAATTCAGTGGGGGTTTTTGGCTCATCCCTAACATGTTTGCCACTCTTGTGATGTCTCCTTGGAACTTGTTCTCCTAAAGTTGTATCACTGTGAGTTTACACCTCATACTCTGATGAAACCTTAGATGCCATGGCTGCTATTTATGTAGTGTACTTCGACTGCCCTTTGATGATGGTGAAGTTGGGTGTTGTTTTTGTGATATCTGCCACCAAGGGGAATAATGAAATAAAGGGAGTATTAGGAGGGGATTAATGTGATGGGAATAGTGGTTATGGGTAGAAATTTTTTTAGGGATATGTAGGGGGTTTGGGTATTTGATAGGGTAGATTTTTTGGGGTTTTAATGAGGTAGGCTTTGGTGTTTGTATTGACCAAATAGTTGAGGGATAAGGAATATGAGTTTTGTAGTATTTTAGGGTAGTGGTAATAGGAAACAATAGCATAGGGGGGTAGGGAAAAATGGTAAGGAAGGAAAATGGAACCTTGGCATCAACACCACACTTATACAACCCTAGCAACAATGACTTTTTGGTATTTTCTTATGGTTTGTTTTATGATTTTTTGTTGCATTCAATAATAGGCATAAAACAACCATATGATTTATGAAATTTGATAAACAAGTGATGTTATAGAGTCTACCTTGCAATTTGGTGGGCTTCACAAAAGATTTGAGGAAGTTTGGCAAGGTTCTGAGCACTTTGTCTATGTGCACTGCGTGAAAAACCCAATGTGTCGTGCCTTGGGTGTGCGCTGCGGTCGTTGGAAAAATGCATTGAGGGCTAGCTCTGTGTGTGCCACGCCCCTGTGTATATGCGTCGTGCCCTGAAAACTGCCTCCAACCTTGCTCCAAACACGCATGATGCACACTCAAACACTTTGCAATGTTTCCCTATGCCTTGATTTGCACAATGATTTTGATTTTGGTGGAAACTTGTACATAAAGACTTCGAAGTCATGGTTTAAATTTTTGCTTCTCCAAATCCCATTTTTCTAATGTTATGTTTTGACACTTTTTCATTGACTTAAAGCAACACTAATTTTCACTTTCCCTTTGAAACTTTAGCTCAAATGATGAAATTTTTGGCACTCTTTGCACGGATTACACGACAGGACATTTGGCCATGGAAACCATGTATGCATCTGAAGAAATCAACTGAAGACTTTTTTGAAAATTTTATCACCAATGACATTGTTTGACTTTTCTTCAAAACGGAGTTTTGAAGAACAGTCGAAGTTTATCAATATGACGATGAAACTCTCTGAATCATTACTTTGTAAGGGCCTCACTCTTGCCTGCATGACTTTACGGGACATATTTAAAGACCAAACTGATTAATCCCTAGACCTAATGATCGAAAATGACTTTTGTTTATTAAAGGACGAGACCTTGACTGTCATGGACTCTAGTGATCATTGACAAAAGAACTAAGCCAGCAGGAGCCAGACATGAGGGGAAATGACCAGCATGACTTTTTTCCGTCAGATTATGGCATGCTCCTAGCGGAATGCAGCTGGGTGAATGGAGCGGGACTCCTAAAAATGAAATGCATAAAGAGTTTTTATCTCTGATGGATGACTGAGCAGACCGACTCTAACACACTCCATTATGCATTGATGTTCTTAGCAGTGGAGAGCAACATGACGTTGACTGCTAAGCTAGAATCAACCAAGCGGTTGTGATCATTTTAGTTGAAAACATCAAATGAAAGTAAGAATGGGGGGTGACTTGAGTATGCTTCTTCCATCCGAAGTGAATTGAGCACAATGGAAAGTGACCTAGGAGGTTTGCATGCTCCCTTGTTGGTAGAGGTTACGTTGTTTGTTGTGGTTTGTCCCAATGCGTGCAGCAGGATAACTCGTTGACTCTGTATCCTAGCCAACTCGAACAGAATTATGTTCACTCGAGTTTTCTTGATGTCATCAACAATGTTGTAATCTAGAGGTCGTAGACTCATCAAGGTTTCTGGGGTAAAATGAGTGTTTATGTTGTCCCGTGGAGTGTTTTACAACTTGCTGCTCATGGATGTGCTTTTTTTCACCATTGTCTTACCGGACTTGCTTTATGTTTTTTTTCTTTGGGGCGCCTGGTGGATTGGTCTTTCTTATTAAAAGTATGATCTTTTCTTGCATCTCCCCAAGTGCGGGGGGAGCCCCTTTACTACTAAGATTGTAACGATCATTTTTCTTTTAGGGCTGCTTCTCATTGTTCGTCTTCGAGATTACTTGCAAGCACCAATATGTATTCACCACATGGCAAGAAGTTGGTGGTTCATCAGGTGCAACCTCTTCATCATTTTCAGTGTCTCCCAGCTTCTCTTACATATCGCCTTCCACATCGAGTGTATGACTACAGACAGAGCTAAGCACTCACTTCCAATCCGGACAAGAGTTCTCAGGTTGATACTCTTTGTGGAAGGAACATAACATAGGATTTTCACACTGATGGAGTTGGAACACAGGCTTCTAAGAAACTTTTGAACAAAATCAATTATTGATTGATGGGCTAGTTGATGAACTGTATTCTAGTCTCTGTCTTGGGGGATGACTACTTGAAAATGTGTTCGTTTTCCATTGCTTGAGCTCAGACACTTCCGTGGTTGGGTTCTTTACAAGGTTAGTGAGGGTCTTAATATTGGTTTCTTCCTTGTCTCTACCCTTTCTCACCATTTATTGTGGCTTCTTGCTTGCATCAGTGGAGTCCTTCATTGATTCGTCATCCTTGATGACTCTGATTGTGCGCAAGTTGTTCTCAAGTATAAAAAGTGTATTTTGAAAAAATAAATTAATATAAAAGATTAAAAAATATCTTATTATAAATTGCATTTCTCAACAAAATCATTCACTTATTTTTAACTTTTGAAAAATGAGATATATTTAATCAAATATAAATAAAGTTAATACACTAGCTTTTAGGATTAAATTAAACCATTTATTTCATCCAAGAGTGCCTTCTTCACCTTGCCAAAATATTGGAGGTTCCCCTCACTCTTCAATAGCTTCTTCTAGATGTTCAAGCATGGCAAGCACTGCTTCTTCCACCAATGATACAAAATGTCCTAGGGAGTAGCCTTTGGCTTCCTTGATGTGTGTTGAAGATTTTGTATGCCTAGCATTAGTCTAACTACTTTCACGTACTACTGAGTGATGGGATGGATGACACGAAGCTATTAATATAAAATCTCGTGTTCAATTTTGGGAGGTGACGAGTTACCAACTATAGATTCGCGTGTAGGTGAGAGGGAGTGCGAGTTACTGACTTGACCAGATGGTTGATGAATGATTGTGAAGGGAATTTCAGCCATATAGAACTAGCTACCCTCCTTCTAGCACCATAAATGTTGACAGTGTTGGAGCTGCCAACATTCATGGGATCACCTTATTAGGAATTCTCAATTAGACCTCACACCATTTGGTGTGGGAGTCCCATCTTTTATCATGGCCCAGTTGCCATTGTCTTAAGGATTTTCCTCAACTCTTGTTTGTTAGCACATGATAGTGATCTTCATTGTCTTCGAGAGGTGAGGTTCACGTGCCTAGTGAGTGTAAGTGTCACTTTTGTCAATGATTCTTTCATTGTAGAGGGAGAGGGTGGGAGTGAGTCCCAAATTGGTTGGGATCAAGTCCGAACTCAGCTAAGAACACACAACGCAACAGGATGTGCATAGCTTCCAGAGGACCAATCCACAGGGATGCAGCAGTAACAACATACCAGGTAAGATAACGAGTTCAACACTCAATAGATGAGTCTGACCAAGTGCAATGGTTGTTACAACAAGCTTCATGTGAAAGGTCTGTTTGATGTTCGGGAGAGTAGTCTACATGGGTGAGACAATGTTAACAACATATACAAGACATTTCCATTAATAGGTTATGTATTACAGCAAGCAAAGTAGTTCAGATGTAGAACACAGGTTAGAGAAACATCCATTACAAGTGTTAAGGATTAGTCATACAACAGATACAATAAATGTGTGACAACGTGCTCACCTATTAATAGGATTCTAAATTAAGCAAAAGTTCCAAGACACATCATTACACCATACATCACTAACTCCAAGTGCGCGGCGTTGGAGCCACTACATACTCCTTAAAGGAAGGGATAACAAACTCTCTTGGATATGTGGGAGCAGCTGAGGTGAAACGTCGTTTGCATGTACATATGAGTGGGATTTATAGATGGTGAGTGCCAGTATTGCAGGAATAATGCTACAACTCCTAGGCTACCTACTTTACTCTTATCAACAAGGTAGCTCGTAACAAACTTGGAAGCGACGATGTTGTATGCACAAGTACTAGTTCTTACTGCAGGTTGTCACATGGTCAGCCGGTTCCAGATCACTAGGAGCTCAAGCCAACTTAAATGGATTCCAAAAGAAGCTCTATATGTGATGAAAGGAGAGAAAGACTATTCTATGGATACTACTCTAACTGCAGAAAGGAGAAAGACTGAAATGTAAAGAAAACCAAATAAATCCTAATTAACCAATGAACCCTACTTTTGCAGAAAACACTATGGAAACCATGAAAATAATTCCATTACATACTCAACGAAGTAAACAACATATAACTAAGCTATTTCTGGATGTAAATCAACAAAAAACATCTTTTTGGATTTTTATGTATTTTTATGTGAATTTGACATGCATGTGATTTATTGCTTGTGAAGGTGGTAGCGAACAGGTGTTGTTGAATGATGGTTTTGGGACTTGAGAGGATTTAGGATGGTGTGGTTGGGTCCTAGGAGGTCTTAGGTGGCCTACAGGAAAATCTACTGCAAGAGACAGGGAATCTACATGAGGAAAAACAAGGTTCTCCAGGAGGCCTATAGGAGGAGGTAGAGAATAGTTTTGGCTATTTTGAGGGTGTGAGAGTGGGTGGCAAAGGTGGATGAAGGTTGTAATGGAGTGTTAGGGAACCTAGGGTCTACCAAGAATCATTAGGAGAGATAAAGATGATCGGATTTGCTCAAGGAGAGAGGAAGAAATTCTATGGAAAATGCAGGAAACTAAGGCAGAATTGAGGGAAGGCTTCGGTGACCTGTAGGGCATGGATAAAATGGATGATGGAATGGCTGATAGGCTAGCCTAATACTAGAATATATCTATTGCTTTAACAACTGACAGTCAACCAGTGAGATTAACCGAACAATGTAATAAGTGCATCTAGAAAAAGAGAGTTTTGCATCAAACTAATCTAAAATGTGATCCATGAAAGGAAATGCTGATAACTGCTACAAGAAAGGAAAGCATGGAATAAGAGTATGGTAAAGAAAGGAGTGAGCATGATGAAGAAGTTATAAAGCAAAGCAAACTAGACTATTAACCAACTAAAAAGCTATAAACACTAGAAGTCCTATGAATGAGGAAAATCTATGTTTTTGGGGCAGCAAGAGGGTCTTTGCCTCAAATCATGGTCCCAAAGGGAGGATGAGATGCCAAGGCACTATTGCTAGCCTTTTGGATATTTTCCTTATCACTACTTAACTTGCTATAGAAAGCAAAAATGGAAGCAAACCACTGAATCATCAAAAGAAACCTATTCTTAACCATGAAAGAAATATATCTAACAACAATATAATCTACAACTGAAATAAAACATACAAATACAAGTAAAGAGGAGCTTGGCTACTTGGATTGGGCCCTAACCCAAGAGCTTCGGCCCTCTGAGGTAACTCAGTGCTAACTCAAAAAGGATTCCTTCTTTATTTCCTAAACAATAACAAGATTACATGCAACTGTTAAAATAATAAGCTCGAAGTTGAGCAAAGTTTACATAAGTAAAAGTAGAACAAAAATCCAAAAAAAATCCGACCATAATGAGGCCCTAGGCCTCTCTACTTATACAAATGAAGCTACCAACAACTTCTTTAAAATCAGGGAGGCTTGGCTCCCAAAACTCAAGATAGTCATCATTTATCCTCCACTTGCTCGGTTGCCTGCTAATTCACGACCTCGCTGCTTGTACTCCCAACTGAATGAAGGGGAATTCAATGTGAGGAGTAATAAATGAGGGGGGATCCCTCCTATAAGTCCTCTCCTTTGTCCACTTCAAGTTATTGCTACCATTTTTCGACTGGATCCTTGACTTTGACCACAAAATTCATCAATAATGTGCATTAAACACATATTAGACCACATGGCATCATAACTAACTCAACTCACTCTATAAGCATCAGTATAATTAGAAAATCTTGCAATAAAATAAGAGAGTGGTTAATTTGACTAGGTTAGGAGGTTAAATGAGCCCATATAATTACCCGTTTATGAGGCTCATCATCACCCCCCTACTAAAAGTGCTGATCATCCTCTGAGCAACTTAGTCCATATCCTCATCTTTTATGTCCTTGGTGACCTCCCTAGCATATCATACTTCTGACGTGGTCTCCCCTTCCTTGTCATAGAATCCTACCTTCCTGTCTATTTCTTCCCACTTCTCCTACTCTTCTTCTTCTCTTCTTCCTTCCAGTATGCCTTGCAACAGTGGGGGACTCAATTTTAGGCCAATCCAATTGACCTTCAACCTCTGCATGGAGCACTTATACATTGGCACTCTCCTTAAATCATCCTTCATCCTCATTGGAGAATCATATTCCCTGATCTGCAGACTGCGTGGTAAGGTATGCCATCTCCTCATACATGCATGCACACAGACATCCCCAAGTAACCTTTCCATATCCTCAAAATGTGCAATGGCTTGTGCTTCATCACTTATATATCTAGGGGAAATCTGAGGATTATTGGCAAGCAGGTTATTTGTGCTGATGAGTGCCATGGGGTCCGATGGCTCAGCTCTAACCATTAATGGCTCATTCTGCTCCTTTATCATCAACCTTCTTATTTCTGTTGCCCTTAACTCTTCATTGTTCATCCATGAGGCGATGGGCATTATTTGCAGCTCCCCTAACATAGAATTGGGGTCCCACACATTCATGTTTTTAAGGGCCATGTTATGCAGGTAAAATTTTTCCATCTTTGCCTTATTTTCTAATGTGCTTTGTTCACACAAGTCCATAAAATGCCTGTAATCTTAGAAAGGCATTGTGCCTCTTTGTGCCAAAGTATTTATCTAAAATTGCAACCATTGGTCCTTGAGATACAGGCCATAGTATTTTTCCGGTGTCCTACATTGCAATGCCTCCATGAACCAAATAGCCATGCATGCCAGTTGGGTCTCTTTCTCTTGCAACTGTCTTCTTAGTAATTCATTATTAGTTTCAAGGTGGCTTCTTTTGATTTCTTGTATGTGTCTGAAAACACTTAACTCTTTACCCATTTCTCTAATTTTGTTCTCCATATGGCCAATATCCTCAACCCCTTTGGATTTGGCTATTTGCATCCACCTATGGGTCCTTATCCTTTCTTTCTCTAATTCAAAGAATAGTGGAATTGCAAATTTTTGTAGAATTATTCTTCGCCCCTGAAGAAGATTGTAGTAGGAGCCAGGACTAGGCTGGGGATCAAGTTCTTGTAGCTCTATTTCTTCCTCCTTTCCTTATGGCTATCCTTCTACCCTTTTCTAAAGCTTTTGGGTCTCCTGTAGTTTTGACAGGGTCTCTTGTAGAACTGTGTGTTCCTACTGTAGGATTGTTTTTGGGTGTTGTAGTTCTACCTTTTCTTTCCATGTGGGGGATCTAGGAGTCCCCCTTTCATATGTGATAGGTGCCTTGGAAGGGGATTCTTTTCCTTGGGCAGAGGGTGAATCTTCAATAATAATTGGCACTTTTGAAGAAGGATGGGGTTTCCCTGTTTTGATTCGTGTGCTCTTCCTATCCTTGAAATACATTGAAGTCTTCCTTTTCCTCTTCTGTTTTAGCTTGATTGGTGTACTGAGGGCAGTGAGGGCAGCTACTACCTCTCTTTCTAGAGTCTCAGGGGACACTTCTTCTTGTTCTGTCTTTTCTGCCCCTTTTTCTCCTCCTTCTGTTTCTTTTTCTGTCTCTGTTTTCTCTATTTCTTCCTGTTTTATTTCTTCAGCTTTCTCCTCCTCTATCTTAGTTTATTCCTCCTTCCCTTTTTGTTCTGCTAAGTCACCAGTTGCCCTATATTCTCCCCCTTGCTACTCTTCCTCCTCACTTCCAGTAGGACTAATATCATAGGTTAGGGCTTTTATGTCATCTTTTGCTTTCATGTTTCGCAAGATTTCCCATGATATAGGGAGTGTAAATGTATGGAGGGTGTATTCCAGTAAAATTTTGATTAACCCATGGTGAGCGAGCTGCTCTAAATTCCCTACTTGAACTTTAGTGCTAGAGTCAATGAGAGATTGCAGGAGGAAGTAGGGGATGCTCAGATTCTGAGGGGTTGGAGTGTCCATGCCATATCTTAATTCAAAAAGGATTGTAAAATCCTAACCATAGAAAATGTTGTACCTCCCCTCATAGAAAATATATTCGATTATTTGGTAGCTGACCTCATCCCAAGGATATGGTATTCTAGCCCTTCTAATGCCATTGTTATCCTCTATAGGGGTTTCATTGTTTTGGAAAACGTTTTTCTTAGCATCATGGCCAGTTGGTTTCTCATCCTTACTCCAAGGTAATCCAAGAGGAAGGGTAGTGACCCTACTAATAAATTCAGGGGTTATCTCGATGGAAATTCCATTAAAGGTGACAATGGCATGTGTTTTGGTGTGAGGGACCAAAGAGTGGGAAAATTCTTGAGAAATTTCCTAATCAAACCCTAAAAATCTCTCAAGAAAGTTCATCCAATTTTCTCCTATGAATATGTCCACTACTTGGGGATGTGCATGGGACCTCGAGGAGTTGCTAGGTTCCTTCCTCATAAAGACTCTTTTAATTTTGTTTATGCTTCTTTGGGAAACCAAATCTGGAGATGGAGACCATAATTTTTGAAGAAAAATAGAGAAATACAAAGATTGTGTTGTTTTAAGAAATAAGCAAAAATTCTTTTATGTATGTCCTCAACCTGAAGGATTTATTTCCCCCTAAATTAAACCACTGCTTGAATATTTTGATATTAAATGGGGATATGAATAGAACCTACCTCGTCAGTCTAAGAATTGTGCTAAAACCCATGTTTTCTCCCTTCAAAACAACTCGATGGCCCTCCTGTAGAATTCCTATAGGTTCTCCTGTAGAACCTGTAAGTGCTCCTATAGAAAACGCCAAGAGCAGGAATATGGGAGACATCAATGGAGAATGATGGTTAGGAGGTTGTGGGGGCACGAAGATATTGCAAGAGCAGAGTTTCAAGTAGAGAATAAAGGAAAAGGTGGTGAGAGTGCTCAAGGAGGAGTACTTATTACTTTCTATGGATATTTCTGGTGATGGAGGGTAAGCTGGCAAACTGTACATCAGCCATATTCGAACCATTAGTCCCCACCTTCCTTTTCATTATGGCCCATTCCTTGTAATCATCCCTCATGATTGCATTGGAGTTAACACTTCCTCCACTACTTGTCCTTGACATCTTCCTTGAGTTGACTGTGCACATGTGTGGGTGACATCTTCGGATGAGTGGAGTCAACTAGATGAAGCTAGCCAAGTTAACCAACCACCTTTCCCTCATTCAACCTCAACCATCTCATTACATTTGCATGCCTTATAATTACACAAATGCAAACAGAGGAGTGTGTTACTTACTTACCTGAGATTCGAATGTATTTGCTTGTGAGGTGTTGTGGTTTTTTCTCTCTGCTGCATGCCCTTGTTTCTTTTGATGCATGTTGTCTACTTGCTGATGTGTGGCTATGCCTTGTGCAAGTTTTTGCCTGGCTGCATCTGAGCCTCAGGTGTCTTCTTCAACCTTCGTATTTGCACCCTCTTGCTGTTGATGCTATATTTTAATTGGATCAATGGCTACAGGAATTCCTGCAGGAACTCTTGTAGCTACTTCTCCCCTTGAAACTTCAGCTTCTTTCTGTGCTTGGAGCTGTGAGGATGATGCCAAAGATGTAGATAGAGATGGAGAGGTAATATGCAGTCTTCAAGTGAGGTTGATGGTGCTATTCCCTTTCTTATTTTTTGTTTTTTTTCCTGAAGAACTGTTTTTTCTATGTCTTTCTTGGACGGGAAGAAGAATGATATTTGGGTTGTGATCCAGGCTTGGACATGGTGGCAAGGAGGGTTGAAGACTGCAGGAGGATTTATAGTTTTTTTATGAAGCTTCGCTATCCCTAAAACTGCCTTCTATATCCATTTATGGCTCTCTGTAATTCCTACAGGAGCCTCATGTAGAAAACACAAAGTCTCCCGTAGAAAAAAAAGTTTTTGAGAAATAAGCATAGTGAGGTTAAAAAAATGCCAAGAATGATGGAGATAGGTGTGGAAAGGTAGGGTAGATGCTGGTGTTGGTTTTAGATCTCCCTTGGAACCTTATACTGCTTCCTGTAGCCCTCCTGCAAAGCTACAATGCAACTGGAAATTCGTTTTTTTCTTTTTCTCCTTTTTTTTTCTTTTTCGAAAACAACTATGGCACCTCAAGGAGGTTTTCACGCTAATTTCCTGCCTTGGGCACCTCCAAGGGAGGTTTTCAATCGGGGATCTTAATTTTCTCTCTTTGTTTTTTCTTTTGGACATCACTGCGCCGCCTCAGAAAAGGTTATCAACCTAATGATGGGACTCAAGTGCCTCATGGAGGCTTTCACTTGAGTCCTTATTTTTTATTTTCTCTTTTTCTTTAGTGAGTGTTTGAAGTGGAGGCTAAGATATGCTCCACTACCATCAATGTCTTATTCAAATCTTCAATGAACTCTCACTTGGAGAGGGGTTTCTTGTATACTTTCAACTGATGTCCATTGACAAGCATGGGGATGGCTTCATCATCAATGGTTCTGGTCAGAACTGAACCATTGTCATTACATTTCTTCACAGTGTAGGGTCCTAGCCATCTTGTCCTTATCTTTCCCTTGAAATCTTTATATATTGAATCATAGAGTAGTGTTGAATCTCCCTCTTGGAATTGCTTCTCCTTGATATTCTTGTCATGACATAACTTTCCCTAAAGTTGAACTACCTCTGTATGGAGAAGGGCTCACATTCTATGTTCATCCAAACCATTGAGCTGAAGTAATATTTCTTTCTGTGCATGGCTGAGGTCTAGGTCCAGCTGAGATGCCATCCTCAGGGTATTGAATTCAAACTCTATTGACAGCAATTCCTTCTTCCCATATACCAGCTCATAGGGTGTGAACCTTGTAGTGGTCATCCATGTTGTGTTGTAGGACAAGTTGCCTCAACTAATCTTTCCACCCAGTATTTTATGTTGCTGATCACTACCTTTGTCAGGATCCCTTTCAATGCTCTATTAGTGACCTCAACATGCCCATTGGCTTGTGGATGGTAAGCGGTCTAAGTTCTATGCTTGATTCTATGATGTGTGAGCAAGTCTTCAATCAAATTGGAAGTAAACTTACTACCTTGATCTGTGACCAATTCTCTTGGATACTCGAACTTGTAGAATATGTTCTCTCTCAAAAATTCAGCTACTTTTTACTTTGTCGGTGCTTTGATTAATTTTTTCTCTGCCCACTTTGTCAGGTAATCAGTGCACACAATGATGTATTGCTTCTGCTTTGAAGGAGGTCTGATAGGACCCACAAATTCCATGTCCCACTTCTCGAAGGGTGCAAAGGTCACTTGAAGTTGAATGGGAATCTCATCCTTTGGAGTAGGTTTCCCCATCCTCTGGCACCGAGCACACTGGCTAGTATATCTCCTCACATCATGATGAAGAGTGGGCAAGTAGTAGCCTTCTTGCAGTATCTTGAAGGTGGTTCTTTTTCTTGCAAAATGACCTCCACAAGGCCCATCATGATACGTCAAGAGGATGTCAAAGACTTCCTCCTCCCTGACACATCTTCTCAAGATCTAATCTATGCCATGTTTGAAGAGATTTCCCCCAATCCAGGTGAAAGGGGTGATTTTCCTCACTATCTTGCTCTTCTCTTCTGAGGATAGATGTGGTGGAAACTGTGTTGAAGCCAAGTAGTTTGATATATTAAAAAACCATGGAGAGGGTACTAAGATAGAAAACAGGTGCTCTTCTAGCATTTGGTCATCCACGATTCCTTCTTCACTTGTAGGAAAATTTACTCTAGACAAAAAGTCAGCAATAACGTTTTCTTTACCAGGCTTTTCAATAATGGTCAAATCAAACTATTGCATAAAATAAACCATCTAATAATGTGAGCATTCACGTCTAATTTGTTCATTAAGTATCTAATTGCAGCATGATTAGTGTGCACAAAAGTTTGATAGCCTGTGATATAATGTCTGAATTTGTTTAAAGAAAGAACGACAACTAGGAGTTCCTTCTCGGCCACCGTATAGTTTAACTCTACCTCTGACAAGTTTTTGCTTATAAAGTATATGGCATAAGGTAAATTTTCATCAATTTGTCCCAAGGCTTCTCCTATTGCTTTGTTCAAGGCATCTGTGTGAATGTGGAAAGGTAGGGCCCAGTTTGGGCCTCTCAGAATTGGGCCAGTCACAAACTTTCTCTTCAAGGTATCTAGGGCCAGTTGACAGTTTTCTGACCATATGAACTCGACATCATTACCTAAGAGGCCAAACAAAGGAGAGGCTAGCTTGCTGAAATCTTTAATGAATCTCTGGTAATACCCAGCTAAACCTAGGATACTTCTGACATCTCTCACCTTTTGAGGAGGCGGGACCCTTTGGATGATGGTAATTTTGTCGGGGTCCACCTGCAATCCCTGTTGAGATATTTCATGACCTAGCATGGTCCCTTTAGTCATAAAAAATTCACATTTTTCTGGACTGGGGGATAGGGTCATCTCAATACACTTGTCTAGAAATTTTCCTAGGTTAGATAAAGCTTCCTGAAAGTCAGAGGCACAAGGAGTAAAGTCATCCATGTATATCTCTACTGCATCATGAACTAATTAAGAGAATATACTCAATACCGCTCTTTGGAATGTGGTGGGGGCATTACACAAACCAAAAGGAAGGACCCGGTATGCAAAGGAACCCCAAGGAAAAGTGAAAATGGTCTTGTCTTGGTCTTCTGGGCTTATTTGAATCTGATTGTACCCACTAAACCGATCTAGGAAAGAGAAAAGCTTTTTCCCTGCTAGATCGTCCAACACTTGATCTATGGAAGGTAAAGGAAAATGGTCCTTTTTAGTGGCTTTGTTCAATTCTCGATAGTCGACACAGATTCTCCACTTACTATTTTTCTTTGGCAATAGCACCAAATGGGAGACCCATTCACTGTCAAAGATGGGATAGATGAATCATGCATCAAGCAATTTCTGCAATTCCTCCTTAACAATATCTTTAAGTGTTGGATTCATCCTCCTTTGAGGCTGCCTGACTGGCTTGTAATCCTCCTTGATGTATATATGATGAGTACATACTAAAGAGTGCACTCCCTTCATCTCCTTATAACTTTAGGCAAAGGAATCTAGGTGTTTTCTTAGAAAGCTACACAGTTCCTTCTCCTGGGAAGTGGATAGGGATGGATTGATTTTCAAGGTTCTTTCTGGGCTGAATTCTATATTCTTAACACGGAGAGAGGTAGAGTCAGCCGCAGAAAGATCAATTGAGGGGTTGTTTTGGGTTTCTCTTACTGTGTCCTCTAATGGTGATACACTGGGAGGTGGAGTCTGAATTAGATTTTCATGCACACCATCCTCATCTAGTCGTTTCCCCCCATGGAAATTACTAATACATAGAGTGGTGCAAGATAGACTTCATCCTCATCTTCCTCCTCCAACCAGAGAGGTAAATCATGTTCTAGCAAGGGTTGGGCAAAAAGATATAGGATTAACTGTTTGGACATATGCCCATTCTTTATGGTCATGTTCCCAGCACGATAGCTAATGTAGGCATTGGCGCTAGCCAACTAGGGTCTTCTCAGAATGAGAGGATACTGAGCTTTACCTTTGGCTAGAGAACTAAGAAATCAGCAGGGGACTCCCAAGAACCAATGGAGACCATCACGTCTTCCACAATCCTCTCAAGGGTCACAGTGGAGTGGTCTACAAGCTATGGCATGGTGGTGGTCTTCCTCAAGGAGCCCTGGAGGTTGAGTTTTAGAATTGTATCTTTTGTCATCACATTAATGGCAGCTCCCAAATCAATCAAGGTGTGTGGGATCATGGTGCCATTGATGTGGACATCAACTAATGGTCTTCCAGGGTCCAGATATTTTGGATAGATTACCTTCCCTAAAATCAGGTCGGATAGTTGCCCTATCACATTGATGGTTGGGGCATCTCTCTTGCGCCTTCCTCGGTGCTTAAAGAACTTCTCTTTGATCAACCTATTGTAGATAGGCACATCTTTTATGGCTTGGAGAAGTGGTATCTTCACACGCAAATGTTTCAATTCTCCCAGGAGTTCAGTTTCTTCTAGGGTAGGCTGGATTGTTACGGATAGTCTCTTAGAAAAGGGTGGATTTTCTTTAGTTTTTCTTTCCCCTTTATCTTCCTCAACCTCCTTGGGTGGAGGCTGGCTATCTGGGAGAAATTTTGTAGATTGTAAGTTAATTTTCTAAATCTCCATGATATAAGTCGGGCATGATGGTTCCCCACTATACACTTGCTAAGTCTATCTGCTGTTCAGGTTTGGATTTGGCTGGGTAGGCATTTGGGGTTGCTTTGGTGGAGAAGCAGGTAACAGTTGTGGTTGGGCAGGTGGTGGAGGTAAAAGAGTGGGGGGAGAGTTGTATTGGGGCCACCCCCCTTGATGGGAGTCATTCCATTGAGGCTGTGGCTGAGCATAGGATTGAAATGAATGGGTGGCTAGTTGGGCATGATATGGAGATGTGAAGGACCAAGGAGGAGGTGTGGACAAGAAAGGATGATTAGGGGGGGGGGCAAGAGGGTATGGAAGTTACTTGGTTGGGGTTGTAGTATGCCTGAGATGTCCCTTGAATCCCCTGATGATATGATCTAGGTTAATGCAACCTCCTTTTCTTTATGTAATAGAGGTATTCAGTGACTCCCTCAGCCCCTTGACATACAACTTTAAGTCTGGGTAAGGAAGGGCACTTGTTTGTAGAATGATTTTCTTAACAGACTGAACAAACATTTATAGAGTTCAATGGGCATTCATTCGTAGGTTGCCTCCTGGTGCATATAGGACAAAAAATTGCCAAATCCCTCTCTACTTCCTCCTGTTTCCTTTTGATATGCAAGGTATCCATTTGTATGGAAAGAGTCTACAACATCTCACTCTTGAAGTCTTCCAGCATGTTTCCAATTTCTCCTTTAATGAATGAGCTAGAGGAAGAGGTATTGGCTATGGGTTGACTCCCTCTACCTTTCTTCCTGGCTACTCTGGAATGGTTCCTGAAAATGGTCTTTATGTCCTCATAAGATAGTTGGTAGATGTCTCCCTCAGCCAATAGATGGAAGGTGTCTAAAAGATATTCCTGAATTCCCCTGAGCAGGACCAGCTTCAGAGACTCAAGGTCAAGTGTACACTCGGCCCTTTTGGTAACTGAGCTGGAACCTCTCCTCATAGTCTTCCAGGGAATCATCACTTCCTATAGTCATTCAGAAAATTTATTTTTTAGTATCTTTTGACCTACAATAGTCTCGATATTTTTTGTTAAAGGCTTGTTGCATCTGAGCCCAAGCCATGATGCTATTACTAGGTAATCCCATGAACCAACTCAATGCTACATCCTTGAGAGTAGAAGGGAACAGTTTCAAATTTTACTCATCTTCTACATAGTCATAGGTTCGACAGAAAACAACATGTAGAAATTTTCAATAATAAACACTTATTCATAGAGATTATCCCAATTATACACTATTGCGGAATACATGCATAATACATAACCTCCTCTACATTGATCATCAATTTAGCAGCATTAAAATCAATGAAACAACAATCACATGTACACATTAACACAATATGTAACCACGGGAAAGCTTACAGCTGAAAACCCCACACTATCTTTATATTATAATGATTGAGAACATGTAACAATACATAGTACAATACTCCTCACAAGTACTTAGTACTATCTCCACCTGTTACACACAAAACTAGCTCGGAGCCAAACAAGTCACAAGTTCAAATCTCCTCCGCTGCTTTGCTTGCCTCCACTGCACAATCCAAAAGTTAAAATGACATGATCACAAGATACAATTACCTTGGTATTGGCCCACACTGTGCAGTCCTCATTGGCATAACCCAATCCCAATGATTGTGCAAGATATCATGCACAACTATAGTCACGACTGATAGCAATCTCAACCTCTAACACATGTTTGACCTGAACTGTACATGCACTGAGTTAACCGATGTATCCTTTACTTGATTTATGATTTAATAATTAGTGAATTAATTAATATTTAATTCACACAACTCATCACTAGTGTATTCTTTAGTTAGACTAAAATACAACTAGTTCAACCAAGTCAAACTGAACACAACTCCATCAACTCCGCCAAACACAACCACATGAGTTCTAACTGAAGTCCTGCATGCAATAGCTCAACTGACCCACAAAGAAAGTGTATTTCCTTCTGACAGCTGCATGTGCCACATCTATAGCTCAAACTAAAGTGCTCCAAGAGGATAAGATAATGTTTATAGTCCAAATATTATTATGAGACAATAATATTTGACTGTTCTATTTTTAGCCTGGCAGTCTAAAAATAGAAACCTGCCCATATGTATAAAAATAGAAGTCCATATATTTTTACCAAAATGACCAATAATCCACAAATAACATACTTCAACTCATAGACCATGATCCGTATGTCTAAAAATAGACATAGTATAAAAATAGACTTTGCACCAAAAATAGCCTGCGGGCCCACTTAGTGAAGGCAACTTCTTTCCTCTAAGCTCCATCATCTTGTTACATTTTCAATACTCCATCTCAACAAGATATGGATTATCTACAACCCCTATCCTGCAACTCTGGAATGTTCTGCATGAAACACATTTTCCTGGTCCACTTGCTCCAACAACACTTGGAACAAAAACAATCCCAACTGACCACTATATTGGGCTAGGAACATACTCTGATGCTGAAGCTCTATCTGCTGCTGACAAGTGTTCGCTCTCTAACAACTGCTCTACTGCAACATCTCCATGCATCTCGCACCATTGCACACTTCTCTGTGCCATCTAGGACTGTGCAAAACATTTGTGCCTCTCGCATTGCTGTAGCCTGCTAGCTATGCGCTGTCCTAGGATTCGCTACACTGTCGCTCTCTCTACCACTCCATCTGCATCTGTCTCTACGCAATCAGTTAGTTCCTACTACTCCACATTGGGGCTCCCGTAGCAAGGTCTCATCCAAGAGGTTGGGTACCTCAAGGATCCTGCCCCTCCTCCTTGGGATGATCACTCTATATTGCCCCACCTCCTACCTGGAGGTATGGCTGCATGCGATCCCTCAGCCCACCTGGCTCAAAGTTTGCCCCTACTAGAGGTCTCTGCATGGCTAGATGTCTCTATTCGATCTCCTCTCAACTTCCCTTGTTGTGGCTGCTCCACAACCTCCTGAAGTTGCTACACCAATCGTGGGTCCTCCACAATCCTCTGAGACTTGTTTTGGCTCTGCATGTTGAGTGGTAATATACGCTCCCTCTCAACCACCAAGTCTCCATCAGTTTCCTCGCTACTCAAGGATTTTCATTCATATTGATCCTCAAGAGCATACAGGTTCTTGACCCGTGAACCAATCTGCTTCACCTGTCTAGTGATGATCTGTCCAAGGAAAACCTTTCCCTTATTGAAGACTACATCATAGCCTCTGTCTTCTAGCATCGCGATCGACACCAAGTTTCTCTTCAGTCCTGGTACATACTTGACATCAGTCAAGTTAAGGCGAGCTCCATGTTGCCTTTGAAAAATAACCGTGCCTACACCTGAGACACTATACTTCTCATCATTACCCATCGCTATGAGTATCTGGAGATATTTCTCCTCGAAAGTACTGAACAAACTCTTGTCACCGGTCAAGTGGAAAGAGGATCCACTGTCAAGAACCCAAAGACTTCCCACCATGGATGAAACCATGCATGCAAAGAGTGTGAATCCAACTCAAACTGTGAAGGAAGTGCCTCACCTTCAGATCCTTCCCCAGATCCCTTCTTTGGGAAATTTGTAGCATAATGGCCCACCTCATGACAACGAAAGCATCACACTTTCGATTTGTCAACGTTCTTCCCATCATTAGAAGAACTGGATTCGAAAAGAGAACCCTTCTCCTTCCCCGTCTTTGCTTTGGCATCCAAAGCACATTCTTCTTCATTAGATGCCTTTGATGAAGATCCATCCCTGGTATTCCACCTGATCTCCTCTTGCACAACATCTGACCAAATTCCCTCCCATCTTGGTAATTTCTCATGACCATTGAAAGAGTCTTGATAGGAATTCCAACTCTTTGGAAGACGAAGGAGAGCCAAGCTCACCAAGTCCTCATCATCGACAGTCACCGCCACACTTACCAGCTCATCTCGGCATTGGGTGAACTTCATGAGACACCTGGGCATACTGTCTCCCTTCTCACACTTAATGTTTCTGAGTTTATCCTTGAGCGCCAACTTCCTGTGGTCACTCTTGCTTCGGAGTAGATCTGTCAGTGCTTTCCACATCAAGTATGGAGAAGCCTTTCCATGCAGGTTGGACACAATGTGATCCTTCATGCCCTCCAACAAAATCCTTCAACACTTTGCTGTCTTCTTTTTCCAAACCTCAGCTTCAGTAGCATCAGTAGGCTTTGGGACCTCAGCCTCTATGAACTCCTTCAGCCCATTGTCATCTAACACCGCTTCCATCCTGTTCTTCCATGAAATATAATTCGAGCTGCCCTCAAGAACATACTCCAATCACAATCCGTTGAAAGACATTGCAACGTTGACACCAAGAAAACACTGCTGCAAATTCGAATTCCACCAGCTCAAAACTCAACCGCCTCTGATATAGAATTCGTGAGAACAAATTATTTCTCGTACATAGATTGATTGTATGGGCTTTTACTAGATATCTCACCTTCCAAAGGAAGGATGAATCCACAGGCTACCTGGCCCGATGACAGACTCTTCCTAAAGAAATAAAATGTAAACACTTTCTGAATAATAGATCTGACGATCAACTCTGCTCTGATACCATGTATAAATTTTGAATAATAAACACTTATTCACAGAGATTATCCCAATTATACACTATTGTGGAATACATGCATAATACATAAGCTCCTTTACGTTGATCATCAATTTAAAAGCATTAAAATCATTGAAACATCAATCGCATGCACACATTAACACAGTATGTAACCCGGGGAAGGATTACAGCTAAAACCCCACACTATCTGTATATTATAATGATTGAGAAAATGTAATAATACATAGTAAAATACTCCTCACGAGTACTCAGTACTATCTCCAGCTGCTACACTCAAAACTAGCTCAGATGAGAACAAGTCACAGGTTCAAATCTCCTCCGCTGCTTTGCCTGCCTCCACTGCACAATCGAAAAGTGAAAATCACATGAGCTTGGTATTGGCCCACAATGGGCAGTCCTTATTGGCATAACTCAATCCCATTGATTCCACAATATCTCATGCACAACTATAGTCACAACTGATAGCAATCTCAAACTCTAACACCTGTCTCCACTAAACTGTACATGCACTGAGTTAACTGATCTATTCTTTAGTTTCTTTATGAGTTAATAAGTAGTGAATTAATTAATATTTAATTCACACAACTCATCACTAGTGTATTATTTAGTTAGAGTAAAATACAACTAGTTCAACCAAGTCAAACTGGACACAACTCCATCAACTCCACAATCAGCTCCACCAAACTTAACCACATGAGTTCTAACTGAAGTCCTGCATGCAATAGCTCAACTAACCCACAAAGAAAGTGTATTTTCTTCTGATATCTGCATGTGCCACATCTATAGCTCAAACTGAAGTGCTCCAAGAGGATAATATAATGTTTATAGTCCAAATATTATTATGAGACAATAATATTTGACTGTTCCATTTTTAGCCTGGCAGTCTAAAAATAGAAACCTGCCCATATGTCTAAAAATAGAAGTCCATCTATGCTTACCGACATGACTAATCATCCACAAATAACATACTACAACTCATAGACCACGATCCATATGTCTAAAAATAAGCATAGTCTAAAAATAGACTTTGCACCAAAAATAGCCCGCGGGCCCACTTAGTGAAGGCGACTTCTTTCAAATAAGCTCCATCATCTTGTTGCATTTTCAACACAAAAAACTCAAAAAAAAGGAGTTAGGATATTGTATAGTTAGAACATGGAAATGAGGTAGGGTGGAAGGGCTTATATTCTTCATTTTGGTGTCCCCATTGGTCTCCCGAATAGGAAAGGTACCCTACATTCTCTCTCCATTTCCCCTAGCATTTCTATCTTCAACCATTGGCTCCAAAGGGATGTTTTCTTCTTTTTCTTCCCCTACAGGTTCTTCAAATATGTTTGGATGTTCACCTAATGGTTCTTCTTGGTCATAGCCATCGATGAAGAGAGAAGGTTGGCTGTGTGAAGTAGTGGGGGCTGAGGGCAAAACTTTTCCTGAATTATCTCTATTCCTATGAGGCATGAAACAAAATATTTTTGGGTGGTTTTTGTTTCCTTTCCCCACACTGATAGTACCTTCAAAACTGAAATTGATTGAACAAAACAAATTGCAACTAACTGAAATGAACTTGCCGAAACTAAATTTGTAGTATTGAAAAGGAAAGCAAGGAAATTCAAAACTTGAAAGGAAAGGAAATGACTTGTCTACTCTTGCTAAAATAAACTATTAACAGAATGTTGCAATAGAAAATAGAAGAAAGAAGTAATCATAGAATACTCTGATGCTTCCCTGGTAGTGGCACCAAAAGGTATCGTGATCACTAGTATTGCAACAATAATGCTGCAACTCTTGGGCTACCTACTTTACTCTTATCAATGTGGTAGTTCCTAACAAACTTGGAAGCGACACTACTGTATGCATGAGTACTAGTTCTTACTGCAGGTTGTCACTTGGTCAACTGGCACAAGATCACAAGGAGCTCAAGCCAACTTCTATGGATTCTAAAAGAAGCTCTATATATGATGAAAGGAGAGAAAGACTATTCTACAGATACTACTCTAACTGCAGAAAGGAGAAAGACTGAAATGTAAAGCAAACCAAGTCAATCCTAATTAGCCAATGAACCCTAATTTTCCAGAAAACACTATGGAAACCATAAAAAGAATGCCACTACCTACTCAAGGAAGTAAGAAACATATAACTAAGCTATTTCTGGAAGTAAATGAGCAAAAAACATCTTTTTGGATTTTTATTTATTTTTATGTGAATTTGACATGCATGTGATTTAATGTTTGTGAAGGTGGCAGTGAATAGGTGGTGTTGAAGGGCAGTTTTGGGACTTGAGAGGATGCAAGATGGTGTGGTTAGGTCCTAGGAGGTCTTAGTTGGTCTTCTATAGGGTTTCCCACACTCGGCCTTCAAAAGAAAGCGTACATGAAAATCTATAGGAGGACATAGGAAATGTACAAGAGGAAAAATAGTGTTCTACAGGAGGCCTATAGGAGGAGGCCGAGAGCAGTTTTGGCTATTTTGAGGATGTGAGAGTGGGAGGAAATGGTGGATGAAGGTTGGAGTGGGGTGTTATGGCACCTAGGGTCTACCAAGAATCATTAGGAGAGAGAAAGATGATCGGATTTGCTGAAGGAGAGAGGAAGAAATTCTATGGAAAATGCAGGAAACTAAGGCAGAATTGAAGGGAGACTTGGGCAACCTATAGGGCATGGATCAGATGGAGGATGGGATGGCTAATAGGCTGGCTTGCTGCTAGAATATATATACTGCATGAACAACTGATAGTCAACCGGTGAGATTAAGAAAGCAATGGAATAAGTGCATCTAGAAGAAGAGATTTTGCATCAAACTAATCTAAAATATGATCCATGAAAGGAAAGAATGGAAGAAGACTATCATAAATAAAGAAGTGAGCATGATGAAGAAGTTTTGAAGCAAAGAAAACTAGACTATTAACCAACTAAAAGGTTTTAAACACTAGAAGTCCTATGAATGAGGAAAATATATGTTTTTGGGGTGGCAAGAAGGTATTTGCCTCAAATCATGGTCCCAGAGGGTGGAAGAGAGGCCAAGGCACTGTTGTTATTCTTAACCATGAAAGAAATACATATAATGACAATCTAATATACAACTAAAAGAAAACATACAAATACAAGTAAAGAGGAGCCTGGCTGCTTGGATTGGGCCCTAGCCCAAGAGCTTCAGCCCTCTGAGGTAACTCAGTGCTAACTCAAAAAGGATTCCATCTTTATTTCCAAAACAATAACAAGATTACATGGAACTGTCAAAATAATACGCTGAAAGTCGAGCAGAGTTTACATTAGTAAAAGCACAACAAAAATCCAACAAAAATCCTACCCTAGTGAGGCGCTAGGTCTCTCTACTTATACAAATGAAGCTACCAACAACTTCCTTAAAATCAGGGAGGCTTGGGTCCCAAAACTCGAGATAGTCATTAGTCATTCTCAACTTGCTCAGCTGCCTGCTAATGCATGACCTGGATGCCTGTACTTCGAGACGAATGAAGGGGAATTCAAAGTGAGGAGCAATAAATGAGGGGGACTCCCTCCTATAAGTCCACTCCTTTGTCTACTTCGAGTTATTGTTGCCATTTTTCCACTGGACCCTTGACTTTGACCACAAAATTCATCAATAATCTGCAATAAACACATATTAGACCACATGGCATCATAACTAACTCAACTCACTCTATAACCATGAATATAATTAGAAAATCATACAATACGCTAAGATAATTTTTGAATTGACTAGGTTAGGAGGTAAAATGAGCCCATATAATTACCCATTTATGAGGCTCATCAATAGCCAAGGGTGAAAACTGACCCTTATGGTCATTCGACTACCCTCATGACTATTTGACTTCCATGACTTTTCGACTTTACATGACTCTCTGTACAGAAAGTGGGTCTCTTCGACTTCCATGTTACATTACATTGATTGAAAACATAGCCCATAGTGGAGATGTCTGTGACATGACTCCACATGACAGTGCCAGTGCATTCGTGCTGTTGTGGGGTATAGTGTTCTTGGGTCATGAATGTCTTCAGGGTGTATCCCAGCTTCACCTATGCATCGAAAAGTGCATGAAGTCTTCGATGGTCTTTGGTTCGCTTGATGATGCTTAGGCATGTTGCTCCTTGCTTGCATGTTGGAAGGCTTGATATGCTCATCTGTTTGTGAAAGGTGCATGTTTGTTCATTCGTACGTTTGTGAGAACATATTGCATGTTTTCTTGTCCATTCATTTGTGAACATATCTTTACATGATCATCTTCTCACGAGAACATCTCTTTGCATGAATCATTCGTTCATTTGTTGGTCAATCATGCCTCCTACTTGTACTCCCTTCATTCATCCCATTTGTTGTCTTCCCATGTTTGTTGGTGTACCTATATCTGCAATCACTCATGACAAGATGGCATCAAATTCAAAACCTCCTAGTGGGGTATAGTGTTGTTGGGTCATGAATGTCTTCATGGTGTATCCCAGCTTCACCTATGCATCGAAAAGTGCATGAAGTCTTCGATGGTCTTTGGTTCGCTTGACGATGCTTAGGCATGTTGCTCCTTGCTTGCATGTTGGAAGGATTGATATGCTCATCTGTTCGTGAAAGGTGCATGTTTGTTCGTTCGTACGTTTGTGAGAACATATTGCATGTTTGCTTGTCCATTCATCTGTGAACATATCTTTACATGATCATTTGCTCACGAGCACATCTCTTTGCATGCATCATTCGTTCATCTGTTGGTCAATCATGCCTTCTACTTGTACTCCCTTCATTCATCCCATTTGTTGTCTTCCCATGTTTGTTGGTGTACCTATATCTGCAATCACTCATGACAAGATGACATCAAATTCAAAACCTCCTAGTCTACCATGACACATGATCATTTTGGATCCAGGTCACCAGGAGAGACAACAAGGTTATGAAGTGGGATGATGGATCTGAGCACTGTTGATGAAAACTATGCAAAAGTCATTGAGTGATGAAGATCAGTGATCCATGTCAATAGTCACTATCTGCGAGGTTTGTCTTGATTGGAAGGCAAAATTGTGCAAATTTTGGGAGGGACAGTCCCGACTTCAAGAAGGCAAGGTAGGAAGGATCTGTGTAGTTTTCTGAATGAGTGGGCAGCAGGCACTGGAAGGTCAAATTTGCATAATTTTCTAGAGTAACAGGCCAGTCTACAAGGAGGTTTAGCAGATAGAGATTGTGCATATTTTGGGAGGAGCTTTGCAAGAGCTTGGCATCCAAAACTGCACAATTCCCAAAGGGAACTAGCCGTTGGCTGTTGGGGTCACAAGCAGCGAAAACTACACAATTCCTAGAGGCAATTGGAAGTTGGCTACTGGGGTCAGTGGTAGCCAAAATTGCACAATTCCCATAGGGAACTAGTAGTTGGTTGCTCGGTCACTGGTAGTAGAAACTGCGCCATAATGAGAGGGAATTAGCAGATTGCTATTAGGAGCTGCTATTATAGGAAACTGAATTGAGGTTGGGAGGCTAGCTTGCTGATCATATCTGCATAATTTTTGTGCTGCGTAGACTACTGGGCAGAAGAAACCCTACTCATGAAAACTGCACAATTTCTTGGATGAACAGCCACTCGACTGTTGGGATGTCTAACTGGGAAAATTGTGGAATTTGCTTAGGGAGACAAGGATGGGCATTTGGTGTTTGTCCATCCTATCTGTGTAATTTCCTCAGTCATGTAAGCAAGTAAGGTAAGTGGCCTTTGTGCAATTTTTGAGGGGAGTCAGTCCCTCAGTCACTATCGGGTCTGACTATCCGGGTGGTTAGCATGAAAGTGGATTGAATTGCTTGCAGGCAGCGCAACTTGAAAATACCTATTTTATGCTTCTACGTTGTTCTAGTTGACAGACGATCGAGTCGATGGCGCGGTGATGGTCGGACTGTCATAGAGGAGTCTAGTCATCAGAACTTTAGAAAAATTGTCTATGTGTGTGAACGATCAAAAGATGCATAGGTGATCATGAAAACACACACTCCCATGACTCGATGATGAAATGAATCAAAGCATTGAGACACACATGTTCAACATGGATGACTGAAGGTGCAAGTGAAAAGTGTGACACTCATGATTGACAATTCATTGATTGAGACAACGCTTGCGTGATAGTGAATGTGAGTCCATGTGTGAGTGCTATAAATGCTTTCATAGCGAACACAACAAGCACATACGAAGTGAAGGCTTTGAGCATAACCAAAACAGGGTCGCAAGCATAAATTAGACACCAGCATGTGGAAACGTGAATGAAATGAACAAGCAAGGTGGATTCAAGGACTCACATGAGCTCACAGAGTGAATCCAAGTGTGTGTAGTCATCAAGTGAAGCTCTCAAGGGAGGCTCCGAAATTTGTTGCAGGCCAAAAGTTTGGAGGGTGGTAGTAACCATTACAACAAGACAATACTAGATGTAAATGAAATGGCTAATGTTAATATACTTATAGTAATAATTAAGGGGATCAATATAATTTTCTCTAGCTAAATAGTGTTATTTAGAAGACTCCAGAAAATATTTAGTTGTTAAAGTTAAATGCATTAGCTTAGTGAAATCGATATTTTAAATGAAAATTTATGTTTAAATATTCTTGAATGAATCACTTGATTTTAATGTTGAATGCATAACTCTGAGTTGTTATTGTATACTATAATTTTCATCACAATATATGAATATATACCAAGATATAAGAGGATGGAGATGGATTTGTGTGCTACAATAATTGAGTCCATGAGAAATGAGTGATGGGCATGGTACTCTATTATGAATAATCTTTGTTTTGATATGTCAATGGGGCTACAACTTCACATCCCTTCGATTCTTGACAGATATTTGTGTTGATACGTTCTTGGGTTACAAATATGCATGCCTTATATTCCTGATAGAATCACGGTTCATTAAGAAGAAAATTGAGTCCTTGGAAAATTTGTGGTGACTGTTGTAAGAAATGTTTTTCATTTATCTCATTTTCTACTTAAAATATAGTAGGAAACAAAATAAAGTTTTTCCAATTTTTGTTTTTTATGAATATTGCAAGGATTTACGTTCCTTCAAAAAAAAGGAGTGGGTTATTGTATCTCTAGTACAGACATGTTTGCAACTTGATTTATTTGGTTGGATTTGTACAAAGTACATAATTTTCTCTCTAGTTTGTGGGCAAGTTGGAATATTAGAGGTGATTTTGTCATGTTTCAATTACTAGGGTTGATAATCACCCAATAGTGCAATCCTCACATGACAATTTGGTATTCATTGATGTGCTCATTTTGCTTGTGCACTGAATGTAGCATTTTTGAATTGGATTCCAGTACCCACACTTCTTTTATTGGTTGTATGTGATAGATGACAAAGAATGAAAACCGAAAGTGGAGTAGAGATTGATCTTCTAAATATTCAAAATATCTAAACAGATTATGTTGTAAACATCAACAATAAATCACTGGAGTAGAAATCAATACCTATGGAGTAGAACTGAAGTAAAATTGAACTATCTATAACACCTAGCAGACAAGAGAATCAAATGTGATGACAGCTAGAAGAAAGTGAGATTAATATCTCAACATCCCCTCCTAATATCAACTGTTACATGTAGAGGCACTTATAATTCCCAATTGTTCTACTTGAAATTAAATACATTCTTTCCCAATGGCTTTGTGGAAATATCTACAAGCTGATATTTGGAACCATGAAAAGTAGGTACTATGTCCCAATCATTCATAAACTCATGGATGAATTGAAAAAGTGTGTCAATGTAGTTTCTCCTTTTGTGGAATGCATGATTTTCTGATAAGGAAAATTTTGAACTATTATCACAGTAAATTGGAGTTGGATATTTCTGAACATTTGAAATATCTTTCAATAATGTTCTGAGCCACACTACTTGACAAGTTGTTGAATTTGTTTCTACATAATTTTCCTTTGCAAAAGATATTGAAACGATTGATTATTTCTTATAATCCCATGAAATCAATGAAAAACATCTCCTTAGGTTCTTTTGTGATCATATAAACTCTCTGCGTAATCATTATATGTATAACTTGAAAGTGAAAAGTTTTTAGAATGTGTATATAACAAATGATAGTCTACTCTCCCTCCAACATATCTTAAGATCCTTTTTTCAACCTTTTAGTGAAAAATATTAGGTCAATACATAAACCTGGACACAAAATTTGTTGCAAGTAGAGTATCTGGTCTAGTTGCAGTTAGACACAACGAACTACCTACTAGACGTTTATAAATTATGGGATCAATTGGTGGTTTTATATATTCTTTTCTCAATTTGGTGCATTTAGAAATTGGTGTATTTGCACGTTTGTAATTGGACATTCTGAACTTTTAAATGATGTCGGTGGCATATTTTTGTTGACCAACAAAAATTCCATTGCAAGAATGGTGTATTCCAATGCCTAAGAATTATTTAATGATCCCTAGATCTTTCATATCAAAATATATTTTCATTTCTACTTTGAAGTCTTCTAACATCATGTTTCCATTTAACTTACTTTTTATTAAATTATATAACTTGCTATTTATATATTACTCTAACATTTATAACTTTTAACTTCTCTAATATTCAAATTTAATAACTTGGATAACTTACTTTTAATTTAAATTAATTCATTCTATCTATCTATCTATCTATCTATATATATATATATATATATATATATATATATATATATATTTCTAATATCATAATTATAATTAAATTACTCTACCTTAAGTGACTCTGACTTATTTAAATAACTAATTATTTAAAATTAATTTAGTAGATTATTAATATTTATTAGTTTATGGAATAATCCCATTGACTTATATGTGAATAATATTATATATAGATATTTATTCATATTTATATATTTAATAATTTTTATAACTAACTAACTATTAACCTAAATTATTTTAGGTTATAATTTATTCTTAATATATATTTATAACTATAATTAGATTAAAAGGATCCATTTACTCTTGTTTTAATAAGAATTTAACTAACCTAAGTTATTTTTAATTAAATAATGGTCATACCAAATCTAGTCGTTATCTATATAGCCGTTACCTGGTCAAGGAATTCAACCGTTGGAGTTTCTGCTCTATCTATTTAACATGAAAAGCCTGATATGCTCATTCAACTTGTCATGACGATGAACCACACTAGCCGATTCGAAACGGGTCGACAAACAAAATATCTTGTGATTTATACCAAAAATCCTCTCATAAAGAAAATCTACATAATTGCATATAATAAGAATTTTACCTTCATGAGCTTTGGTATACAAAGTTGGTTCATGACTGCTTCTCCAAAAACTAGTTTTGATGAGATACGTGTCAATGTGACTATACCAATCTCTTGGACCTTGTTTCAAACCATACAAAGCTTTCTTTAATATGTATACTTTATGCTCATGTCCTGGAACTTCAAAACCTAAAGGATGGTCTAAATAAACTTATTTAGGAAAGATACCATTTACGAAGGCAAGGTTCATATCAATTTGATAGAATTTCCATTTGTATTGAACTGTTGTGGACAAAATGATTATGGAAATGTCTAACCTTGTTACTAGAGTAAAGGTTTCATCATGCTGGACACCAAACTATTGTGAGAACCCTTTCACAACTAGTCTAACATTGTGTTTTTCAATCTTTCCTTTTTCATTAAGCTCGGTCTTAATATGTTGATCTTACACTAATTTTGGTTTTCTCTCTTAGGGGATCAACTAATTCATAAGTCTGGTTCTTCTCTATGGCAAGAATTTGTTGTTTCATTACACCAACCAAGTGCTTTTATTTAATTTCTTCTTCAAAATGGATTGAGTAAGGTTAAATAAATGTAAACATCTTATGTTGGTCAAACTAATGTTCCTCCTCATACATTTCTCTAATTCTTCTTGTTTTCTAATTGTCTTCTGAAGGTGTTGGATCATTGGTGGATTCACTGCCTCATGATGTACCATTTTCAGAATGGTATGGTTATTCTTGAACTTGCGATCTTGGGGGTTGTGTTGGTTAAAAGACTAATTTGGAGATTCATCAACATTATCAGACAACATTTATTTTCAAAAAAATTGACATCTCTTCTTAAAACAAACTTCTTGGTAACTAGATTATAAAGTATGTAGGCCTTTGACTACTCATTCTATCCTACGAGAATACGTCTTTCACTCCTACCATCAAGATTCTTTCTTAGCTTCTCAGAAACATGTGAAAAAGTTATTGATCCAAAAATTATAAAGTGAAATACATTTACATTTTTACGATCTCATGCTTCTTTTGGTACTGGATATCTATTGAGGACATAAAATGCTATCGAAATTGATTTTTTTGAATAATTAATTGAAAATTTCTTGTCATGAAGCATACATTTGGCCATATTCATGATCGACTTATTTTTCCTTTCTTCTACTCCATTATGCTTTGGAGTATACCTTGTTGTGTTCTCCATTATGATTCCTTTTTTTTGAAAAAAATCATTGAAGTCATTAGATTTGTACTCTCCTCCTCTATCGGATCTGAGTACTTTCAAAGGCTTTCCACACTTATTTCTTTCTTCTGCTTCAAATTATTTAAATATTTAGAATGTATCTGATTTATTTTTGGGAATATACACCCATGTCTTCCTCCTATAACCATCAATGAATATAAGAAAATAAATAATACTAGCAATGGATATTGTCTACATTGGGCTACATATATCTGTATGGACAAGCTATGAAGCCTCTTTTGCTGTAGAGGAAGATGTGGGAAAGCTATCTCTTTTATGCTTTGCTAGAACTAAAAATTCACAATTACACTCTTTTCCATTCATATTAGGGAGACCAATGACCATTGAATGTTTCCAAAGCTGACTTAGACTCTTGAATCGGATATGGCTAGATCTAGAATTCCATAGTTGAAATTCATCTATTTTTGATACATTGTGGACAAATCACTGTGAGAGATTTTGACTTATAAGTGTCCAAGGAAACATCCTATTCTTATTTTTTTCAACCCTTGCTATTAGAATTATATTGGGTAGTTTGTCAAAGATATGACATGTGTTCCCTTAGAATATTACATCATAACCATGTTCCATCATTTTTCCTACAATAATGAGGTTATGCTTTAAATGTGGAACATAATAAACATGAGGTATGTATTTCTGTTGATTTTGTTTAGTAAGAATAGGGACAATCTCTTTTCCTTAATATTTAATGGATGAACAGTCTCCAAGACTAGTTTGTGATGTTATGGAAGCATCAAGATAAGAAAGTAAATTTTTGTTACCTGTCATATAATTGTTGCAGCCACTGTCCAACAACTGAAGATCATTATTGTGAGTGCCTTCATAATGATGGACATTGGCTCTCTTTTGATCTAATCGTTTCTTTCTCCATTCATGTTCATAATTCCCAAATTTCTTGGAGTAATAGCATTGGACATTAGATTTTCTCCATGGTAGTCTTCTTTGAGTTTGGTTTTATGGAGGTCTCCACTACTTTACTACACGATGATGTTCTGATTTACCTTTGCTTTTGTTAGGCCCCTATACTACTAGTGTAACACCTTATTGTTATTAGTATAACCCACTTATTATATTGATGTACCCATGTAGTGCCCATATTGTTACTATTGTGCCCCATAGAAGCCCACTATTGTTATTATTGTGGCTTTATATTATTATTATTAGGTCGGCTGGATTATATTGTGACTCCTTAGACTCCTATATATAGAAAGGAGGTTTTGTCATTTGAATGATCCAAGAATTCTTCATTTATGTAATGTAAAGGAGGTTTCCCCCTCGAAGAGGCTGAATTCTAAGGCGTTGATCTTTCTTTTCTATCTTTTCTTGAGTTGGTTTCATAACATTTGGTATCAGAACTTTGGATTCGAGGGTTTCGCTGCTCCAAACAGGTCATCATGGCATTTTCGCTATAACTTGTTTTCTGTGACGTTTCAGAAGTTGCAAAAAAACCCATTTGAGAAGAAATCACGCTAAATCTTGGGTCCAATTGTCAGAGATTTTCGGGCTATATTTTTGGAGATATGCTCTGAGGAAGTTAGTATTTTTGCAGACCCCTGAATTATATTCAAAACAGGTGACATAGGGAAAATCGTCATAACTTTCTCTATGAGGATCAGATTGAAATTTCATAAGAAGGTACAAAAAGAGGCCGGACTGTAGTTTGTTTGTATATATTTTTTAGATCTAGAGGTCGAAATAGTGACACGTGGCACTTCATACAAGTTCGCTCTTCTGGAAAGGTCTATAATCAGGTCATCTTGGGAGATTGTGCATAACTTTTTCTTAGAGAATCCAATTTGGATCAGACTAGTGGCATTGGAAAGATGACATAGAGGGCTACTACAGGTAGCAATTTCAGAACTTAAATTTCCAAAAGTACTGAGTTACAGTCGTTTCAAGGTTGAGCTCTTAAAATAAAGAAAAAGCAAGATGAGCAAGTTTGATGGCAAGGATCCGGTAAATTGGATACTTCAGATGGAGCAATATTTTGATCTACATGGTGTACAACTGTTACAAAAGGTATGTATTGCATCTTCATATTTAGAACCAGATCAATTTTTATGGTACAAAGGGCTTTGTTCTCGTAAACAACTTGTTATGTGGTCAATTTTCACGGAGGAATTGATAGCACATTATGAGGATACAAAGAGCAACACCTTCTTTAGAGCAACACCACAACAATTGGAAAGAGTAAAAGGGCTTTGTGATATAGTGGAAAGCAAAATTAGGGAAACCAGGAAGCGTACCCCTCACAACTATAAGGATGAAAGTGTTGTTTCCCCTAGCCTTCCACAACCTACAAGGGTTACATCACAACAATTGGAAGAAAAAAGAGAAAAAGGGCTTTGTTACAATTGTGATAGAAAATGCACTAAAGGTCATAAGTGTGCTGAGAAGAAATTATTTTTCTTAGAATATGAAGAGGAGGAAGAAAAGGATCAAGAAACATCAAAAGAAGAAGATATACGCCAGGACCCCACCCCAGAGAAAGAAGAAATGAATCAGACGATATCTTGTAAAGCATTGGCAAGAATTACCACTCCTCAAACTCTCAAGATAGAAGGACATATCAAGAAGAAAAAGGTGAAAAAAGTGAAGGATCACATCGAGAAAGAAGAAATGAATCCAACCATATCTTGTAATTCATTGTTCGAAATTACCACTCAAACTATCAAGATAGAAGGACATATCAAGAAGAAAAATGTTCAAGAAGTGAAAGATCACATCGAGCATCAAGAAATGAATCCTACCATATCTTGTAAAGGATTGGAAGAAATTACCACTCCTAAAACTCTAGAGATAGAAGGACATATGAAGAAGAAAAAGGTTCAAGCAGTGAAATATCACTTTGAGCATCAACAACAGGTTCTCCAACTTTTAAAGGATAATGTCACTTCGGTGCAAAATCAAACGAAACAACAGGTAGATCATCATCGTAGTGAAAAATGTTTTGATGTAGGTGATTGGGTATTTTTACCGCTACCTCTCAAGCAAGCTATTTATGAGAAGGAAATGTTGGCAATACTACATGCACTTGAAAAATGACGACCTTACCGAATGGGAAGACTCTTCAAGGATGAGGATGTGGAAGCATTGTTTTTGGCTATTTATATTATCCAACTAGATTGGATAAACGAAGCAAGGGAAGATTGGAAGAAGGACAAAGAAGTATGGCCACATATTCAAAAGTTGCAAAAGATCCCAATTCAAACAATATTGTCAGAAATTGAAGAGGAAGGAAAAATCATATTAGAACCTGGAGCAGTCACAGAAATAAGAACCTGATAGCTACGAAATCGATCAATTTCAGAGTATCTCATCAAGTGGAAGAACTTACCCGTTGAAGATTTCACATGGGAGGACAAGAATTTTATACAGAAGCATCAAGAACTACTCAAGCGTTGAGGACAACGCTTTCTGAAGGAGAGGGGCATGTTAGGCCCCTATACTACTAGTGTAACCCCTTATTGTTATTAGTATAACCCACTTATTATATTGATGTACCCATGTAGTGCCATATTGTTACTATTGTACCCCATAGAAACCCACTATTGTTATTATTGTTGCTTTATATTATTATTATTAGGTCGGCTGGATTATATTGTGACTCCTTAGACTCCTATATATAGAAAGGAGGTTTTTTCATTTGAATCATCCAAGAATTTTTCATTTATGTAATGTAAAGGAGGTTGCCCCCTCGAAGAGGCTGAATTCTAAGGCGTTGATCTTTCTTTTCTATCTTTTCTTGAGTTGGTTTCATATTAGCTTTAGCCTCTGCCTCACTTCTTATTGTGTCTATATCCTCTACCTCTCCCTCTGCCAAAATAAGGTTGTGCTTTGAAAGCTTGTTACATGGAATCTTCTACCATGTTAAGTCTTGTTTTGTGTGCCAAAAGTGATCGAATAAATTGTTATACTGAGAGAGTTGTAAAATATTTGGATTCGATAAGGGTTGTTACAATCATGACATATTTCTTAGGTATGCTTCGAAGGATTTTTCCAACAAATTTCTGATCTTAAATGGTTTCACCAATGATTTTGATTTGATTGACTATTCCCATGACTCTAGTCATGAAGTGATCCACATTTTCTATGTCAATCATCTTTAGGGTTTCAAAGTGAGCTCTCGATGTTTACAATTTGACAGTCTTCTCTATATCATTGCCTTGATACACAACTTTCAAGATTTCCCAAGCTTAATTTGTTGTGGATGCGCTAGTTATATTGTCGAAGATAAAGTCATCCATTGAGTTTTGTATCCAAAATTTGGCTCTGTGTTCTTTCTTTCTAAGTTGAGTTGTTGTATTCCTCTGATTATTGGTGACAACCACCAATTATTCTTGTGTCAAATCTACATAACCATCCTACAAGGTATCCCATTAGTCGTGGGCTTGTGAAAATGTCTTCATTCTTAAAGACCAATACTCGTAATTTTTTCCAAGTAGAGTAGGGGTATATGGCCATAAAAAAATGAATCAAACAACACCTCCTTTAAAAAATAACTATCAGTAAAAACCTTTTTTCTATAATTTGAAGGACTTAAAAAAAATATTTTTAAAATAACGTTTTTTTTTAACTGTTTAAAACTCTTTAAATCCTTTCAATGGTTTTTGAAACCTTTAAACTTTTAAGTCTCACTTTAAAATTACTAGAGGGCTTTCTAATTCAATTTTCTTTTCATATGAACAGGTTACTATAGTACTTCCTTTATCTCTTAAAGAAGAGACAACTTATAAAATCTTTTGACTTTTGAACCTTTAAAAAATGCTTATCAGTCTTTGTTATTTTCTCCCTTCGCCATTTTTGCAGTTTCAATGGAATTTTGTGCACAAATATTCATTTTCCTTCAACGCAAAAGATGCATATATTTTATATTTTCAATAGTTTCGTAAGTATGAGATGATTTTCATAGTTTATTCTGGGTGAGTTGAAAATATGTCACACTTAGCCTCTTTTACAGCTGCACAATTTCTCTTTCCTTCACTTCATAATTGTGGACTTCACACTATTCACCTTAGCCTCTCGTGTCCATTGCTTCTTCTTTGTGACGCCTGCAAAAAAAATTGAAATGTTTCCCCTCTATAGTCTTATGCAACCTGATGCTCTTGTACCATGACAAAGAATGAAAATAAAAAAGAGGAGCATAGATTTCTCTTCTCAATATTCAAAATATCTAAATATATTACATTGTAAACATCAATAATAAATTACTGAAGTAGAACTCCACACCTATGTAGTAGAACTAAAGTAAAACTGAACTGTCTATGACACCTAGTAGAAAAGAAAATCAAATATGATGACATCCAATAGACAAGGAGATGAATATATCAACACTATATCAAGGGAAATTTTGGACATGTAGGTCTTTACATTTCTACTTGAGATAAAAACCTTACATCTTGGACTAATGTGCCTCTTCAACCAATGTGTCTCCTTCTTGTTTTCATGATTTTCATGTGTTTCTTTCATCTCAACTATGATTTTAAAGAATGAGGTTATAGGTTTCTCCCCAAAAGGGGGCTACAATGATGGATCATTGACGTCGTAAGGGAAGGGAAGTGGCATTCATGGAATATCAAATTTTCAATCATACGTATAAGAGGTTGAAATGCATCAACTCTTTTAAAAAGTGGTTCCTGTGTAGAGTGATTGGAATTCAGAAGTGTGCATCTAAATTTATGCATATAGGATTAGTTTGTGTGTTGCGTTATTGGAATTCAGAACTGTGCATCTAAATTTCTACATAGAGGTATAGAGAGATGATAGTGCAGTAAAATGCGGTTCGAATATTGTTGTGGAACCAATGTGTTAAAATGACAAGTAATGTTAACCTGAGGTGTAACTAGAGACAGAATTTGTTCGAACAATAGACAAAAAGTTGGATTATGGAACTCACCTGTTATTGTTCAAGCTAAACTAAAATTTTCGTCAGTATTTCACCATAGTCACTGAGTATTCCAGCAGCAAGGAGAATCTTGGTACCAAATCTTAGTGGCGTTAATCCAAACACATAAATTAATGGCTAAAATTGTTGGAAAAGCCTATCCATATGATGCAAAAAATGGAGTTATGAATTTTTTTTACCTTCTGGTGGTCAAAGAGTACCTTGGACCTTCGGTGGGAGCTGGTGTCATGCAACTTGAAAAGGTTGGGCAGGCTCAAGTGCCCTACCAAATGATCATTCCTCATTGCGAATGGGATAGGGTTTGGTTACCCTAACTTCCTGTTGCTGAATCATGACCATCATATCCATGATCCACTATCTACAGTGGAGATTAGCCCTCATGCCAAACATTTGACCTACAATTGCGAGTTGCAATATCTAACCTTCACTAACGTTTCAAGACCTAAACTTTTGTTAAGGCTTAGGAATATGTCTGTTATGTAACCGCTAGAGTGTGAATAATAATATTATTCATCACCATGATTATTTATGACCATTGTTTATTTTATAACCCAACATGTTCTATGGATAGATGTTGCCTTGTTGATTAATAAATGAGTAGTGTATGTCAAATTTTATATACATATTTTTTTTATATATTGCATTTATGTTGTTGAATTTCATGGATAGACCTATTACAAAGATCTATAAGTGATAGTTCAAAATCATAGTTTGTTTGTTGAATAAGCTACTAATTTGTAGTTATAGATGGACGGAAAAATTCGAAAATATTTATAAGTGCAACAAAACGAACGTCTTCATGAAAATATTCATGTGTGTTCATACTAGGTCTAAAAGGAAATGAAAAGATGAGGCAGGCATGGCATTCAAATTAACAAGGTTTCATAACAATTTCATGAGAGTTACTTGACTAAGTAATTTTTCCTGTAGAATTAGGGAACCATAGATTTTTTTTCTTCTCCACCCTACCCAAAAATGTTATTATCATTCTGCATGCCAAAATTCGTTTGTCAAATACTTTCAGCATTAACAATTTCGCATAACATAATTTCAAGATGATAGTGTCTACTTTTCTTTTTCAGTCATTAGATAATGAAAAACTAGTAGTTCCTGCCAATGAAATGTAGTCTTTCAAATAAATGGAGAGGTGATGAGCACAATAATTTTAAAGAAAAAGAAAAAATGTTTTTAATATCGATTATGCTTCAATAAAACAACCACACGTACTCACCCTTTTGGTGGGGGACAAAATGCCTTTAAATTGGATTGTGCATTAATAAAGAAGTCACACGTGTTTATAAAGCATGTATATTTTTAAAATGAAGATCATTTTTTTCAGTTATTGTTAAAGTAATAGATTAATTCTGAGATATGTTTGTTTCCTTCTATTTTGGGGTAATTTTCCAAAAGTTTGCATAAGAATTAAACAAATTCTTTCATAGAAATCACATTAATAAATAAATAAATTAATTAATTAATTTAAATATTGTTTTTCGAAAACTATCCGTTTAATATAGTCGTTACCTATTAATATTTTTAATAAATTAATGAAATAATATCATTATTTAAATATATTTTTCAAAAACTCGCCATTTAATATAGCCGTTACTTAATAATATTTGTTTTTAATATATTAATAAATTAATATTATAATTTAAACATTATTGTTGAAATATAGCCATTACTTGAAATTATGTCTCGACATTGCTCTCTATTTAAGCCTTTGCCATGGTCTACCTCTTCATCTCGCCCTGATGATGAACCACACTTGTTGGTTTGAAACACGTCGGTCAAAAAATTCTCTCATGTGATTTCTACCGAAAGACTTTGTTTAATTCATTATGGATCACAGAAGCTTGAGTATAGAAATTTCTAGGAATTTTAAGTTTTAGTCATATAAATTAATTTGTAGAAAATTGAGTGTGTCAATAATCTATTTATATATTACAAAAACACATTTCAAAGACAAAAACATCTAATATTAGACTACTCTAAATTAATGTAAATTTATTTTAAATTATTATTTAAATTAATGTAAATTTATTGTAGTTTTTAAATTCATTATATTTTAAAAGATTAAGTCTCTTTATATTTATAAAAGATAAATTAATATTTTTTTTAAACAGATTATGGGTCAACTTTAATTTAAAAATAAATAAAAGTTACACATCTTATTGTAAAATGGACCATTTGCAAAATATTTTTTCTTATATACTAATTTCCCCATCTAATTATAGTATCACCTTATTAGAATTGGGATAATCTCAAATCCATAGGAAATTGACGGGGGCAGCCACATGGCATGAATCTAATCTAACTTGAGAAAAATAAGGAATTACACATCGTATTGTAAAATGCACTATTTTGCTAAATAAAATTCACTTATCTATTAATTTCTCCATCTAATTAGAATATGAACATATTAGAATTAGAATAATCTCAAATCCGTAGGAAATTGGTGGGCAGGTAGCCATGTGGCACAAATATATTTTTTTAAATTTATTAAAATTCAATCCAACCTAACAAACTTGGTAACACAATAAAGTTATTGATAAACATTAAGATTAAGCATATGCTGAGCATATTCCCTTGAGCATCAATCTAGGGTGTCAATTAAAAAAATAAAATAAAAAAGGTGAAAAGATCCTCATCCACATTAAGTTGGAAGGTTGATTATGCATGAACTTTGATACATACCTAAATCGATCATAAGGTATCAATAGAAGTTGGAAGTTGGATTAGGCATGAACTTCCATACATAACTAAAGTGATCATGAGGTATCAGTGAAGTCCAGAAATTCTATGGGTAGTTGCAAGATGACGAAGCCATTGACTTGGACTAGAAACATTGTGAGTGAGATTTATGGTTCAACAACCCACAAATCTTAGGCCATCTGATAAAAAAATCCCTAAGATCTCAGTAGTGGAGCTCATGCTAAAAGTGAGCGACATAGTTAACTTTAATATTTTAGTTATTGTTGATATTGAAATATTTTTTGTATCTCCATATATAGGAATGTTGAAAGAGTATCACATAACTAACTTGGATAGAAAAAATCCTAAATTCAACCTAACTTTGGATTTATCAAGTACTTGAAGAGATCAAATGCCTCTACCTACACAATTTTCCTTAATTTTTATGTTCAAAATTAAGATGAAGCTTGACATTATATATATACAAAATGTGAAAAGAGATTAATCATTAAAAAAATTACATATCACGAACATTATTAAAATACTTCTTAATAATAATAATAATAATAATAATAATAATAATAATAATAATAATAATAATATTCCCTTGGGTCTAATATTATTCTATTTGGTTTATAATCCCTCAAATTTATAATAATAATAATAATCCCTTGGTTTTATTATTCCCTTAGGTTTATAATATCAATCATGGTCAACTATCATCAATCATAGCCAACCATGGTCAACTATGGTCGAATGTCGCATTGTGACAAGGATTGTATCAATATGAAAATCAATCATGGTCAACCATGTTTATTTTAGTGTTTATAATATTTATCTTAGGGTTTATATCCTTTTGATTTATAATATTAGTCCCTTAGGTTTAATATTACTCACTTGGGTCCATAGTCTCTTGGGGTTTTAGTATTAATCCCTTGGGTTTATTATTCTATTTGGTTTATAATATTAATCCCTTGGATTTATCATTCCCTTGAGTTTATAATATAAATTATGGTCAGTCATGGTCAATCGTAGTCAACCATTGTTAACCATGGTGAACTATGGTCAAATCTCGCATTGTCACAAAATTTTTCTCTATTTGAAAGTCATGGAAAGTCATGGTGAGCCATGGTTAGGCATGGTGGATCATGGTCGACCATGTTTTATAGAATGAAACATGGTCAATTATGATCAACCATGATCAAATGTCGCATTGTGACAAATATTGTGTTGATATGAAAAACATCCATGGTCAACCATGGTTCGATGTCCCATTGTGACAAATATTATTTCGATATGAAAAACGTCAATGGCTAACAATGGTCTAACATTCATAAGGATTGTCTCAATATGAAAATAAACCATGTTCAATCATTTTTATTTTATTTATTACAGTATTTATCTTAGGTTTTATATACCTTGGGTTTATAATATTAGTTCCCTTCGTTTCATAATCCCTTAGGGTTTTGGTATTAATCCCTTAGGTTTATTATTCTCTTTGGTTTATAATATAAATCGCTTCGGTTTAGCATTCTCTTAGGTTTATAATATCAATCATGCCCAAATATCGTTAATCATGGGCAACCATGCTCGAATGTCGCAATGTGACAAGGATTATCTCAATTAGGAAATCATTTATGGTCAACCATGTTTATTTTAGTGTTTGGAATATTAATCTCAAGCTTTATATACCTTTTTTTTATAATATTTGTCCCTTGGGTTCCCTTTTTATAATCATTTCAGGTTTTAGTATTAATCCCCTGGTTTTATTATTCCCTTCGGTTGATAACATAAATCCATTAGGTTTACTATTTCCTTGGGTTTATAATATCAATCATTTTCAATCATGGTCAATCATACTCATCTCCGGTTAACCATAGTCAACAATTTTCAAATGTCACATTGTGACAAAAATTGTATCCATGTGAAAATCATGAACAATCATGGACAATTATGGTGAACCATGGTCAGCCATGGTTGATCATAGTCAACCATGTCTTATAGAATCAAACATGGTCAATCATGGTCAATCATGGTCGAATGCTACATTGTGAAAAATATTATCTTGATATGAAAAACATCCATGGTCAACCATGGTCCAATGTTTCATTTTGATAAAGATTGTCTCGATATGAAAAACATCCATGGTCAACCATGGTCCAATGTTGCATTGTGATAAGTATTGTCTCAATATGAAAATCAACAATTTCAACCATATTTATTTTAGTGTGTATAATATTTGTCTTAGGGTAATACCTTAGGTTTATAATATTAGTCTCTTGGGTTTAATTTTATTCTGGTGGGTTCCTAATTCCTTGGGGTTTTACTATTAATCCCTTGAGGTTTTGGTATTAATCCCTTAATTTTATTATTATATTTGTCTTATAATATCGACACCTTTGGTTTATTATTCCCTTAAGTTTATAATATAAATCATGGTCAAATATCGTCAATCATAGCCAACTGTCGTCAACCATGGTCGAATGTCACAATGTGACAACAATTGTCTCAATATGAAAATTAACCATGATCAACCATGTTCATTTTAGTGTTTGTAGTATTTCTCTTAGGGTTTATATACCATGGGTTTATAATATTAGTTCATTGGGGTCAATATTATTCCCTTCATTTCATAATCCCTTGGGGTTTTAGTGTTAATCCCTTCAGTTTATAATATAAATCTGTTAGATTTATTATTCCCTTGGGTTTATAATATCAATCATGGTCAATCATTTTCAATAAGTCTCAACTATGGTTAACCATAATCAAATGTTGCATTATGACAAAATTTATCTCCAAGTGAAAATCATCGACAATTATGTTCAACCATCGTCAACCTTGGTTGATTATCATGGTCGAATGCAGCATTTTGACAAAGATTGTCTCGCTATGAAAAACATACATGCTCAACCATTGTCCAACTATAAATCACTTGGGTTTATTAGTCCCTTGGGTTTATAATAAAAATATGGTCAATCATGGTCAATCATGGTCAATCATAGACAACCATGTTTAACTGTGGTCAACCATGGTCAAATGTCGCATTGTCACAAAAATTGTCTCCATTTGAAAATCATGGACAATCACAGACAATCATGGTGAATCATGGTCAGCCATGTTTGATCATGGATCACCATGTTTGATAGAATGAAACATGGTTAGCCCTGGTCAACCATGGTTTGACGTCGCATTATGACAAATATTATCTAGCTATGAAAAACATCCATGGTCAACCATAGTCCATCATCACATTTTCATAATGCTGTCTCAATATGAAAATCAACCATGGTTAGTCATGTTTATTTTAGTGTTTATAATAATTATCTTAGTGTTTACATACCTTGGATTTATAATATTAGTCACATGGGTTTAATATTATTACCTTGGTTTTATAATCCCTTGGGGTTTTCGTATTAATCCCTTAGGGCTTTTATTCTCTTTCATTTATAACATCAATTCCTTGGGTTTATTATTCTCTTAATTTTATAATGTCAATCATGGTCAAATATCTTCAATCATAGCCAACCATGGTCAAACACGGTCGAATGTCACAATGTGAGAACACTTTGTCTTAATATGAAAATCAACCATGGTGAACCATGTTTATTTTAGTGTTTTTAATAGTTATCTTAGTGTTTATATACATTAGGTTTATAATATTAGTCCTTGGCTTTAATATTATTCCCTTTGTTTCATAATCCCTTGGGATTTTAGTTTTAATTGCTCATGTTTATTATTCCCTTTGGTTTATAATATAAATATGTTAGGTTTAGTATTCACTTGGGTTTATAATATCATCATGGCCAATCATGGTCAATCATACTCAACCATCGTTAACCATGGTCAAATGTAGCATTGTGACAAAAATTGTCCCCATGTGAAAATCATGGATAGTCATGGACAATTATGGTCAACCAAGGTCAACCATGATTGATCATGCTCAACCATGTTTTATAGAATCAAACATGGGCAATAATGGTCAATCATGGTCGAATGCAACATGTTGACAAAGATTGTCTCGATATAAAAAACATCCATGGTCAACCATCATCCAACATTACATTGTGACAAAGATTGTCTTAATATGAAAAACATACATGGTCAACCGTGGTCGAGCGTCACATTGTCATAAGGATTTCTCAATATGAAAATCAACCATGGTGAACCATATTTATTTTACTTTTTATAATATTTATGTTTGGGTAATACCTTAGGTTTATAATATTAGTCCCATAGGTTTAATATTATTCTCTTGTGTTCATAATCCCTTTTGGTTTTAGTATTAATCCCTTGGGTTTATTATTCCCTTCGATTTATAATATAAATCTCTTAGCTTTAGTATTCCCTTTAGTTTATAATATCAATCATGATCAATCATGGTCAATCATTCTCAACCATGGTTAACCATGGTAAACCATACTCAAATGTCACATTGTGACAAAAATTATCTCCATGTTAAAATTGTGGAAAATCATGGACAATTATTCTCAACCATGGTCAGCCATGGTTGATCATGGCTAACCATGTTTTATAGAATCTAACATGCTCAATGATGGTGAATCATGGTCGAACGTAGCATTGTGACAAAGATTGTCTCGATATGAAAAACATCCATGGTCAACCACGGTTCAACATCACATTTTGATAAGGATTGTCTCAATATAAAAAATAACCATGGTCAACCATATTTATTTTAGCATTTAGAATATTTATCTAAAAGAAATACCTTAGGTTTATAATATTATTCCTTTGGGTTTAATATTATTCCCTCGGGTTTATTATTCCCTTTGGTTTATAATATAAATCCCTTATATTTACTATTCCCTTGGCTTTATAATATCAATCATGGTCAATCATGTTCAATCATACTCAACCATGGTTAACCATGGTCAAATGTCGCATTGTGACAAAAATTGTCTCCATGTGAAAATGATGGAAAAGCATGGACAATTATGGTCAACCATGGTAAACCATGGTTGATCATGGTAAAACATGTTTTATAGAATCAAACATGGTCAAACATGGTCAATCTGGTTGAATGCGCCATTTTGACAAAGATTGTCTCGATATGAAAAGCATCCATGGTCAACCAGTGTCTACTATCAAATTTGGACAAAGATTGTCTCGATATGAAAAGCATCCATGGTCAACCAGTGTCTACTATCAAATTTGGACAAAGATTGTCTCGATATGAAAAACATACATGTTCAACCATGGTCAAACGTTCCATTGTGATAAAGATTGTCTCAATACGAAAATCAGCCATGGTCATCCATATTTATTTTAGTGTTTATAATATTTATCTTAGGGTAATACCTTAGGATAATAATATTAGTCCCATGGGGTTAATATTCTTCTCTTGGGTTCATAATCCCTTGGGGTTTTAGAATTAATCCCTCAGGTTTATTATTCCCTTGTGTTTATAATATCAATCCCTTAGGTTTATAATATCAATCATTGGCAATCATGGTCTAATGTTGCATTTTTATATGGATTGCTTCCATATGAAAATCAACCATTGTCAACCATGTTTATTTTAGCGTTCACAATATTTATAATATTAATCATGGTCAACCATGGTCAATCATATCCAACCATGGTCGAATGTCACATTCTGACAAAGATTGTCTCAATATGAAAATCAATCATGGTCAAGCATGGTTCAATGTCATATTGTGAATAAGAATGTCTCCTTTGTATTATTTATTTTAAAGTTGATATACCTTGGGTTTATATTATTAATCCATTAGATTTAATATCACTCCATTAGGTAAAAAATGTCTTCAGTTTTTATTATTATTCCCTTGGATTTATTAAATTGTGTAATAATTACGTTTTATAATATTTTCTTTTGTGGGTTATTATTTATTTCTAAAATTATTTTAAATTGTTATTGATTAATATTACTATATAATATTATTAATATATAATATTGAGAATATTATTATAATAATATCAATAATATTATCAATTTATAAACAAATTAATATATAAGATTGAGAATATTATTATAATAATATCAATAATATTATCAATTTATAATGTTTGTTTATGTGTGTATTATTTATTTAAGCTTAATATTTATGATATTTATTTAAACAAATATCATAAAATTAGGACATCCTTATTAAAAGATTAACCTTAAATTCTGGAGAATAGGATTGCTGAAATCCACGGTCAATATAATATAAGTAGATAACCAGTCCCAGAATATGTTCAAGAAACAAATAAGTCTAGCAGTCGACGAGTCCAACGATACTCGTTCTTTCTTTCTCGAACAATATAATCTTAGGAGTTGGCAAGTCACAGAATACGTTTAAGAGAGAAATATTTGAGTATATGCACAAAAATAAGAAATATTTGCACATATGCATGAAAAATAATTATACGCGTATTGTTAGCATAAAGTGTATAGCAACGACATAGGCATAAAAACTGTATTTAAAAATAAAATAAAATAAATCTTTAATATTTTAGATTAAATCCATCTCACTCTAACTTGCCTATTCCAAAAAAATCTTTCGTTTGAAAAATTGGGTATATTTCAATCAAATATTTTTACAGGTTCTTTGCAAAGACATATACATAGAGTCAATACACTGGTCTTTAATATTAAATTAAATCATTTTTTTTCATCTAGATAGAAGGACATAAAATTTGTGTGCAGTAGCACATGACGTGCATGATGTAATGGCTGGAGCGAATGGCTTTCACACCCTGACCCAAGTTCGAATCCTGCGAGGTTGTAAAAAAGTCGAAAATGAGAGAGGGCAGCTTACAAAAAAAATTGTGTGCAGTAATTAATGGAAAAAAAATAATGTGAAAACGTACTTGCAACCCTCAATACATCAATGTATGAACATAAATCTATGGGAAGTTCACACATCTGATCCATAAGTAAATGACTGTTCATAATATCAAACAGCAGCCCAATATTTTCGTTGAATGTCCCTAATTCCCAGCAGCAGGCTTGGACAATTTGCGTGTCGCTGGGGGATACCAGTGTGCACTGCAACAAGCTTTGAAATGTTTTCTAACGTGTTGACATTGAGCCCTGGGAGTAGTGCAGTTAGTGTCATTTACGCAGGGAGTAGTGGCACAATCAAGGTGCACTGCAGCGTTAACTACAGAAGGATTCGCAAGTACCAGACAAAATCAGATTCCTCAAAAGAAATTTTAAATAAAACATTAAAAGCGTATTGAACTTAACCTTACCATTTGTTGCCCATGTCAAGAAAATCAGCATTGTTAATGCAGTAAACATTTTGAAATCCCTATATTCCATTCTCCAGCTACAGGAAAAGTAGAAACAAACACTGTTTTTCAGTTTCGAATTTCTATCCACGAAAGGAATATGATAATATATATTATAAAGTCCCATATCCAATATTTATATAAAAGCTCTCAGGAAACGACACTCAGTTATGGTATTATCAATATTCCCAATTATATTTCATGCAATAAAGTCTTACAACTCAAACCCAACACGTTTATCTAATTACGTTCATACTTTTGAAAATAATATAAAAAATCGACAATTAAAAAAAGATAGTCACTTTGTCCCACATTATTTTTGTGATTTTTTGGTTTTATGTTCTTCCAAGTTACTGAAATTAGGCCAGATTCTTATTTCACCTTGTCCCATTCTATTTTTTTAATAACAAACCATATACTTGCTCACATCTTAACAACAAACCATATACCTGCTTCATTTAATTTATCGTACTCTCTTTTGGTTATTTTATGCTCTTACTAGGTTATTAAAAACAGATCATATTGTTCCTACTGTTTTATTATATAAAATAGTTGATATAAATTGTTAAAATCAGGTCATATTGTTACCCACTGTTTTATTATACAAAATAGATAGCTTACGAAGTTACCAAAAGCGGGTAAGATTGTAAACTCCTGTTTTCTTATATAAAATAGTTTAACATTTTCCAAAATAAAATCTTATCATTTTATTTTACCCTTTCTCCTTGACATAATAAAATAGATCAAGTATATGTTTATCCTTATATTAATTTAGCATTCTTTAGCATGGAAATGGTAATATATATGAGCCAATTATTGTGTATTAATGAGGGTAGGTTTCAGATAGTGTAATTTTTGGTATCATTACTAGATTTATTTTAAAAAGTATGATTAAGTTTGATTTTTTTTTAAGTGATTATATTTATATAATTTTTCTCTATATATTTAAATAAATAAATAAATTACATTGTTTTAAAAGAAATATATAAATTATGTTTTAAAAATCAATAAAGTAATCATTTTACAAGTTTACTTAACTATCTAATTATTTTTTTGTTAGACCTTACATTTTTATCATCTATATTGATAATAGTATTGTCTTTGGATTAATCACATTCTTAAGATTTGGTTCATCTATGGACAATGGTGAAAAGATCAATTTTCGCACATGTTTAAATAGTAGATAAGCATCCATGCCCAAAATTAACCGTTATGAAATAGTTGTTAAAAACTAAAACTAGCCGTTGGTAAGGTTGTTAAAAAATTAATTATATTGTTAAATTTTTTTTTATGAAAAATGATTAATAAACTATAATAATACATAAGGTTATGGTTGATGCAGGATCATCTAGCTCACCATGACAGGGTGAAGTCTCTGCTAGGTTCGAAGGTTGTTGAGTATCTGGATTTTTTTTTTTAATTAGTTTATGAGGTCATGATATAGGACTTTAGTTTATTTTACTCTTAGCTGTTATGAGGTCAAAGTTAAAAATGTCAAAGTTAAATGTTGGTTAGGGTTGTTATGGTTCAATAGTAATAAACATCAGTTTAGGAATTGATCTGTCAATTTAGGAAAGAAAAGACAAAATTATCTAAAAGAAGATCTTGTAATGACAACCGAAACCGTAGTTACCCAACCAATTGTTTCTGTTGAACTAACAAACAATTGCTGTTTCAAATTAATTGTAACCAAAAGGTATAAAACTAGCAATGTAAGACAAGAGAAAGGTTCTACAATTTCATAACAGAGAAATAAAGAAACAGAGATAGATCTTATTTCCAAAAACTGTCCACCAGTATCACACATAGTGCAACGAGCAGTGAACCGATGATGGTACTGTCATGCAATTGAACAAGGGAGTACAACAATGAAACTCTCCTACACCTGAAGGGGGGAGTTCAAATATATTTTGGAGAAGATTGTCTCTCCTTTCAGCTAACAAAGGGGGGGAAATGTCAATGAAATTGACAAGTGGTTGTCAGACTGAAAGTCTCGACAACATCAACAAAGTAGCCAGTGGGCATCTTCATCAGCCAGTGGGCTTTTTTCATCAGCAGTGAGCATCAGCAAATTCTCTAGTGGGCGATCGATAGCCAAAGCAGCAGTGAGCAGCTTTCATCATAGCAAAAGCAACATTGAGTTGCTTTTCGACATCTTCAGCCAGTGGGCAATCATCATCAGCAAATACGCCAGTAGGCATTCATCAAATTGTGTTAGTGGACACCGGATGTTGTTTTCAAGCAAAGGATAGTTAGATCCTTTTGCGGCTTTGCACATGATAGAATTGTCAAGCGTCATTTAGAGATGAATCAGGCATGCAGCTGATTCATGTTCTCTTCATATTGTAGTTTCTTCAGCATCTAGGTTTGGCAGTTTTTTCAGGAAATATTTGTTAGGATCAACATGAGAACTTGGAAGATGGTTCCTCGTTCTTATTTTGGATTTATCATTGGGGGGGGAATGTTAGCCTCTCTCACGAAACAATAATAAATCCAAAAATAAATAAATAAATTAAATATTCCAAGTTAGGAATTTGTGCATAACTCTTGGGTTGTTCCTCTAAGATAGGAGTTAGTTTAGGTAACTCCTATATTGGTGTGCGTCTGGTGAGAAATTATCTCAACCAAAAGTGTCTAAGATAGCATGCACTATCTTGAGAACACTATCTCTCATCTATTTATTTGTAACACTATATTCAATTATTTTAAATGAATGAAAATGAGAGAAAATACTTAAGGAAGCCATGAGGCTGAAGCTTTTTTCCGCCCATATTCTGTGTCTCATTATTATGTGTGATTTATCTATTTGTCTGAGTTAATTTATTTTTCAATATGTGGTATCGGAGCAAATTTCATGATTGTTGGGATCATGTGACAAAGCTTGAGTGTTAAAAATTCTGCCTGCAACGGAGGAGAAACTAGCGAGGAATTGATGGCTTGATTGGAGCAAGGTTCATCCAATTATTTTGATAGTGGATGTTGTGCAAGTCACATAAGGATTTTGTGAACATAATCGTTGTGCATTTTGTAGTAGATCGGGATCGCAGTGTTGCGAATCATTCGCTTGCAAGTTAGAGACATTCAATGGTGCTACGTTGTGGTATCGGAGCAAAGTTCATGATTGTTGGGATCATGTGACAAAGCTTGAGTGTTAAAAATTCTGCCTGCAACGGAGGAGAAACTAGCGAGGAATTGATGGCTTGATTGGAGCAAGGTTCATCCAATTATTTTGATAGTGGATGTTGTGCAAATCACATAAGGATTTTGTGAACATAATCGTTGTGCATTTTGTAGTAGATCGGGATCGCAGTGTTGCGAATCAATTCGCTTGCAAGTTAGAGACATTCAATGGTGCTACATTCGTGCTGTTGGAAATTGTCAGCGTGATATTTGGCAAAGAGAAAGGACCTACTGTCAATACAACCCTTGCCCCTACACTTCTCAGGTTTGAAACTTCTTTTTGAATAATTAATTCCTCTGAAAATTGCAATTCTTATTGGCTTTTGGGGACGGATGTCCGCTCTAAATGTATGATTTGAGGTGGTTGTTCTGACGGTGACCAATCAGAGCTCTTCAAAGAATGAAATAGAACAATCTATCAGCGGAAAATTTTGAGTGAGCGCTGGAAATTATGTTTGAAATTCCCCAGAGAGGAGCGTGGAATTTTTTATATTGTGTTCATTGATGTCTTTCGGAAACGTGGTTGATTGGATGAGCATATGATTCTGTTGAATCATAAGCTCCAAATGATTCAACAATAAACTGCATTCACATACAAATTCACCAAAACTGAGCCGCATAGTCAAATGAATGTTTCAGGTTTTTTATTAAGAACAATTGTCAAGTATTATAATATTATTTGCAGAGAATACACCTGGGTTTTAACACCAAAAGATAGAGCTCGATTGTGCTAATCTGGAAATGCTATTGAAAACCAAATATACCACTACAGCATGAAATCTTATTCAGATTATGAGTATTGGATCGTTTTTATCCACGCCCATATGGAGGCCTCCTGCGCTGCACCAGCAATCGCCCTTCACGTCAATCAGTCTATCCCACATGAAAAATTCTTCGTTGGTTGTTTCTGATCAAAATAGAAGAGATCCAATTGAAGTGCTGAAGTGTTTCACTAAATAGCGCAGGTGGTAGCGCTGAAGTAGTGGGACGAGTGGTGCAACGATGCCATAATTTATCATTGGGGGTGGAATTTTAACCTCTCTCACAAAGCAATAATAAATCCAAAAATAAATAAATTAATTAAATATTCCATGTTAGGAATTTGTGCCTAACTCTTGGGTTGTTCCTCTAAGATAGGAGTTAGTTTAGGTAACTCCTATATTGGTGTGTGTCTGGTGAGAAATTATCTCAACCAAAGGAGAAATTATCTCAACCAAAAGTGTCTAAGATAGCATGCACTATCTTGAGAACACTATCTCTCATCTATTTATTTGTAACACTATATTCAATTATTTTAAATGAATGAAAATGAGAGAAAATACCTGAGGAAGCCATGAGACTGAAGCTTTTTTCCGCCCATATTTTGTGTCTGGTTATTATGTGTGATTTATCTATTTGTCTGAGTTAATTTCTTTTTCAATATAGTATTCATTGCCTATCTACTGTAATATTATATTTTCTTTTTATTTATCGAATTGTAATGAACAGTGTTGAAAAACAGTGAAAGACCATGGTAAAGTCGTATTGTTTTTATGTTCTCATCAAATAAACAAACTACCACAAACTCATTTAAATGTACAACCACAGAGCAAAGGCCCAACGAGTTGAAGCACAGTCCGAATAGGGAGTTACAACAAAAGGACTGAGAGCAAACAGAGCTGGCAATAGAGTGCCGGAGAAGCAAACCACATTTAAGGTAATTTCAAATGAGTCCTCATAATTTTTATAAATCAAACAGATATCACAAAACCATGTTCTCATTGCTATTGACAGATACATAGATACATTACATTCACTGATAAACGAAAACAAGTGTCGCGTCCAGAGTGGACAAACCCTGGCCTGGGGTTTGTGAAGAGAAAACCAAATAATCAGTTAAATAAATGACTAACCAGAATAGGAAATTACAACCAGGTAGAAGCCTCATCTCCACAAGGGACAACTACTATATATGACAAGCAAAGATGACAAAAAAAAAATCTACAGAAAACCCAAAGATCTAATAGTGAATTGACAGATTGAAGTGCTAGAGCCTACCGGCAGAGGTTCGCTACCATTGGAAGACCGACTCCAGGAGGAACCCGTGTACCCAGGTCGAGCCATTGACCTGTACACACAACATAGCACCATTAATATAGTTACACAACAAAGAACCAAAGCCAAAGCAACCACAGAAACATGAAGGTTTCATGTATTACCTGAGCAAGCCGGACCCAGGGTTCGAGGAGTAGAATCGTGACCGAATCGACAAAGCTGAGACAGGAGGAGCTTTTCTAGTTAGCATCAATACAATGAGAAGGCCGAATTGAATCAGGGAAGGTGTCAATACCTATTTCAGAGCCGCAAGAACCTACTAATTTTTTGGCTAAATCCAAGGACGACAGAAGTTAAACCATTTTGTGCACAGAATAGTGACCAAAGATACCTATAATACTAGCAGAGGTGACCATATGAAAGCAGAGGCAATAGAACAATAGCAAGGCGCGGTTAACAGACGGGACACCAGGTTCTACAACCAGACCATAGCAGAACAGTAGGATGAGACTGCGATACTTACCATGTGTAAAGTCGAGTGAGCGTGCCACTAGAACCAGAATGGTTTCGAGCCGTCGGAGGAAACCGTTGTCGAACACATAACCAGGATTGGGAGACCGGTATTCACCCACCATCACACCTGAAGGAGAACTAGAGATCTCCATATTCACCAAAGCAAGAACCACACAATAAACCAAAAAAATGCTCGCAGCAACCTCACCGCAGAGCAAAACCATCTCAAATGACTAGGAAGCCAAAGTGTTTTGGCCAAAGAACCAATGAAGGAACCAGGCCTATTGTTTGTAGGAAAGAATTGAATGTGGCATTAATTGCTCACAGTCGCCAACCCAACGTTCACTGACCACCTTTGCATGCGACCGCTGGAAAAATCTAACACGTTGTAAAGTCCGGCAACTGTTGTAAAGCCAAGGACACATGGAGTTGTGGGCCAGTGTGGCTGGGCTACGTCAGAGTGGTATCAAAGCAGTTGTTTATGTTAGTAGGAGGAATGGAGAGAGGAAGGCGAGGTTGTGGCAGAGGTGCTCGAATATTGGCAGAGGAAGGATTGAGAGAGGAGATCAGAATTCTTGTTGCCCGTTTGGAGGCAGTAGAGGCAGGTAGACGAAGAGATCTAGAAATAGGTGATGACATTGAAGAGGAAGTTGAAGTAGCAGCAAATGGACCAGAAGGTGAATCTGCAGAAGTGAGATTGTTGAGATCTGTTTTAGTGGCAGTGAGGTCGTGGCAGAGGTGCTCGAAGATTGGCAGAGGAAGGATTGAGAGAGGAGATCAGAATTCTTGCTGCCTGTTTGGAGGCAGTAGAGGCAGGTAGATGAAGAGATCTAGAAATAGGCGATGACAGTGAAGAGGAAGTTGAAGTAGTAGAAAATGGACCAGAAGGTGAATCTGCAGAAATGAGATTGTTGAGATCTGTTTTAGTGGCAAGCAATAAAGCCAAGCCAGAACTCCTGACGTATGATGGCAGCCTATCTATCAAAGTTTTATTGGATTGGATTAGTGAGATGGATAAGTGCTTTGAGTGCGAGGAAGTTAGCAAAGACCACAGAGTTAAATTCGTTGTGGTGAAATTTAAAGGACATGCAACCCTATGATGGGATAGTGTCCGAAACGAGAGGAAGAGATTGAATAAGGCGCCGATTAAAACTTGGGCAAGGATGGTGGCCAAGTTAAAGAGCAGATTTCTACCGAGGGACTATCAAATTGCATTGCACAGGCAGGTGCAGAATCTGAAACAGAAAGGATTGACAGTGAGGTAATAGACAGAGGAGTCCTATTAAGTGAATTTGTGAGCCAGATATATAGAGGATACAATAGAAATAACAACCATGTATGTTAATGGGCGAAGGTTAGATATTTTGGATGAAATCAGTGTCTTGTCTCCGAACAACACTCAGGAAGCATATCAGAGTGCGATGAAGGCAAAGGAGAAAATTACCAGAAGGAAGAATGCCCGGAGAAGATGAGGAGCTAGCAAAGGGAAAGGCAAGTCTTATGGCAGGGGCCGAACTGCTAACAGCAACGAGGAAGACAGCAGTTCTAAATATTTCACATCAGTAGATAGAGGTGATAGCGTGAGAGGCAATAGGTCATCCCACTGAGGTAGGGGAAATGGCTGAGATAGAGGGGCTGGTTATCAGTGCTATAGGTGTCATAAGTGGGGGCACCGATCGTTTGAATGTCCAAAAGAAGATCCAGCTGGACAGTGGGGTGCGTATGTGGCGCAACCAGAGGAAGTAGCAGCAACTCCCCAAGAAGCAAAGAATTCTCTAGAGATAGGGGAAGCTCTGGTGCTGCACAAGGTGTTGTTAAAACTAGTCAAGGAGGTCACCGAACAGACACAACAAAAAGCTTTTTTTAGGACAATTTGTAAGTCACGAGTTAAGTGTTGTAAGTTAATTATTGACAATGGTAGTACTGATAATTTAGTGTCCACAGAGATGGTGGAAAAATTGGAGTTGAAACGCTCGAAGCATCCCAACCCTTATAGAGTTTCATGGCTGCAAAAAGGCCATCAGTTGCTGGTGGATGAGCAGAGTGAGGTCAAGTTTCAGATAGGCAGATATAAGGACAGAGTTGTTAGTGACATCATGTTGATGGATGTATGTCACATACTACTTGGCAGGCCTTGGTAGTACGATAGGAAAGTGGTCCATGATGGATTGACGAACTGTTATAAATTTGTGAAGGATGGAGTCAAGCATACGCTTGTACCCATCAAGGAAGAAGGGACAATAGAGAGTAGTGAACCAAGAACAATTTTGGTCAGCAATAAATAGTTTTTAAAATAGGTTGAGGATAGTGAGATAGGTTATGTAGTTGTAAAGAAAGTAAGGACAGTATTGTTGCATACAGAGGCATCAGATTTACCTACGAAGATCCAGCAAATGTTGGAGAAGTTTACGGACATATTTGTAGATGACTTGCCAGACAAGTTACCCCCAAGAAGAGCATAATTCATCATATTGACTTCATACCCGGAGCCAATTTGCTGAACAAAGTGGCATACCAAATGAGCCCCAAGGACAATGAAGAAATTAGGAAGCAGGTGCAAGAACTATTGGACAATGTATTGATAAAGGGGAGCTTAAGCCCTTGTGTTGTTGCAACGATCCTCGCTCCCAAGAAGGGAGGAGAATGGCGGATGTGCACCGACTCAAGTGCCATCAATAAAATCACCATCTGGTATAGGTTTCCACTGTTGCGAATGGATGATATGATGGATTCTTTAAGTGGGGCAGCTTATTTCTCTAAGATAGACATGAAAGGCGGGTACCATCAGATTCACATACAAGAGGGGGATGAATGGAAGACAACCTTTAAGATTAATGAGGGGTTGTATGAATGGTTGGTCATGTCATTTGGGCTGAGCAATGTGCCCAGTATATTCATGAGGTTAATGAATGAGATGGTGAAGGAGTACATTGGGAAGTTTGTAATTGTATACCTGGATGACATACTTATTTTCAACAGGACAAAGGAAGAACACCTTCAACATGTGTGTAAGGTTCTGGAGAAATTACAACAGAATAAACTACTAATAAACCTAAAGAAATGTACTTTTCTGCAGAAGGAATTGATTTATTTGGGTTTTGTAATAGCAGAGAAAGAACTGAAGATGGATCCAGAGAAGGTGGCAGCGATAGTGAATTTTCCATCTCCGAAAAATTTATTTGACGTACGTAGCTTTCACGGATTAGCAAGTTTTTACAGGAAATTCATAAAGAATTTCAGCGAAATTTGTGTGCCCATGCTAGACACCATCAAAAAGGCCAACCAGCCTTTTTGATGGATAGAGGCAGCAGAGAGAAGTTTCTAGTTGTTAAAGAGAAAGATTACTAAGAGGCCGATCCTGAGATTACCATATTTCAAAAAGTTATTTCAGGTTCATTGTGATGCCAGCGGGATAGCCATTGGAGTTGTACTCAGTGAGGAGGATAAGCTTGTAGTGTTCTTCAGCGAGAAGCTGAATGAGAGTAAACAGAAATACTCATCGTATGATAAGCAGTTCTATGTTGTTATACATGCATTAAAACACTAGAGGCATTACCTATTGGTAAATGAATTTGTGTTGTTTTCAGATAATTCTACGCTATGGTATGTAATGCAGCAGCACAAGCTAAACCACAAACACGCCAAATGGGTGGAGTATTTGCAGAGTTTCAATTTCGTATTGAAGCATATTAGTGGGTAAGCAAATAAGGTAGCTGATGCGCTGAGTAGGAAAGCCCTACTTCTGCAGGAAAGTACTGTGCAGGTGCTAGGTTTTGAACACTTATAGGACTTATACTAGACGGATATAGATTTTAAGGAAGCCTATTAGGCGTGTCAGAACCCTTTAGTGAGAGATAACAATCCTTGGTTGGACTATAATCTACAGGAAAAGTTGTTGTTTAAGGAAGGATAGCTGTGCATACCTGACTACTCGATGAGGGAGAACATTATTCGAGAGAAGCATAGTGGAGCTTTGGCCAGACATTTCAGCACGGATAAGACCCTCAAGAAGCTTAGTCATTTTTACTTTTGGCCAAAGTATTCACAGGATCCTGTATGACATGCATCCTCGTGGAGTGCATGAACTGCGGGACCTTGGACTATAGGAAAGGCATAGTGCAAACAGAGAAGATTTCGCTAACGCGATGAGAGATTTTCATGAACAGTGAAAATTAAATTACAGGACAACAACTTAAAGTACAAACAACAAGCAGATTTGAAGAGTATGGAAGTACAGTTTGACGTGGGGGACGAACTCCTCACGCATTTACGTAAAGAACGCTTCCCTAAATATATGTACAATAAATTGAAGTATAAAAAGATAAGGCTTTGCAAAGTCCTTTGGAAGTTTTCAGCGAATTCCTACGCGATCCAACTACCACCCAGAATAGGCATTTCACCTATCTTTAATGTGGCAGGCCTGTTCCCTTACATGGCTAACCTAGAGGAAAGGGAGGAATATGGAACCACGCGGCCTACACATAGTACCCAGGAGAAAGGAGAAGCTTGGAAGAGACATATGCCTTACGTTCAACCTCCCGAGATCGAAGGCATTCTCGACACTCAGGTGGTTAAACAAACTCAGCAGAAGGAGTATGTACAGTACCTAGTCAAGTGGAAGAACTGTCCTGTTGAGGACATCTCATGGCTTGATGCCAGGCGAGTTGAACAGACAGGTACCTCAGTCGAGAAGCTCATGGACCGGAGCCATGATTTCTTTTTGCCCTCAGAGCCTGATGCAAGAGAATCTAGCTAACCATGACTGGGTGAAGTCTCTGCCAAGTTGGAAGGATGTTGAGTATCTGGATTGTTTTTTTTTAATTAGTTTATGAGGTCATGAGATAGGATTTTAGCTTATTTTACTCTTAGTTGTTATGAGGTCAAAGTTAAAAATGTAAAAGTTAAATTTTGGTTAGGGTTGTTATGGTTCAACATTAATAAACATCAGTTTAGGAATTGATCTGTCAATTTAGGAAAGAAAAGGCAAAATTATCTAAAATCAGATCTTGTAATGACAACCGAAACTGTAGTTACCCAACCAATTGTTTATGTTCAACTCACAAAAAATTTCAGTTTCAAATTAACTGTAACCAAAAGGTATAAAAGTAGCAATGTAAGACAAGAGAAAAGTTTTGCAATTTCATAATAGAGAAATAAAGAAACAGAGACAGATCTTATTTCCAAAAACTTTCCATCTATATTCATTGCCTATGTACTGTAATATTATATTTTCTTTTTATTTATCAAATTGTAATGAACAATTTTGACAAACAGTGAAAGACCACGATAAGGTTGTATTGTTTTTGTGTTCTCGTCGAATAAACAAACTACAACAAACTCATTTAATTGTACAGCCACAGAGCGAGGGACCAACGAGTTGAAGCACAGTCCGAATAGGGAGTTACAGCAAAAGGACCGAGAACAAACAAAACTGGCAACAGAGTGCCAGAGAAGCAAACCATAGTTAACGTAATTTCAAACGAGTCCTCATAATTTTTATAAACCAAAAAGATATCACAAAACCATGTTCTCATTGCTATCGACCGATACATAGATACATTACACTCACTGATAAACAAAAACAAGTGCCGTGTCCAGAGTGGACAAACCCTGGCCTAGAGTTTGGGAACATAAACCCAAATAATCAGTCAAACGAACGACTAACTAGAATAGGAAATTACAACCAAGCAGAAGCCTCATCTCCACAAGGGACAATGACTATAAATGACAAGCAAAGACAGGAAAACAAAATCTACAGAAAACCCAAAGATCTAACAGTGCATTGACGGATTGAAGTGCTAGAGCTTACCCATAGAGGTTCGCTACCATTGGAAGACTGACTCCAAGAGGAACTAGCGTACCCATGTCGAGCCATTGACTTGTAGACACAATAGAGCATTGTTAATACAATTCCACAGCAAAGAACCGAAGCCAAAGCAACCACAGAAACACGAGGGTTTCATATATTACCTGAGCAAGTCGGACACAGGGTTCAAGGAGCAGAGCCATGACCGAATTGACAAAGCAGAGACATCAGGAGCATTTTTGGTTAGCATCAATACCATGAGAAGCCCGAATTGAATTAGGGAAGGAGTCAATACCTATTTCAGAGCCGCGAGAACCTCCTAATTTGTTGCCTGAAACCAAGGATGAAGGAAGTTAAACCATTTTGCGCACAGAACAGTGACCAGAGATACTAATAATAGTAGCAGAGGTGACCATACGAAAGCAGAGGCAATAGAACAATAGCAAGGAGTGGTTAACACACAAGACACTAGGTTCTACAACCAGACTAGAGCAGAACAGTAGGACGAGATTGAGAGACTTACCGTGTGTAAAGTCAAGTGAGCACGCCACCAGAACCAGAATGATTTCAAGCCACCGGAGGAAACCACTGTCGAACACATAACCAGGATTGGGAGACCGGTATTCACCCACCATCACACTTGAAGGAGAACCAGAGATCTCCATATTCACCAAAGCAAGAACCACACAGTAAACCCAACAAACCGTCGCAGCAACCTCACCGCAGAGCAGAACCATCTCGAATGACCGGGAAGCCAAAGTGTTTTGGCCAAAGAACCAATAGAGGAACCAGGCCCGAGGTGTGTAGGTAAGAATTGAATGCGGCATTAATTGCTTACAGTTGCCAACCTGACGTTTACTGACCGCCTTTGCATGCGATCGCCGGAAAGATCTAACACGTTGTAAAGCTTGGCAACTGTTCTAAAGCTGAGGACACGTGGAGTTGTGGGCCAGTGTGGCCGGGCTATGTCAATGGTATTTATTTATTGAATATTTGTATTCAAGATCAAGGTTATAAACTAACTAGATTCATTAATTAAATTCTATTTATGAAGATAGAATGTAAAATAATTAATTATACATAGAATATAGATGAAATAATATTAATAATATTAATAATAATAAATTAATTCTTTTATTAAAAAAAATTAAATATTAAAATGAGAAAGGATTATAATATAATATAATTTAATATAATATAATAATACATTAACAGTATAATATTTATTTATTGAATATTTATAAAGGAAGAGAGAATGTAAAGTGATTAACGAATGCAATAATAATAATAATAATAATAATAATAATATTCAAGGGGAAAGGGCGAGGATTGAGCTTCTGCTTAATTTCAAACCATCATTTTTTGTTGAGATTGAATGTATATTTCTCAATCTCAATGGCTTCTCTTAGCTTCATATGATGGTGTTGAGGGCCCTGAAATCGGGTCAACAACAAGGGGGATACCCACCCGGTCGGGAACCTGGTTAGCGACTCCGTGCCCGTTTGGTGTAGCGGGTCTGACTGGGGATAACGAGACCAGCTTCCCGATCTAAAGGGGTGTGTGTGTGCGTAGGGTTTGATTATGCTGTTTCTTGGGAAATTTTAAGAGCTAATTTAAATCTAACTCATGATTTGACTATAAGCTGCTGAAATCTAATGAAAACATCATGTGCAATCTATGCTAACCCGGGGTAGATCTTTTCCATCATGCGATCTAAAAAGATTTCATATAATAACTGGTAATGAAGATTATTCAGCTACTATAAGAATATAAACCATTCTGCATAAGAAGTTAAACAGGACAGTTGTGGACTGCATATCGCATGATAAATCATTCATATGTCAAGCACGAACAATTGACTCCATCGTACAAAAGTGCCAAATGGTAGCCACACATTTATACATTAGCATATAAATAACATCAGCTGTCTATCACTTTAAGAAAATAAGTAGAAATTCATCAAGAGATAAAAGTACCATTTATGAATGATTTTTACTCACAAACTTCAAGCAATAATGATTTACTTCTACTTACTTCTAACACCTACTAAGAGTACAGAAATGCAACATCACTAGCAGACATTAAGATGCAAATATAAATAAATCCGATCCTTCCATTCATCAAAACCTCCTCTGAGGTGCAGAAATGCATGTTTGGAGGACAAGTTTTTGACAAATTTCTGGACCCTTCTCCAATGCAATGAGAAGGGTTAAAATTCTATGTCCTAATCCTAATAATAGTATTATTACAAAATTAAGGATTCGGTTTTCAAACGACCGTCCTTTTACTAATATAACTAAAAACAAAAAGAAACAACATTCTAAATAAAACTACTTGTGGACTTGGTCTTTGAAGTTGCATGTTTCTAACATAGGCTTGAGAAGAGTTGGCTGGTTAATTTTCGTTCTGAGCTGGGCTGCAAAAACATCATCTATAAGAGCTGGCGCTACCTTCTCAATTGCGTTTGTGATACACTTTACCGTCATCCATTGGCTATGTGGTTTAACCAGGTACATCCAGTAACTTTCCCAATTCAGTCTAACCAGTGCTTGGATAGCTCTCCCTTTTGCCTGTGCCTTTTGCCTCCATTCTATCTCCAGTTGCAACTTATTTGGTAGGTATCCCGGGGTGGTCTCTGAAATCAAATTGGCCCTGTGTAAATTTTCATTTACACAGTCGATAAGAATACTTGCCTGTGTCGCTGCTGCCTCTGCTGCTTGCTCTGCCTGCGTGATCTGCTCGTCCCATTTATTAAAGAGCATTTCTTTATGATTTTCATTAATTGTAGGTGCTCCTGCTCTTTTTTCTTTCTCATCGTCTTGCCAAGTCAGATACTTTGTCACACTCTTGTCGTTCTGATCATATTCGCTTCGCAATTCCACCACCTGACTGGTGATTTTGTCGCTTAGCTCACAGAAGTGCCTCCACTGTGATATTTTACGCCCCAATTCTTCTTGTTGCTGCAGTAGTTGCTCATTCAAGCCGATGGACTCTGAAATAAACTTTGCAAGCTTAGGTTCATCTCTGTGCATTTCTCGCTCCGCCTGCAGTTGTTTTTCTTTTTCTTCAAGACTCTTTTGGTAGCCTATTTGCATCTGTTGGAAGTCTTCTTGGAGCTTTTTGAGCTGTCTGGAAGCTTCATTGTTTGCGTTGGCTTGTTGTAACTATTGTTGTAGCAGTTGTATGTGATTTTCTCGTTCCTTTAAGAGCTACTGAACTTCATAGGCCTTGTCAATAGTTGCAGAAGCATACGCTCCTGCAATTTGAGATAGCTTCGTAAGATTTTATGTTGGCTTATTACTTGGGTCTTTCCACAAGACGTCTAAATGTTCAGCATCTTGAGACAGTGCATTTTCGAGTTTTCTTTTCCTTCTTTGTCTTCTCACAACTTCTTTGTGCTGGGGACTGTAGAACACATCTAGTGGGGGAATTTCTTCTACGTTAAGTAGAAGTTCTGAAGATGGAGTGATGGAGAGATCTTCTGCTTCTGTGGTAATGCAGACTACAGTTGGAGCAACTTCTTGCACCTCCTGTGTATCGTTCACAGGCGTCTTTGGGACTTGCCCTTCGAGTTTGATTAATTCGCTGAAGGACTCCCACTCTTTATCCAGCTCTGTTGTGACAAGAGGAGCTTCGATAACCGGAGGGGGAACATCTCTTGGTGGCGAGGTGATAACTTGTTGCTGAAACATTATACTTGACCGAGCTGTATCTTTGACTGCTTCTTCATTAATTCTTTTGTCATGCACAGACTCATCAGGATGTTCGGAACCTTCTCGCGCAGCATTGGACTTAGATCTGGAAGTGCTGGAGTTCTCGCTGAGGCTGATGCTCGAAGTTGGCTCTCTAGTAGGTATTCGCAACCTTTCTAGTGGAATGCTGGCCAGCCTTCTATCTCTATATGATGTGAACTTCTGAAGTTCACATGGAGATAACCTTGACTGAGCTTCTCGGAAAATCTCTTTGAGTGAGCTCTTACCCTAAAAGAGATCGTCGAACAAATCTTTGTGTCCGAAGAACACTCTTATCTTGACGTTCGTACTAAACTCTTGGGCAACTTTATTTGGGTCGAATGGCCTCATCGGGAACTTATATAATTGAAGGCATGTCACGTTTTCGACCTCACTAAAAGCGTGTCCTACATCGAATAAAGAGAAGGCCCCACAATTGAAGGGAAATTGAGGCCAAATGGCCTTTTTCTTATCTTTTAATTCTTTGGTTAAGCCACCTTCAGAGCAGGTTTGATAAGCGATTTCTCGAGCCAAAAGATTATCTGGGATATACAAGGGTAGGACATATGGAGGTATAGTGCTTCCATAAACTCGAATGTAAGTAAACCATTCTTCCCCAAACCATCTTGCGATGGAGATGATGTCGGTCTCGGCTTCGGGAGAGCACCTTGGGGGGTCCTTACCATATATCATTCTATATATGGGCAATATAAGCCCATGGCAAATCTGGTAAAAATGAGGGGCAAACTAGGAATCCCACAAGACTTTGAGATAGACGTGAATAGGCAACGAGTCTTGGGTAGTCCATTTCCGTCCCATAATGGGGAAATTAGATACAAGGCAAACAAAATCCATAACATAGGCAGCCAAATAGAAAGGAGGATAGACCCTTTGAGAAAAGGATCTTTTCGACCTGTAACTAACCACAGCCGTATATACAGTATCAGAAATAATTTTAGCCCAATCTACTAAATCAGCATTTGTGGCAGTGTCAATTAATGGCAGCCACTCAGATGAAAACTTGTTGATATCGGGCATACCAAACAACCTACACAGCATGGCTGCAGCAAAACAATATGGAGAAGTAAGGGAACCAGTGCTGTACATACCGTTCTTATCCTTCTTTAATGGCTCATCTCTTCTAGACCATTCTTTAGTGGTGTCCGATAGATCTGGGTTGTCCATTGCGAAATTCCTAAGAAATTCTGCATTATAGGTCGCTTGCGGTTCGGGCAGATGGTACATTAGCTTCAGATCTTGGGCGACGAAAGATCCCACGAGCGTCCCTGAATCTTGAATTGTCTGTTGTTTAATTCTGCATCATCCAGAATCCACTTGACCATATCTGTGTATGGTAGAATCTTAGGGATTTCCGCTATTCTGTGAAGGAATGAACATGCTAGGTCTTCTAGGGTTGCTTCAGAGGAGCGTGGTGCACCTGCAACGGCAGTCACTTTCATTATTCTCGGCTTCTCCTCTTCTAATAGCCTGTACATGCCTTCCCATGTGGAGATTCCTGCATCTCGGTTGCAGGCTGTATCTGTGTATAGGGGCACCATCTCCTTGGTCTTCTCTCTTGCTTCGGAGCTCTGAGCTTTGTTCTTCTTTCCCATTTTTACTTTGTGTTTCTTTTTGAGTCGTCTTTGCACTTTGTTCCTGCAGATTACAAGTGAAATGGAATGTCCGATCAGAAAGGTGATGGGAGAGTTTTAAATGCAAGAGATAAATCAATTACGCCACCTTACGTGATGCAAATATCAAACAAGGCACGCGTCTTTAATCCTCTTAATGACTGACAACCAATTTACTTACTAACATTAAAAGCGCGTGATTTCAGGTCAGGTAATGGTAAGTGGCTTTTCCTTTGAAAGTCGCGCCCGAACGATTCGTACTAAGGTGATTTTATGATTTGCTGACGTACCCTCGCATGTCACACGATCGCAATATCGCAGATCGCAAAACCTAGTGCTTGCCAAATCTCGTCTGGCTTGTTTCTGCGATATGCGATCTAGCGATCGCAATATCGCAGATCGGCGAATTTCTTGGCTTTTCGTTATGGACATCAGTATGGTGCGATGCGATGTCGTTATTAATCATGAGGGTGGCGCGTATTTTGATTTTATAAGAGTAATGGAGATGTTTCCTATCTTTTTGCATACGCGACTTTAAAAGACCTATCGTCTTCCATAGAAAAATATCTAAGATGCCTTTTCTAAATTATGATTTGTAACTTCAAAAAAGAAAGTCTAGCTTTTCTTAAAAAATTTATCTAAGGGTCCCCATTCATTCGGTATCATGATTTGATACTAAATGAAAAAAAAGGGGGGGGGGGGTTGTTGCTGGCCACAACAGATGGAAATGGTTAATCTTGGTAAAGACATGGGTATACTCAATCCACACATAGTGTTTAGATTTTACCGCATGTTCGGCTAAGGCTAAGTAATGAGAGTTATAGTGCCTAATGTCAGTTGCATCTTGTTGGATTCTTTGATAGATGGATCTATTAGTTTCACCAATGTAAGGAACCCCACATGAGCAAGGAATTTAGTAAACGCCTTTGATATCTTTAGAGTTAACCGGGTCTTTCACACGTCTAAGAGAGCTTCTAATGGTGGTAACAAGTTTGAAAATTGCACTGACATTATTCTTTTCAAGAATATGAAAAACCTTATTTGTGGTCCCCTCGATTAAGGGAAGCAACACATTGGAATTACAAACATTACAAAAAGGCTTAACCCAAGATTCTTTACAGTCTCTTTGAAAGGCTCTGAGGCCTTAATGTTTGCTATAGCCATTATTTTCGAAAACTCTCAAAAGATGAGATTTATCTACTTCAAGGAGATTCTCATCAAAAATCCTAAGAGCCCTAGTGGAAAGAGTGTTAAGAACCCCCATCTTTTGGGCCAGAAAATGATGAGAAGACGCATGAAGATACTATTTTGTGTGAGCTTTTATGCAAACAACTCGGTGAGAAACAGAACCATCATCCATCCTAGAGAGGCGAATATCAAGAAAATGAAGGCACCCATTATCTTCAACCTCCATTTTTAATTTTATGGATTAAGATTGGGAACTAATATGATGGAGAAACATATCTAACTTCTCATGACCATGGGGCCAAACGACACAAGTATCATCAACAAACCTTTTCCATTTCTTAGGGTGGAAGGGTGCAGAGGCCAAAGTTTTAGTCTCAAAATCTTCCATGAATAATTTAGCAACTATGGGGTAAGAGGGGAACCCATAGCAACCCCACAGATCTATTCAAAGAACACACCTTGAAAGCTAAAGAAGGTTGAGGTGAGGCACAAACCTACTAACTTTGTACTGTCATAATCAGTTATCTGAGTAATGACTCTGATGACCTCCAGGATGGGAATTTTGGTATAAAGGGAAACAACATCAAATATTACAAACAAATCCCCCTGGTCAAGTCTAATGTCTTTCACCTCTTTGATAATGGAAGCATATTCTTTAACAAATGACTCAGTGTGACTAACGAGAGGTTTGAGACTTTGAGCCAGGAATTTAGCGATAAGGTATAATGGCCCGCCTATTATGTTGAGCATAGATATTAGGGTGATCCCATCTTTATGAAAGTTCAGAAGGACATAAATTCTGGGGGTAAGAGGATTTCTTTCGATAAGGTTTTTTCTAAGGGGATTGAGAAAAATATTAGACTTAATAGCTAGCGTGATCTCTTTAAAAACTTTTTGTCATGGTGTTGTTGGGAAAAGTATCTATTCAGAACGCCCCTATCCCACTCTAAGGTGTGATAGTGCCTTAGCAACAAACAAGGAAATATACTTGAGTATTCTTCTTTATGAGATGTAAATGAGGAGAAAGGATGTAACTAACATGTGTCTTTCGCTAGTTTGTTGATCCAATCGCTCCTCTCTTCAATAGCTCCCAGCTCCCTGCTCCCTTAGCTGCCCAACTTCACCAAATTCCTGCAAGATGACAAGAGAGAGAAACTACACGAAGATATAGATATACATTCATAAAAAGCTCAGGATCAGATTAACCTAAACATGCAAATATAACAAAACATCATTGATACACAGCATGTAGGAGAAACTCAAATAATTTTATTGATATGATAAGAAAGTCCAAGACGAGATACAACCAAGTGAGTCCCGATCCAACATCTACCTCCCAGCAAAGGAATCCCTTCCTCTCCTCCAACAAAGCATAAATCACCCAATGTACTAATCTCAATCTCAAACCAACAACAATTTTCTGCAAAGTACAAAATTCCAGCCCCCTGGATCTCTGGGATGAGGGATCCATATATAGATGTAAGCAGAGAGGATGAGTCAGCTTATGTTTTGACTTATGGCTTCTCTCTGTCAGTCTTGCTTCCACTTGGAGACTGAGAGCCTCTTACTCATCACTTGGTCGAATTCAGTGAGGCTAGTGTCATTGGAGAAGATTCTGGAAGCTTCCATGGTCTTTCCACCTCGTTGAATGACTCTGCCACTTGTCATTTCCCACTCAACGTACCTTGGTAGTGCATTCAAGTGCGTTGCAACACACATAGCCAGTGTATTTGGGTGCTTTGCAATGCAGGCAGCTAGTGGAGCTTCTGAATTGATCCTGATTTGACTAGTTCTGAGTGGTTTTTGGTGGAGAACTTCTGGGAGAAGCTGTCATTGGTTCACCTTGTTCCTTTAGGGGCAGGAACAACACTATTAGGGACTTTAGATCCCTTGGATTATGGACATTTCATGCTCAAAGCTGTAAGGCACAAAAATGTCTATAACAGTTGCCCCCTAAAGTATGAGGCCGTTTATCGGGTGAAATGCTTTATTTAGGAGGATCCGAAGTTCTTTCAATGCTAGGAGGAGACCTGTAATAAGATACAATACAATACATTATTTTTCATACTGTTCTCATGATCTAGCTGAGGCGGGAATTCCCATGCTCAGCTTCATAAATTCATTTTGTGTATATAGGACAGACAATCATTTGATGGTAGATTGATGATTCTGATGAAATCATCATCCTTTTTGGTAGGATGATCATCTGTTCTGCAATGCTGTACATGTCAATGTCTTTATTTTTCCTGAATATATATCGCAGCCCGGATGGATGAAACTAGATCCGGGGTCTTCAATATCGTCCGATCTTCACTCTAAGTACAAGTCGATCCATGTGATAAATGTTTTGAAGTTGAACATGGAAAGACATCGCTTGATTACCAGTCAATGATGTAAACTGTTAACAAGCGCGAGAGGAATCACCGATAATGATAATGACCCTCAAGGTACTACAGTACAATTCACGTGGTGTGAATAAAGGACTTGGCGTCGAACACCACACAAAATCTTTTGGTCGAAGGTCATTGATGTATACCTGTCGTCGGAAGTGAGAAACTTGCCATTGAGGCATGCAAGCTTCAAAGTACTGAAGGGGGTGTTCCTAGATCAACTTCTTGGATAATGGGCTGATGTCTGTTATAGACATTTTTGTACCTTACAACATGAAGCATGAAATGTTCATAATCTAAGGGATCCAAAGTCCCTAAACATGTTGTTCCTACCCGTAGAGGAACAAGGTCAGCAAACCACAGCACTGAAAATCAGTTCTCCACCTGAAAACACTCGAAAACAAGCTAATTCTGGATCATGTCAACTGCTCCACTGAGCATCTGTGCTGAATGTCAACTGCTCCACTCTGTACCTGCGCTGAATGTCAAATCTAATGAAGGCTACCTGCGCTGGGCGAGATTGGCCAAGTGGCACTGTCATTCTACAAGGTGTCAAATGCCCAGGAAGCTTCCAAAATGACACTTGGATCAGGGAATTCACCTTGTGATGAGTAAGAGGATCTAGATCTCCAAGTGGAAGCAAGAAACTCCAAGTGGACTCAAGAACTGAAGAATAACTGAAGTGGGAGAGGACACTAGTTAGCTTCATGCCAGCCTCAAGCTGACTCATCCTTTCTCCAAAACTCCTATATATAGAGCTCTCTCATGAGGTCTAAGGAGGCCGGAAGCTTGTGAATGTAAGGAAGTGTTGTTGGTTTGAGTATAGAACTATTGGGTGATTGCTTTGAAGGAGGTGAAGAGGATATTTCTTTTTGCTGGGAGGTGTTGCTAGATTGGGCCTCTCATGGTTGTAACACTCTCAGAACTTTACTTCTTCCATTAATAAAGCATTTGAGGTTCTTCTATATGCATGTGTCTTTGTGGCATATTGATGCTTGTATATTTGATTTATTCTAATCCTTGAATCAGTTATGGATGTATGCTTCTTGTAGTTTCCCTTTCTTGTGCTTTTGCAGGATCTTTGTGTAGCTAGGCCAGTGAAAGAGCAAGGAGCTGGGAGCAAGCGGCGAAGAGGGAAGATTGGATCAATCATTAGCGGAAGATAACGGTTAGTGGATCTCTTTCTCCTCTCTCTTACATCTCATAAAGAAGTAATCTTGAATAGCTTTGCTTTCGGTTGTTGCTGAGGTACTATCACCCTTAGAGTGGGATAGGGTCATTCCATATTGGATACTTTTCCCAACAACAATGTCGACAAGAAGCGATCCGTGAAAGGAGGGACTTAATGAATCCCACATCAATGACACGGAACGGAGAAAATGATTTTGACAGAGGTGAAAATGATCTGATGATATATGGTCCAAGGTGGCGGTCATGAAAGAATGAAGTATAATGTATGGTAGTGGATGGGACACGGTTGACTTCTCTGGATGACTTCTCTTGAACATATCGGCGACACTTATATGATGGATTGGTAGCATTTACCCCAAAGGTGGATGGTATGGCGAGACCATGGTGATGTGACTGGTGAATGAAACAACCCAACCCAAATCAGGCACGGAGTGGAAGTGTCATGTTCAAGAGCGACTTGCTACCAATAAAGGTTCTTTGAGTTTCTTCCCAATTTTTCCCCAGTCATTGCTAACCAGTACCTCTTCATTTTTGTCAAGCTTGAGGAGGATAACATATGCTTGTTCTATAATTTTCCCTTCGGGAAAACCCATCGCTATGTTTTAACGAGCCTAGCGATAGTGAAACTCGTTCTCGTCTAAAGACAAGTTTGTCGCTATTAATCTTTTTAACGAGTCTAACGACAAAGATAACTCGGTCATTTTCATTTTTAGAGAGTCTGAAAATGTACATAAATTTAACTCCGAAAGTCCTTTTTCATCATCTAATCCCTTAGGTCCGAAAAAGTATAAAACTATACAGAAGGGATGAATTTTCGATAGTTTTAACGAGCCGAAAAAAACAAGCGCTCGATCTTTTCGTGAAATAATCCCTTAGGTCCAAAAAGATTAAAATCTAGAGGAGGGATAGCTCTTCCTGTCGCTTTAACGAGCCGGAAGGCCAAAACTCGGCAATCTTTTCATATTTTACGAGTCAAATGAAAAGAGCTTAAAGAAGACTCGTCTTTTGAGGAACGAGTGATAAAATTGGTAGCAGCTGATTCCAAGTAAGGGTTGGAATTTTCCAAGCACGACAGTGTCACAAGGATCCCTAGTGAAATCACTCTTCGCAACTGTTCCTCAAAATGGGTAAACAATCATATGGAGGTGAATGATCGGCCAATGGAAAAGTGGAGGTGACGGTGCAAACACGACCAAGGTTTTAATGGCTGATAATGTTACATTCACGGTGGTTATTTACCGGAGGATAGTTCATTCTTAACGAGCTTAAACACTGGTTGAAACACTTGCTCAATCTTATGTTTATTTTTTAACGAGCATGAACTATGTGCTAAAACTGCTTGATTAATCCAGTCATATGATAAGAATGTCTCATGTAAGATGCCATTTTTTATGGAGCTTGCACCTTACAAAGCTATGCCCCGCATCCTCTCATTATACAAGTTCGGAAACGACTAATCCTACGAGTTTAAAGGGTTAGACCTACGGGTTTAAAGGGAGGACCTAAAAATTTAAAAGATAAATAGCCGCCCCCAGGTATAAAGCACGATTTCAAGGTTACCTCTACTTCACTTCCGCCAAAACAATTGTTTTACCGAGAGAGGCCTACCTCTTTCAGGTTACCCAAAGATTACTCTGTTAATCTTTCAAACAAAACACTTCTTCGGTGATGTCTACCGAGATAAACAAAGGTGAGCGACGTGGCCCGCCAAGTCACATAACTTTCACAAAAGAATCTTATTCTAGAACAACCCCTCTTCCAATCACGGACGGGGTACGAACTAGTCATATTCTCCCGCGGAAACCTACCCTATACCCAAAGTTTTCCTGCCAAAGCAGACCAGGATGCATGCCCCCTAGTTTCCAGTCATATCCCTCTGAATTACTCGCGATCATCGGGAGGACGGACCGTGGGTTGAGGCATTTCTTGCGTGAAGACACCATTTAGGGATGGTATATGACTATTTGCGATGCGTGATCCGGGAAATGAAAGCTGGTCCACGAGCTTGACCACTCTTCCTTCGTGCGGAAAACACATTACTCTAAAGAGTGAGGAGACGATGGCTCCCATGCAATATATATAGTCTCGTCCAAGGAGTAGGTTATAATCCAAGGGTCCTTGAATGACCATCACGTTCATTTGAACAGTCTTCCCTTTCAATGTTATGGGCACATTGGAGAGGATCCCTAAAGGTCGACTGGTTCCTTTATCAAAGCCTGTCAGATTTCTCATTTTAGGAAAAGGCGTTGGCGAACCAAGCGCTTTCCAAGCAATAGAGGAAAGGATACTCACAGATGCCCCCTCATCAATGATGGTGCCAGCCATGACCATTCTGATAATTCTGAATGGTATGCTTGCTCGCAAATGGGCCCTGCCTAGTTGGTTCCAGTCGAAGGAGACAACTAGGTTGCTTGGTGGTGGGACCGAGTAGACGGCCGAGTATCACTCTGACGAACTTCCTTCCTGCGATAAAGGAATGGGTGGATTGCCCCCGTGCTCGTCGGAGTCTGTGTTGATGAAGAGAATTTGGATGGTGTCATCATTATCCTCTTCAGTGACTATATCATTCGAAGATAAAACCTCTGAAGGCAAGACCGGGTCAACTACCGCCTCGACCTTTTGACTTTCGTCAGGTATGGATTCAGCTGGTTCATCTTCAATGACCGGCTCTTCAGCTGACCACTTGAGCGGGCCCGCTAGATTCTCAACTAACGAAGGACTAGGCAAGCGTCTTTTATATCCAAGAGGGAGTCATAACGGTGAAACCGGATGATCATCCAAAACTCTTTTAGCTTCGTCTAAGAAGGGACAACGGTGGATGGCGTGATTGCCTTCACACAGTTTACAGGGAGATCTAGCTCTCCCTTTTTGTCCTGGGACGTCACTTTCGCTAGTTGACGGTGTGCTTTCAACATGGCTATCAGAGGTTGACGCCACTGGATTGTGCAAACGGGGAGACCAGTCCCTTATTATCCGAGGGATGCAGGGACAATCTCTGTGAAAGTGCTCTCCCTTGCAAATGACACATGGCGATTTAGGCCTGGTCAGTGAAGTGTGTGGATTTTCACTAGACAACACTCATTTGCCCCCAGTCGCTTTTGGATCCTTCTTCTTTTTCTCTTTCTTCTTCTTTTCCTTCTTCTCCTTAGGAACTCGACTTTTGGCTTTGCCAACCCCATCAAGTGAAGAGGAAGGAGGAGAGGAAGAATTAGAGGAAGTGGAAGCTTGGTGGGTAACTCTAGACTGGTCTAACTGTTGATTCGACTGTTCAGGAATAGTGGTGTTCTGAACGACATTGGTTGAGAAGAGCCAGACTGGCAAGCCAATTGTCAGTCCTGGAAGCGACAATGTGGCCATATGGGGCACACCAACATCTCCCCAAGAGTAGAAGGGACTAGGATTTCCACCAAGGGGAATTCCTTGGTTGGTAGGCTCCATTTTCTCAACCTAAAGATCAACGCAGGAAAAAGTGTATGAATATTCCATTTAGAAAAAATTTTAATGACACTTGGACACAACTTGCTTTTTCAATTTTAAAGAGTCGAGAAAAAGCAAAAGATGACTCTAGTCTCCTTCGATTTTTAATGAGCCTGAAGTGACAAGTGCTCAGATGGACCTTTTTCGTTAAGGAGTCTGAAAAGGAAGGAAAGGGTCTGCTCTGGAGTTCTAGGTAGAGGGTGTGCCAAACCAATCGCAAAACCACAGAATACTTTTTAAGTTACGGGCGGTCAATCTTCCCGAACGCTGTGTTCAGTGCATTGCGATCAGTAGGGCGGCCGACACGGCTTCCTATGGATAAAGGTTTTATTCCTATAGGGGTCTCGCAATATATACTCGATGGTACGTGGGATCGCAATCCGTACTGGCGCTTATCGTCTCTCAGGAGGAATCACCCAACCATCAGTGAGGCTGACAGTCACCAGGTTTTACGACGCCGGAACACGTCTCTAGCCTAGACCTCTATGTTGTGCGTTAAGTTCCAATGTGTTGTTAAGTTCATTCAATTTATTTTAGGTTTATCTTTCTTAGAAGTTTGCCTCTTTGTATCACCACGAGATGTAGATACAATTCCTAAATGCAGTCTAAAGATGATAAGCAAGCTTTTATCTCTTTTCAACAATGAAAATCCTAGCTACAAGGGGAAAAGATAGACACAATCTTTTCTCAAAGAGCATAGAGCACACTGTAAATTCACTTTTCGTAAATAAAACCATACAAACTATCATTATGAAAATGCACAAATGCATGTATTTGTTTTCACTTTCTTAATATTGATGCCTAAAAAGAAAGCTGTTGTACAAAATTTGAATTCGATTTCAAGTGAAAACACAAACAAGTTTCTTTTTGAAATCAAAAAGACAATTATGACACTTTATGATTTTGAAGTAAACACTTGTTTCGACACTTAGAAATTCATAAATTCAAACCAAAAGACAAAAGTAAAAGCGCAATCAACTGTCAACAGCAACAAACTTTCTCCTAAGATCGAAACGACACTTACGACAGGTCTGGATCTAGGAGCAACAGTATGACTAGTTTACTTTTGTAATGGGAAACTGCAAATGATGTAACAAATACACAAAAACAAATACAGTTTCTTTTATACAACTGAGGCGGAATTAAGACAGAGAAAAGGGGTTTTTAGATAGGTACACACACTAATAACAGGCTGCAAAAAACAGAGATAAAACTGAACAAAATAAAGCAAAGAACCACAGCTGCACAGGGCAAAGGCTGATCAGCGCACCTGTTGCACAGAGAAACTGAATTGCAACGCAGGTAGCCCTCTCAAGACCTGCGTTGAAATGCAGAGTCTCTTCACAGAGCCTGCGCTGAAGCAGAAACGAGAATTGTCTCTGGGTTCTGGGTCACGGTTTGCAGTTTGATCGGAGGTTTTTGGCCGGATAAAAGCTATCAATAAGGTACAATTAGAAGGATGATTTAAAGGAGGACTAAGAGCTATCAAAAAGGGCAGTTAGAGCATTTGTGGATCAGCTTGTTCAGATCATAAACAGGCCCAGTGAGTGGACTAGAGTGGCAGATCTCTACTTTGCATTTGTAAAGGGCAAATGCAGTTCGATTTGCCACTCCTAAGTTTATGAGAAGAACAACAATAGAAACACAAATAAACTAACTAGATACGATCCCCAGCGGAGTCGCCAATTTGTTGTTGGGAAAAGTATCTATTCAGAACGCCCCTATCCCACTCTAAGGTGTGATAGTGCCTTAGCAACAAACAAGGAAAACTACTTGAGTATTCTTCTTTATGAGATGTAAATGAGGAGAAAGGATGTAACTAACCTGTGTCTTTCGCTAGTTTGTTGATCCAATCGCTCCTCTCTTCAATAGCTCCCAGCTCCCTGCTCCCTTACCGGCCCAGCTTCACCAAATTCCTGCAAGATCACAAGAGAGAGAAACTACACGAAGATATAAATATACATTCATAAAAAGCTCAGGATCAGATTAAGCTAAACATGCAAATATAACAAAACATCATTGATACACAGCATGTAGGAGAAACTCAAATAATTTTATTGATATGATAAGAAAGTCCAAGAGGAGATACAACCAAGTGAGTCCCGATCCAGCATCTACCTCCCAGCAAAGGAATCCATTCCTCTCCTCCAACAAAGCATAAATCACCCAATGTACTAATCTCAATCTCAAACCAACAACAATTCTCTGCAAAATACAAAATTCCAGCCCCCTGGATCTCTGGGATGAGGGATCCATATATAGATGTAAGCAGAGAGGATGAGTCAGCTTATGTTTTGACTTGTGGCTTCTCTGTCAGTTCTTTCTTCCACTTGGAGACTGAGAGCCTCTTACTCATCACTTGGTCGAATTCAGTGAGGCAAGTGTCATTGGAGAAGATTCTGGAAGCTTCCATGGTCTTTCCACCTCGTTGAATGACTCTGCCACTTGTCATTTCCCGCTCAACGCACCTGGGTAGTGCATTCAAGTGCGTTCCAATGTACCTATCCAGTGTATTTGGGTGCTTTGCAACACAAGCAACTAGTGGAGCTTCTGAATTGATCCTGATTTGACTAGTTCTGAGTGGTTTTTGGTGGAGAACTTCTGGGAGAAGCTGTCATTGGTTGACCTTGTTCCTTTAGGGGAAGGAACAACACTTTTAGGGACTTTGGATCCCTTGGATTATGGACAATTCATGCTCAAAGTTGTAAGGCACAGAAATATCTATAACACATGGTACCATAAGAGGATTAAGTTTGTTCTAAGATATGAAACAAAAATTAAAAACTAGCCCAATGATTGGAAAATTCATAGATTTTGCTTGTTAGAGAAAAACCAGAAGAAATCGATTAAAAATAAGTCTTTATGAATCACATCTAGAGAAGTGAGAAGTAAACACCTAGATTACAAAACTCTTGAGACAATTAGGAGATTGAAATAATGTCCTATGAAATTGTGGAGAAGGCTTAAGAAGCCTATGATTTTTTCATTTAGTAACAAACAACTGGAGGAAGATAGTAGATCAAGAGGAAATCATAGATCAAGAAGAAATCATAGAAAGGCTTCTACAAATCCATTTCTTCAAGGAGATCCATCATTTTACCAATGGGTGAAAAAAATACTACACTAAATATTCAAGAGAGAAGTCGCAAATAAAAGTTATTGGTTTTCTAAAAAGCAAGGTTAAAGGGCATTTCCACTAGTTTTCTGAGGGGATAAAATTGTGGAGGTACCGTCGTCATTAACAAAATTGAAGTTTAGGTGCTAAGTCATCCAAGCCATAGTTGAAGAGGAAGTGATTTCCATCATATCCTAGACAACAATATTTTTGGATAGAAGCTAACCTATGGCACACTATTTATTGATATTCTACCAAAACCTTGGCAAGGTAAATCACCACCATTTCTTTCATTAAACGAGAGACAAGAGGCATCAAGTCTCATGAGATCAAGAGTAATTGGAATTTACCCACCTATGCTCTTTGTAATGATTGAGTCAATTTCCATATTAAGGAGTCCTCACAACCATGGAGAAGTTCATGTGCCATAAGGAAGTTCTAATAGTTCATCAAAATTTGTATGAAAGATTGTCATAATTACTTTTAATAACTCTAGGTAGAAAATGTGGGGGAACATGTATAAAAAAATTGAATGATGTAAGTTTGGTACTATTATTTAATCATAATAGTTTTCAAACTAGATTAAAGCATTCCTTTTTGTAAAAAAATAGGAAAAGGAAGAGTAAAAAAAAAAGAGGTATACAAAACGTGCTCGTGTGACATGTTTATAAAAGGAAAAAAAATGGTCAAGTTTTTTGTGATTATTTTACTTTAAAAAGTATAATTGACAGGGATATTATGGAGTTTTGAATATATATTTTTTCATGCCTCGTATTTTCATTGATAAAATAACATGATATTTCATATATTAAATTGAGAACTAGATTACAAATAGATAATTTATGCAACATTGTTTTGAATGCATTTGAAAAAATTCTAAATAAAGAATCCTATAAGGCCATGAGAGACAAAAAGGGTCAATATATATATAATAAGATAGATGATGCAATAAAATATTCTCTCATTCTATAAGGTTATCATGAGAGAATTATTCTCAAAATTAAAACAACTACAAGGTTTAGAAAAGCTTGGACTAATCTAGAAACAACGTAGAGTGAACCTGGAAGCAACAACTATAAGCATCAAGTTGAATCAAATAGTGTTCTAGTTATTGGTAAGGTGAATATTATAACAAATGAAGCTTTTAAAGAAGCTATGGAAGAGCTAGACATTGACACTATAGTTTTTGAAGACAAATTTATGGAAAGAATTGGTAAGAAAAGGGTTGAAATTGTATAGGATTAAGAGAAGGACCATGGCGAATAAATATTAGATAAATAAGAAAATGAACTTATTTTTGCAACAATAGTAAAATGTTAGGGGAATTTAGTTACAATGAATGTTGAGTTTGATTGTGAGATAGAGCTAACATTTATTGAGGAATCACTTACAAATTCCAAGTGTGATAAAGATGCTAGTGGATATGTAAAAGATGTAATAGAATAAGTATAAAAAATAAATAAAGAAAGTCATCGAGTTCTTCAATATTTTGAGGCAATTGAAGATGTTGCTACAAAAGTTAACATAAAATTTTACTTAGTAGTAGTTGAAGTGGAAAAAGGTGCAAAAGAATAAGCACATGAATAAAATAAAAAAGATGATGAAATATTAATGAAGACGATGAAAGCTAAGGAGAAACAAAATTCGTGTAGAATACAAAGTCTGAATAAAAAAGAAGAAAAACCTTATATAGAATAGAGCTACGCCAAGTTGATCTAGCATGCAAAATAGGTTTTTGATTAATCTCGAGTGTTTTAACTCTAGCTAAGACTTATACAAGAATGAAATCATGTTATGATTTTTGTAATACCATAGAGATAATACTAGATTTAAAGAAAATGGTTGATGTTAATAGTATTATACTAATAACTATGGTGAGTAATATAATTTTCTCCAGCTAAGTAGTGTTATTTTGAAGACTCGAGAAAAGATTTAGTTGTTAAAGTTAAATGTATTAACTTAGTGAAATCAATATTCTAAATGAATCTTTATGTATAAATATCCTTCAAAAAAGCACTTATCTTTCAATTTAACCATATAAGAAGATAAATATAACAAGTTATCACTTATTTTCTAAATTAATTTTTAAAGAACCCTCGAGTTAATGTTCTCCCAATTGGAATTCCTATTTTTTGCATGCTTCGTAATTTTACTGTTGAATGCATAACTTTGAGTTGTTATTGCATGTTATAATCATCATTGCAATATATGAATATTTACCAAGATAGAAGAGGATGGAGATCAATTTGTTTTCTACAATGATTGAGTCCATGAGGAATGAGTGACGGACATGGTACTCTATTGTCAATACTCTTTGTTTTGATATGTCGATGGTGCTATAACTTCGCATGCCTTCTATTAAGGACAGATATTTGTGTTGATATGTTCTTGGGTTACAACTATGCATGATATTTGTGTTGATATATTCTTGGGTTACAACTATGCATGCCTATTAATATTGATAGAATCTTGGTTCGTCAAGGAGAAAACTGAGTTCTTATAAAATTTATGGTGGCCGCTACAAGAAATGCTTTTCATTTATCTCATTTTTCATGTAAAATATAGTAGGAAACAAAACAAGGTTTTCCGGTTGCTGGTGTGTTATATTGTTGCAAGGATTTATATTCCTTAAAAAAAAAAGAGTGGGTTATTGCATCTCTAGTGCAAACATGTTTGCACCTTGATTTATTTGGTTGGCTTTGTACAATGTACATAATTTTCTCACTCTGGTTTGTGGGCAAGTTGGAAGGATAGGGGTTATTTGGTTAAGTTCCAATGAGTAGGATTTATAATCATCCCATAGTGAAATCCTCACACAACAATTTCATATTCCTTGATGTGCTCATTTTGATTGTGTACTGAATGTAGCGTTTTTGAATTGGATTCCAATACCTTAACTAATTTTATTGGTTGCATGTGATAGATGAAAGAGAATGAAAACCAAAAAGTGGAGCAGAGATTGATCTTCTAAATATTCAAAATATCTAAATATATTATGGTGTAAACATCAAGAATAAATGACAGAAGTAGAAATCGATACTTATGGAGTAGAACTGAAGTAAAACTGAACTATTTATGACATCTAGGAGACAAGAGAATCAAATGTGATGAAACCTACAAGAAAGTGAGATTAATATCTCAACATCCCCTCTTAATCTCAATTGTTACATGCAGAGGCACTGATAATTCCTAATTGTTCTCTTTGTAATTAAATACATTCTTTCCCGATGGCTTTGTGAGAATATCTAAAAGGTGATCTTTGGAACCACGAAAAGTAAGTACTATGTCCCCATCATTGATAAGCTCACAGATGAATTGAAAACGTGTGTCAATGTGGTTTCTATTTTTATGGAAAGCATGATTTTTTGATAAGGAAATTATTAAACTATTACCAAAGTAAATTAGAGTTGGATCTTTCATAACATTTGAAATATCTTTCAATAATGTTCTCAACCACACTGCTTGACAAGCTGCTGAATTTGCGGCTACATATTTTACCTCTGTAAAATATATTGAAGCAATTGGTTATTTCTTAGATTCCCATGAAATCATTGAAAAACATACCCTCAAGTGCTTTTGTGATCATCTAAACTCCCTATGTAATCATTGTATGTATAACTTGAAAGTGAAATTTTTTCAAAATGTGTATAGAAAAAACCATAGTCTGTTGTCCCTGTAATATATATTAAGATCCTTTTTGCAAATTTGTAATGATAAATCTTAGGTGACTACATAAACCTAGAAACAAAAATTGTTGCAAAAATAATATCAGGACTAGCTGCACTTAGGTACAACAAACTACCAACTAGACTTTTATACATTATGGGATCAACTAGTGGGGCTATATCTTCTTTTCTCATTTTCGTGCCTTGAGAAATTGGTGTATCTACAGTTTTGTAATTTGTCATTATGAACATTTCAATGATTTTGGTGGCATATTTTTATCCACCAACGAAAATTCCATTAGAAGATTGGTGAATTTTAATGCCTAAGAAGAATTTCATGGCCCCTAGATCTGTCATATCAAACTCTATTTGCATTGCTACTTTGAAGCCTTCTAACATCATATTTTCTATATAAAGAAGGTCATCTACATAAATGCATACAATAATAATTTTACCTTCATGAGCTTTGGTATACAACGTTGGTTCATATGTGCTTCTACAAAAACCACTTTTTATGAGATACGTGTCAATGCCACTATATCAAGCTCTTGGAGCTTATTTCTAACCATACAAAGTTTTCTTCAATATGTATAGTTTATGCTCCTTTCCTAGAACTTCAAAACCTAAAGGTTGCTCTAGAAGCACTTCTTTTGGAGATCTATATAACATTTAGAAATGCATATTTTACATCAAGTTAATACACTTTCCATTTGTGTTGAACTGTTGTGGACAAAATGATTCTGACAATGGCTAACCTTGCTACTAGAGAAAAGGTTTCATCATAGTCGAGACAAAACTATTGTGACAATCCTTTAGCAACTTGTTTGGCCTTATGTTTCTCAATCTCTCCTTTCTAATTTAGCTTGGTCTTAATATACCCATTTTACACCAATTCTAGTTTTGCCTCTTGGAGGATCAACTAATTCCCACGTCTGGTTCTTCTCTATGGAAACAATTTCTTGGTCCATTGCATCAACCCAATGCTATTTTTTAACTGCGTCTTCATGGGTTGGATAAGATGGAAGAAATGAAAACATCTTATGTTGGTCAAACTCATGCTCCTCCTCATGTATTTCTCTAATGCTTCTTGTTTCCTTATTGTCTTCTAAAGGTGTTGAATCATTGGTGGATTCACTACTTGAAGATGTACCACTTTCAGAATCGTATGGTTATTCTTGAAATTTCAATCTTGGTGGTTTTGGTGGATAAGAAGACCGATTTGAAGATTCATCAACATTATCAAGCCAAGATTTATTTTCATAAAATTAGACATCTCTTCTTAAAACAAACTTCTTGGTAACTAGATTATAAAGTATGTAGGCCTTTGACCTCTCACTATATCCTACAAAAATACATCTTTCACTCCTAGCATCAAGTTACTTTCTTAGCTTCTTAGGAACATGTGAAAAAGCTACTGATCCAAAAAATCTAAAATAAGATACATTTACCTTTTTACCATCCCATTCTTCTTGAGGTACTCGATTTCAATTGAGGACATACATTGATATCAAAATTGCTTCAGACCAATAATTATTTGACAACTTCCCATGATGCATACATCTGGCCATGTTCATGATCAACTGATTTTTCCTTTCTTCTACTCCATTATGCTATGGAGCATATCTTGTTGTGTTTTTCATTATGATTCTGGTTGTTGACAATAATCTTTGAAGTCATCAGAGTTGTACTCTCCCCCTCTGGAAGATCTAAGTACCTTGAAACGCTTTCCACTGTTACTTTCTGCTTTGAATTCTTTAGATCTTGAGAATGTGTCTAATTTACTTTTGAGAAAATGCACCCATGTCTTCTTGCTATAATCACCAATGAATGTAAGAAAATGAATACTACTAGAAATGGACATTGTCTGCATTGGGCCACATATATATGTATTGAAAAGCTCTGATGATTCTTTTTCTCTACAAGAAGATGTGGGAAAGCTATCTCTTTTATGCTTTGCTAGAACACAAATTTCACAATTACAAAATTTTCCATTCATATTAGGGACAACAATGGCCGCTGAATGTTTCTAAAGCTGACTTAGACTCTTGAATGGGATATGGCCGTACCTAGAATTCCATAGTTGAGACTCATCTATTTTTGATACATTGTGGAAAAATGACTCTGAAAGATTTTGAATTCTAAGAGTCAAAGGAAACATCATATTCTTGTTTTTTTTAACCTTTTCTATTAGCCTTATATTGGGAAGTTTGTCATAGATATAACATACACTCCCTTGGAATATTACATCATAACCATGTTCAATCAGTTGTCGTATAGTAATGAGGTTATGCTTCAAATGTATTTCTATTGATTTTGTTTAGCAAGAATAGGGACAATGCCGTTTCCTTCAGCTTTAATGGAGGAACGATTTGCAAGATTAATTTCTTATGTTATGGAAGCATCAAGATAAGAAAGTATATTTTTTTACCTATCATATGATTGTTGTAGCCACTATCCACCAAACAAATATCCATGTTGTTAGTGTCTTCAAAAAGATGGCAAGAAACAAACATTGTTTCAAAGGATTCTCCTTCATTGTTGGAGAGATGGACATTGCCTCTTTTTTGATATGACTATTTCTTTCTCCATTCATGTTCATAATGCCCAAATTTCTTGTAGTAATAACATTTGACATTAGATTTGCTCCAGGGTTTGGTTCTTCGAGTTTGGGTTTGTGGAGGTCTCCACTGCTCTACTGGATGATGATGTTTTAATTTGCATCTGCTTCGACCTCTTCCTCACTTTTTACCACCTCTATATCCTCTACCTCTCCCTCTTCCAAAAGAAAGTTGTCCTTTGAAAGCTTGTTCCATGGAATCTTCTTTGATGTTGAGTCTTGTTTCATGTGCCAGAAGTGATCCAATCAATTTTTCTACTGGGAGAGTTATAAAATATTTGGATTCCAAAACAACTATTACAATCATGACATGTTTCTTCGGTATGCTTTGAAGGACTTTTTCTACAATTTTCTGATCTGAAATGGTTTCACCAATGAGTTTGATTTGATTGACTATTCCCATGACTCTAGTCATGAACCGAAGCAAATTTTTTTGTTAGTCATCTTTAGGGTTTTGAATTGAGCTATCAATGTTTAAAATATCATGTTCTTCACTATATCATTGCCTTAGTATGCAACTTTCAAGTTTTCCCAAAATTCATGTGTTGTGGATGTGTCATTTATCTTATCGAAGATAATGTCATCCACTGAGTTTTGTATCCAACATTTGCCTCTGTGTTCTTTCTTTCTGATTTCGATAGTTGCATTACTCTGATTATTGGTCATGGCCACCAAATCTTCTTGGGTTAGCTATACATAACCATCCTACAAGGTATACCAACAGTCTTGGGCTTGCGAAAATGTCTTCATTCTTAAAGACCAAAAATCATAATTTTTTTGAAGCACAGTAGGGGTAAGTGGCCATAAAATAAGTGGGTGCACATAAAAAAATGAATCAAACAACACTTCCTTTAAAAAATAACTCTCAAGAAAACCCTCTTTTTTATAATTTAAAGGACTTAAAAGAAATATTTTTAAAATAACTTTTATTTTGAATCCTTTAAAACTCTTTAAATACTTTCAAGGTTATTGAAACCATTAAATAATTGAGACTCTCTTTACAATTCCTGGAGGGATTTCTAATTCAATTTACTTTTCATATGAAAACATTACTATAGTACTTGTTTTGTCTCTTAAACAAGAAACAACTTATAGAACCTTTTCAATTTTGGACCTTTAAAAAATACTCATAAGTCTTTGTTATTTTATCCCTTGGCCATTCACATTTCTGATGGAATTTTGTGTGCAAATATGCATATTACTTCAACGCATGAGGTGCGTATGTTTTATATTTTCAACAGTTTCATGAGTATGTGACAATTTTCACAATTTCATCTTGGCCAAGTTGTGAATATGTTGCACTGAGCCTCTTTAGCAGGTGCACAATTTCTCTTTCCTCCACTTCACAGTTGTGGAATTCACACTTTTCACCTCAGCCTCTCATGACCCTTGATTCCTCTTTGTTACCCCTGAAAAAATTTGAAACATTGCTCTCTGTGGAGTTTTATGTGACCTAGTGCTCTGGTACCATGACAAAGAATGAAAACGGAAAAGTGGAGCATATATTTCTCTTCTAAATATTCAAAATGTCTAAATAGATTACATTATAAACATCAATAATAAATTACTGAATTAGAAATCCACACCTATGGAGTAGAACTGAAGTAAAACTAAACTATCTATGATAGCTAGTCGACAATAAAATCAAATATGATGACATCTAACAAATAATGAGATTAATATCTCACACTAGATGCATCGAAATTTCAGACATGTAGGTCTTTGTATTTGTACATGAGATAAAAACCTCTCATCTTGGATTAATGTGCCTCTTCAACCAATATGTCCCCTTCTTATTGTCATGATTGTCATGTGTTTCTTTCATCTCTATTGTGATGTAATAGGTTGCTCCTCATAAAGGGGCTACATTGACGGATCCATAATTCCGCTACGAAGGAGAGGTGGAGCTCATGGAATATCAAATTTTCAATCGTAGGTACAAGAGGGTGAAATACATCAACTCTTTTAAAAAGTGGTTCGCATGTTGCGTGATTGGAATTTAGAAGTGTGCATCTAAATTTCTGCATATGCGAAGAGGTATAGAGAGATGATGGTGCAGTAAAATGTGCATTTGAAATTTTATGGCTCGTTAAAGATATATATTATATCTAGTCAAGTCAATATGTGAGGATAATATTCCCTGATATTAGTTATTGTAATTGTAATAATTTTTTGGTGAATCGTAAAAGATAAAAAAAAAACATTACTGGGAAGATAATTTTTGAATAAAGGAGTTTAAAATTGAATCAAAATGTTAATAATGTAAATAAAAATGATCAACAGATTTATTTCTTTGGAAAAGTAAACAAATTAAAATAGCACTTTATCACCTATGTCATTATCTACTTTATTTTAAAAAACATAGTGGACTAGAATTTTCATTAAAATACTATACAATGTAAAGTAAGAACGATTATTTAAGTCTTCTTGCTTAGATGTGTTGTAGCTATAACTTCAATTTAGATATGTTATTTTCCAACTAATTGATCCTCGATGAAATAGTATTTGATAAATGCTGTGAAATGATTTTTCATAGTGGCATGAAGTCTAGAATTGAGTACGATATATCTTTTATCCAAATTGTGTTCCTAGAGAAATATACTGCACCATGGTTTGGTACAAGGTGTCTTGATAGTGGAGATATATCAACATAAATGTTTTTATTTTAGTATTAATCATCCAAATGATGTTAAGCGCTACAGCAAAATATGTTATCAATCAACCTATGGTGTACCAATGTTTAGATCAAAAGTGTAGTTGGCTGATAGTTTGTACGTCGTTAAGGATAAGAGTCCTAGAAATGAATGGAGGAGAATGGACACCTTGATTTAGTGATCAAGGTAATTTCCTTTAGTGAATAGATAGTGGTTGGGCATTGTAGTAATGAAATAAATTACAAAGACTTATACTTCCTACTAGAGAAGCCAGTTGATAATGGTATACATACTCTACGTTGGAATGTTGAGGTTGTTCTAGGAAGAATGACAATCTATTTTTGGATGCCAAAAAATTTATTGTTTAGTTAAAACATTTTTCTTTACACTTCTTTTTGTGGCAATCAATATATATTAGTGATGGATAAGAAAACCAAAGTTGGAATTTTTTTTATGAAAACAAGTATTGACCATGCAAAAACGTTAGCAACACCTTGTCCTCAAGGGTAGTCTAGGATGTTATGAATCCTATGTGTTGGTCTTTCAATTTTTTTCTAAGCTTGTATCCTACCTCAATACGGTACTTAGGAGAATTATTGTAATAGTATCTAGCCTTTTTTTTCAAAGGCTCCTACCTTCTACCCCATGGGATGATATATATATTTTTTATGTAACATCTAAATGTCATATCACAATAAGACTCATATAACATGCATACATTATTTCCATATCTCCCTTATTATTTGGATAAGCAGCTTAGTTTAGTGTTAAACCCTTATTATCAAGTTCCTAAACACTTGGAGGTGGGGGGTATCTGTTGGTTGGATGATTAATGGGTGAACATGTTGGTTGTAGACTCTAAAATTTTCCTACGAACCTAAAGTTATTTGTGCCTTCAAGGTGAGTTTAGAAATAATTTGAATAAAAATATACTTGAGGGTGGTTTTATTAAATTTCTAGTTGTGGCACTTAGATACACCCTTATTTTAATGGACAGTTCTCAGTTTCGATGGATGCTTACTATATAACTGATATTAAAATAGACGAGGTAAAAGAAACAACTATTATGATGGATCACATATACAACTTGTTGATAGCATTATTTTCAATTCATGGTGGATAAATATTGTAGGGAGTGAATGATTATGAAGACATAATATTAGAGAGATTAAGAAAAGTAATCATTAATGAAGAGGGGTGGGATTAAATTTTTTTTTCTTATAATTTAATGTGTGATATTTGATCATATGACAGACTTTTCTTTTTTATTATATTGGTTATTCCAAGATTGAGCTTGTCCCAAATATGTATTTTTATTCTAAGTTTTAAGAGGTTGTTAGATTCTCTCCAACTAGCTAGCTCATACTTGGAGTATGTTTTTTTCATTTTTCTTTTTGTTTGTTTGTTTTTATTTTAAGAAAAAGTAATCTTGTTTCTTACATCTTGAAAAAAATATACTTATTAGTTTATCCTAGTAAGCCACTAGGGAAACTAGAATGGTGGCAAACCAAATTTTTTTAAGCAACCAAAAACTATAATTGTATTGAATGTTCAAATTTACATAAAATATATGATAAGGATGATCACCCATTAAATCTATTATGAATTGAAAACTCAAAAATTGTGAGGAAAATAAATAAAAGGAGAGTGAGCAGAAACCATTAGTCATTTTGGGGGGAGTTCAATTCCTCAACAAAAATTGGTTAATTTTTATTTCTGACTTAATATCTAGGATTAGGATGAAACCCTAGATGTGCCTCATTTTTCTGCAGTCCTTGGTCCAGTCCACATCATGTGAGTTGAATTCCATTGAGCATGAATAATATCTCATCTTATGCCTCATTGGATCGCATAAGAGTTGTATTAATATCTATTTCATGCACCAATATATTTTTGTGGTGTAGATACACTTGTTGAATTTTACCTATGTCTGTGCAACGTTTGGAACCCAATTGCTATTTCAATTGTGACTTCCATGTCACATAGGAAAACATGTTACCCTATAGTATCCTACTTAGAACTATTTATTTATTCTTGAATTTTCTGTAGCATGTGTGCCTACAATAATTTGGCTAAGGACTCCAACCACTACTAGGCCTAATAATTCCCCATGTCTCTATAACTTGCCATTCCTTGTTAGCTTATAGAAAACTGTTGATATATTGAGAGGTTTTAAAGAAAATTATCATAGCCAAAATTGAGGACCAGAAAGGGTGTTCAATAGTTAAATTTGAAGGCCAATAAGGGTGTAGCATGTAACCTATATAGAAAATAATCGAAACAATTCGGATTGAAAAGATAGAGAGATGCATATAGTGAGTGTTACATGAGAGGGTGCTAGTTAGAGGGGGAGTAAGACATCTAGAGGTGTTCCCTTAGTTAAATGTAATTCCTACCAATTAGATGATCCAGAATTATGCAGGAACATAATGTAATACATATATAAACATAAACAAGGAGATACACGAGAAATAAAACTTCATTTCATTAATATCAAAGAACTGAAAGATGCTTACAAGTGGAATGGAAATAAACTAGCTCATGCGATGGTAGCTTATATCTGAGAAGATATGTGGTGGCTACATGGCACTGAACTTTGTTACAATGAGTCTCAAGTGAGTATATATTATTGAACAACAAAATGGAAACCGTAAACCAAAAATCTAACCTTAGGAGTTAGAACACCAAGAATTTGTGGGCCCCATTGGGGTTAGTTGGGCAACCAACTTCTTAGGGTTGTAGCTAGGTCGTATGATCTACGTTTGGTGCGTATGATACCTTGTTAGAAATATCTCTGGCAGAACTATAGGATTTGCGGAATGACAATAGTTTTAGCTTACTATGGTCATAAAAAATGTCAATTTTTGGGTCAAAACAAATCTAGAAGTTTATGACTTGAAGAACTATTAAAAATAATAAATGCTGCTATAATCAAGGAAACTAATGAAACCAACTCAAGGTCTAGGTGGAATAGGAGGATGGCCACAAATATACACCTGAATTAATCCTCTCCCCTTAGGAAATAATGGTCCCCATTGCGTGCCGAGCCTCCATGAGGTGGATAAATTTCTGTTGAACCTGGTCTCTTTTCAACCACTAGCCCTGGTGAAGGACTTGGCCTTCTTTGACAACTTGATATGGCTAGATCATATGCTGGTGAGTTTTCTCTATCTATGTATCCATGATCCTATTAATTGTGGCATGTTTGATCCAACATGGGTTGAGCTCTGTTGGTGTCAACTACTTAACAACATCGGATGCATCCAACAATGGGGGAAAGTATGGTCACACTTGATCCAAATTAAATATTGGGTACAAGCCAAGGAACAATGGAATGTTGAGCTCAAAGGCATTGTCCCCTACATCTTCGGTGATGTTATATGTCCAATATTAGACTTGGAAAATCTTGTGGCAGGGCCAAACGAGGCGCTCCTTTAGTAAATGTAACCAAAATTTTTTGTGCACCTACAATTTGTCTGGCACTCGATGTTGATCATTATGTTACTTGCACTTTGTATTGGAGTTGACTAATATGCCATGGATCTACTAGCAGAAGAGCTCAATACACTCAATGAAGTTGTTAGCCATGTTATATTTGAACTGGACATTAGCAGAATCTTCCTGAGTAAATGCAAATGGTATGCCCACATTAATGGGACATAGTGGCTGGAATCATCATCCCACCGTAAAGGGGTAGTGGCTAATTGAGATATGGAGATTTTTGTTATATCTATGCTGGATGTCGGGAGTATTTCATCCCATGTGCATGGATTCTTCAAGTTATACATGCACATAATGTGCATCATCATCCCATTGACGACCTCTATTTGGTCACCAATTTTGAGGTGGAAGGCCATGGACTTAGTGAGATTGGTATCCAGCTTGAACAAAATCTATTGAGGAACAATCTATCTCAATCTGAGATAATGGGTTGTGGGATCACAAAGTGTACCGACAACCATTCAAATAATGTCATAGCAGTGGCTTTTCTTGTGATACTCTTCTTACAAGCTGCTAGAATGGCTATCTTAGAGAACCTATCGACGACCACAAAAACACAATCATTTCCTTGCTTAGTAGAAGGAAGGCTCGACATGTAATCCATGGAGATGTATTTCTAAGGCTGACTAGGAGTAGGTAAAGGAATATATAGGCCTTTCTTCTTGATTTTCGGTATGGAAATGGAAAAAGAAGTGCAGGATACGAAGTACTTCCCAACATCTTGTCAAAGGTTCAGCCAATAAAAATACTTCTACAACACTGCCACCATTTTCTCTACTTTAAAATTTCCAACAACTTGACTTTAGTGCACCTCCCAAATAATCTTCACATGATTGCTGAAATGACCACATCGATGTCCCAGGTGACATAATATTGTGCCTTGGGAGTGAAAATATTGAACTTTCTTGCCTTCCCAGAGGATCTGGTATATGTTATCAAATTCTAGATCAATCTTGTAAATATGTGGCCACCCCGAAGTCTCGTGTCCACAAGAGTCAAGCATAGTGGTCAATGCCATAATCGGTGATTGGCTGACATAGTCTGTAATGTTATGAATGCTCTGATTCTTGTACTTGATGTTCAATTGCAAATATTACAGTTATGTGGACCATTTTTTATGGCAATCATTTTGCAACTTTCCTCATGTCTCTATGAACTACAGGGGTTAGTGGTATGTGTGGATGACTATTTCCTTCCCCATAATGTAATTGTTCCATTATGGACAGGCCTACATAATGGAATACACTTCTTTGTCATAGCTGGGATACTTTTAGACTGTGTCTAAAAGTGTCTCACTGTGATATGTCACTCGATGCCCCTGTTAAGTAAGAAATACTTTGATAGCATAATCAAAGGCATATGTCTCAATCTCAAATGGTTGTTGTGGGTCTAGTAATGTAAGCACTTATCCAGAGCTGAGGAAATGCTTCAAATTTTAAAATTCCTTCTATTGGGATTTAGAACAGAAGAACTTTTCTTTTGCTCCACCCTTGGTGATTTAATTCAAAGGCCAAGTGAAATGAGAGAAACTAAACACAAACCTGTTGTGGAAATTGGCAAGATCTAGAAAGTTGTGTAGCTCGATTATACTGGTTGGGTTAGCCAATATCGAATAACTTGTATCTTTCTTGGGTCCACATGCACACAACACCCATCAATGATGTACCTCAAATATTGAACCTAGGTCATACCAAAAGTGCATTTCTCCGAATTGGCACACAACTTGTGTTGTCACAGGCTTTGGAGGACCTGTTGAATATGGTGTAGGTGTTCTTCCCAACTCTAGCTGAAGATTAGGATGTTTTCGAAATACAATCCACAAATGAGTTGTTGAAGGGCCACAAGATGTCATCTGTCAACCTCATGAAGGTTGTGGGGGAATTCATCGACCCAAAAGGCATGATCAACCATTACAAAAGGCCCTCCATGTGTTTGAAGGCAATCTTACACACATTTGAGGGTTAAATTGGAACCTAGTGCTAACCAAACTTCAATTCAATATTGCTGAAATATTTGACCCCATTGAGTTGGTTCAAAATTTCATAAATCCATGGCATTGGATACCCATTATAGAAAATGTTCTTATTTAGTGTTTGATAGTCAATATAGAGTCTCTAGGAGTCGTCCTTCTTCAGTACCAACATGATCAAGCTCCCAAAGGGTGGTGAACTTGAACTGATCTTCCCTTTCTGAAAAGACTCATGAATTCTCCTCTTAATTTCATCAATATCTAGAACAAAGCATTGGTGGCTCAGTCAGTTGGGTAGCGGCATTCTCGGGGTCATATTGATGGAGTGCTAGACTGGACAGTCCAGTGATGTAACATCCCTTGTAAAAATCCATGTAAAATATATAAGACCATGGTAATGGGACACATATTCCAGGTTGAATGGTGGGGGAAACATACTAATGGGTATTGATTCAATTTATTATGGGTTAGAAAATTGGCATAGGAAATGGCTAAGGCTTTTGAAAGGAAAAAAGGCATTTTGGCACATTTATTTATGAAAATAAAGGAAATTAGGAGAAAAGGAAGGTGAAAGATCACATGTCACATGTGATGAGAAAAATGAACGAAAATAATGGAAAATGAAGAAAATAAAGGCCTCATTAATAAAAAGGCTTATGAGGATTAATGGGCAAGCTCTTGGCTCAAGATGTTTTTTGATAGGTTTTGGAGGGGATCTCTTCTATTGCCCCTCTCTCATACTCGTAGATACTTAGATTTTTCTTTGAGAACTCTTAGAGGGTGTGTAATAATTGGATTTTTGGAGCAATAAGGAAAAGGAAGAGAAGGAAAGTGTAAGAGGGCATCGAGATCAGTAACTAAATCAGATTTTCTTGAAAGTACCAAGTTGCGTGTATGCTTCCTTCACTTGTTTTGGCATGCATGACATATGCATTTGGATTTTTGGTTCTAATCTATCATTGGCATGGAGGATGGTAGGGATTGATAGTGTATTTCCTAGCCTTTCCATTTCCTGGATAACCATGATGATTGTGTGTTTACATTCAATTTTTTTTTATTGGTTCTCATGTTTCCTTAGCTTGGGTTAAGTTACTAGTCCTCGAAGCCCTGGTTGGAAAAATGCTCTAGAAGCCATGTAACGTCTAGGGTTGAGTTGCTAGTTGTGGAAGCCTTGGTTGGAAAAACTCTCTGGAAGCCCTTGGTGGGTTGACTTACTCATCCTAGAAGCCCTGGTTGGACAAATGCTCTAGAATTCCTATATAAGTTGTGGGTTGAGTTACTAGTCTTGGAAGCCTTTATCGGACAAATGCTCTGGAAGCTCTAGAAGGCCTGGATGGACACCTATCTGACAATGCTTTTGTGATGTCCGACCATGAGGTGGAATCATTGTTTGATGGGTTGAGGTGGATGGCATCTGGAAGCCCTAGATGAGTTTTGATTAATGTGTTCAATGAGATTCCACATTCATGATTGGAATATGGTATGGGGTTGAATGCATGAAGAGAGATTTGGCTTAGCCATTCTACGGTCAGGTGGAATGTGGAAGTCCCGTCCTAGGTTTGGATTTTGCATCACTAATGAAGTATTATTCTCCTAATATTTCTATGAGTATTATGATGGATTATATGTGGTGTACATGGTTGTGATTTCATTGATATGTTTGTCCCTATTATGTTCGTTATGCATATGTTTTATGATAACAACTATGTATGGCTCTCATAATGTTTTTAGTGTAAATGAATGAAAAATGTATCTATGAAATAATGGATGGAATGGTAGATAAAGTGATAAGGAAATAATGCTTCATGGTGAATCTCAGATAAGTATGAGACCCCTATGCTCAAATATGTTATTTACACTTGTAGGTTGCATATTTACTAAGTGTTTGGGAAAATGCTTTTCATGGTTAGGCTTGGGTAGGTCAATCCCTTGATCAAGTTTTTTGTTAGAGGATTTTTTATGGTGTCATTTATTGTCCTAGAACATCTCATCAAGTTCTAGATATTGGTTTGGAGACAAGCCCTAAAATGGTGGCTTAAATCTTAAAATCTCTTGAACAAGACTCACTAAAAAAGACTATAGTCTCTCCCTTGTAGGAATTATGGGAGAAACTATAGGGCTCCATTTGCATGCATGCCTTGTCATGGGAGCTACTTTAGGTTTATTTCATTGACATGCTAGGTTAAATCAGGGGTTCAACACCTAGAGTAGAAGATTAGCTGCTCGAGGTCTTAAAGCACCTGAGGGAGGTCTGTAATGTTGTGTTTCTTTGAATCTATTTCCTTAAGGTAACCTAGGAGGTTGATTCTTATCATAGTAGCCTCTAATAGGAATTTTACCCTAGCTGGCCTATTGCTTGGGTACATATGGGAGGAGGGTGTTATAAGGGACACCTCTATGAGTGATGTAAATATATCCCTATACTCATCCACAACCTTGTCCATCTATTGTTGTCATGCCAAAGTGCCATGCCTGGAGGTTTTGGATGTGGCCACATTCTTATTCTTTCCTTAAGGGAAATTCATAACGAAGACAACTTTCCTATTATGGGAAATTATCTTACTCTATTCCTTCACAGAGATCAAATATATGGCTATAGGCAATGCTCCCTCTTATATCCAGTATAATGTATTTCCCAAATAAATAATAACAATGTGAGGTCTATCCTCATACATAACATGACACTTCCACAAGTATGGATGGCCTAATAATACATCACAAACTTCAGGAGGAGAAGCAATACAGATTACCTCATCTATGAAAGGTTCGATGTTATAGGGAAGGCAACATTGTTGGCTGACGTAGAGATCTCATCCTTGGTGAAGTCACCTGATGGTGTACGACTTCAGGTGTAGTGTGGTCAATATTTCCAACTGATTTGTGAAATCTACTAAAATGAGGTCATTTTGGATTTCTCTATCAACAATGAACTGCAACGAAGAGCCCTTCACCCAAATCTGTGTGTGGAAGATCCACTCCCCCTACTCTGGATCTTCGAGCTCAATCTTTTGGACATTGGTGTTGACAACAGTGGAAACATCCCTCGCATAAATAATTTGATTCCTTTTGTCATTCCCCTTGTCATGTTCTGAATCACATTCAAAACATTCATCTGATTTGAAATTCCTTAGCTTAGTCACCAATCACTTCTCGGCTCGACACTCACTTGTGTTGCAAGTGGGGTTCTTATGGAATTGACACCATTTTCCTGTTTCCTTCTTTGTCTTCATATTGTTTTTATTTGCTTCTGGTATCAGCCTATTTTCTTGGGTCATCCCATCTTCACTTTGTCCTATGTTTTGTGGTATGGGGGTGCCTCTCCCTTGATTTAGATTGACAAATCCAAAGTGTCGCTTCTTCTATTTAAATTTGTGCTCAATCCCATTAGTGCATTGATAGGAGAAACTAAGTAAGGAGATGTCCAAGAAATAAATCTTGTCCTAGATGTATTTATGTAGATAGTCGTAATACTTGAGTACCAAATGTTGCTCTCAGTCATTGATACCCAACATTAGGAGAAGGGTATCGAAAATATTTGTGAACTCTAACACCTCTTGGTCCCTATCTTGCCACAACGTGGTCCACTTTATGTATTTATCCTCATAGATACCAACAGGGTAATATTTTTCCCTAATGGCATATTGAAAATAATTTCAAGTGGATGTGGCTGAAAAGAGTGAGGGTTCCCTCTCATCCTTTTATTCGCAGTAGGTTTCCCACTAGTCCTTGACATGGGGACCATCTTTGAGGAATACAAAAATAATATTTTTGCAATTTTAAAATTCATGAACTGAGAAATATTGTTCCAACATATTTAACTACCTATATATGCTTTTTTCATCTAATTTTCCTTTAATATGGGAATTCCAAAGTGTACTTGTACCTTAGAGGTAGAGCCGCCTCCAACATGGTTGTTGGAAGAATATGCGTCGCCTATGTGTAGCCGTCAAAGGATCTGGGAAAATTTATCCATCATCAAGTTCCTCTATCGCTCGAGGGGTTCCTCGGGCAATATTTTGAAAGGATCTCCTACTCCCTTGTCTTTCTTTTCTTAGACCATGGGAGGCCATAGGGGCTTTTGAGGCTGGTCTTGCAAAGGTTCAACTAGTTCAATCCCTAAATCCTTATACCCTGACCTCGTTGGGGACATGAAGATAAAAACAGACAAAGAGCAAACCACTCTTATACCACCGCTCCAAACTTATGTAGGAACGTAAGAGAATACATATATAAACATAAACGTAAAGATGGAAGAGAAACAAAAATTCATTTCATTAATATCAAACAACTGAAAGATGCTTACAAACATAATGGAAATAAACTGGCTCGAGTGAGGCTAGCTTATCTTTGAGAAGAGATGTGGCAGTTACATGCCTCTGAACTGTGTTACAATGAGGCTTAAGATCTTTATTATTATTAAACAACAATGTTAAACTCTAAACAAGCGAAACCCTGACCCCATCAGAAAGAAACACTAAGAGTTTGTGGGCCCCATTAGGGTTAGGTGGGTAGCCAACTTCCTAGGGTTGTAACTTGGTCATATAATCTTCATTTGGCATGTACGATACTGATTTGGAAATATCTCTTTGAGTATTACATGATTTTTGGTAGGTACCCTCCTATGGAAATAGGTTTGTCTTAGACCTCAAAAAGACACTATTTAGTGGGTCAAAAAAACTCCAAAAATTTAGGACCCGAAAAACTGCTAAAAATAGTAAATGGTTGTATAATGAGAGAAACTGATGAAATAGGTTGGAGATCTAGGTTGAATAGGAAGGTGGCCACTAATATCCACCTGCAAAAATATAAGGAAAATAATGCATATTACCATTTTGAAATACATGGTGAAGGATTTAAACAAAATTTATTTTCCTTCCTGGAGTGAATTTTGACAAAGGAAATTAGGGGCCACCAATGGCCTTGATTCCTAATCATATCGAAGCCTTAAAAACAATATGCATTTTCACTTATGAAGAATCAAACTAGTACATAGATCCAACCTCTTCCAACATACATGATAACTAAGTATCATGATGAACTAACTTACTAATATCTAAAAGTGTGGGGCATATAAATATTCACTAGTGACATTTCCGTTTGTATTGCTTACCATTCTCTTTAGCATTAAACTTTTGTTTTTATTGTGATCACCTAAATTGATCTTGTAATGTTCCATTTTGAGTGGCTTCAAGTAATGATACTATGGTCATGTATCATGGGGGAACTGATGTTCCATTTCGACCCTAATTTTTACTTGGTGGGGTGTTTTCTATCCACCCTCCTGCCCATCCCCTCTATATCACCCCATGGATGATGAATATTGTTGTATTGATTCCAAAATTTTTTGTTTCATGTCTACTTAAGGAATATATTCAAAATTGTAGCTCATTTGTCTTTCCTAGTCCATCAATCTTGTATTAGAAAAAATATGTAAAATCTTATTTCCCTTGCAAAACGTAGCGTGCCAGGTGACACAAATAGTGTGTAAGGGATTACGTGAGTAGTCTTATATAAGATACCTTCTAGTCTCCAAATTTTAAAGATTCTACTTGAAAAATATCTATGAATGATTTTGGTGAACTTGTTGATGAAGACTTTGGGGTCTCCTTCAATTATAAGCTTGTTGAAATTTTGGGACTGAAAAAATTTTAAGGTCATTCCTAAAGCTTTAATTTTAGCTATGTTAGTGACTAGTAATGTCCATTTGTGTATAATAGAGACATAAAATGTAACCCAAATCACTTCAATAAAAACAAAAATAACTTGAAATTCTTGGATTTCCTTAAAGGCTTCATTAATGATCAATTTTATCAAGGACGTAGGAGGAGGAAGTCATAGCACAGGAGTTCAGGGGGAAGTTTGTACAATGGGCCTCTAGGGAATTCTGTGCCATTTTGCAAGTCCTCATGCTCTAAAAATAGTACCTTCTTCATTATTGTCTTACCAATATTGATTATAACAATGATTAGAAAATATTAATTATTTTATAATGGAAGAAATGATACTCCATATACATTATTCACATAAGGAACATTTTCTTAAAATGTAATGATAGTGTTCCATCCAAAAAGAACATAATAAGAAGCATGGGAGTAGCCTCTAAATTATATTAATAATGGGATTGTCAAAATAATTTTCATTACAATGTTATATGGTGTTAGTGATTCCATTTTGATTGTAATATTGTGAGTGCATAATAACCACTATAGTAGAACATATAAAATTAACAATGAGGAACCTTTGAATAGACACTTCAAGTCTTCTACTGCTAATTTACATAGATGGCATAAGGTTGGGCTAGAGAATCCTCTTTTGAGTAATTTGTCCCATATAAGTGTTTTCCCTTGTACAAGAGGACAAATAAAGAGGTATATTTTAGGCCATATACTCTAATTTGTATTCCCTTTCAAGATGAATTCCATAAGATGCTCTTGAGTGTACACTATTAGATGCTAAGCTTCCTTGATTTAGAGTGAATCGCTTGAGTTGTTCCTCCAATAGAGCTTTCTTGATTCTTGAGAGAAAATAATAGATCATAGTTATGTAAAATTAGAAAAGGAAATCCACTTGTATTCCTTAGGTCAAGGAGACCACTGTGCTTGAGATTTCCTATTACACTAGAGGAGGTCAGGTTGACAAGGATCCTAGAAGTTTTCTATCTTAGTGTTAGAAATTAATTAATGAAGAAATGAAATACATAAAATATTGTGAAAAAAAAAATACAAAAAATGCATAAATGAGCAGAGACACGGATATAGATGGTTCACCCAACTTGGGCTACATCTGCAGAGAAATAGCCAGTCCTTCCATTTATATTATGTTGCAAAATGAAGAGATACAACCTAGAACAGATCCACTGTGATTTCATATTCACTCTCACACAGCCTCCTTTCTCTCGCTCACTCAAAATAATAATACACAACCACAATAAAATTCCCTCATATAAACAAGGGTTTCCTTTTACGGAAAAAACCTTAAATATACATAACTTCTACTGTCAAATCATCCACCTAATGAATGACCCAGCCTCACTAGAAAATTACACTATTTTACAAGGGAATTTTTCATTTATTTTTAGCTTCGGGGGCACTAGCACTAAACCCCTGCCAGGGGTGAGCTCATAAAAGTTGATGTTGACCCCCCTCAACCCCTGTGACAATGATTAAACATGAAGTGTTTCCGCTCTGTTAGGAAGATGGATCTAATACAATTGGATTTGATTAGGATATATGTGAGGTAATTTCTACCATACTTGTGATTCTATAATTTGTTTCATATTGAAGATACTTCCCCAACCCATATGGATAATATTTTCTCTACTAGCATAATATTAAGGGTGTTGGGGTTACAAAGTCCTATTCCTTGGTGAAGCTTGTGAAAATAGTGTTTATCCAAGGCAACCAAAGCCCATTTAAGTTCCTTATTTTCCTCCCATAGAGGAATGAACTTTGAATGATTTTAATAGTAGAAAAAATAGAAACCAGGGACATTAACAATGAAAGGAAATAAATGGTAAAGCTTGAACAACTATTTTGAATAATAACATCTAGCCTGCTATGATAAGAGAATTAAGTCCAACTGATGAGCTAGATTTCTATTTTGCTAATCAAATCCTTCCATGGATTAATTTTTAAAGTGTTGGCTACTAAATTTACTCCTAGGTATTTCAAAGGGTCCTTGCCTCATTAATAGCCTAGAACCTAGAAAAATGTATATGAACTAGAAATATAGTATTAAAGGAAAAAATTTGGGATTTTCGCGGGTTTATTGTGATAGTTGATGGAGATGAGACATCTTCCAAAACTATAAAAATGGATTTGTGTCCATAAATAGTTTTGGATCCCATGCACATTGTGTCATCTAAATTTCTTTTAGTGAGATATGGTAAGCACCTCTCCCAAAATTTGTATATCTTTCATTGTGTTCATTTACACAATCACCTTGATGGATTTGCTAAGTCCTTCAACCAATATAATAAATAGAAAAGGCAATACAGTATCGTGTTACCCTATAAATTTGGAAGTGGAGAAAGTTTTGGTAGGGAATCCATTGGTGGGGAATCTTATGGTATCAAATTGGTGTACAATTCCATATAACATTTTTAATTCTTTATTTTCCTATGGAAATAAATTATAATAGTTTAGACCGATTCTGATTTGGAGATACTTTATAATTTAGAAGAATTATTATAATTCTTTTGATATTGCAAACTCCTAATATAATATGATATAGGTCTCATGTGCTAAGCGATAGAAAGAATGGTGGTCTATGGGTTTGTGAGAAGTATGAGGTGGAATATGGAAACATTAAAATTTCTTTGATCTATGTTTGCTACTAATTTTGAACAAATTGTCATGATTTGATCTTTCCACAAGTGAATTGGTCATAAACATATTTTTAATGAAACCATAAACGATCCAGGTGGCTCTAGGGACACATACAAGACAAAGAGGGCTTATGGAAGCTAAAAAATCAAAGTGATCAAAATACTTTCGAACAAGGACCAGAACATAGATCTTGTTGTCTTGATCACAGCGGTGCGAACGGTTCGTCAATCCGAGCTCGTATCAGGGAGAATGAGCGAGTCAAAGTTTTGGCCAAAGTTGGGTTGTGGGCCAAGTCTAAGTGTCCTACAATTTGACCGACCTTGGGGCATGAAACCTAGGTCCCTAAAGTGGGAAAGTTTGTTGGACCATTAATTTGTCTAATATCCCCTATATTAGACAAATTCAAAAAAATGTGTTTGTTTTTATAAAAATCGTAAACATATATATTATGGGGTGGCGACGCCCAATGACCAACGTAAAAAATATTATTTAAATATGGGTTGACATCCAACACCACGCTGGACCCCCAACCAACCACCACACTTTAATATTAAATTTGGGTCGACGGGCCATGACCCCCACTCACCCTCCAGCCTCCCTTCTCAATGTTGGCATTATGATACATATGTTGTACTTGATGGAAACCCACTCATCTCAGATAATAAATTATAGTGTAGAGAAAAGTTCATGCACTTTTATGCAGAGAAAAGTTTATTTCATGTAGAGAAAAAGTTCACGCACTTTCATGCAAGGAAAAGCGCGTATATGTTTGAGAACTTACCTTTGGTCCATGGTAGTTAGTCCTTGGTATTTGAACCTATGAGGAAAAGTGCGTATATGTTGGAGAACTTACCTTTGGTCCATGGTAGTTAGTCCTTCGTATTTGAACCTATGAGGAAAAGCACGTATATGTTGGAGAACTTACCTTTGGTCCATGGTAGTTAGTCCTTGGTATTTGAACCTATGGTTTTGGACCATGGTACCTCGTCAAAAGTGTTGATCTCACGTACTTTCATGGTTGGTTCATGGTATTAGTCCAACAGTTTTTTGATCCTATGGTTTTGGCCTGTGGTATTGTGAAAGACCTAAGACTATATAAAGCAAAGGAGATCACTTGGCTAATTCGTTCTTGCAAATCGAATATCTTAATATCTGAAATATTGGGTTATTGTTTTAAAAGTTTGGTCTATGAAAGGGAAGTTGAAAGCGAATCTGTGAAGGGTGATCTCTCGAGTGCTGCAGCTGTGGAAGTGTGGAGGCGCCACAGAAGGCGCAGTGCGGAGGCACCACAGAAGGCGCAGTGCGGAGACGCCACAGAGGCGCCACAGAAGGCGCAGTGCGGAGACACCACAGAGGCGCCACAGAAGGCGTAGTGCGGAGGTGCCACAGAATGCGCAGTACGGAGACACCATAGAGGCGCCAAAGAAGGCGCAGTGCGGAGACGCCACAGAGGTGCCACAGAAGGCACAGTGCGGAGGCGCCACAGAAGGTGCAGTGCGGAGACGCCACAGAAAGCGTAGTGTGGAGGCGCCACAGAAGGCATAGTGCAGAGGCGCCACAGAAGGCGCAGTGCGGAGATGCGACAGAGGCGCCACAGAAGGCGCAGTGCGGAGGCGCCACAAAAGGCACAGTGCGGAGACGCCACAGCGGTGCCACAGAAGGCGCAGTGCGGAGGCGCCATAGAAGGCGCAGTGCGGAGGCACCACAGAAGGTGCAGTGCAGAGGCGCCACCGAAGGCGTAGTGCGGAGACGCCACAGAAGGCGCAGTGCGAAGGCGCCATAGAAGGCGCAATGCGGAGGCGCCACAGAAGGCGAAGGTGCGGTGGTCGCGGCGCCACAGAAGGTGCAGGTGCGGAGGTAGTACAGATATCCACAGATCTATACCAGTGAAGTTATGATCCCTGCTTAAAATTTTTTTTAACTGTCTTTGACTATTCTGCAGGGTTTTGGGTGCATAACTGATGTTTGGTTACTGGTATTGAGTTCAGATAACAACATGATTAATGACTTATCTTTATGTACTAGATCTGGTTGATAAATCTCATAATATCATTGTATATGTATGGATTTGGTGATTGGGTGATTCAAAAGGTTGTTTGATTATGAGCTTCAATGTTGTTGTTGGATCCAGTTTGAAAATTTATGAAAAGTGGTCCTTGAAAGAAAAGAAGTAGGGGGTTGTAGCTCCCTTCCAGGAGAGACTGGAAAACGAGAGAGAGTTGTAGCTCTCTGGAGGTTGCAGCCTCCGTACTGGTAAAGGACTGCACCAGTATAAAATCATTGTAACAGGAGTTTCTAATTTGAAAGAAGATAGAGACATATTGCAGCAGGTGGCTTTCACCCACATTGGGTTTCCACCTTATATCTGGTGTTCTTTGGTGTGACTATCTGTTTTTCTTGTTCATGCTCATTATTTTATGGTACTGATATGAAAAAATAATTCAAAGTGTAAATAAGGAAGATTTGTTAAAAGAACTTGATAATACTGATTCACCACCCCCTCTCAGTATTATTTTCAACAATTGGTATCAGAGCAGGTCCTTTAGAGAAGCTTGATCGCTTGAAGGTAGATCATTCATCATGAGCAACTACGAGAGAGAAGCATCAATCAGGCCACCAATTTTTGATGGGATGAACTTCAATTATTGGAAGATAAGAGTTACTACCTATCTTCAATCTCTTGGTACAGAAGTTTGGGATATCATAGAGACAGGCTACACTTTTCCTTCAGCTACTCCTATAGATTTAGCTGAGAAGAAGAAATATGAAACAAATGCGAAAGCAGTCAATGCTCTATTGGGATGCTTATCCCAATCGAAATTCGTGAAGGTAATGCACTATAAATCCGCAAAAGAAATATGGGACAAAATTGCCACGAGCTATGAAGGAGACGAACAGGTAAAGTGTGCTAAACTTCAAACTTTTAGGATTCAGTATGAGAATCTCAGAATGTATAATGATGAAAGTGTGGCTAACTATTTCCTTAGGATAGATGAAATTGTTAACTGCATGAAAAACTTGGGTGAAGAAATAAAAGAGGCTATTGTGGTTGAAAAAGTTCTAAGATCCTTGTCCCCCAAGTTTGAATCTAAAGTGTCCGCTATAGAGGAAAAAGCAAATCTACAAACTCTCACCATGTCTCAACTACATGGAATTCTAAGTTCTTATGAAATGAGAAAGGGAGGTCCATCAGACAGAAGAGAAGCGGCTTTCAAGGCTTCAAGCAAAGGAGATTACTATGAAGCAAGTCACGTGCCAGAAGAAGAAGAAGAAGAATCAAATTTGGTCAGAAATATTCAAAGGGGTTCTAGAAGGTTCAGAGGTAAGTTACCTTTTAAATGTTTTTCTTATGGAAGAGTAGGTCATTATGCTGCAAAATGTCCTTATAAGGATAAAGGAAAGGAACCTGCTAGATGGAACAAGAAACAGAGTGCAAACAAGAAAAGTTACTACACTCATGAAGATAGTGATGGTCTATCGATTAGTGATGAAGATGAACAAGGTAATGACTATAAACTGTTAATGGCATTTGAAGATGATGATTATATGGATGCTATAGATGTGGATAGCCTTTTTGAAGAAATTACTAGACTCAAGAGATGTATAGAAGAAAAGAATATGATCATTGATACTCTACAATTTCAAATTGATGAAAAGGAAAAACATCTTGAAAAATTAGAAGGTGAAATTGTTGGTCTTAGAAAAGAGATTGAGAAAACAAAAGCTATTAATCTTAAGTTTGTCAAAGGATCTGAAACTTTGGATGAGATTATCAATGTACAACGTTATCCACTAAACAAGACAGGTCTAGGCTATAATGGAGAAACTTCTCAAGCACCCACTTCAAAAAGTTATCTTGATGCAGCAAGAAGGAATGAGCAAAAGCACAATGAAGACCATCAGGCAAGGCAGGGACGAATTGCAAACAGAGACTATCAAGGGAAATCCGTTTTAAGGGTGAACAAAAGCTACCATCAGCCACAGGTAAAATCTTCTCAATTTAGTTCAATATTGGATGACAATAGAAATTACAATCATTTGGCCGGTAGGTTTGATAACCGCAGAAATTTATTCAATGGAAAATGTTTCTCTTGCCATAACTTTGGTCACAAAGCAGCTCAATGTGTTGCATATAAAACAATCATGACTAGAGAAGCTCAAAAACAAAGAAGTATGATCGGGATTACAAAAAGGACCTATAACAACTTTTCGGCTCTTGAAAATGAAGTTGAATGTTCTATTTGCAATAACTTTGGTCATGAAGATTCTGAATGCAGGAGCAGGTTTCAGCAGACAAAGGAACAAGCCTCAAACACCAAAACATGGAGAATAAAGGAACCACAAACATAAAGATGTGGGATAGCATTCTATGCAGAGGGACAGGAAAATCTATGGTACATTGACAGTGGATGTTCGAAGCATATGACAGGTGATAAAGAAACACTTGAGTCATATTCTGCTCTAGAAAAGGGAAAGAAAGTTTCTTTTGGAAATGATACTCCTGCAACTATAAAAGGAAAAGGAACTGCTCAGTTAAAAGAAAAGGTCAAGGCTGAAAATGTTTTGTATGTTGATGGATTGAAACATAATCTTCTAAGTGTCAGCCAGATGTGTGATCAAGGAACCGAGGTGATATTTAGAACAAATGGATGTCTTGTTCGTGATCTTCATACTGGTAAAACGGTGATCAAAGGTAAAAGAACTCCAAATAATCTATACGTATTTGAAGAAGGACAACAACAATGCTATCTAAGCAAGGATGATGAACACTGGCTATGGCATCAGAGGTTGGGGCATCTAAGCTTTTCACAAATAAGGAAAGCATGCAAATATCAGGCAGTTCACGATCTTCCAGATATCAAAATTCTAGACAACACCATATGAAAATCATGTCAGTTTGGAAAGCAAACCAGAACTAATTTTCCAGAGAAGGAAGGATCAGCTAGCATGCCTCTTGAGCTAGTACATACAGATACATGTGGTCCATTCAGAAAAAGAACACCTCGAGGAGAAGAATACTTGATATTATTCATTGACGATTTCTACAGGTTTGTCTGGTTAGGACTAACGAAGCACAAAGATGAAGCATTCGAAAAATTCAAATCCTTCAAAGCCTTGGTTGAAAATGAATAAGGATAAAAAAGTAAGTGCCTCAGATCTGACAGAGGTGGGGAGTTTACCTCGAATGAATTTTTCAATTTCTATGAAGAACATGGGATAAGAAGAGAATTCTCTACAGCTAGAACTCCTCAGCAAAATGGAGTTGTGGAAAGAATGAACAGAATAGTCCAACAAATGGCTCGTGCTATGATTGATGAGTCGGGTACTCCCGCAACTTTTTGGGGTGAAGCTGCACATGCTGCGGTTGTTATTCTCAACAAAACAAATGTCCGTGTTAACAGCACTCAAACCCCTCATGAGCTCTGGTGTGGTGAGACTCCTTCGGTGAAGCACTTCAAAATCTTTGGGAGCAAATGTTATATTAAGAATACTGATGAGCAACTTGGAAAACTTTAACCTAGAGAAGATGAAGGCATTCTTCTTGGTTATTCTCCACATAGCAAAGCATACAAGTGCTACAATAAAAGACTTGGCAGAATTGTTGACAACATTGATGTAGTGGTTGATGAGAAGGGATACGTTCCTAGGCAAGTACATCATGAAGACATCGAAGAAGATGAAGGCTACCCTCAAAGACAGAATGATGAAGAAGAAGAACCTCAAGAAGAACCAGGGAGCAGACAAGAATAGAAGAGAAGACTACATCCATATATGTTCAGAAGAATCATCCAGAATCTCAGATTGTGGGGAAGAAAGAAGCAGGTGTACAAACAAGAAGAACATTTGCAGAAGCTTCAAGTTATTTGGCATTACTCTCTTCCACTGAACCACAAAATGTGAAAGAGGCATGCAAAGATGAATGTTGGGTCAAAGCAATGGATGAAGAACTTGAGCAGATCGAAAAGAACAACACTTGGGAGTTGGTTCCTAGACCAAAAGATAAGAATGTTATAGGAACAAAATGGGTCTTCAAAAATAAATTGAATGAAAATGGAGAAGTAATTAGAAACAAGGCCAGACTTGTCTGTAAAGGGTATGCGCAGCAAGAAGGAATAGATTTTGAAGAAACCTTTGCTCCTATTGCAAGGCTTGAGGCCATCCGAATGTTCCTTGCTCTCTCAAGCTTTCAAAACTTCAAAGTATTTCAAATGGACGTGAAATCAGCCTTTCTGAATGGAGACTTAGAAGAAGAAGTATATATTGAGCAGCCAGATGGTTTCATTCTTGGAAATGATCCAAATCTTGTATGCAGATTGAAAAAGGCTCTCTATGGTCTCAAACAAGCTCCAAGGGCTTGGTACTATCATTTGGACAAATATCTTCATCAACAAGGTTTTTCAAAAGGACCAGCAGATAGCAATCTTTATATAAAAGTTGAAAATGAAAAATTGCTAATACTTGTTGTGTATGTAGATGACATTATCTTTGGCAGCAATGAAGAAGCTATGAGTCAAAGCTTTGCCTTTTTCATGCAGAAAGAATTTGAAATGTCCTTGCTGGGAGAACTGACATATTTCCTTGGTTTTCAAATCCAACAAAAGGAAGGAGGAATCTTTTTGTCTCAAACCAAGTAGCTCAAACAGATTTTGAAGAAATATGGCATGGAAGATGCAAAACCAGTATGTACACCCATGGTCACAAGATGTAGCCTCAGTGCAAATGATGAATCTGCAGCAGTACATCAACCAACCTACAGATCTATGATTGGAAGTCTACTTTATCTAACAGGTACCCGACCGGACATCATGCATACAGTTGGAATAGTTGGAAGATTTCAGGCAAATCCGAAGGAGACTCATCTTCAGGCAGTGAAGAGAATTTTCAAATATCTTCAAGGGACTCAAAATTATGGTTTATGGTATCCTAGAGATACAAATCTCACACTTCATGCTTATACAGATGCCGATTGGGTCGAAAGCGTGGATGACAGGAAGAGCAGAAGTGGTGGCGCATTCTTTATGGGTTCCAGACTAGTATCTTGGTTCAGCAAGAAACAGAGTTCGATTGCCTTATCTACAGCTAAAGTAGAATATGTTGCTGCTGCATCTTGTTGCACTCAACTCCTTTGGATGATGCAGACCTTGCAAGATTTTCAAATCACTTGTACACCACCTATCTCCATCTTATGTGATAACACAAGTGCAATCAGCATCTCAAAGAACCCAGTCATGCATTCAAAAAACAAGCACATACCAATCAAGTATCATTTTCTTCGGGAACAAGTGCTTGAACAGAAGGTCAAGTTGGAGTATGTTCCTTCTAAGGAACAAGTTGCTGATATACTCACCAAACCATTGCCCAGGGAGACTTTTGAATACCTCGGGCAAAAGCTGGGGGTTGTTGATGCATCATCTTGTTGTTAAATCTCTTCTGATTGTTGGTTGTACGGGAATATGCGTACATGTGCTGGGTTGCGGATCGGTTGAAGATCAAATAGCACTGGTTCAGGGGGATCTTATAATGCATTGTTGGCATTATGGGGGATGTATAGAAGGCAATCATGGATGCTGGTCTGAATATTGCTGCAATACGTCTCTATCTCTTTCATGGTCATTTATGGTGTTTGGTGGATTATGTTTGTTCTTTACAGATCTGGTTCATATTCAGGGGGAGCATGTTCTTAGGGGGAGCATAACCCTTTGCCCTTGATGTCAAAGGGGGAGAGTGTTTGGTTGTTGTTGCCATCAAGTCCAAAGGGGGAGATTGTTGGCATTATGATACATATGTTGTACTTGATGGCAACCCACTCATCTCAGATAATAAATTATAGTGTAGAGAAAAGTTCATGCACTTTTATGCAGAGAAAAGTTTATTTCATGTAGAGAAAAAGCTCACGCACTTTCATGCAAGGAAAAGCGCGTATATGTTGGATAACTTACCTTTGGTCCATGGTAGTTAGTCCTTCGTATTTGAACCTATGAGGAAAAGTGTGTATATGTTGGAGAACTTACCTTTGGTCCATGGTAGTTAGTCCTTGGTATTTGAACCTATGAGGAAAAGCGCGTATATGTTGGAGACCTTACCTTTGGTCCATGGTAGTTAGTCCTTGGTATTTGAACCTATGGTTTTGGACCATGCTACCTCATCAAAAGTGTTGATCTCACGTAATTTCATGGTTGGTTCATGGTATTAGTCCAATAGTTTTTTGATCCTATGGTTTTGGCCCGTGGTATTGTGAAAGGCCTAAGGCTATATAAAGCAAAGGAGATCACTTGGCTAATTCATTCTTGCAAATCGAATATCTTAAGATCTGAAATATTGGGTTATTGTTTTAAAAGTTTGATCTATGAAAGGGAAGTTGAAAGCGAATCTGTGAAGGGTGATCTCTCGAGCGCTGCAGCGGCGAAAGTGCGGAGGCGCCACAGAAGGCACAGTGCGGAGGCGCCACAGAAGGCGCAGTGCAGAGACACCACAGAGGCGCCACAGAAGGCGCAGTGCGGAGACGCCACAGAGGCGCCACAGAAGGCACAGTGCAGAGGTGCCACAGAAGGCGCAGTGTGGAGACGCCACAGAGGCGCCACAGAAGGTGCAGTGCGGAGATGCCACAGAGTCGCCACAGAAGGCGCAGTGCGGAGGCGACACAGAAGGCACAGTGCGGAGACGCCACAGAGGCGCCATAGAAGGCGCAGTGCAGAGGTGCCATAGAAGGCATAGTGCAGAGGCGACACAGAAGGTGCAGTGCGAAGATGCCACAGAGGCGCCACAGAAGGCGCAGTGCAGAGGCACCATAGAAGGCATAGTGCGGAGACGCCATAGAGGCGCCACAGAAGGCGCAATGCGGAGGCGCCACAGAAGGTGCAGTGCAGAGGTGCCACAGAAGGTGCAGTGCAGAGGTGCCACAGAAGGCGCAGTGCGGAGGTGCCACAGAAGGCGCAGTGCGGAGGTGCCACAGAAGGCACAGGTGCGGTGGTCGCAGCGCCACAGAAGGTGCAGGTGCGGAGGTAGTACAAATATCCGCAGATCTATACCAGTGAAGTTGCGATCCCTGCTTAAAATTTGTTTTAACTGCCTTTGACTATTCTGCAGGGTTTGGGGTGCATAACTGATGTTTGGTTACTGGTATTGAGTTCAGATAACAGCATGATTAATGACTTATCTTTATGTACTAGATATGGTTGATAACTCTCATAATATCATTGTATTTGTATGGATCTGGTGATTGGGTGATTCAGAAGGTTGTTTGATTATGAGCTTCAATGTTGTTGTTGGATCCAGTTTGAAAATTTATGAAATGTTGTCCTTGAAAGAAAAGAACTAGCGGGTTGTAGCTCCCTTCCAAGAGAGACTGGAAAACGAGAGAGAGTTGTAGTTCTTTGTAGGTTGCAGCCTGCGTACTGGTAAAAGACTGCACCAGTACAAAATCATTGTAACAAGAGTTTCTAATTTGAAAGAAGATAGAGACATATTAGAGCAGGTGGTTTTCACCCACATTGGGTTTCCACCTTATATCTGGTGTTCTTTGGTGTGACTATATGTTTTTCTTGTTCATGCTCATTATTTTATGGTAGTGATATGCAAAAATAATTCAAAGTGTAAATAAGGAAGATTTGTTAAAAGAACTTGATACTACTGATTCACCCCCCCCCTCTCACTATTATTTTCAACACTCAACACCATGTTAATAAAACATTTATGGTTAGGGTTGTGGGTGGGCCACCTCCAGTGGCCCTGTTCCATGCCCCCACCTCTATACAGCAAAGCATATGTCATATATAACAATGGGCTGGTGGGAATCGAACACACCCGGCCATGTTGCCGGCCCGCACCACGGGTGGCTCAACCAACCTCAATTTTAATCAAAACTGAGGGCCCAATTTTTATAATAAAAAAGTAGCATTTGGTTATATATGATGTAAGCAGGATTTCATCCCCTAACCTGTCACCTTAACAGCTTCACCTTAACTAACGGGCCAATAGCTTTCACATTGACATATCCGCCCACAAAAAATTATATAACCTTCATTCTCTCAGTGCGGCGAGGTCAAGGACACGGAACAAAGATCGAGGAATGAATTTTTAATTAATTTTTGCAGGTGGAGCCATGAACAGGGGGAGCCATGATTGAGCCAAATTCACAGGATGGCAAAATTTTGCCAGTGTCCAAATTTGACAAACTTTATATCGATCCTACACGTCTCAGTGACATGAACTTGATGGTGTAGTTATAATTTTGATCTAAGCAGCAGATCTTCAGATGACCCAGAGGAGGGAAACTTTGAGGAATATAACGGGAATCTAAAAGATTCCTTAAGCCCCAGATTTTCACTTTCTCAGAATTCAAAAATTTGATAGTCGATTTTGCACCATTCGACGCCACAAATCTAATGGTGCATTCAGATTTTCCATTTGATAATTTCATTATTTGGCCACTTTTCAAAGTGGAGTGCAGGTGTCAACATTCATGTGTGAGTAGTCATTTCCACAGGATTCGACACCACTGATTGATGGTACGGCCAGCTTCAGCAGTTTGACATCCTTTTCTTCAAATGGCCCCAGGATGTGAGGTATATCTAGTGTGTTCATGTACTTATTTTTCCTATGAGATGCATTTTGTTTCATAGATCCCTGTTTGTTGTTTGATGTGGGATCTTGTTTTCTTACTTGTTTCATGTTTCCTACTTGGTGTGGCGTGGAATCATCTATGGGATGTACACGTTTTCATGATTTTTCATGTTTTTTTTCAGATCCCTTTGTTTTCATGTTTATGGGATACTCAAGTTGTCACCATGTATGTCTGAATTGAGATCCCTTTGATGCCACCTTGGGGGGGTGTTGATTATTGCCATATGTGAAATTATGTCACACTGATAGGAGTCATTTTGACTGAGAGTTCTTGTAGCGAAACATCTCATGGAGCCACTCCTGCATGAGGAAATTTTCCTTGTATGATAGTGACATCACCACCTATGTGCATCATCACTATTGACAACACTTAATGCAATGACCTACACCATCTTAACACCGGGGCCCAGAGACGTAGTCCCTGCTGGACGAATTCTATTATCAATGTCTTGAGTTTTATGTTGTTGATGATTCCTTCTTGTTCACAGCATGCATATATGTTCCTTTGTGCTATTTTAAGTGCAATTATAATCACATCACGAAAGTGAAAGATCTTGTTTAAATCTAGGAGTTAAGTCAACTTGAACCAAGTTTGGTATCAGAGTGGACTTTGCGTGGATGTCAATTGCAAGTGTGGAAAATGGAACTTGTAGCGTCAGAGGATGAAAAAGTGATGTAGGAGACCATGGTCAAATTTCCTGAAGGGTGGAAATAATGTATGAATCTATACAAAAAGAGAGAGGAAAAGGAGCGATTGCAACTTCAGTTGCAAGCCAGGGAAGAGGCCCTCGAAGAACTGAAGCGCAACAAACAAAATCTTCAAATAGAGAATGTTGAATTGAAGATGCTTCTACATGAAGAGAAAGAGGAAAAAAATAGTTTGCTACAATAGCTACAAGCTAAGGAAGAGGACTTATTAAAGTTACAACGTGACCGATGTGAGTTAAAAAGTAGTTCTCCAAATTCATGTGTGTTTCCTGATGATGATTTCGCTATTTTTTAAAATCATACCATAAGAATTGGCTCCAAACTCTTGAAGGAAATGGGGTATGAAGGAAATGCCTTGGAAATTAATGTCCAAGGCATTTTCAACCCCATAAAAGTGGAAGAACTACCTCATCAGGTAGGGCTTGGGTATGTCAAAAAGGAAGTTGGGGAATGCACCGAGACAGCTAGCGAACCACCAACAACAGATGATGAGAAGCCCTCATCATTTCTTTCCAAATCGACAGAGGAGGGAAAAGATGTTGATTTCCTTTCAGTTTCATCTTCACATAGTATGATTTCTATTGGAGATTTGGAGATCCAAATTATAGGGACAAACATGACGCTCCTTACCAGGATGAGGTACGAGGAGGAAGAAGAACTTGGTTTTAATAACCAATGCATAACTCAACCATTGGAGGTTCTATAGAGACCTCGATTTGCTAGCGTGGGATACACCGAAGGACGATGGTCAAAGGTGTCAGATTCTTCTGAGACATCGTCGAAATCATCGAGGAAAGAGAATGATGGGAACACATCCCCATCAACCCATGGCAATATCCATTGCAGGGAAAGAGCTAAGGCAAGCTCTAATTGCCATAATGACACCAAAGACAGAAAGGAGAGGTATAACTAGTCTTGATATTACAATGTTCATTATAATCATGTTGTTAATGATGAACATAAAACATGGCATCAAAAAGCATGTACCTTTTGTGGATTACATAACCATACGTTTTCTAAGTGTTGGAAAAGAATAGCAACACACAAAAGTGGGAGGAATGAAAGATCCTCTCAACAGTAGGAAAAGAAACATGTTAAGAAAATACGGAGGAAGAAGATCTATTGCATTCATTGCAACAGAGGTGGCCATCAAAGAGCCGCTTGTTGGAGGCTCCATCCAGAGTAGCACCTTAAAGACAAAGTGTCGGTGCATGAACCAGATAAAATGGTTGTCTGACCAGTGAGTGCACCACAAGGAGGCAACCCATTCACATTGATAAGTGAAAAATGGTTTCTAGATATGTCAGGTTGTTATGGTTGTGCTTTTGTAAATCATGTGTTGCAGTGATGATGTGATTTCCATCACCTCTTGGAGCAACAATGATATGTTGGCCTTGTTTTGATAGTTGGGGTATTATGTCCATCTCGATGTAAACTTGACCATCGAGTATGTGTTATAAACTCATGGCAAGTATGGGATGTTTGGGTCATTAGTTGGTCATGTAAGACAAGCATGTAATTTTCAAAACAATGTACTACAAGTTGCAGAGGTTCTAGGTGTCGGCTCATCGCTTAAGGCTCTACAGAACAAACATGAAGGAGATGGAAGTGAGACCTTTTTAGGACACTTGTGATATAGAAAATGTATAGAGAAGTTGTGGATTATTTTTCATGCTTTTGGAGGATGAAAAGCTCCTCAATTGGGAGGATTTATCTAGGTGACTCGAGTGACACACACAGGACAACGAGGGCTTATGGAAGTTGAAAATTAAAAGTGATCAGAATACTTTCGAACAAGGACTAGAGCATAGATTTCATTGTCCTGATCAAAGCAGTTTGAATGGTTCATCGATCCAAGCCCATATGAGGGAGAACGAGCCAGTCAAATTTTTGGTCAAAGTTGGGTTGTGGGCCAAGTTTAAGTGCCGTACAATTTGACTGACCATGGGGCATGAAACCTAGGTCTCCAAAGAGGATGAATTTGTTGGATCGTTAATTTTTCTAATATCCCCTATATTAGACAAATTCAAAAAGATGCTTTTTTTTACAAAAATAAAAAATATATATATTATGGGGTGGCAGGCTACCAACCTCGCCACCGCCCCAATGACCAACATAACAAATATTATTTAAAAATGGGCTGGCAACCATGACACCGTCAGACCCACATCTAACCACCAAACTTTAATATTAAATTTGGTTCGACACGGCATGACCCCTATTAACCCTCTAACCTCCCTTCCCAACCGCATGTTAATAAAACATTTATGGTTAGCTCTATGGGTGGGACACCTCTGGTGGACCCAGCCCATGGCCCCACCTCTATAGAACAAAGCATATGGCATATATAACAATGGGCTGGTGAGAATCGAACCCGTTCGGCCACATGGCCAGCCCGCACCATGGGTAGCCTAGCCAACATTACATACGCCAACCAACCCCAAATTTAATCCAAACTGTCCGCACATTTTTTATAATAAAAAAATAACATTTGGTTATATATGGCATAGGCAGGATTTGATTCCCTGACCTACTACCTTCATACCTTCACCTTAACCAACAGGCTAATAGCTTTCACACTGACATATCCACCCATGAAAAATTATATAACCTTAATTCTCTCAGTGCAGGGAGGCCAAGAACGTGGCATGAAGATCGAGCCATGAAATTTTAATTAATTTTTGCAGGCAGAACCATGAACCTAGGAAAAACATAGGCAAAATCATGATTGACCCAAATTCTTAGTAGCACGAAATTTTGTTAGTGTCCAAATTGGACAAAATTTATGTCCATCCTACACCTCTCGATGACATGATCCTGATGTAGTAGTTAGAATTTTGATCTAAGAAGAAGATCTTTAGATGACTTGGATGAGGGTATCTTTGAGGAATCTAGGGGGGATCTAAAATATTCCTTAAGCCCTAGATTTTCACTTTCTCAAAATTCAGAAATTTGACTGTTGATTTTTCATTATTCGATGCCACAAATCTGATGCTGCGTTTAGATTTTCCATTTCATCATTTCATTTTTCGGCCACTTTTCAAAGTGGTATAGGTGTCATCATTCATGTGTGAGCAATCATTTCTATGAGATTTGATGCAGTGAGATTGATGGTATGGCCAACTTCAACAATTTGACATCCTTTCCTTTAGATGGCCCCAGGATGTGAGGTATATGCAGTGTGTTCATGTACTTCTTTTAGCTCTGAGATGCATTGTGCTGCATAGATCCATGTTTGTTGTTTGATGTGGGATCTTGTTTTCTTACATATTTCACAATTCCTGCTTGGTGTGATGTGGAATCATCTGTGGGATGTACTTGTCATGATTCTTCATGTTTTCCCTGAGATCCCTTTGTCTTCATTTTGATGGGATGCTCATGTTGTCGGCATGTATGTCTAAATTGAGATCCATTTGATGCCATGTTGGCAGGATGCTGATTATTTTCATATGTGACATTATGTGATACTGATAGGAGTCCTTTCTGACTTAGAGTTCCTGTAGTGGAACATCTTGTGGAGCCACTCGTACATGAGGGAATTTCCCTTGTATGGTAGCGACGTCCCCATCTATGTACATCATCACAATTGACAACACTTAATGTAGCGGCCTACACCATCTTGACACCAGGGCCAGAAGACGTAGTCCCTCCTAGATGAACTCCGTTATCAGTGTCTTGAATTTTATGCTGCTGATGAATGTCATGTTCCTTCTTGTTTACAACATGCATATATGTTCCTTTGTGCTATTTTAAATGCAATTATAATCACATCATGAAAGCAAAATATCTTCGTTAAATCTGAGAGCTAAGTCAACTCGGGTCAATAAAATATGTTCCAAATTGAAGCATTGGTAGGGTTGAATCTAGCCCCTTTATTAATGTAATAGCCCCAACAAGTCCCATAAGAGTCATGATTAGTTAGTTTATTAAATAAAACCCATAATCATTATAAGTGGTTTACCAACATTACAAAATAGGGAGCACAATTAGTTTTAATGGGCCATAGCTAATAAATAGTGTGGTTAACCCAAATTATGGAAGCAACCACGAGTAGCTAGGTTTTTGGGTCCTTCGAGACTATATATTGTCAAAGATAGTAACATAAGTCTTATATTGTGTTGTGTAATGGAGCATGCTTTACTGGTGATTTCACCCTTGAAGAGGCAAGTGAATATTATTTTCTAGAGATCCTAATAAAATATTTCAATAGTTATTATCTCATTGTGTTATTTTATGTGTAATCTCTGGAATATTTCGCATCGATGATATCTTTTGTAGATCAAGCATAATGAAACTGGAACTTTCTAGGGCCAACCACACCACACATTTTATAATAATAATAATAATTAAAACAAAAAACAAAAAAATATCCTTCAGAATTGTTCCAACATCATTAAACTATAGAGATTGGTCAATACATGCATAAAACTGCATTTGCGGAAGCATACACACTGGAACTATAAGAGGTGGTCACATTTATTGGATTCCCTTGTAACCTTTCTTGGTATCCCTTTGAGTAGTAGCGCATTAGAAAACACTTTCGCATGAGCTATACTTCCATGTGCCTTTGGTATATCAGAAGCCCCCAAGGTTCTAAAACCAACCTTAGATAAGTCATCAATTGTCTTGTTACTACAATACAATAAGAACAACACTTAGGGAGATTACTCGCAATTTCTAGGGTTGTCGACTAGTATGGCTAAGGGAACTATCAATCCTCCTTAGCTATTCCTCTGAAAGATTGGTCCTGGTACTATTGTTGGACCCCTAACGTATATCCTCTCTATAGCACCTAACACTCCTTATTCCATAGTTCCTTACTTCTTGTTTATTGGCCATCACATTTTTCAGTATGTTAGATGCAATTGTATACCAATTTGATACCATAAATTATGATATTTATAGTATGAGTTGCTACATCGATATACTAAGAAATTATAACCTTAAAACCTTTGTTCACCTATTATGTAGTGTTGGGCATGGAATCCCCCCATGGCATGTTTTGGGACTTAAAGCCCAAGCTTTGAGTTAATATTGTTGTAAAGCTCTATGAATTGCGGGCGCCAAATGTATGTTAGAGTCATAGGGTTGTCCACCCTAGTTTTGAATGTAATGTCGGCCTACCCATGGCCCACAAACCATGGGATTATATAAATAGAGTGAGGCTCTCAGTGGTAAAGACATCTAGTAGAGGATGGGCATGAACATTCTAAGAGATTAAGTAAAAGTGTGAAGAGTGTCTTGGGTCATACAGTAGGAAAAGGCTCTGCAGCTGAGTGCACAGAGGCCTAGTAGAGTCCACAGCTAAGTGTGCGAACCCCTACAACTAAGTGTGCAAGGTAGAGTTGAGTCTGTAACTGGAGAGGATACTAATAAATAAAGGTTTTTTTTACCACTTCTGTGTAACTGTTCTAAGTTATTACATGTTTGATATCATTTGTGAATATAGTGTTTCTTTACTGCACGCACTTGTATGAATTGTGAATATTATTAAGTATAACTGGGAGCATATAGATCAGCTAAGTTGATAAACTAATATTAGATTACTAGTAAGGACTTGGGTAATAACACGGGTTGGCCCCTAAGTAGGGTTGCCTGAAGGCAACATCTCTGGTTGTGAGGTATGGGTAAGTGTGTGTAGCGACGTGCACGCAGGGTCGAACCGTAGACCACTTGAACTCATCAGACATCTCTAAGGTGTGAAACCTGGTTCTAGTACCCTCCCATACCACATCGTGTGACACCTCTGTCCGCGGTCCATGGACTGTTGCTGAAAGGGCTAGTAGTATTGAGATTTGTTTGGCTAAATCACCTCTCAACCTGGGTCAGGCCGTGAGAGGCCAACAAATGGCTCCGTTTCCAGGACTAGGATATTCATAAGGGATGTCCGATGTCATGTCACTAGAATCCGACAAAGAAAGAAACTGAAAAGTGGTTGGACATAAAGATTCATGAGTTCGCGGTGCAAGAAAATAGGATTCTGCAAGTATCAAAGGAATACTGGTTAGAGCACTACATGTATACAGAAATCCATGAATTTGTTTTTTATCTTTCCCCTCTGAGTTGTACGAGTGGATCATGAAGCTAGTAGATAGTCAAGGACGCTGTAGGCTCGACAAACTGATTGTGTGGACTCCAGAGTTGGTGCAGCATTGGAAGATAAAATCTTGTGCTGTGGATCATTAGCTCGATCGAATTATAGGAGGGTTTATCACCGAGTTCGCGGTAGATATTTTAGTCAGCTACAGTGAGGCGGAATGATGCTTCCTCAAAGGACTGCGAGGTAAGTACATTAAATATTTGAATACTTGGATTAATATGCTACTATGTGAAAAGCGGGTTATGCGAATAAATTGATGTTTGGGGCCACGTGAAGTGCGATGATCTACAGAAATGGAAGTAGTGAAGAATTAGAGACTAATGCCTTGATTTCACCTCCATAAGAAAGCGATGAAGACCTCGCGAAACTTTCACCAAGAACCGCGATCATTCTAATAAGGTAGTGAATTCCGTGCATACCAGCCCCACCTACACCACCACCAATTTCACCATCATCACCACCAACTCTGCCCACACCACCTCCGCCACCACCATAGTTTAGTATGGCAAGCGCAATAAAGTTGTCGGTATTAAAAGGAGTAGGGACCAAATATCTGGACCAAGTTTGGTTCGAGTTAAAGGCTGTATGGGAAGTGCAAGGGGTCATGGATGACAACATAAAGAAGGAAACCCTGGTAAGCGTGTTGTAGGATCATGCATTGACATGGTACATTAAGGAGTCTAATGAAAATCCAAACACAGGGATCACAGATATCCATGCTATGATAAACAGGGAATTTAGCAGGCCAAAATCAGAGACACAGTCAATTATTAGGTTTAAGGAAATCACGATGCTTCTAGATGAGATCCCCTCAGAGCTAGATCAATGACTGAAGGGAATGATTCGTGAAGCCAATATGACCTTGACAGATGGACAGCACCATGCATGGTTTGTAGTGTCACTAATGTTGCATCTAAGGACAGTTCTGTTGTAGCAGAAGTTATCCACCTACGCCGAAGCTTTAGATATTGCAATGAGACTACACGAGACCGCAATACAAGATCCCAGCCTGTAAGTCCAAAAAATCCACGTGCAACTGAAAAAATTATGTTTGGAAATGCATAGTTTAATATAGGAGGGGACAACTCGGCCAGAGGTGCGCGAGGAGGTCTGGTGCATAAAATGCAAGGCACAGGGACATGATAAGGACCATTCCCAGTCTTCGTGAATTACTTGGTAGGAGGAGGGCCAATGGCATTGAGACCAGAGATACAAGTAGGACCGAGTGCGACACTGGAATTATGGTGTGCGATTTGTCAGATATGAGGAAAACGTGCTACGGATAATTGTCATCTATTACAAAAGTATAAGCAAACATCCCAGCAATTGTTCTATAATTTCTACAAGTTGGTAGGCCATGATCAGTGCACCTACAAAAGCTATGAACCAATGATGGATCAGACTCCTACCTATAGGGTGCAGATCGAAACACGAGCCCTCGATCAAAATGTACGGATGGTGCACACTGGATTTCAGGGGCGGGGATGAGGTCAAGGTGGAATGGGACCAAGAAGGGGTCGCAGACAGCTGATTTGTCACAATTATGGAGGGACGGGGCATTATGACCAGGATTATACAAATCTAATGATAGGATCATGTTTATATTGTACCCAGTTTGATCGTGAGACGAAGCATTGACCTACACTGATAGTGAGATTGCGCGATAAATGAATACTCCAACCTCCCCTGACTCAGAACCTAGAAAGTATGAGATTTGAGCTGCAAGGAGAGGACCCGAATGTAAACATTGTGCTTCGAGGCAGTATCATGACAAGAGATGACAAAGGTAAGCAGCTTGAAGAAAGTGCGTGGGTTCACAAGACTCCTACAAAGGAACCTGAATTTGATTTGGAGCGTGTGAAGGAGATATTCATGGAAGCTAAGATGATCTTCACGGAGGCCTCCACTTCAGGTAGTAAGGATCAACTAGAACCGGAGATGGATCCTTCAATGCTCGGTACCTTTCAGGAGACATGAATGAAGCTACTGCACGACAACAAAGCATTGAAAGGACTACAGGAACTTATGACTAGGCATGCTGGGTCAGGAGAACCTCACATAGTCTGGAAGCTCGAAAAGCACACATCATGAATAGGAAGGGAAATGAGATTGACTGTGTAAATCGGGGAGTATGAAATGGATCAAGTAATTCTAGATCTAGGACTAGACTCGAATGTACTTCCAAAGTAGACATGTGAGTGCATGGGCAAGCCCATGTTGCAGTGGTCTTGTATTCAATTGCGAATGGCAAACCAACAAAATATCCTACCCATGGGAAGAATATAGGGACTAATGGTGGATATTGAAGGTGCAAGCGCGCTTGTTGATTTCGAAGTGATAGAGATTGTTGATGATAGCAATCTCTATCCTATGCTACTAGGAACATATTGGGCCACTGATATGAATGGGGTGATAAATCTAAAGAAGTGCAAGATGATTTTTGAGAAAAAGTCACTACGTGTAGTGGTACCGCTAGACCTTACGGAAGGAGCGCACTACACAGAACCAGTGCGCGATGATGATAGTGATGACCATATCGATTGTATTTATAGGATAAGCACATGAGAGCAGGATTGGGTGAATCCAATGGCAGATGGAAAGACTTCATGGGAGCGCGAAAGCTCCTACATGTCTGATTTGGATGAGGAAATAGAGCGATGGTAGAACCGGTTACACGAGGTAACCATGGTAAATTGGAACGTGATGATAAGGTCACTACGATGTGTAGAGATAAAGGTGAGGGATATACCTATGTATGATGGGTTGACCTAGGTGGATGAATTCCTGAAAAAATTTGAAAGCGAAGTACTAGAACAACAGCAGTTTGATGCTTTGAAATGGGCACTATGGACGATGCTTGTAAGGTGGTGGGTTACACACCAGCAGAGTTTCGAGGACTGGTGCGAATGTAGAAGGATGATGCACCTACGATTTGGGAAGCCTTAGATGTGGCTGGAAGCCGAGAATGATGGAAAAAATAACCTACACACTGACCTTTCTAGATGGGTACAGGCGTATGGTACACAACCCACATGAATGCACACTGCTCTCATGATAGGAAACAGGAACAACAAACAGAAGTAGGAAAGACAAGTGCGTGAATAGTGAACTATGATAAGACCTAGCATGCCAAAAATCATACATGGGGAATCCTTTGATATGGTGTGTGAAGTAATGAACAGGGTCCACCATGTGAGATGCACCGACTCGGACCTACCTATACTAATAGTTGTATGGGCTTATAGGACCATGTGAAAAACTCTAATCACGCAAGCAGTTCTGAAGAAGAAGTATGAAGCAGGGGCTGTAATCCCTGTGGGGCATGTGAAGCTGAGTCCACGCGTAATAGCACTCGTAGATACGACAGTCCGCAAAGCTCAGAAGGAAGAAACCTCATAGCTGCAAGAAAGAAAACATATATCACTTGAGGAAGAAATCTGATGGGGAAAATTTATAATCAACAAACTTGATAAAGATTAGGTATGACTAAGGGAGAAAAGTGCTTTGATGGACATGGAGGTCAAGAAGCTAGAAGAAGAAATAAAGGAAGAATTTCTCGTTGAAAAGACAGGAATGGTAAGGCAAGGTGTGTATGATTGTACTAACAAGTTAGAGGACTGTCACCGTGAACTGGTTAGTCTACTGTCGTGGCTTGGACTGCATCTCACCAAATGAAGTGACCAGACTAGCACATTGGAAGTAGTAAAGTGCGTGGTGCTTATCACCACAATGAAATATGGGGATTCTCCATGAACCATGGTGGAGGATGGGATGGAGCCACGTACGAGTAGTGTGACCACCTGACTATCCATAGGAAGAATAGTCTTAGCACTCCAGGTAGTTGAAAGGGAGCGTGGGACTATAAAATATTCTTCCTGGGAGTTGTGCACAGAATCTAAACGTCACAAGGTTTGTGACCACTCACGAAGGGATGCCCCGCTGTGTGAGTTTGCTGGAAAGTGACCGTTGAGGTCACTATTCACGATGGGATGTGCGATTTGAGGCCAAATGGAGCAGGTGGTGGGCATTTAAGATGCTATTTATGGGCAAGCTTTTGGAAAATCTACCGCCAAGAAAGCATTAATGGCCTGAAATTTGGGGGAATGGTCAAATTCGAATTCAAAAGGCACTATAAAACACAAAGGGTTGGCCAGCGAACAACACTTGGTCATTTTAGAATTAAGAATCTAAGCAAAGCATTGAGCATTGAGAGTCGAGTGATAATTGAGCCCCTAAGTTTGCGAGCGACAAAACACAGCCTCAATACGATGGCGACCACTAAGGATGGTTTGAAAATTGAAGGGGTAACTGCCAGCGAAGCCGCGTACACCCAAATGGTGGAGGATGTTCCAGAAAATGTCGGGGTTGTGACAGAAATTGCCAAATCTCCACGAACAACGATGGCCAAGAAGGATAAATAGGCAATGGGTCCAGTACGTGTGTCCCCAAGGAATCTGTGGCACAACAAATTATCCATGGCAGAGAAGGGGAACGTAGTCACAATAGAAACAGATGAGGAAGAAGAAGACTTGCAGGCCCTGATTGCCACAGAAGAAGAAGAAGACGATATGGAGGAAGATATCCAACCATTATGCTCTATAACAAAACTACCCGCATATGTCCCTCCATGGAAAGAGAAGACCAAAGTGTTGAAGGATCTGGATGAAACGAAGAGTCCACTCCACAACTTGCTCCTCCCAGAAAACATCGTGTTTGAAGGCATGCACCTAGGCCACATGCCAACCATGAAGCTAGAAGACTGGGACCTCGCTGACCATGAGAAGTTCCCTCATTTGGAGACCACCAATATGATGAAGTAGAACACTACAGGGGTGGTGACAACGCTCGAGGTGTGGAAGTGGCTGCATGGTGTGGAAAAGACCGGATTACTAAACTTACTTTGGGTACCACATTTCACTGCGCAACAATCACCTTTTTTGTCATCAGGAAACTACTCTACTTGGTGCATGATGGGTACCTATGGCTATATGATCCTATTCCCATCACATCTGATCTAATTCACTGCATCTCTCAGCTTCCTTGCAAAGGAAAGGACCCCGCGACCATAGCCGAAGGAAAGAGAAGTGGTTTGGGCCTTGCGTAAGCCATGAAGTCAAAATATAAGCTGGAGAAAAGGAAGAGGGGCTACATTATCTCCAGCATCAAGGACAAAGGGGTCTGGTAGCCACCCAAATCTTGGTCGAAAAAGTTATGAGGAAGTGTTGTGCTGATGAGGTACCAGCGCCAGCGATCGTACTGACCGAGTAGTGCATAGAAGAGGACTAGTTCAACTGGTCTGAATTGCTATTATCCATATTTCTTGTAGTGGGAGAACTGCTGGAGGATAGTCAATTCCCCAACATCGATGGAGAATTACTAGAGACCACAAAATACACTTCACTCTGAGCCATAAAGGACGTGGAATGGATCCATGACACCGAATTCTTTTGGGTGCTCATGGACATGAACATCTGGATGTGGATCAACCAGAAGCCATGCCTATCACCCACAGTGTACAATAGTCTACAGAGTTTTGCAGACTTCAAAGCTGATATGCACAACACTTATATCAAGGCACGAAAGGATTCGACAAAGGAGTGGATGAAGCTAGCTTTTGTAGCCACTGGCGACGTGATTTTTACTATCTTGGAGAAATGGCCTCCAAAATGACACGCCCAGATCTTACAAAACTAGAGAAGGTGGTAGCACAAAAGAAAAAGGATGATGAAAAGTTGCATGTCACTCAATTGGCAGAGAAAAGGTGAAAGGAAAAAGTAGCAGCTGAGGTAATGACAGCATGAGAAGTGGCACAGAAAGCTGAGGAGTAGAAGAAGGCCGTAGAAGCAGCAACAATAGCACAGGCAAGAGAGGCAAAAACATCACATGAAGATGAGGGCCAAGCAATCTCATCGCAAGGGCAGGAGGTATAGGAAAGAGAAACAGCAGAAGGGAGCATGGACCAAGTGGCTGCATCCACACAGTTAAACTGCCCACGCATCGCAGAGAAAGCAGGACCAAGGAAGAGGGTCAAGGCCTTGAAGTTGGCCATTGACCCGATCACCTTAACCAAAGGTGATCTCCATCACATCAGTGAGACGGTCCGTGATGTCACCAATGAAGCACTTCAGGCATTTATGCAGGAGCACCAGATTGTGTTGGGGGCGTTCAGGGCACAACTACAGGAGTTACCGATGCGGCCCCCTCAGGTGGGTACCCTTTCTACCCACCTCACAGTAGGATCCTTAGTAGTAGAGCAGATGCTACGCCCACATATGGACAATATGATAGTGTTTCCGGAAGGGGCTATAATTGCAACAAATGTGGCCGATAGATTTTTGGTTAACATGTTGAAAGGACTTGACCTTAATTTGGCTGCCCTTCTACGAGAGACATTGTATAAGCTACAGGATGGGCTAATGATAGAGTTTTTCACCAGGGAGAGTCACACAATCCATGTTCTTAGTGAAGAGAAGATCAACACGGAATAGCTCAGCTTGTAGTGTGACAAATTGGTGTCGCAAAATCAAAATTTGGTGCAGGTGGTAGATGATGCTTATCGACGTGCCCTGGAGCTAGCCATCCCAACAGATCTACCGGAAGAGGTGTAGATCCACAGATTGGCAACCAGAGTCTGCAAGGCCAGAGAAGAAACAATAAAGGCTTAACTGGGACTGAACCTTTAGATCGACGAGTTGCGATTGAAGGCATAGCCTTCCACTGCCACAGAAATCTTAGAATAACACACTGGCGCTATCGTGATAGGGTTGGAAGAAATTGGAGGTGTAGTGTGTGACTGTACTGACATGTTGGAATAGGCACTTGAGGTCCTCATGATTTGCAGGAGGATCCCAACATCCAGTTCCTGGAGACAAAGGTGAATGAACTCTAGCAGCAGTACAACAGTGTGAGAGGAACTGCACAGATAGTAGTCCTCACTCAGCGGCTTGCAAGAATACAACAAGCCAAGGCATTAAAGGAGCAGGTGGATGCACCACGCCACAAGGAAGTAGTTCTTAAAGTACGCATTCAACCATGGATTGACGAGGCCTTCATGATCACAGTGAATATCGAAGGAAATCTTGTGCACATACAAGGGATGCATGAACATATGCAAGGAAGCACGTCGAACACAGAGGTCTCAGAACAATGGATGCAGCAAGTTTAGCAAGTAGCATCTCATTATGCTGCAGACATTAGTACCCTTTGAGAACGGTTGGAGGGACTCTGCACCAAGAAAACTGCACCGACAGAGTGACTTGAGGGCGAGTCACAATGTTTGTGTTGGGTGCCTATTGGGTATGGAATCCCCGCACAACATGTTTTGGGACTCAAAGCTGATGTTTTGAGTTGATATTGTTGTAAATCTCCATGAATTGCAAGCGCGAAATGTATGTTAGAGTCATAGGGCTATCCGCACTATTTCTGAATGTAGTGTCAGCCTACCCATGGTCCTCGGACCATGGGATTGTTTAAATAGAGTGAGGCTCTAAGTTGTAAATACATCTAGTAGAGGATGGCCATGAAGGGTCTGAGAGATTAAGTAAAAGTGTGAAGTGTGTCTTGGGTCGTAGAGTAGGAAAAGGCTCTTGAACTGAGTGTGCAGAGGCCTACTAGAGTCTGCAGCTTAGTGTGCAGACCCCTGCAGCTGAGTGCACAGGGTAGATTTGAGTCTATAATTGGAGAAGGGACTAATAAAGAAAGGTTTTGTTACGAATTTTGTGTATCTATTCTCAGTTATTACATGTTTGATATAATTTGTGAATATATTGTTTCTTTACTACATCCACTTGTATGAATTGTGAATATTGTTAAGTATAACTAAGAGCATACATATAAGCTAAGTTAATCAACTAATATTATATTACTAGTAAGGACTTAGGTAATAACACGGTTCAGCCCCTAAGTAGGGCTACACGAAGGCAGCATCTGAAGCTGCAAGGTAAAGGTAAGTGTGCGTAGCAACGTGCGCACAGGGTTGAACCGTGGACCACTTGAACTCATCAGACATCTCCAGTGTGTGGAAACTTGGTTCTAGCAACCTCCCATACTACTTCGAGTGAGAACTCAGTCTGCGCTCCACGGATCGTTTCCGAAAGGGGTAGTAGTACTGGGATTTGTTTGGATAAATCACCTCTGAACCTAGTTCAGGCCCCAGCAATCCAACATGTAGTGAATAAATAAAAAATGGATTTTTAATGCTTATGTACGTTGGTATGCACACTCCCAGTAAAGGGTGTGTGGGAAATGTAGGAGAAAAGGTGTTTAGTGAAATTATGTATGGCAGAGTTTGTCTACCTTGCTTCAAAGTCCCTTCCTCGTACACACCTTTTCCCACACTCCAAATTCAAATATTTATTCCTCCAACACACCCTTCACTGCATAAAGTGAAATATCAAGTTAATGTTTCCGTTCAGAAAGAATTTAATGGTTTCCTAAAAAACATGTTTGTGACAAGTACACTTCCAGAAACATGAAATCACGACAATTGCTTGAAAATGAAGAGAAAATATAGATCCAAAATACATCCATGTTTTCATGTTACACCTCATACTTCTCACTAACCAACATATTTCCAATCTTTCTATTGCTTAGCACATGAGACTCATATTATTTTTTATTAGGATTTTACAATATGAATAACATTATATAAGTTCTTATAAATTTTAAAATAACCTCGAAATCATAATGAGTATAAGCTATCCTAATTTCTTTTGGTAGACAAATTTATAAATAAAAATGTTAGATGCAGTTGTATACCAATTTGATATCATAAAAATATGATATTTATAGTATGATTTTCTACATCAATATTCTCGAAAAGAATAACCTTAAAACCTTCATTCACCTATTCCACAATGAATAAATCAAATTATATTTTTAGTTCTTATGTATGTTGACATGAACAGTCATAGTATACACAGAATTTGATTGAACATAATGTGATCAAACACTTGTTTTCTTGCAAGTTGAATTACAGGGATTGGGTGGAAAAACAATGTGGCAAACTTTGGCATCTGACACCGATTATAAGCAAGAAACCTATCAAAATGGTTTTTAGTAATATGGTAGAAGGAATTTTGTTTACACTATGTGGAGTGCACAGGTGTAGAGTAGTGGGATTAGCAACATGAATGCACCTCTCCACCTCCACATTTTGCAATTTTCTCTTGAGTTTTAACTATGTTATTCGTTAAAATATAATAGATGTTGTTATAATAAGAAATCCCGATACATTCACTCTATATGTATACACATTTTTTGTTGGATGATAAATCTCTAATTTTTCCCAAATTCATGTAGATAGGACTGTATATGGATGCTAATTACACTAGGAAAAAGAAACAAAATAGAACATACATATTTCATTTTAATCAGCAAATGAAATTTCATTCGAACAAATATTTGCATTGGGAGTGTTGAATAAAGTGTTTGTGGTGAGTAGTGTAAGGAGAAAGGCACACAAACTCCCCTACATGGCCTTTCCCCTTCACTTTGTAGACAAACTCCACCCCTTTTTCACCACATGCCATGCTTGGATGGACCCCCATGCAGAAGAACCCTGAGATATCTCCACTCTTTAAGGTTCCTACTAGAACTTGAGAAAATTGAGGAACAAGAAAGTCAAACCTAATAGAGTTCCATACATTCAATAACAGAAACAACTTAAATAAAACCAAGAGGCCATAACAACCTTGACCCCTAACCCAACAAAATCGACATGTGAGATCCGTTAGCGAGAGTAAAACTTGTCACAAATTTATTTCCCCAAGCCAGACTATACCCAGGACCCAACATGAACATAGACACCATGAAAATTATTGGACATACAAGGATTGAATTAACACAACTAGAAAAAATACTAAGAATTTCAAAGCAAGTCAAAGGGGTCAAAACAAACATATCAATGTTTATAGGAATAGTTTGAGTGTAGTGTGGTCCTCCATGACCAAGCTCTGGAACCAACAATCGATTTCCCTCTTGCTAGCTAAATGTTTTCACCACCCTCAATTTACCCAACTTCAACTATAAATTATTCTCGCTAAGTTTGTTACCAAACAACCAAAATTGCATATCTCTCACCACAGTAGGGCACAATCTACCGAAACCAAGCTTTGTCAACTAATTGGCCTTCTTACCACTGAATAAACCCACCCTCATCTAGTTCTCTAGATTCAGGGAGAAAGCACTCCTCTTAGCATATGAACCAAGTTCAGAATTAGGCTTGAATACCACAACATAAGAGTCATTCGAAGGGACAAGTCATAAGGAGGTTTCCTTCTTGACCATGTACATGTAGTAACACTTCACCTTCATCACCAAAATTCAAACACTATTAAACATCACATGTCCACTATTTAATGACATATAAATGGCTAGATGTGACAACATGCTCGAGACGAGTTGGGCCAACCCTATTTAATGATCCTTAAATTGGGTAGTTGGTGGGCTCGTCCCCAAGACCCCTATCGAATATTTTATACACCTATTGATGGCTCAAAATGTAGGCCTCAACATCGAGGAAAACCACCCAGTCAGGACCTTAGGGTAGATCCTTTTCCATTTAAGATGGTGGCTCTAACTAGGTTTATAGCACCATTTTCCTCTAAAATGAATTACAAAAATGGATGGAGTGTATACGTGCGATGCTATGAATTAGTAAAAAAATGAGAAAAAAGGTACCTAAAGATAAATATCTATCCTGCGAAAGCTTATCTATATATGTGATTCAAAATGATATCATAAGCAACATGACAATATAGATTATCTTGCTATGATGAATTTAAAGCAGATAATGATAAGTAATTTAATTAAATAGTTAATTAAATTAGCTGATGAATTTGTTACATATATAAGATTTCGTTGTTTATACATATAATATATGATTTCAGTCACACATATCAACAATGAAAAATGTACGATTTCTTACAACACATATATCATAAACATAATTAAATAACCATTCAAATCTTAAGAAAAGAAATAATGGACAAATATTAGTACCCGATCTATCATAAGTTTGCTCATGAGAAAATAGTAGTGGTTCAGATTTCTATTAAGGTAACTTGAGTCACAATCATGTAAACAAAATCTTTCTTTCCAAAATTTAGAAGCCATTGTCCATACAAATGAAGGGGATTTATAGTTTCAAAATGAAATGTAAGTATAGAAAAGTAAAGTAAAACCATGAAGGGGCTTTAACAAACAATGCTTAAAATAAAACAACAAGACAATTTTAGAATTCGTTATAATAACTTGACTAAGCCTATGGGGAGGACTGCCCTCCCATTCATTGCTCAACTTTGTAAATGTTTTTCATTGGCTTCAATTCAAGGGGATTATTTAGCTGGATATGCATTTGACGGGTAAATATGGCATGCTCTAATGCTAGAACCATGTGAGTGGTTATGTTGTATAAGAATTTGAGCATTAACCCTTGGCTATGAGGCTTGACTAAGAACTGTGAATAGCATTCCATTTCAATTTTAGATAGTTGTTTAAGTGTTTTAGCCCATTTCCTAGATAATTCCTACCACTGCCATGTTTTAGTTAGTAGTTTGATATCTTATAGAGTTCCATTAGGGCAGTATAAAATAGGGTTCATGTGAAACAAATTATCATTGATCATTCCAATGAGGTTGTTAGAGATATCCCTTGGATTGAATACTATTGCCTCTGCATGTTTAAGGTGGATCTCCCATTCTCTTAAGACTATTTCTTTGTGTGATTCCTCTTTTGTAGGGAGATTAGCTAATCTCCCATCAACATTGTTTTGCCACATTATGAAACCTACAATATTTTCTTCAATATCATCAAAGTATGTTCTGAGATTGGAAAATTGGTCCACTAGGTGACTCACTTTGTGACATGAATCATGAATAATGGCCAACTTCTGATAGAATTTAACTTGTTTTTTTGCAAGGAGAGTGTTTAATTTTCCTTCTACCTTTTTGAACTTTGATAATTTAGGATTAACTTTCATATGTTCAGTTTTTTTCTATAATTCCTGAATCTAAGCATTGACAATATTATGAAGCTCAACCAATTGTCACTACCACTAATTTGCAATCTTTTGTTTCTCACTCTCAAGACTTTGTTCGAATTGTAAAATTTTGTCCTCCTTTGGCTTCAATAGATGTTGTATTTGAGTGGCTTTTTCCATAGTTATGGAAGCATAAGCTCCCATGAACTAAGTGAGTCTCCTAAGTTCCTTTGAAGGAGTGGACATTGAGCCCTTCCATTCTACTTTGAAAGAGGCATTTCCAGCAACTAAGGCCTAAGACTGCTCAATTTTTCTTTCCTTCCTTTTCCTTTTAACAATGGCCTTATGTTCAAGAATGTAGAATATGTGAAGGGGAGGAATCCCTTCAACTCTTTATATGACCTCAAAGGTCAAGAATGCTAGTATAATTTCAATGTCTCTAGTATCCAAAGGATTATCAAATGCTTTTGTTGTAATTGGAGTCTTTTCCAAAATTCCATAAGTTTCTCAGACCTTCTCTTATGAGGTATTCTTCAAAACTTGAGATTCCTTATCTTTCATAACCTCGTGATATTGTTCCAATATTTTCTCAAGCTTGGAACTTGGACAAAGACCTTGAGTCTAAGAAGAAGAAGAAGCCCCTGTCGCTTTTGGTTTAGGGATATCAGTAACCTATGTAGAAGAAATGACTGTAACTTTTTATTGAGTCATGCTTTCTTGGGGAATATTTAGTGAGTCTATAGGTAAAATGGATAGCCTTTCTCCCCTGTATTATGTAAATTGAGTCATTTCCTATGGATTTAGATGCTCTGATGCTTATCTAGTAACCATTGAATAGGTGCGAGATTTTTCAGATAAGTCATCAAATTGGTCTCATTCATGAGAGAATTTCTTGATTCTTGTGTGTGAAGTAACCTTCTTGACAATTTCATGAGGCTCGTATTGTCTGTTAGGAATAGTAGAAAAATTAAACTCTAATATAGAATTAATTTCACTAAATTCATGTTTGAAATTCCCAATGTATCTAATGTGTACAATGAAGAGGAAAAGTAGGCCATACTTTCTTATTGGATTATTTTTAATACCTTTTATAAATGCCATTACCTATGATTTGGTATGCTATCTCTCAAGCCAGAAGTTTGTCAGTGACATATGAAAGTAAGGCATGGGTATTAGAATGACTAAAAAAGACCTAGATGTAGGTAAAGAATTCCTCCCCAAACTACTTCCAAACTAAGAGGAAGTCTGTCTCGGCTTCTGGGGAAACCCTAGTAGTTCTCTTATTAAAGATAATTTGACAAATGGGGAGCATAAAACCCAAGCATATTTTAGAAGAGTGAGGATGATACTTGGAGTCCCGAAGGATATTGCGATATATATGAATAGGAGTAGGGTCTTATAAGGTCAATTTCCATCCCATGGAGGTGAAATCCATAGTGAAGCATAGGGCATCCATAACATAGGCCCTCATGGAGAAAGGATGCATAATATTTTCTGAAAATGTACACTTACTCCTAAAATTTAGGATGTGAGTGGATAAGTTATCATATAATATATTTACCCAATCTAATATATGTCCTTTCGAGGCAACATTAATTGGTGGAGTCTATTGATCAGATAATTTATGAGTATTATGATAAGTAAAGAGTCTACATGCCATGGAAACAATTTGGCAGTAAGGACTAGTGAGAGAGTCAATTGCATACATACCCCTTTCCTCATGCTTATGCTCGTTTGGGTCTCTTTTCCATTCCTTAATGGGTCTGATGCATGATCAATGTTGCAAATGAATTTTTTCACAAATAGTTTGTTATATTTGCATCGATCTTGTGGCAAATGTTACATTGCAATGGAATCACTATCACTGAAAATGTCAATGATTGTTTCATTATGTCACATGAATTTCTTTTCTACCATGCTCAAGTTTTCCTCTACCCACAAAAACATATATGTATAGGGAAGGATCTTGGGTCGAACAACAATTCTGTGTAAAAATTAATTTTTGGCATCATTGTAGGTGACATTAGAAACTGGAGTGAAATCCTTGGCTCTAGTTGTTCTTTTGGTGAACCTTTGTCCTTCATCTTCGAATAGCCAATAAATGGATTCCTAGGGGGCCCTTCCAGTATCTATAGAATATAATGTGCCATAAAACAATCATGGTCTATCAGGGTTTTTAGCTGGTGGAGCAGCCAACTGCTACTAAGTAACCGATTCCTTTTTTTCCTTAGCTACTTTAGACATTTCTTCTAAGTTTCATTTATTAGGACTAGCCTACAATGAAAAATCACAAGACTGAATGATAACTTCTTCACCTAAATTCCTTAGTGCAAATAATGATTTTTCATAGCGATTTCAATATTAAAGGGTGAATTATGATAAAAGAAAACCGTAATGAACAAGGTTATTTAGAATCTCAAAAACTATAAATTCACCACTTTTGGAAATTAAATGTAAAAGTGTGAGTTCACATGGATTTCCACATGTCAACATATTGGAAGAAATATATCAGATAATTCACTTGGATGCACACTAAAAAGTTATGATATTGGAGATTCCTGATAATTCATGTTTAAAGACATAACGACTATAAGTGGAGGCGGGAAGAGATATTTGGAGTTTTATATCGGTAGATGGAATATCATGGATTTAAAGATAAAGTGCCCAATATGAAAGTCCCGATATGGCTAAAGACAAGAATATTAGAGCTTTGATGGTATTGGAGGTGATGAGCATTGGGGATATCAGATATCAGAAGCAGGGGATAGCGGAAGTGCTAAATATCAGAGCTTTTAGATATCAAAAGTTTTATGGATGGAATACCTTAAAAGTTATGATATTCACGGATTCTAATATGACATGTGGCATTTGTGGGGCTGAAATTTCCTTAGAGTATTTAATTTGAAAAGGAACTGTCTAATCTTAACTTCGCCTTTTAGCAAAAACACGTTTAATAATTATATTTCCATATCAGGAATGTTTGATTGGAGGATGATGTTATCGTAACCTTCTTATGAGGAAAGTTCAAATTTTATAATAATCTGATATAAATATTCTGCTAACATATTATTTTAATAACAATCAGATTTTTTCATTTATCATAACATTTGTAAGGTTGGAATTCCAATATTTTGGTTCTAATAAGAGAAAATTTCAAGTGGGATGGTTCTTATGACAAATTCAAAAATGTCTTATCTTTATTGGACACTAAAGATTCTTATTAATATGAAATAAGGGTGCCCATTATTTATTATATATCTTAAAATAAAAATAAATGGGGGTTGTTGAGTACTACAACAATTGGCGACATAGTGGGTGAAACGACTATCTTTGTAAAAGTAAATGAAATTTTAAATACTAAAGAAAATGACTTAGAAGGTTGCAAATATTTGAAGTTTAGATTGATAAATATTACTCTCAATAAAATAGCTGATTACTTTGAAAAAATTTGACAACTTGTAATCCATGAAAATCTTCATTAGATATGAGTCATTTAATGAGCTGTAAATATAAGGTAGACAATTGTAGAAGCTTAGCATTTTAGATAGACTTATTTTTCACTAGTAGAGACACTATTTCTAGAGGGCATCCATAGGCTTGAAAGGGTTACCATTTAACCAAATTGTACCGGTATCCCATCCACTTATACTAGTATTTTTAGAGGTATTCATTTTTTCTCTTTTAAATTTTCTTTTTTAGCTACTTGAAAGCTATTGTTTTGGTTTGGTGACCAGATAATTCCAATGCCATTCACAAGTAATAATGATATTGAACAAACCAGCTCTTAATGAGACCTCTTGTCTTATACTATGTAACCAGAAGTCATTATCCTGGCTTGGTGACCAGTCATGATAATGTCAACATCATTACTTTCGCATGATGATTGTAAGTCAACTCATGATGAGACCTCTTATCTCTCAAGATTTTAATTATTTTTTAATTACGCTCTTAAAAATGAAAAATTAGTGGATGGAGTGGTAAATTCACTCATTCCGAGTCATGGATGGTGATTGAAGTGCAAATATGCTAAAACTTTAGCGTAGTATTTACTTTCTAAAGAAAAAATTTCATGACCAATCATAGGATAATAAGATATTTTAAAGTTTCGAGTTATGAAATATTTACATATTAATGGATATAAATATTTTAGCTATTGTAATATATGCAATACTAAACTTTAATGTTATAATTTTCTTTCTAACACTTCTCCTTTAATTAGTCAAACACCATGTTAGTTATCAAAGACCCCAATATGAAGTAAAAAGAGTATTACCTAGCATCACTAGGCTAAAGAAAACAATACGTACATATGATTATTTACATATTTACAACAAGACAAATATTTTCAATAAAAATATGTATTTTAGAACTAGCCCATTCATAGGAAGAACATCCCCCTTTCCTTGTAAATCTTGAAGGATAATTGTTGATGGGCCTGGTTTCTCAATGATTTGAAATTGGCCTAGTTTCCCATTGATCTGCATTGGGCCTAGCGATAATTTTTGAAATTATTTGTGCTTTCCCTTTTCTTCATGGGCCTTATCCCATTTTAGAACTAAGTTACCAATATGATTTTTTTTTTATATACTGAACCTAGATCAAACAAGGACTTGACCAATTATTGGTGGTGGCCATTAACTTGTTTGGATTTATCTCTCGCTTACTCTAACTTAAGAATTTTGGATATTCTCAATTGTAAAGAAGGAGAAGGTTTTTCGGCAATGGATTGCACTAGGGCTAGTGAAGGAATAGCTAGATTAGGAGGTAGGATAGCTTATTTTCCATGCACTAAGTTAAAGGAAGAATTTCACAAAGAGGCTTATGTCATTCCATGAAGAAAAAACTAGAGCTTTGTGCCATTTTTTTTGGTAATTTGTTTTCTTGACGATCCTTATGAGCTTTTTATTGGTAGATTCCTCTAATCCATTTCCTAGATGATAATATTTTGCATAATATTTTAGTTTGAAACCTATTTCAAGAGAAAATTTAGTCATGGTAGTTCTGGAAAAATAAGATGCATTATCAAACATAAGGGCATAAGGAAGGCCAAACCTGGTAATAATAAATTGATTAATAAATTGAATATTTTCATAATTGGCCACCTTGAGGGATATTGCTTCCACCCATTTGCTGAAATAATTTGTAGCAATCAAGATGTATTTATGTTATTTGGAAGAGTTGGGAAAGATTTCAACTATGATGTCTAGTACCCTTTACCCAAATGGTTGCTTAATGCTAATTGTTTGTAAAGTCAAGGCTATTTTCCTTTCCCTCCTTGAAGCAATTTGGAAAAATTTGCATTTCCTAACATAAGCATGAATGTCTTTGAATAAATTCTACCAATAGTAAGTAGCATGGAACATCTTATTGGAAGTAGTGTCCCCATTGTAGTTTCCACCAACTACTCCATCGTGTAGCTCCTGAAAAGCTTTCTCTACTTCAAATTTCTCTACACATGTTAATAAAATATAATCATAATTTCTGATAATGAAGACATCATTGACAAGGTGATATTGATTATCTTTAAGCCTCAAATCTCTTTTTATTTTTTAATTTAGTTCTAATGGAGCATAACCATTTTCAAATAAAACATCAAATCATCATATTGACATTTGGTGCCAATAGGGCATACTATATTAATCTGAACATTATTACCTGAATATTCATCAGCTGGAGTGTCATAAGCTCCAGTTATTAATCTGTGAAATCCTTGACCCCTTACTATTTTTGCTAGTTTTATCTCTAGGTTGTGTTCTTGTAGGGAAATAACTCAAATAGTTCTCTTCTCTCCCAATTCCTTATGGATAAGAAATTGTTTTACTGTAGGGAAAGTAACAATTAATTTTGTAAGTGCTATTAGGAGGAAAGGTCTAAAATTATTTATTGAATTAAAAACTGGAAAGGGTTGCTTTTCAACGTCTGAATAGTTTATCTCAAATCCTTGTAAATTGGAACGAAAGAAGGAAACATGAGTCTCAACTTGTTGTTCACTAGGTTATGTCAACACTGTTCCGTAAGATTGTTCGGAAGAAAAATTGTAAATAATAAATTGTTTAGAAAAATTGGCAGTTGATCATGAAGGGGCATCTTTGGTTGATTTTTTTATTGATTCAAGTTATTTTCTTTCGATCTGTCCCCATTTAAAAACTGATTTTTTTTTATCATGGTATTTAAGGGTAAGACAATTGTGGGAAATATGGTACAAACCATTTGACAAAATTAATTTTCCCAAGAATGGATTGCATGGACATTTTGTTGTGTGGTAAGGGGATTTTAGAAATCACATAAATTCTTTCTAGATCTATGTAGATTCCGTCTTTGGACACAATAAATCCTAGAAGCTTAGCTTCTCTAAGAGAAAAAAATAACATTTTAGGATTTAAGGAGATTCCAATTTTTTTATGCATTTCAAATATTTGTTTCAAGTCATGGAGATGATTACTTCCTTTCTTCAAATGAATTATAATGTCATATAAGTAAGCGATAATTATTTTATTGATAAAACCTTTGAAGATGATGGCCATGGCTCTCTAGAATGGGGCTACAACATTAATCAGTCCAAAAGACATTTGTTGATAAGAATGCGTTCCCCACTTGTTACCAGACTATCTTTAGGATGTATAAGGATCTAGTTATAACCTGAAAATACATCTATGAAAGACATTAGCTTAGAACCAGCGACTGATTCCAAAATTTTCTCTATTGGTGGTAAAGGAAAGTTATCCTTTTCACATGCTTTATTTAAATTTCTAAAATCTATACAAATGTGAATATCTCCATTCCTTTTCCTAACTGGCACAAGATTCGAGACCCACTTGGAATCTCTGATTGGGAAGATGATTTTCACTTTGAGGAGCTATTTTAATTCATTCTTAATCTATGCTTCCAAATTAGGATTAGTCTTCCTAAGTTTTTGTTCAATTGGATTCATGTTTGGCATCATAGGAATAGTGTGTTGAATGATAGATGTGACATAAGTTTTAAGATCATCATAACCCCAAGAAAATATGTCCTTGTATCTTTTTAACATATGAACGAAATCATATCTCTCATATGGTGTGAGTCCAAGGCCTAAATTAATTTTTTGAGGCTTATGATTGGAACCTAAGTTAACTAGTTCGAATCTCAAAGTAGAGCTTTGAAGTTTGCAATTTGTAACCCTCTTAAACCTATATTTTAGATCATACAAATCTTCCAATTTCACTACAGGTTTAGGCAAATAATTTTCGTCAAAAGATTTATTTACTACATCAATGATATGTTCATATTAAGATCCTTTGGATGACAAAAAGCTTAGCATGTCACTGTCATAATTAAACACACATCAATTAGGTATGTTCTCTAGAATGGAGGGATAAAAAATTAATTCAACTAAAACTGTACCGGGATTGATATCTTCAGGTGGAATGAGATTGAAAGAAACATTGGATAGGATATCAACACTATCATTCTATAATATTGGGATTAGATCGATATTAAATGCGGTGAAATGGGGGGTTAGATCTTGAATAAAAGATTGGTAATGCTTGAAGTGACTATAAACAAAATGAATGTTGTTTCTAACTTGTTTTATTATGATTTCTGAGTCACCGAAATATTCAATATATTTGAAATCAAGAATAATGACCTTTTGTAAGGTTTGTACCAATGCTTCATATTCAGCAGTGTTGTTGGTACAATAAAATTCCAATTTGCAAGAAAGCATAGTATTTCCTCCATTAGGGTTTACTAGGATGCAACCAACTCCTACACCGTCATTGGATTTTGATCCATCAAAGTAAAGAGTCCAAAACAAATTGTCACAATTGTTTACATGATTCTTTACAATATTGATACATCTAGATGAAATTGTTTAATAAAACTTTTCAGTCTGAGATGAAATAGAATCAACAGGAAAAGTTGAGTTTTGTGCTGGAAAATTGCCAAAGAAATATTTAAGAGAATAATTTCCATGAATGTCATTTGTAAATACTACTGGTTCATTTTCCTCATCTAAGTCAATCACTAGATATTTCATAATTTTCTCCCTATCAACATGAACTTGATTGGGTTTTCCATTATAGGGAAGCCACATATGTGATCAATCCGTTGCAAAGTAACCATGTAATTTTTCAAACTAGTCCCTGCTTAAAATAAGACCATAGATTTTGGGGATGTCTACAACTAATATATCTATTATTTGAAAAACTTTCGAATCGATGTAATCTAATCAAAAAATAATTGATTTCTTCAAAAACATTGAAATTTGTCTGGTCTAATTGAACAATATAGACAAGATATTTCTAAGGTGAAATATTTAATTTGAGAGAAAATGAGTAAGGCATGATATTGGATAATGCACAAGAATCTACTAAACAATTACGAACATTCTTATTCAAAATTTCAGAAGTCAACAAAAAATGTGGAGTGTGGGAATTTGATATATCTCCAATTAAAATAGCATAAGAAGAATCAATCTTGTCTAAATGGACATTTCGAGGTTTTCCTTTCCCTTTTGAGGATTTTGTAGTAACAACACTAGGTAAAGGAGATGCATGGACTACATTTAGTTCTTTGAGTAAAAAATTATGCTTTCATTTTAATTTACTGATATCATATATGGAAATGTTGGATTTTAACTTTTTCAGGTCTTCCACAATATTATATTCAATGGTATCAGAGACTTTCAAGGTTTTAGATAATGATGGAGATTTAGTAGTTGGAGCAGAATCAGAAGATGGACTAGAAGTATTTTTAACCATGTCGTTCTCTTTAGAAGTAGGGGAAGGGGACTTTTTATTTTTATTTCATGGATAAGTATCAATTGGTCCCTTACTTCTAGTACTCAATAATATAACTTCTTCTTCTTATTCATTTTCTAGAGTAGTTAGAATGAAATACCATAGACCATGATCCTCAATTATTTATTCTTCTTGTGATTCTTCTGCAGATAAGGCTATTGCTTCTTCTTTATCATATTAATTAGATTTTGCATTTGATATGTTGGAAGTAAGTTGTGATTGTGATCGTTGATTCTGTTTGAAAGGCTAAAAGGACTTATTTGAAGACTCTAAAACTTATTTTTTAATTTCTACCATATCCTTAGACATTGTCTTGTGGGTGAAGATTTGTTAATTGATAGCTCAGGCTATTTCGAGATTCGTTGTTTCACTGCACTACCCGAATTGGGATATTTATAAGTCAATGAATGATTTTACAACTCAGGCTCTTGTTGTTCCCCACCAGTTCCCCTTGACCCTCAGTCCTAAGGTCCTCATCACTAGCCTTCCACTGCTGCTCCTAATTTTGATACTTAGTTTTGAGAGTGGCTTCACTAGTTTTAGTATGATACAGTCCAGAGACAAAGGAACTAGATGCTTCTGTTCTTATTTTGGGAGTAACAGCCTTTTGTGGCCTTATATTTCTTATGTCCTTCTAAGAATTTTACCATTATTTTTCTGCTTTTAAGCTCATATCACGAATAAATGTTTTCCTCCCTAAATTTGTGCCATTCTTATTTCTTTTATGACCTATTTTTCGTGTGATTTATTAGAGTGGTTGTATTTTTGGAGCTCTATTATTCCTACACTTTACACATCGACCCTATGTGTATTTATTCAAGCCCTAAGTGTCTCATCCTATACAGTGGTGAGCCCACTTAAGTATATTATAGCGATGCGTAGGTTCTTACCTCTTGTCTTACTGCTGAGAACCTGTAAAGCTAAAATCACATCTAAATAATAAAGGAATTCACACAACCTAAGTGTTCTAGTTACCACAGGGGTTAGCTCGACAAGGTATATTAGACCGATGCACAGGTTCTTACCTCTCATCTTACTACCGAACAACTGTGCACTAGAAACACTATGTTAACAAAACACACTTGGTTGATTGCATCATCAAATGCCTTGCCTGGCAACAGTACCAAAAAGTTGAGATGATTTAATCATTTTTAATATGACTGAATCACAACCATTAATTGTCAACCTAGGGTTGGTCTGTTTATTTCGAGGGAGTATGCACTGTCTGTGCTTATACACTTTAGTCAAGAGTAAAAATAAAAGACAGAAACAATGTCATTCAATTTAATTACAGAAAGCAACATTCATGCAGAAATTAAAAAAAAATCTACAGAAATGAATCCATACTTCATGTAACCAAGGAAAAGGTGCAACAAACACCACACCACAAACTAATATGGCTCATTGAATATTATGTTCAAATAAATCTTGTGTGACAGCATATCATAAATATGGAAACATATATAAACCCATTATGAAAATTACATGACAACATAAATAACTTCACACTTACTGAAAGAAAAAATAATTAATATACCACTATGCTACTGCTACTACTGCAATCCCTGCTAAAGAGGAGGGCCCTTCCTCCCTATCATGGTACAGGGATTAAATGTGAATTAGTAGAGTCTGAACACCACGTCTGTAAAAGAATAAGTAATGATATTCTTTGTATTAAAATGGTTATGAATTACAAAAGCAAAATAATGATATTGTCTATCCCATTTACCTGGAACTGAGTCCCCTTTATAAGATTTACATGTCCAAAATAAGAAATAGATCAGTGATGAGAATCTCACCATTCTGATGTTGATCAATATCGAGAGAGAATAGAAATCATTATAACATGTTCTAAATACAAGTCCTATTGTTGTTACATCATTTCCCAAAATCACAACTCCCTTGACTCCTTAGTTGCCCATAGATAATATAATATTTCAACAGCTGTCCTCTGGAATAGTACCCGTGGTCCCAGATAGTTGTGGTGTAGTCAACATCCCACAGTGTAACAACAATTTGAGGTGTAACAGTAGTGTTTGAGGTGTAACAACAGTGCTTGAGGTGTAACAACAATTCAGGGTGTACCATCAATGGTCTGAAATAACGAGTACTCAAAACCCCTCTATGAATTATCGCACCACTATTCATCGTTTGACCATGGACATTGGAACATCACTTGAAATAATTAGAGCTAGAGAACGCTTTTCCATATTTGCCTCTATTAGCCATCAAGGCGGTATCACCTCGTTCATATTTAACAAAAATGGAAAAATAATATGTCAGAACAAAAATGGATTCTTATAACTAGGAAAAGGGTAATTATAGTGTAAATTCCATAGGTTTAGAGGTGAAATGGTAAAGGATGGAGGGGAAAAGGTGGCAAAAATATGCACAAAACGTGCACCCAACACTACCACAATTAGCAGACAATTTGACCCTAATAAAGTTGCACAAAATTTCACTACCCAAGTGAAAATTAGATAGTTCAGTCATGAAGATGATGAATACGATGACCTATCTAAATGTATTGAACTGTTTTCACAAGTGCAGCATTTGGCAACATTAAAACTAGATCTAGAAAGGGAAGCCTAATTCCAACAATATAGAGAAAAAATGTTGCAAAATGTCCCTTTGGATCTGTTGAGGGTCCCTCAACCGATTATCCAATAGGAGTGTGATTTAGATCAGGGTTCGGAGAAAGACTCAGAAAATGGCTTGGAACAAGGTTCAAAGAAGAATTCAGGGGAAATGTAATAACATGGCTCAAAGCAGAACTTAGCGCAGAATTCATAGAAGAGTTCATAAAAGAATTCTGAACAGAAATTAGAAAATGTTTCCAAGGATATTGAAGTTAAAGATAAATCCACAGAAGTACATATTAATGAAAATCCCTTCAGGAATCAGCTAGATGAGTCATAGAAACAATTTGATCATTAGCTTAGAGAATAGTAGGGGAAAAAAATATTGAAATGGAGAAAACCTTCAACACACCCTATAACCCTAGAGAGAGCTCATTTACTGATAGGGACACTGATAAAGTTGTCACTATAGAGGAAGTTGAGATCGTCTGGACATTTACCTCATCTAAGATAATCCTTAAAGTGGAAGAAATTCATCCTCTTGATGCCTTTTACAACCCCAAACATCAAGGTGTGGTTAAAAGACAGAGGAAAAGAGGAAGAAGAGAGCCATCATGAACAATCATTCCTTGTGATGTACCTATGGATATAGTATGGAAGGATACTCCAATTTATTATGTAGAAAATTTGACAAAGTTGTCACAATTTGCAATTTCTTATGCATCTATTATGATTGACAAAGAAGAAGAGGTTCGACAACTAGTCAAAGAGAAAGAAGAGAGAATTTAGGAGTTAGAGTAGTAAGCAGAAGGGAGACAAAGTATTGACCATCAAATGAAAACAAAAATGCCCCAATTAGAACAGAGCTTTAATCAATTAAAGAACCAATATCCGGTAGAGACACGTACTAACGATGTCCAAATACAACAGCTCTAATTTTCGCTTGATTAAGTGAAGGACAATCTTAAAGTGGATGATTTTATAAAAGAAGCATTGAAGCTCAACACTTTGTTGTCAAGGTAACAAGCAATTTTCTGTCAAAATTTTTCTATCATCACTCCACTGTGTGTTGCAAGTGATTCACTTATGAATCAATGATCCAATCTATAGGTAACTTTCAATGATATTGATGATAAAATCTTGATATTTATAACATGGCAGGATACTCCAGAAGGAAGAGTAGCAGATCTTCCTAGAATAAATGAATCACGCAAGGAAATTCTCTTTAATGATTGGGACATTCAATAGAAATAGGTAGAAAGAGAACTCATCTGAGAAACCAATGTTACAAATAACATCCTTGAAACTATCAATGATAACTTGCACAATGCTAACCTGATTCAAGAATGCTCACTGGGAAGTCTTCCTGATATCAAATTTCTAAAAAGGAAATGGAAATAAACTTCAAAAGTAAAGGAAGAAATGATTAAAAAATTGACTAATCTTGACTTGGAAGTGTATTGGAAATATATGGTGAAGCCACACAGTCAGTGGCTAATGCTACATTGCCTTTCTGACTCATCCACCCATATCCTTCCTATGCTTTTAGATGCATTGTAAACAGGACAACTACACATGAGGACAAGCCGACCTCTTGAAGTTAAGCCAATGATGGATATTTACGAGCTCATACAACGAATAAGAGAATAGACAAAATTGCATTCTTGAGCTCATCATTTCAACAATTTCTATTTATGTATTTTTTCACTTATTTTAAGCAGAGTTGTTTTAGCCTCCTCATAAATTTCATCTAATCTCTATTTTTATACTTTATTTTTATTATATAAACCCCTTCATGCCTACAATGAAAAGTTCCCCAAATTTCATAAAGAAAAACTTTAGAATTGTTCACTACTGTATTTTGAAGTGTTTCTTAGTGGAACAACCGGATAAAGGTCCTAAAGTTTTATAAAGAAGGCTTTGGAAGCTTGCACTTTTGTACTTTTGAAATTGTTACTGTCAATGTTTGCATACTGCTATTAGTGATCAAAACTCCTCCTTTCATATTCATATTAGCGTCTCGCTCAGAAATTTTTGTGATTCCACCTAGGTCCTCATTCAAAAATTTACTCACTAATGGTAACCATAGTTAGAAAAAAAAACGTCACTCACCTCCACTACATCTACCTCCCTTGACCTTTTCCCATGCCCATTCCTCTCATTTCGTTGTCTTAGGGTTTTGACGACATTTTTCTTGGTTTCATGGCCTCCATGGTTAAATCATTGACAAAACTTGTATCCTGATGCTCTTACACCTTCCCATATTCTTAATATACCTTCCTAAACACTTCACATGACTCCTATCCCTCAAAATCATCATTTTTCTACAAACCCTAGCCTATTGCTATGCTTTTGACACCTTTCTAGACTAGGCCTATGTTTCACCCTTTTGGACCCCTTCCCCTTACTCAATCCTCAAAATTCCAGTTTCCCTTACTTCCTAACATCCCTCCCAGCCTCCAAAAACTTTCCTAATAATCTAGAAGCCCCATATCCCCTTCATTTCCCTTCGTTCCTATAAATTTCCCAAATCCCCTATTTTGCCTACTCTAAACCCTAACTTCCTCTCCCACTGAGCTAGGGCTGGCTATAGAATCAAAGACACATGAGCAGACAAGGACTAAGGGAGATGATTTCAGCAAGTATGAGGCCATTCCAACTCATAAACATCATGTCTCCATCATTTTTCAAGAAGTTGTTCGAAGGGTCAAATCATTTTCTACACATAGGGCCAATTTTGCTTCAAAGTATGTTTACAAGCAAACAAAGATGGATTTTACAAAAGTGAGAGGTTTTTGTCCATAATAGGACAAGGAACAAATATTTCCTTCATTGCTTACATAGGTGTTATGGTTTTGGATAAACGTAAAACATACAGGTGCTACAAGAGGTTTTCTGGACTTCTGGAGGGACCTTGGGAAATTCAATTTTTCGCCTAGCTGGAGTCTTCAAATGACTTGTTTGATGAATCGAAGGATAACTCGATAGAAAGATATTTATAATGAGCTATCATGAGATCAAATTGGAGTTGAGGAAGACCTCTAAAATTTTCCATCAAGATCACACTTCATTTTTTCACCCTCATTATGCACTTTTTGACCAGTCTTGGGAGAATTTATTTTTTAGGGCCTATACTTCATGATTTTCAATGCTTGATAGGTCCATTGTGTATCCAAGAGAGAAATATTTCCTACTATATATCATGAGATTGATTTGGACTTCGGGAGGGTACTCAAAACTATATCTGATGTTGGCGCCGCGCTTAGAAGAGAGGTGATGTGCATAGAGCTTTGGGCACTGTGTCTTTTAGCGCAGGCGTTGTGCTTCTGTGCAAGGAGCTGCGCTTTTCCTAGGGACCTTCAAATAAAAAATGATGACCACCATTGGATTTGGAAGGCTAGATATAGTCAAGAAAACCACTTTGCTAAGCTTTTTCAGGTCAATTGGGTAGTAAAAAGCTCCAAAAACACCCAAAAACTCATGTTTATGCCCTATTTTGGAGGCTGTCATTGTGCTTTTGAGTAGTCTTGGGAGAATAAAAGTTTTGAGTATTAAATACCGACCATTTTGGAAAATAAATATAGATCTGGAAGCTAGATAGGATAGGCTTTCCATTGAGCTATCCTGGTCTTAATTTCGGCAACAGAAACCCCCTCAAAAGTGCATCTGAAGTTTGTGTTGTGGTTAGGACAGTGGAACTACGCTTTTCACACAAATTTTCTAAGTTTCTCAGGTTTGACAGTTTCACCTTGACATATCATGTTTTTTCACCAATGTAATTGAGGGTTGTAAATGTAATAATGATGATTTTACTGTTACCTAGTGTAAATACATTAGGTCAAAACTCTTTTTCTGATGTAATGAATCAGTTTCCAAAAAGTGAGGGATGAGTCACTTTGACCACCATACACTCTAGCTCTCAGTTTAGTTTTTGGTGGAACTGATCCTCCTCTTATGGACTCAACCCCTGAGGCTACGAGGAGTTTGTTTGAGGCCTATATCATGTACTTTTTCAGTCATTCTACAGGTTAGACTCCATTGGATATTTTATTAGTGTTTCAGACTTTGGCATGGAACATATTAGATGAGTTGCAACTATTTTGGTGGGATTCCTATATGAATGTTTTGTACCTTTCATGATTTATTTCAATCTAGGTATGTTTTATTTTCAAGGTGTGATAAGCAAAATACATCTCCTATGCTCTGTTTTGGGAAAATCATCATAATGTGTAAGTTTCTTCAGTTTAAAAATAATTCATGATCTTCATGCTATTTTTAGCACCTCACTAGTCTAAACCATCTGGTCACTATACTACAAGCTATTAAAGTAACTTGCCTACCTTACCCCATCAGTTGTCTGCAATTTTGATGCTCTCTCTCCTTGACCTACTTCACTCTATGATCTAATTCACTCATGCAGTGACAACCCCAACCAAATCAAATCAAACAAACCTTGAGCTATTGTATCTAGCCTAAAACCCTAATCTATCCATACCTCTTGGTTGTGATCCTTTGGAGAGAGCCCTCTCTGGCTTGGTAGGGCTAGCTACCATGTCAAAAAATTGGTTTGTGGTTACCTCAGCTAGATTCTTCTTTAGCCTTGGAGATCCGGAGGGATGATAATAGAAACTATCGTAATGAAAAAGCCTGGATTGGAACTATTTCCTTCATGAGAAGAGTCATATACATCAACTACTTTTATCATTGTATATTTGTTTTGTTTATGAATTGATAGTGATTTATGTTTATATTATTTATTATATGTATCTTTTCTAATGCATTTTTGTGTTAATTCACTTCTGAACATGCTAGAATTGTCATCCTTAAGACAGATATGAGAAATTTCTTCACATTATTTGATGCGATATGTGTTTCATAAATTATCTTAAAAGCTCTTCATTTCTGTAAGTGTTTGATCAACATTTATTATCATACGTTGAGGAAAATTATTCTAGATTACATAACCATAACACTAGTACAAAATGGCTAATTAGTTACTAAAAAATTGATTAAAATTTTCATTAAAGGACCATTTTTCCGTCGGTGACCAATAGTGGCTAATTCACAGTATCTTATAACGTGACCAAATTTTAGTCATATTTAGCTTAGTCATTAATTGGTTGTCTCAATTTTATTGTCTAGTAGTATATTTAGTCATAAATTTGGTCATTAATTTAGTCATTGATTTAGTCCTTAATAGCCATAATTAATGACCAAATACACAAAAAAATACACTAATACAACATCACCGAAGAAGACCAATGAAATATGACCAACATGTTAGTCGTCTTACAAGATATTATAAATTAGCTACTAATAGTCATATATATGAAAATTTTAGTCGTCATTTCAAACCAATTAATGACCAGAAAAATAGGACTAAATTTTGGTCGTGTTATAAGATACTGGAAATTAGCTACTAATAGTCATATATATGGAAAATTTAGTCACCATTAGTAATCACAAATTTATCATTTACAGTAGTCATTCATTATTTTTTGGTAGTTTCATATTCATTATGGAACACAATTAGTTTTGTGCAACTCTAATAAATATGATAATCTAAAAAGTTTCACTATGTCGTTTTTATAACAGATCTAAAAATGTGAAACAAAGATCCATATAATTATTAGATGAAGAACTCAGATTATTGTTTTAGAAAAAATCAAAAACATTTTTCCAATCATTAAATATTTTTGAGGACTCATTTCATTGAAATGAAAGTGTTATATAAACAATAACCCATTGGGATGAGATAGTGTTAAAAAACTGTAATAAATTGTGTTGCAAGGAAACAAGTGAATTCTAAAAATTGAAATGAAAGACACCTTAGATGTTGATAGTATTAATTTCCCATGCATTAGTTTTTAATTTCATAACAATATAAAATAATAATTAAATGGCTAAAGCACATATATTGAATATTCAATAGATATATTTCTAAGTTTTACAAAGATCTCCTAACATAATTTAGGTTGTAGTTTGACACTTGATCAATCACAAATATTTCTTTTTTGGCAAGGGTCAAATACCCAAAAAAATGTTCATGTTGGTTGGATTTATGAATTTAGGATTAGTCCTCTAATGCTACACCTTTCAGAATTTGAAACTAATCTTGGGAAATTTTTCCTTTAGATGTCAAATAGAATAAATTGGTGTTGATGATAAACAACATAAAGAAAGAGAGAGGATGGAAGAACTTAACTGAGAATCATAACACACATAAAGGGTCAAGTAGTCAACAATAAATATGTAGTTAAATTTTTTTTCACTGCATCAACGAACTTACAAAATATTTTTCACCATGTTCTTTTAGAAGTTCAATCATATGTTGTTGATTAGAAGCCTTCGCATCTGCAAATCGCTGCAAAAGAAATTGTCTGGCTTAAGTCATCAAGATAAACAATGCACATAGTGGATTCAGTACCACTGATGTTCTAAAATTGAAAAACAAAAACAAGCTAGAAAATACTCCAAACAACATAAATATTTATAGCCACAAAATATTTTGAACGGGAAAATTACACTCCTTTCTCTTGATTTATAAAACATGCTTTCAATTAGCAATAAGAAGTGGCACCAAATATGAGAGCTATAGGAAGGCTCAAGTGGAACTGACTAATGAGAAATAAGAGGAATTCAATTCCAAGATGATAATTTGGAATAATTTAGTCTAGTAATTGATGGAGGTAGCCATCAAAACTATTATCTCACCTCTCTCAAAGGATTTGTGATTGTGAATGAAGACTAAAACTAAAGTTTCCTATGGAAGAAAGGAGAATGCTAATTAATGTGAAATGCTACATCCTTTTCTATTTTCATTTTATTAGTCTTTCACAAAGCGTGATTTTGACTTCCTTGTAAAGCATATTCCAAGCAGATTATGGTATAATATCAAATTCCTGGTGAATCTATTCATTCACCTCTATAGAAAAGTCTATTGGAATTATCAACACAATATGAATGGACCCTATAGAAAACGAAATACATATAGGTTAGGGGAAACAAGTTGAAGGAAGAGCCTATAATGAATAGTTGGCTTTGAGCTCAGGAATGACATTCAATTCCAAACGCCACAAATGAATTAAAAAAGTGAAATTGTGGAATCCGTGAAAGAGATGTAGCCTATATTCTGATACTGTTGGGGGAGCTATTTTGTGGGCCAAACTCCATGTGGGTCATATTATTTATGGCAGGTTATATTTTCCCTTGATTCCTCCCATCAAGAGGTGTAGGACTAATATAAGGATCATCTGATTACGACAAGTATTTATGGACATATGAATTCATTGTATCTATTTGACAAATTGTCAAGGTCATCCAGTAGCTAAATGTGTGGCACACATGCCTAGAATATCATATAAATACAAGTGAGGTTGAGTCATTATTCAGTCATCTCATCTCTCATACTTTCTTCTCTCCTTGGCTGATTGGGTTTACACACAAGGAAGAGAAGCTTAGACGTGGGAAGAAGGAGGAAACAGTAGGGCATGTAAGGAGGATTCAGGAGGATGCAGAAGCTACAGCAAGATGTTTTTGACAAAGTTGAGTACGCGTTGACTTTTCAAGACTATGGTTTTGGTGGCAACCTCTCCTAGGTAGGTTGCAATTGTTGGCATGCAAACTGAGGAAATATGACCTCCGGTTTGACTAGCGTTGACTGCCCTAGTTTGGGGCAGCAGGTTGACTTCGGTTGACTGCAGTTTGACCACATTTTTTGGGTTCTTTATGGACTGCTTCCTCTTGTTGTTGGAGGACTAGATGACTATGAAATTGACCAAACGAATTGAATGTAAATATCACCTTGTTTGACCAAATTTGAATTTGTTGGTTAGGGTTTACTGTTGTTATCAGAAAATTATATTTATGAATTTGTACTATTTCTGTCTGCTGAACTATTGAAGATTAAAGAAGAATTGATCAAAGGGTTTCCCTAATTGGGGTTTGTCCATAGCTAGCAATGACATCTGGTGTCTCTTGTCTTGGCTTGTTTTTTGTCGATCTATTAATGTTCTATCTACAATTTACTTTATGTTTATGTGATAGCTAAATAGTGGCTAATAAGAAGAATACAAGTAGCCTTCTCTGAGCATAGAAAATCCCATAAATTGACATGCTATTGAATCTCAGGTGAAGACAAGATCCAAGCAATAGTAAGAGCAAGAGAAATCACAAAAGCTTGTTGAAGCAATCTCAAAGACTTCATAGTGTCGTCATCACATTTCCCCACTGAAGGCAAGCTCCGTGAGAAGTCTGACTATCATGGATGGAAGATAAACACTGGAAGAGTAGGAAGTGTTGGACCACGTGAGAGACAGAAAAATTAAGCCTCCATCAAATGCATATACTGCTACTAGGAAGAAGTGGACCAAGGGAGAATTCAAAGCAAAGAATATCATCTGGGACTCTATCGACAAGTGTCTGGTGCCCTATGTTTCTACACTGACCACGGCCAAGGAAATCTACGATAGACTGGGAAGCTTATTTAAAGTTAATGGTTCAAATCAAGTTTTGCTCGTTAAGAATAAGCTGGAGGAAATTAAGAAGGGAAAAGAAGATAGCACGCAAGCATACTTCTTAAGGATCACCGAGATCAAGAATGATCTCATACCAATTTGGGAAGTCATTCCTGACAGGGAACTAACCATCACAACTCTCGGAGGGATCCCATCTTAATGGTATATATTTAGAACCACTCTTCTCAAAAATAATGTAATTCTTGGATTTGAGGAATTGATGGTGAGATGCATTCAAGAAGAAATAAGGATGGAAGAGTAGGAAATGCTTGCACTTAGAGGCAATCCCTCTACTTTCTCCTCTCATTTTAAAAGGATAAAAAATTACGGATCTAAATCTAAAGGAAAGGTCAGACCGAAGGGTAAAATAAAACAAAGATGTTACAATTGCAACAAAATGGGCCACTATGCAAGGGAGTGCCCTAATAGAAAGGAGACACATCATGACAATGATCAAAATCACTCCTGAGGAAATCAAAGGAATGGAAGGTTCAATGGAAAAGGAAAGAGGAATGCCAGAAATCAAGGAAGTGGTCAACCCTCATATAAGCTAAGAAACTGTATGTATGAATCTAACATTGTTAACAATATGCAATATGAATATTATCTACCAATGACCCCATTTACTACTCCTCCCCCAAACTCACTAGGAAATTGGTTTATCGATAGTGGTGCCTCAAGGCACTTCACTGGTTACAAAGAAGATCTCTCTAATTTGATAGAGAAGGAGATCAAACTGGAAATTGTTCTTGGGGACAACTCCAAATATCCAATGAAAGGTGTAGGAAATGCTAATCTAGAATTGAATCAGGGTAATACAATTCATTTGCAAGAAGTACTATCTGTACCTGATCTCAAAAGGAACCTCGTGTCCATTTCAACAATGGAAGCCAATGGCTACAAGGTGGCCTTCATCGATCGCAAGGTAAATGTACGGAAAAATAATTTTAAATATGCTTTCACTCTTGGGTTTCAAGTTGATTCATTATATTAGGTTGGAGGAAGTCTGTTGGGTGTCATGTCTAGTGACACATCTCTTCAATCTGAAGTATGGCATTAGAGGCTTGCTCACCTTCATTATAAATCTCTACCCGATGTGAAACAAATGGTCACAGGGATGCCCGAGTTCAAAGTAGGGCAAGAAGGTGTATGTCCAGGATGTACTGAAGAAGAGATCAAAAGGGGACCATTCCCCTCAAGCCATAAAAAGACCTCCAATATATTGCAGTTGGTTCACTCAGACATATCTAGTATGATGCCTACGAACTCCTTGGGAGGATATTTATATTACCTCACTTTTACAGGAAACTATTCTCACAAGACGTGGATATACTTCTTGAGAAAGAAGGATGAAGTGTTCTCCTACTTTCGTCACTTCAAAGCCTTGATCGAGAATCAAACCAAGAAGAAGATAAAGATCTTAAGGATTGATAATGGGACTGAGTATGAATCCAATGAGTTCCATGACTTTTGCAGAATGGTGTGGTGGAAAGGAAGAATTGTACGATTGTGGAAGCTATCTATGCTATGCTCCATGATCAAAGGCTTCTGAAGTTTCTATGGGCCAAAGCTGTGAATACCACCATATATGTTGAAAACTGATGCCCTCATCAAGCATTGGGTTCCATGACTCTCAAAGAGATGTTCACTAGTAAGAAACCTGATGTATCTCATTTTAGAATTTTTGGAAGTCTTGTATATTTTCATGTGCCGAAAGAGAAAAGGAATAAATTGGGTCCATCTAGAAAGAAAGGAATCTTCATGGGCTATAGAGAAAATTCTAAGGGCTATATAATATATGTAGCTAGTCAAAGGGAAGTTGAGATTAGCCATGATGTCACCTTTGATGAAGATATGGCTCTTAGCAATGTTGGCAATCATCCTACTCTAAGGGAATCTAGAGAAGCTGACACCAGGAAACCGAAGGAAAAGGAAGATGAGATGATGCCTGATGTGGAAGAACATATGGATCCTATTGATCCCCCTTTGCAAGAGCCTTCCTCTTCGAGGAAGAGTCCTCCATGTCTTAGTGGGACACTTAATGATGTCACAGGACACATTGCACCCATACAGACTTTCGAAAAATGTAAGAAGTCGATCAGGTATCAAGGATACTTGACCATCATGAGAACAATCATCCAAAATGAGCCTTCATCGTTTGAAGAACCATAAAGAATCAATTATGAAAGGATGCCATGACTAAGGAATACGATTCCATCATGAAGAACAATGTCTGGGATGTGGCCACCAAACGCGAGGACAAAACTGTTGTCACGTCGAAATGGCTTTACAAGATAAAGCATGGAGCTGATGGAATTGCTGAAAAGTATAAGGCTTGTTTTTTTGCTCGTGACTTCTCTTAGAAGAAAGGCATAGAATAGGATGAGATATTTGCACATGTTTCCTAATACACCATCATCCACTTGATGATAGCCCTTGCTGCTTCACAAAGATGGAACCTACATCAGATGGATGTCAAAACCGCATTCTTAGATGGTTCGATCAAAGAGGAAGTCTATGTAGAACAACCCGAAGGATTTGAGATTCATGATTAGGAATCTTACATATGCAGGTTGAGGAAAGCCATCTATGCATTGAAGCAAGCACCCCAAGCTTGGTATGAGAGAATCGATGGTTACCTGATGAAGCTTGGAATCATTAGGAGTGAAGTTGATCATAACGTTTACTTTAAGGATGAATAATATAAACGTCTCATACTGGTGGTGTACGTTGACGACCTCTTTCTAACAGGTGCAGACCCTCTCATTCACAAATGTAAGAGGGAGTTAGCTTTCGAGTTTGAGATGAAGGACCTGGTACTAATGCACTATTTCCTAGAACTAGAAGTTTGGCAAAAGCGAGGGGAAATTTTCCAATCTCAAGGAAAATATGTGGGAAGATATTGGAGAGATTCAGTATGGTGGAGTGCAAGCCTGTGACTACCTCGATGGAGCTTGACTTCAAGAAGTTAAATAGTAGTGCTGCTAGAATTGTTTTACAAAATGCTACCTTGTATCATCAACTCATCGCAACAATTATGTTCTTCGTGAACTCCCATCTGGACATATGTTTCTCAGTCAACATGTTAAGTCAACATATGGTTGAGCCTCACCACACACATTGAATTGGTGCCAAGAATCTGTTGAGATACCTTCATGGCACAATCACTCATGGGTTGAGATACAGTGTCGTAGATGTGAGACAACATGGATATACCAATGCTGATTGCGCAGGGAGTGTGGTGGGCAGAAAGAAAACCTCCAGGTGTTGTTTCTCTTTGGAATTTGCCTCAATATCCTGGATGACATGGAACCAGGAGTCGGTGGCTTTGAGCACTGCTAAAGTAGAGTACACTGCTACAAGTATGGCCTCTTGTGAAGCGGCCTGGTTGTAGAAGCTCTTTAGTGAGCTACTTGGATTTAGATTGGATAATACCATGATCCTATGTGACAAATAGAGTGGGTTTCATTTACCATAGAATCTCATGTATCATGATCACTCCAAGCATATTGATATCAAGTACCATGGTATCCAGGATATGGTGCAGCGGGGAGCAATAAGGCTCCAACATATCGGTACAGATGTGCAGGTCACTAACATTTTGACGAATGCCCTAAGAAAGGTCAAATTATTGACTTGCTGAGAACAACTTGGTGTCGTTGAGAGACCCTCTTATGAGGGTCATGTATGATGCATACATTGAGCTCTAGGAGATTCAGGGGCTTGGGGTAATTCTTGGAGCGACATGAGACCACACGGTGACTCACCCTCCCTTCGTGGTGCCTGATGTACAACGTGAAAGGTTCAACATTGCCCTGTGATACTACGTGGCGACTTTGGGATAGGATGGTTAGTTCTCCTGTTGAGGCATCCTACATATGTAGTCTGGGACTCATGGGAAGCACCTCTCATCTAATCAATGAGTAGGAAAATGTGGTTAGGGACCATTAGTTGTACTATCGTTGGATGCATCGTTGTATCTAATGTACTCCATATGCTAGGATGACCTCCATTGATCTGGGATCAGTGAGAGTGGTATGATACACTCTCTAAGACTAACATTAGGTCAGTGGAGGATGGTATGATACATACTCGATCACTTCTTCCTCTTCATTGTTCAGCAGAACAAAACAGAGCATAGCAGAGCCAAGCAGTGTAGGGTAGTGCATTTGATGGCAGAGATAGTACCGACGGTCAGAAAAATTAGTAGACGAAGTTCTCCCTAGTTGAGAGGGAGTATTAAAATCGGAAACTAGGGCTAAACTCGATGCGGGTCATCTTATTTATGGAGATGATTTTTTTCCTTGATTCCTTTCATCGAGAGGTGTATGATTGATCTAACGATCATGCGATTCTGACAAGTATTTATGGAGATATGAATTTATTTGTATTTACTTGAAAAATTGTCAAGGCTGGCTAGCAACTAAATGTGTGGCACACATGCCTAGAATATAATATAAATACAATTGAGGCTGAGTCATTATTCACTCATCCCATCTCTCATACATGCTTCTCTCCTTGGTTGATTGGGTTTACACACAAGGAAGTGAAGCTCACATGTGGGAAGAAGGAGGACGTAGTAGGGCAAGGAAGGAGGATGTAGGAGCATGCAGAAGCTGCAACAAGAAGTTTTGGATGGTGTTGACCAAGAGTTGACTTTTTAGGAGTTCCATTTTGGTGTGGCAGCCTCTCCTAGGCAGGCTACAATTTTTGGCATGCAAACCAAGGTAATCTGACCTCTGGTTTGACTAGCATTGACTGCCCTAGTTTGGGGCAGCAGGTTGACTTCATTTGACTGTAGTTTGGTTGTGTTTTTAGGGTTTTTTATTGGTTGCTTCTTCTTGCTTTTGGAGGACAAGATGACTGGAAAATTGACCAAACATATTGAAGGTCAATTTCACCTTGTTTGACTAGATTTGACTTTGCTGGTTAAGATTTACTGTTGCTGTCATAAAATTACAGATTTATGAATTTGTACTATTTCTCTATGCTGAACTATTGAAGATTAAAGAAGAATTAATCAAAGGATTTCCCCACATTGGGGTTTGTCCCTAGATAGCTGCCACATCTAGTGTCCCTTGTCTTGACTTGTTTTCTATGGATTGATTAATGTTCTATTTGTACTTTACTTTATGTTTATGTGTTTGCTAAACAATGGCTAATAAGAAGAATACAAGTAAAATACTCTAAGCATAGAACATACCATAAATTAACATTTTCACACGTGTGTGTCAAACCCTCTCGAGTAGGAATTTGGATAACTAGAGATAGAACCAAAATATAAACTACATTTTTTCTCCAATGGTCTTCTCATTGAGGTAATGGTTGGACCAACACTTGGAGGAGTTTCATCCAACACTAGTAACTTCAAGACACAGTCGCACACATAAAATAACCAAAATATTTTTTCTCTTCCTCAATAAATTAACCTCATCCTAATTTATAGTTCAACATACAAAATTTATGAATTAAATCAATAAAATGGCAAAGAAGAAAAAAGAGAAAATGAATTGCAAAAAACTCCAAGATGTTTTTTAATTGAGAAAAATGATGCCCTAAGACACAAAGTTAAACATTGTATAGCACAAATAGCTACCAAAAAAAGAAATAGTCTTTAGGAAAAATTGGCAACAACTTATTCCATTGTTGAGCTTCATATATACTTCTCTAGACAACGTTGTCGAGGTTTTTCAAATTCACTAATAACCACATCATCACAACAAGAAATGGAAATGAACATTGTAAACATTGGCTTAGTCCGAAGGCAGGAAACTTCCCCCCTCAAAAGGACTGACTTGAAATGAAACTGTGTCTAAGTATGATCCTCAAGAGATAAATTGTATGTAAGCATTGTGGATCCATCCCTACCTTCAATGATTTTTACGTATGAACCATTTCTATGTTCCGTAGTAATAAGTGAGTTTGGTTTCTAGGTCTGTGGTTCCATATAATTTGAGATCAAGTTTGAGTTAAAGTTGAGGTCAAGGGTTGTTCTTTTGAGTTCGAGGGCAGACAAATCTAAGTTGAAGCAAGCCATAAGCCACTTTCTTCGACCTTTCATTTTATTATCCCAACCCACCTGTAATAAATCCAACAAGCAAGGATAAAGGCACTCGAGCTAAAGGAAAATTGAATCCATCTTGCCTCTATATAGGGAAACTTAATGAAATGATAATTTGAGGTAATAATAAATCACTATTAGTCCCCCGATGAGTTTCCTTCCTCGCCAGTAAGCTCCCCTATTATGAGTGTTGGAGAGAGAGTGAATTCGTGGAATATCTACATTCAACCTATAAGCTAAAGAAATGATATGATTACTCACTCACACTAAGGGCCTAACAACTAATGTTGGGATATCTAGATATAATACTCACTTATATACCTTTCACTTTCATGTTCTCACACTTCCTATGGAACCCTTCATTACACAAAGACACATTATTTGTTTTTGTTTTCTAGCTTATTCATATTTTATCTTAGCACATGTGAATGTATGAATTCATAACAACCAACTAATTTTAGATGATTTACACAAAGTTTCCTACAATTACATGCCTCTTCACCTTTGATGTTTTATGTACAGAACTTCACATTCTGCTTCAACTAGGAGGTTGATTGACATACTTTTTCCCTTAAGCACGCTTTTTCCATTTGTCTAATAGTCTTATTTTTCTTCTTCAAAACAACATTTTTTTTGTCTAAGTATATGGAGAAAGAACATATGAATGACATGGGTTGCAATAATTGTAAAGGTCATTAGATGTATATTTTCCATAATTGTTTGTCTTAATAAGCTTAATCCTCTTGCCACTTTTTCTTTCAATTGCGGCTTTGAATTCCTTGAATGACTCAATAGCATCTATTTTGTGCTGGAAAACTTACATATGAATGTTATTGAAAATTCATAAATAATATGTAAAGTTCAGTAAATATCTGAAGAAGAAATAGTTCTCCCATTATTTTTATTTATTTATTTATAACTCCCCAACCAATTATGTCTCCATTCTTATTTAGAACCTCTGGATTTGAGTCAACCAACAATACTCTTTCTTATTTTATGGTTGCTATCCAACAAGTTTTCCATCTTTATTTACCACTCTCGAGCTCAATTTTTGAGTCAATGAAACTCTTACATTCTCCTTCTATAGGTTATTTAAATACTCTAAGGATGTACATACTCTAAGGATGTACAGGCAACCATGTATAGTAGCTAACTTGGTAGGAGTCTTGCCAAATAATTGTATCAAAGTCTCTAATTTTATTGCTTAGTCCATTCTTAGACAAGATATTTGTATGTCACCTTCCATATCTTCAAAACTGCCAATAGTGGAATGTTTTGCTTTTACAGTCCCTAATTTGGCAATGTCCATGGCGTTGATGGCGTCCTCTTTACTACTGTCAAGGGATAACAGGAAACATCATTGCCGGTTTCCTTACTTCATATGTTTACACTTCTACTTGCCTTGAATTTTTTTTATTTTATTTGAAATACTATTGCATATGAAACACTTCAGACTTAGATAACTGATAATTTAAGGTTTTATGCCCATTGAGATTTAAACCAGGATCATCATCATCATGGAAACACCATGACTCAAGCACAATCACTATACTACAACCGAACAACTTATAATTTAGGGCTTTATGCCCATTGAGATTCAAACCTAGATCTTAATGATGGCAATGCCACAACTCAAACACAATTACTCTACCATAGCCCAACGAACACTCGAGATGAATTCTAATGAATAATCTTCCACCAACCTCATAGAAAGAACCTTAAACTTGGGGGAAGACTGTTAAAATTAGGGAAGAAAATTGTTGAATTGTTGAGAGCAGCAAGTCTTGTGAATTGGATGATGAATGTTAAAGTTCCAATAGAAGAAATTGAAAAGTAATTTGAAGAATGGAAGAGATGAAATTTTATGTTATCACAATAACTCGTAGATGTTACTTTCGAGATATAGCATTACTTGTAGGCCCATGGCTCATGTTTATTAGCATACTGCCATGGATCAGTTGGTTACAAAGAAGATTTTGGAGTTCTTATAGATGCTTATAATAATTCAGAACAAATTTATAACAAAAGAACTTAAGAGAACACCTACAGATCAGTTATGATAGGGGAGGAATATTACACGATACCAAGTGGAAGCGAAGCCATAGCCTTTAGATACAGTGTCTGATTTTGGTTTTCCCAATGACACGGGGCTTGCTTTCACTGCCATGCTCATTCAATAAATGGAGTTTCGCCGATTGATAAGGGTTTCAGGACTCTGTCGAGAATGCTAGAATGATAAAGCCCTAGTGAATAGCTAGCTCTCTGATATCTCTTTTCTTATTTTCACCGCATCGATTCTTTCTCCATGTGAATATGTAAATTTTGCCCTGCTTTCTCATTTCTGAACCTCCTTCTATGTCTGACAACTTCAATCTCACTCCCTAGAATTATGAGGGTTTTCCTTCCAGATCGAGAAAACACTTCCCATTATTTGAATAAAATAAATAAAGTTTCACCGATCACTAAAAATCATTCAATAAATGGATTTTTTGACAATCGAGAAGGGTTTCAGGACTTTGTCGAGAATGCCAGAGGCCCAGAATGATAAATCCCTAGCAAATACCTATCTCTCTAATATTTCTTTTCTTATTGTCACCACATTAGTTCTTTCTCCACGTGAATATGGAAACTTTGACATGCTTTCACTTTTCTGAACCTGCTTCTATGCTTGACAACTTTGATCTCACGCCCTAGAATTGTGAGGGTTTTCCTTCCAGATCGGGAAAACACTTTCTATTACTCAACTCAAATAAATGGAGTTTCATCGATCGGGTAAATAATTTGTTAAACGTAGTTTCACCGATCGAGAATGGTTTTGGGACACTGTCGAGAATGCCATAATGATAAAGCTCTGTCGAATAGCTAGCTCTCTCATATCACTTTTGTTATTACGGATGCATCGGTTCTTTCTCCATGGGAATATGTAAAAGTTTCCATACTTTCACATTTATTAACCTGCTTCACATTTATGAACCTGCTTCTGTGCCTGACAATTTCGATCTCATGCCCTGGAACTATGAGGGTGTTCCTTCCAGATCCGACAAACACTTGCTATTAGTCAAGTTAAATAAATGGAGTTTCTCCAATCCTCCAAATCAATCTCATGCCCTGGAACTATGAGGGTGTTCCTTCCAGATCCGACAAACACTTCCTATTAGTCAAAGTTAAATAAATGGAGTTTCTCCAATCCTCCAAATCAGTCAGTAGATGGAGTTTAACCGATCGAGAAGGGATTCAGATCCTCTCGTTCTTCATTAACTTGATACCATTTTAATTTTTATTATTATTTTATTTTTATTGGGTTATTTTTATTTTTATATAATTTCACTTAATCAAAATGTTATAACATTTCTATCATAGAAAGCATTTTTGGGTGTAATAATTCATTGTTTACATATTCCATAAGTCAATATGTCACCATATAATTATCAAAATGTCTTAAAGAATAGTTTTATTTTTAAAATCTACAAAAAACCCTCAAAACATATGATCTAAGATTAGAGAGTTATAAAAGTAGAATCTGAAGCCTGCAAATTCAATATCCTAAAATATTATGAGCTGCAAGCCTAACATAAGAACATGTACATTATCCAGAAGATAAATATATCCATCAAAACTAGAAGCCCCAAAGCATAAAACAGATCGAAGAGAGATTATCAACATCCTTGTGTTAATGTCCGTGAAAGACTATCCTTCCACACATAGAGAAGTGCAGAAACCGAGATCATAAACCATGTCAACAAAAACCACTTCTATAATGAAATCATCGAATGGCAAGCACTGAATGAATCATATATAGCATAATTAACCTCTTTGTTGTATATTGTTTTTTACAAAGTATGTATAGTATATCTCACCAAATGGAAGCTTGAGACCATCTTTTCATAGCTTGTCAGCGACAATGTTGAATTCCCCAAGTGTATGATAAAAATTCACATCCTTGAATTTTTCAATAATCACCAGGATCATCCTCATGCAATTGTTTAAAAGAGGCGGATTGAAAGATGTATTTTTTATTGCCCAATCCACTATCATCTAGGAGTCATTAAATACACTCAGCATCTCAATATCAAAAGTTCGAGCACAATGTAATAATCCACAAAGATAAAGAACTTTTGTATGGTTATTAGACCCCTTGTTTCCATTCTAACTAAAATGGTACATTGTACCCACTAAAAACGATATGTATCCACCAAATCCACACATCACCTCCTTTGCAGATCCATAAAAAAACCCACACGAAATATTATATGAGAAAGACAAAGAAGTGATATTTCTCACTAATGATAATTTTCCTCCAAACCCCCCTTCTCTATAAAATGACACAATCCTAGTGCACCAAATCCTAATATTAGGATTAATGTTCTCAAATATTAAATAATTGTGACTCCTCCAAATACTCCACATTATATACAATGGAAGAGGATGAAACTCTATGTTATATATAATCCAATCTCGAAGGAAATCTTCTACTAAAGAGAAATTCCAATCCGCTTACATATTCAGTAAATTTAAAACTCTAATCCAAATAGATTTGGCAAATGAACACCTTAAAAATGGCAAGCTTACCTAATGGGATGACACTTCAAGGAAAAAACATATCACAATAGTCTTAAATACTTTTTGGAACAAAGATTATCTTCAGAATAACAATGAAAAATGAGTCACAAAAATGTTGGGTTATGTGACTTTGAAACCATCTACAGAAAAAGGGGAAGAAAAATGTTGTTGTAGTTGCACCCTTAAGAAAGGATGAGGATGTGGAAGCATTGTTATGTTTCATTTCTATTATCCAACCTAATTCGATAACTGAAGCAAGGGATGAATGGAAGAATGATGAAAGATATGGACACTCATTTAAAAGTTGTAGCAAGATCCCAATACATCTGATACATTTATATAGAAAATTGATTCATTATGGTACAAAGACCATTTATATCTCTGTAATAATTCACAACCCAAGCAGCATATTCTTTTGGAATCACACACCCACCCTTAGGAGGGCAGTAAAGATATTGTGCCCAAAAATTCCTCATTGCCTCCACCTGTTTTTCCTTTAGGGATGATAAAAATTTTCCATTGATATACCTAGTTTCCCTTATCGTGTTCTTGCCTTCTCTTGGAGGCACAATTATGAATGAATTTTGTATTATTGTCTCCCCCACTGATCCACATGGCCTGACTCTTCAGCTATGATTCCTCCTCCTAGAAATTAAGAATTTCCCTTCTACTCCCTTTCAGAGAAGTAGCTTATAAGTGTTGAACTAATGAGAAATAATATTTATGGGATGGATCTCCCAGAATGGAGAGTTTCAAATCAATCTCTTCAATTTCTTTTAAATGGCTATTTTTCTAAATCTAAACCTAGTTACAAATAGTCTCCTTGAGTGCCTCGATCTCATGCCCAATAATTTCGAGGGGAGAGATGATTGAAGGATCAAATACTCGTGCCCAAATTGTCTGAACCATTGTATCAAATCCAGGGATTTTTAACCAATGGTGATTAAACTTGAAGGGAAGACCTTGCCATTCATCATAAGCCTACACATGTAAGATGATAGGGTCATGATCTGATAGCCCCAATGTAATAACCCATGAGTGGGTAATGCCAAGGCATTCAACCAAATTTTCATGTATCATGAAGCGATCCAGATGCTTCACAATGCCTTCAATACCAGTTTGGTTATTCCTATAAGTCGACATTAATGGAACAAACAATATGTCGACCAAATGGTTCCTTCTAAAAAGATCCTTTAAACACCTATCCAATTGATCCATTCTAAATCTAGCACCCGAAATATCATTTGATTCCATGGTGAGATTAATATCACCAACCATAATTAGAGAACCCATATTCCGAATGTCACATGATTCTAGATGATTCGAGTAGCATTTTCTAAAACAATAATGCACATATGTGTTGAGTATATTAAATTTGTAATTTGAGCCCCTAGTAAATCCTAAAATAAGAATATCTACAGCTGTTTTCTAGGCTAAAAAATTAGCAACCCTTGTGTCCCAAAATGCAGCCAGGATACTCAATAACCCCAAAGCACTAATATCACAACCGCACCAACCAGGGAAAATATTAAGAAAAATAGGCCACACCTTATGACCAACAAATTTCATTTCTTGTAATAGAATTATAGAAGGATGATATACCTCAATCATATGCCTTGGAGAGAAGATTTGATGGGTGTTCATGAAACCTCGTATATTAAGAGATGTAATCTTCATGTATAAGAAAATCGTCACGAAAAAGTCTTTAAGAGCCTAGAGAGGAGAAGTAGACTGAGAATCTAATGTGGATGTAGTTGATCCCCCAAATGAAGAACAAAATCATTAAAAAATTATCCCTAGTAAGTGGAACTTGAGTCTTAAGCCTCCTCTTCCTTCACACAGTCACACTTTATCGAGAATTAGGGCTAACCATGATTACGAGAGAAGAAGAAGAATGAATCAATTGAGATTTGATACCAATGTCTAGGTGAAGTTACAAGAGCTCAATGTCACTAACAAAATCGTTGTCAAGAGACATATGCCTAGAATATGACCCAAATTGGATTTGGGAATGTTTTGGACCCCCACTCAAGTCATCCTTAACCTCAACAGAAGAGGAAAGAGTACCACAATCATCCCTATTCTTAACATCACATGATAAGAAACCAATAGGTTCAAAATTTACAAAGGCCAATTTTCTTGAGCCAAGGAGGGGAAGATATTAAATATCGACGAGACTTGTAGTGAACTAGAATTGAAGACTAGGAAAATACACTGAGGATTGATATTTTGAATCAGTTCAATACCCACATATCTCATGAATATTTAGGGATGGAACCACAGATATAGAAAGAGGTAGAGGAGCCAATTGTGGTAAAGGAAAAAATAGTAAAGGAACAATAGACACATCATACCAGAATCCAAATCTCAATCAATAAAATGATCAGAATGAGATTATATAGATGGTAATACCATAATGTTACTTGGAAGAGATATGTAAAGAAGGTATCTAAATTTTAACACTTCAGATTGGGGTGGGGGTCTCTGAATCCATTTGTAGTGTTAAAATTTAGTGAAATGTAACATTTCAGTATCAAAATTGCAATTTTCCATTCGTTAATGTAAATTTGCCTCATTCTCATATCAATTCTATAAAGCCATCCATATTTGAGTTGCATATGATGACTAGTGAGAATGTTGTGAATTGAGAACATACAATAGATTTCCATACAAATGAGATTTTTTGATGATATTTGCAAGTTGTACATATGATACATCTACATAGTAGTCTTAAGGCGAGACCTGTATTTACTGCAAATGATTTGAGGGTAGAATAGTAGGGTATTAGATTTCGTTGTTTTGAAAGAAGAACCAAAAAAATTTGCTTGTCCCAGACAATTTCAACAAGAGATAGCTCGATGCATCGAATAATCACCTGAATACTTTGCTTGTAATGTTAATGGGGCTAGGAAATATCCACACATACTTGTTTGTCATTTCTTAGCCATCCTATCTCTTCAAGTGTTGCAAAGTGAAGCAAATGTATTGTAATTGCTGAAGTTCCCTCGGCAACTCCAGAGATTTTATAACATGGTGTTTTAGATTTCAAGATACTTGGAATAATATTTATTTTTCATGAACCCCCTTTTCCTTGATACCAAAATCTGAGAGATGCGCATAGGTTGATCCTTTACCTTCAATAAGCATATTACAAAGGGAAAACCCTGAAGACTACTCTTTTTTAAACCCTCTTGATTGATGCCACAAGGGTTGAGTAGACTTTACCTTTTGTAGCCTTTTATAGTTCTTTAGGGGAAGACAAAGACCTAATACAAGGCTGAAGGCATGTCAATGAAAAAGAGCTCAAGAGTAATATTATAGATATTTCTATCCAAACTAAATTAACTGAAGGGGAAAGGAAAAAAACGATCCACTATTTCAATAACATACATGAAATCCTTGGAAAATGTACTTCATGTGATTCCAAGCTATAAAAACTTATCTCAACACATATGCTACCATAAGTGGAATTTGAAAGGCGTTGACTAATTTGAGTAGATTAATAGATACATCAGAATCTTCCCAAACACTCTTTTTAACCAACCTTTCATTTAAAGAGAGAAATGGGCACACCTACAAAAAGGAGCTTTCTTGGCACTATTGGTGTGATGTGTTTCCACTGGCGCTGCCCTAGAATGACTGGGGGAAAATAGTCATAAAGTACCAATAAAATAAATAACTACTGACCCTCTGAGATTCACTTTGGTTCAGGTCCCTGACAATATATACTTTTTGTCAAGGCTAATAACACAATTATAGTTTATTTTACATTAAGAAAAATTAATGGTACGGTCAAAGTGCGCATAAACCTTGCCTTTTCAATAATAATGATGCATACAAGAGTTCATTTCATGTGTCTGGAACTCCTGGTAATCACCATTAGCTACAATATTAATAGTTTCTACAGTGAGTTGTTCATTTTGAGAAAGGTATTACTGGTAGTAAATGAAAGGATGAGCATTCTTGCAATAATATGTGATTCTGGTGATGTTTATGTAGGTTATAGGTGTCTTTATCTCCTTAATCATAGACTCCAATACATCCATCATTGGTTGGTATTTTGTGATATAACTTTTGTTGAAAATTGGCTAAAATTCTTTGTGGCATTTCCCACATGAATTCCATTTCACTCCACTACATTGTAGAAATTTAAGCAAAAAAATTGCATTCATAGGTTTTTGACAGACATCACCATGACTTATATTAAAAAAAGCTATAGAGATTACTAGATTTAATGACCACCCTAAAGTTTTCAGTATGCCATTTGGGTTGTTACCTGAAATGAGAGGCTAAGTATCCCAAAAATAAAACTTGTGTTCTTCTTGAATTAATGTTGTTATCTAACCAATGACCCCACGTCCTCATAGCCTTCCTAAATGCTTCAATCCCATCCAATAGTGGATATACATTGTTCCCTTCTTGATAATAGTCATTCCTATTATAGGTTCAATACAATGATGATATAAAAATGAATCTTAAATGGCCTAGAGAAAGTAATGATCAAATTAAGAAAAAATATGCCACTGAGACCCTAGCTCTCACTGGCTCTCACTACATATGTGTTATGGAAAAAAGAAGAAGAGGACAAATACCCTTGATAAGTTTTTCGATGGCTCCACCAATGCCCTGTATTGAAAACAATGGCATCTGCTTTCTTGTACTTGGGAGCAAAGTTATCCATCACATCCAACCTAAGTGTCTCTTTCATGCTACCATTCCCAGAAGGAATTTTCCCTTCTGGAATTAATAAAGGCGCCCTCACAAATTCCACATTTGCAGCCTTTCAACAAACACAATAACTACCCAATCTAAAACATGAATAACACCCAACAAAACACAAATAAGACCTGCAATTTTGAAGTATTCAGTAGACAAAATTTCATTTCCCTCCACTGCATTGTAGATATTTAAGAAAAAAAATCACATTGATAAGTTTTTGACAGAGGTCACCATGAGCTATATTACAAAAAGATACATAGATTATTAGATTTAATGGACACCATAAAGTGTTTAGTGTGCCATTTGGGTTGTTATCTGAAATGTGAGGCTGAGTATCCCTGAAAGAAAACTTATGTTCTTCTTGAATCAATTTTTCTATCTAAGTAATGACCCCACATCCTGGTAGTCCTCCTGAATGCTTCAAGATGATCTAGCAGTGGAAAAACATTGTTCCCTTCTTAATAATACTCCTTCCTATTATAGGTTCAATACAACCATGATATAAAAATGAACCTCAAATGAACTAGAGAAAGTAATAATCAAATTAAACAAAACTATGCCACTAAGACCTTGACTCTCACTGCCTCTCACTACATATCTGTTATGGCAAGAAGAATAAGAAGACAAATAGCCTCGTGGAGTTTTTCCATTTATCCACCAATGGCTTGTATTGAAAACAATGATATATGCTTTCTTGTACTTAGGAGCAAAGTTATCCATCACATCCAACCTGAGGGTCTCTTTCATGCTACCATTCCTAAAAGAAATTTTCCCATGTTGAACTAAGAAAGGTCCCCTCACAAATTCCACATTGCAATTGTAGTCTTGGAACAAACACAATAACTTCCAAATGTAAAAAAAAAGAATAACACCAAGAAAAACAAAAATAAGGCCTGCAATTTTGAAGTATTCAACAGACAGAATTCCATTGCCATCCATTGAATTGTATATATTTATGCAAAAAAGTTACATTGATAGGTTTTTTACAGTGGTCATGATGACTTATATTACAAAAATATACATATATTACTATATTTAATGGCCACCCTAAAGTGTTAAGTGTGCCATTTGGGTTGTTACCTGAAATCAAAGGCTAAATATCCCTGAAGGAAAAAGTTTGTTCATCTTGAATGAATGTTGCTATCTAATCAATGACCCCACATCATGATAGCCTTATTGAATGCTTCAAGCCCATCCAACAATGGATAGAAATTATTCCCTTTTTTATAATAGCCCTTCCTGTTGTAGGTTCAATACAACCATGATATAAAAGTCAATCTCAAATGGCCTAGATAAAGTAATAATCAAAATAAAAAAAATCTATGCCAATGAGACCCTGGCTCTCCCTAGCTCTCACTACATATGTGTTATGGCAAAAGTCAAAAGAGGACAAATACCCTCCAGAAGTTTTCCCATGGCTCAACAATGCCTTGTATTCAAAACAATGGCATCTTCTTTCTTGTAATTGGGAGAAAAGTTATCCATCACATCCAACTTGAGGGTCTCTTTCATGTTACCATTCCTAGAAGGCATTTTCCCTTTTTGAACTAAGAAAGGTGCCCTCACAAATTCCACACTACAATTATAGTCCTCCAACAAACACAATAACTTCCCACTATAAAACACGAATAACAACCAATAGAACAAAAAGAAGACATGCAATTTTGAAGTATTCAACAAAAAAAATTGCATTGCCCTCCACTGCATTGTAGATATTTAAGGAAAAAAATTACATTCATAGGTTTCTAACGAAGGTCACCATGACTAATATTACAAAATGTATAGGGATTACTAGATTTGATGGCCACCCTAAAGTGTTAGTTGTTCGATTTGGGTTGTTATCTCAAATGAGAAGCTAAGTATCCCTAAAAGAAAACTTGTGTTTTTATCTAATCAATGCTGATGTCTAACCAATGACCCCACATCTTGAAAGCCTTCATGAATGCTTCAAGCTCATCCAAAAATGGATATACATTGTTCCTTTCTTGATAATAGTCCTTCATGTTATAGGTCAATACAACCATGATATAGAAATAAACCACAAATGGCATAGAAAAAGTAATAATCAACTTAAACAAAACTATGCCACTGAGACCCTCGCTCTCACTAGCTCTTTGTACATATGTGTTATGGAAAAAAGAAAAGAGGAAAAATACCATCGAGAAGTATTTCATGGCTCCACCAATGCCCTATATTGAAAACAATGACATCTGCTTTCTTGTACTTGGGAGAAAAGTTATCCATCACATCCAACCTGAGGGTCTCTTTCATGCTACCATTCCTAGAAGGCATTTTCCCTTCTTGAACTAAGAAAGGTGCCCTCAGAAATTCCACATTACAATTGTAGTCCTACAACAAACACAATAACTTCCCAATGTAAGACACAAATAACACCCAAAAAAACAAAAATAAGACCAACAATTTTGAAGCATTCAACAGATAGAATTCCATTTCCCTCCATTACATAGTAGATATTTAAACAAAAAAATTACATTCATAAAATTTTGACACAGATCACAATGACTTATATTACAAAAAGCTACAAATATTACTAGATTTAATTGCCGCCATAAATTGTTCAGTGTGCCATTTGGGTTGTTACCTAAAATGAGAGATTGAGTATCCCTGAAAGAAAAATTGCATTCTTCATGAATCAATGATCTATATAACAAATGACCCCACATCCTGGTAGCCTTACTTAATGCTTCAAGCCCATCCAACAGTGGATAGACATTGTTCCCTTGTTGATAATAGTCCTTCCTGTTATAGGTTAAATACAACCATGATATAAAAATGAATCTCAAATGGCTTGGAGAAAGTAATAATCAAATTAAAAAAAACTATGGCACTTAGACCCTGGCTCTCACTGGCTCTCACTACATATGTGTTATGGCAAAATGAAGAAGAGAACAAATACCCTCGAGAAGTTTTGCCATGGCTCCACCAATACCCTATATTGAAAATAATGGCATATGCCTTCTTAAACTTGGGAGAAAATTTATCCATCACATCCAACCTGAGGGTATCTTTCATGATATCATTCCTAGAATACATTTTCCCTTCTTATACTAAGAAAGGTTCCCTCACAAATTCCACGCTGCAATTGTAGTGCTCCAACAAACACAATAACTTCCTAATGTAAAACATAAATAACAGCCTGTAAAACAAAAATAAGACTTGCAATTTTGAAGTATTTAGCAGACAAAATTCCATTTCTCTCCACTCCACTATAGATATTTAAGCAAAAAAATTACATTCATAGGTTTTTGATAGAAGTCACCATGATTTATATTATGAAAAGCTACAGAGATTACTAGATTTAATGGCCACCCTAAAGTGTTCAGTGTGCCATTTAGGTTGTTACCTGAATAAGAGGCTTAGTATCCATAAAATAAAACTCATGTTCTTCTTGAATCAATGTTGCTATCTAACTAACAACCCCATTTCCTAATAGCCTTTATGAATGCTTCAAGCCCATCCAGCGGTGGATAGACATTGTTCCCTTGTTAATAATATTCTTTCATGTTATAGGTTCAATACAACCATGATATAAAAATGAACCTAAAATGTCCTCGAGAAAGTAATAATAAAATTAAACAAAACTATGCCACTAAGACCCTATCTCTCACTGGCTCTCACAACATATTTTTAATGGAAAAAAGAAGAAGAGGACAAATACCCTCAAGAAGTGTTGCCTTGGCTCCACCAATGCTCTGTATTGAAAATAATGATATTTTCTTTCTTATACTTGGGAGAAACGTTATCCATCACATCCAACTTGAGGGTCTCTTTCATTCTACCATTCCTAGAAGGCATTTTCCCTTCTTGAACTAAGAAAGGTGTCATCACAAATTCCACAATGCAATTGTAGCCCTACAATAAACATAGTAACCTCCCAATGTAAAACACGAATAATACCCAACAAAACAAAAGTAAAACTTGCAATTTTGAAGTATTCAGCAAACACAATTCCATTTCCCTCCACCACATTGTAGATATTTAAGAAAAAAATTACATTCATAGGTTTTTGACAGAGGTCACCATGAGTTATATTACAAAAAGCTACAGAGATTACTAGATTTAATGGCCATCCTAAAGTGTTCACTGTGCCATTTGGATTGTTACCTAAAATCAGAGGCTGAGTATCCTTGAAATAAAAACTATTTTCTTCTTGAATCAATCCTTCTTTTCATTTTCCTCGCATAACCTTACTAATTCGTTAAGAGCATATAGCAGAGTTTGTTTCTCATCGAAATCCATATTAGGTTTCAATGAAGCTATTGTGACCATTGTATTTCTATCCTCCCACTCTTCTATATACCTTTAGGGTGTAATATTTGGCACGAGCTCTTTGTTAATTAGCACTTGATTAGTCATGGGACAAGTAGTGTGCCCCTCTGCAAACCATCTTTCAATAGAACTTCTATCAAACATTTGACAAGAAGATATCTCAACAGGATCTTCCATTACCTTTCAAGAAATTGGATAGTAAAAGGATTGTAAGGGATGCAAACAATGACTTCCTAATAAAATCCTTTTCTCGTAATACTACTAACTAGACTGTGACACCACTTCAAGTCCATAGGAAGAATAAATTGACTCTGATAATCTTTGCATCAAATGTGGCTTCCTGTTGACATTTTGGTCTGTGCCAGTCCATATCCATTACTAAAATGTGGCTTCATGTTTCCAGTTTGGTCTATTTCAGTCCATATCCATTACTAACTGGACTGTAGAGTCTTCATTGAATGTTGTCACATTGTAATGGGATTTTAAGGTAAGCGAAGAATGACTTCCCAAAAAGGGCCTTTTGTCCTAATATATTGTATCCCTCTCTTTGGAAAAAGATGCCACATCTCAGGAACAAAGCAATCAAATGATTTGTTCCATTTGCAGAACCTCTGCTTCATTTTTTATTTGAATATGGTATCTTCCATAAACTTTTCAAATCTTCATATTCTTGTGTCAAAAGCTATGTATCACTGAAAAATCCCACTACTTTGGCAATCCGCAAAAGTAATTTATTTGTGTAAACATTGTCAACATGCCTTTCTCTGATCCTATTTATGATGCAAAATTTAATTTTATCAACTATACAAGGCACTATCCTATGCAATATCTAGAGTCTTAAGGCTCCGCTCCTACGTGCTCTTAAAGAATGTTATCAATGTGTTCCCTGCCAATCCTCCTTGGCCATACCCTCTATTTTGTTATTAACGTAATGTTATTTCCAGCCAATCTTCTTTGGCCATAACCCACCAATCCTTTTTGGCCATATCCCATTAAATCTTAAATTTGATGAGTGGGAAAATAAATTATTAAATCTTAAAATTTGATGAGTGGGAAAATGAAATTCCAAATGAAAAGCCCAAAAAAAATTACTATATTGTAAAAAAATAGTTGTCAAATATAAGATATATATATCTATATATATATATATATATATATATATATATATATATATATATATATATAGATATATATATATATATATATATATATATATATATATATATATATATATATATATATATATATATATATAGATATACATATATATGCATTTTAAGTTATCTAATGTTATAAATGTTTTAATATTTTTCGAAAATAAAGGTAGTTGAATTTACAAGTTATTTTATTTTTTTATGTTAGCACCTTATGAAAGATTTGATTCCTCCGTAGAATGGTTTATATATATATATATATATATATATATATATATATATATATATATATATATATATATATATATATTCCTTTTTACGAAGTCAAAATGTTAAAGAGGACACAACAACATCCATACCATGGAAGAGGAATTCAATAATTATGGAGAAACCCTATACGTCCATGGAAAAATTGCACGTGAAGAAAGGGGTGTGGAGTTTCTGACTAGAGCGGGCCATTGTTTTGATGAAGAGTGTATGGGCTATGGACAATGTTAGGCTCTGGTATCCTTGTTAAAATGAAAAATAATATTAAATGATAACCATGATATTTTTATTCACATGATGTATATTTTTTAAGTACAAAGATCGTTGTCATGATAAATCCTTTGAAGACATGCAATTACTCAACAAATATGTTTTTTCAGATGAGATTTTGGTTTCTTACTATCATAACCACATGTGAAGGAGGAGGATTTGGTGGATTATGCATTGGAGGAAGGGGTTTTCAACAAATTTGGGCCAACCCAAGGATTTTATCGATTCACATTTGGAAGTTAGATTGAAAAGTCACCAAGCCTCAGATTTCGAGCCTGCTAGGTCTTTAGAAATAAAAGTTAATAATTTGATAAAGTAATCTTCTAGAGATTCAAAGGCCCTAACCCCTGCTCCAATTTTGGACAGTTTAGGTCCTCTAGTTTCGGCCAGCACAGGGCTTGAGGCCATTTGTGAGGGGATGAAAAACTCTTCTTGGGGTTGTGAGTTTAGTTTCCCTTTCATCCTACTGATCAGAGAAATACATGCAATGTATTATGACTTTCTTAGGGTTTTCAGAAGTTGCAAATTTCTCCAGTTTATTTTTTTTCTTATCCTTCATCTCAAGTGTCATTGGCATTGCCCTCATTGGATGAATTGGTGAAGGAGAGCCTTGCCTCGATGGTGAAGGTAGGTCAAACTGATGTTGATAATATATTAATACATTTGTAGTGCTAAAATTTAGAGACAAAAGGGTATTTACAATTTTAACGTTGTAAATGGATTCAAAGACCCCTTTGTCTCTAAAATTTAACACTTTAGAATATAGATTCAAAGACGCTTGTAGTGAAATGAAACGCTTTAGTATCAAAATTGCAATTTTCCATTTTCCGAATGACAGTTAAAAATTACTAACATAAATGACTAATTTATCTACTTGGTGTACTTATTATTTGGTCATATTTTTATTCTTGGACTATAGTAGTCATTTGTTGAAAATGGCAACAAGAAATGCTAAATTCGCATTGCTATAAATAGCAGTTCAGGTACCAATGTTGGACATAGCAACAAGAAATGAAAAATGGAAGTGCTAAAAATAGAATTGCTATAAATAGCATTTCAGGATAGATTCATATTTTAGTTAGTCCCTAAACTAAAATTGAGAAGTAAAATTCGAATTTGATCTTAGCAGCTATTTGTAAAATAATGAATTAATTCATCTTGAGCTAATTAGTTGGAGAAAATCAAACGTGAAGTCGATGTGAAGACATACAATAGTTTCTCCATTAACTGAGAAATTTATCCCTTAGTTAAAGAGATAAGGATGAGTTGTAATTAGCTAGCTCAGCTAACTGAGTTAAGTCCAGTTAGATTAGTTAGAACAGTTTGTGGAATTAATTGTGAGTTCAGTTAGTTAATGCTTTCATGCTTGTAACTGTTGTTCTCCAGATAACTGAATATTCTCTAATAAATAACTCATGCATGTCAGTTCAGTTAGAGACCCAGTTGAGATCAGAGGAAGGGACAATGTACTATCAGTTGGAGGATTTTTCCTATATAGGAAACTCATCTATGCAGAAGGAATTATCTCCTTTATGATTGCACAATTACTACTGAGCCAAGTGAGCAGTGTGAGGTGGGAATTCACACAAGTGGAAGCATTGGACCCTAGGAAAAATTGCACAAGGAAATAGGAGGCTTGGAGGGCTGAGGGAAGGCATATCTTATGTCTATTCACTCTATGAGATGTATTGTTTTGATTGTAGAGAGAGCAGGATACCTTGTGAGCTAATCCTTTTTTGTAATCTGAACATATTTTCCACTTGTATGATAATACAGAGATTAGGGTTTTAGGGTGATGCTTTCCCTGGGTTATTCTTTTGTGTTCATGTGTGATTGATTTCTCTTCATTTGTTATATGTGTTCTATTTGATATTGCTCATATTTGATTAAGCTCCGCAAGTTTGTTGTAGAAGCAGATATTGTATGTTGCTTTAGTATATTGCATAATCTATTGATCTATAGTGGGAATTTCTACATGGTATGAGAGCAAAGGTGAACAAAGCAAAGAACATTATACAAAGGAGGAAGAAGTTTGAAGTTTGAAGTTCTTGATTACAGAAATCAAGTTCTTATCACATCTCAATTTCACCAATGGCATTCAGTTGTTTACGACTCAACTATGCCCTTGATGGTAGCTCGAATTATATATCCTAGAAGGATTGCATGGAAGCAGTATTAGAGGATAATGGTCTAAAGGACTTCATTGATCATGAAGTCCCCAAGGTGATAATAGCTAATTCTATAGGATTGGTGAAATGGAAGAAATGTGTGGCTAGAGCAAAGAGAATCCTCTTGGAGGGAGTTCGAGACCACATTGTCTCGAGCCTCCACGGGAAGGAGACACTATTTTCGATGTGGAAAATATTGAAATATCTATATCATAAAAGCAACAATCAGACAAAGCTGGCGCTGAAAGACAAGCTTCGGAAAATCAAGTGTGAAAAGTGCGACACAATCTCTACATATCTGAACAAGCTCACCACCTGTAGAGATGAGCTTGGAAGTGTAGGGATCATGACAGGTGATGATGACCTGGTGAGTCTTGCTCTCCTCGGTCTTCCTAAGAGCTGGCATAGCTACCAAGATTTGGTAAATGGAAGAGAGAAACTGCCAAATTGGGAATGACTTTGGTCGGATCTGCATGGAGTTCATATTACCTTGACTGATGTCAAGTATGTACCAGGAGTGAGGAAAAATTTGGTGTCGATTGTAATGCTAGAAGACAAAAGTTATGATGTAGTCTTCATTAAGGGAAAGGTTTTCCTTCGACACATCACCACGAGACAAGTGACGCAGATTGGATCACAAGTCAAGAACGTATATGCTCTTGAGGTTCAAGACGCATGCAAAGCCTTGAGGAGCGAAGAAAATGTTGGAGACTTGATGGTTGAGAGGGAGAGTACACTACCTCTCAACATGCAGCACCAAACGAAGTCTCAGACAATTACAGAGGAGCCACAATTGGTGAAGCAGCTTCAGGAGGTTGTGGAGCACCCATAACTGGGGAAGTCGAGAGGAGATAGAGTGGATACATCCACTCATGCAGAGACCTCCAATAGGGGGAAATTTTGAGGCAAGTGGGCAAAGGGAGCACATGCATCCATACCTCCAGGTAGGAGGTGGGGCGATGTGGAGTGAGAGTCCCAAGAAGGCTGGAATATGGGCAGGATCATTTAGGTACCCAACCTCTTTAAGTAGACCTTGCTGCAGGAGCCCTAAAGAGGAGTAGCAAGACTGGCTAAGTGGGTAGATATAGATGTGGATGGAGTGTCAGAGGGAGCTACAGTGCAAGAGTCCCAAGAGAGTGGAGAGCTAGCAAGCTACAACAATGCAAGAGGCACATGAGTGTTGCACTAGTGCAGGATGGCACAAAGAGGTGTGCAATGGTGCAACATGCATAAGTGTTACAACGTCTCAGAGGTTAGAGAAGGAGCACTTTTCAGTGGTAGATGGAGCTTTAGCATGAGAGGATGTTTCTAGCTCAATAGAGAGGTCAGTTGGGAGTTTTTCTATTTATAAAGTTGCTGGAACGATAACACTTGGGAGAAGTGTTGCATGTAGAACATTCCAAACGTTCAGGATCGGGTTCTACTTGAATGCCTTTCTTGTTGAGAGGGAGTGTTGAAAATGGAAACAAGAAATGCTAAAAATAACATTACTATAAATAGAAGTTTGGGTACCAGTGTTGGACATAACAACAAGGAATGAAAAATGGATGTGCTAAAAATAGCATTGCTGTAAATAGAATTTCGGGATAGATTCCTATTTTAGTTAGTCCTTTAACTAAAATTGAGAAGTAAAATTCGAATTTGATCTTAGCAGCTATTTGTAAAATAATTAATTAATTCATCTTGAGTTAACTGGTTGGAGAAAATCAAACATGAACTCTATGTGAAGACATGCAACAATTTCTCCATTAATTGAGGAACTTATCCCTTAGTTAAAGAGATAAGGATGAGTGGTAATTTGAGATGTAATTAGTTAGCTTTGTTAACTAAGTTAAGTCTAGTTAGATTAGTTCCAATAGTTTGTGGAATTAATTATGATTTCAGTTAGTTAATGCTTGCATGCATATAACTGTTGCTCTCGAGATAACTGAATATTCTCTCATAAATAACTCATGCATGTCAGTTCAGTTAGAGACCCAGTTGTGATCAGAGGAAGGGACATTGTACTATCAGTTGGAGGACTTTTCCTATATAGGAAACTCATCCATGTAGAAGGAATTATCTCCTTCAGGATTGCGTAGTCACTACTGAGCCAAGTGAGAAGTGTGAGGTGCAAATTCACATAAGTGGAAGCACTAGACCCCAAGAAAAATTGCGCAAGGAAATATGAGGCTTGGAGGGACGAGGGAAGGCATATATTGTGTCTATTCAGTCTGTGAGTTGTATTATTTTGATTGTAGAGAGAGCAGGATAACTTGTGAGCTGATCATTTTTTGTAATCTGAACATATTTTCCACTTATATGATAATACAAAGACTGGGATTTTAGGCTGAGGCTTTCCTCAAGTTATTCTTTTGTGTTCATGTATGATTGATTTCTCTTCATCTATTATATGTGTTCTATTTGATCTTGCTCATATTCGATTAAGCTTCTTCAAGTTTGTTGTAGAAGTAGATCTTGTATTTTGCTTTAGTATATTGCATAATCTGTTGATCTATAGTGGGAATTTCTACATCATTTACATTAATCCTTATTAATTTTTTTCACTTCTTATCTTATCATATATTTTAGTCTTGGACTAAATTAGTAATTTTATTTAGTTGCTTTTAGTTTGGTCACTTATTATCTAGTCATATATTTTATCCCTAAACTATATTAGTCATTTAAGTTAGTCATTTTTAGTTCAGTGACATAAAATTGCTCAACTTTAATAGTAATTCAATCGAAATAATTGCGGTGACTAAATTTTTTATTCACCTAGTCACTAATTTCATTATTTTATCCTAGTGTAAGTAAACACTGGGCAATAGATATATTAATATACATCTATTCTTGTTTCTAAACCACCCCATCTCTCACTTATTTTTTGGTCGTAAATACTCTATCCATCCTATCACATCTTTATTGGGAAATTGGTCGCATTATATCCATTTAGAGCCACTATTCTAAATGGATAAATTACAATAATCTAGTCCTTGACCAGGTGGTTTTAGTCCATGTTGTTGCAATGATTTCGTGAGGCTCCAACATGTTGGTTATAGAAGGAGGGCCACTGACTATGAATGGCAAAGAGAACTCAATCTAAATTAACAAGCTATTCCAAGAGTCCCTCCTCCTCAAGATCACCTCCAACTTCTAGATCTCCATCCAAAACTCCTATTTCTAGATTAGAAGTTCCGTAATCGCCTCCTAAATATCTTAGTACATTTCCTGAAACAACCTCTTCAAATTATAATCCTGAATCACCTGAGGTCTAGACTTCAATAAAGAAACTAGGAGAAATCTCTATTTGAAAGGAAAAGCATGTACCATCTAAAGCTTTTGAAGGAAGTGTAACTTCCATTTTACAAACTACTCAAATTCTAACTAGTTCTCAAAGCGAGAAGTTCGGGGTTCCTCCATTTGAGCTTCCTCTTCCTTCTTTCCAAAAGAAGACTAAGAAATCTTAATAAAAAAACATCTACTGTTGAGATTTTTTCAAATTCTCCTCCACAAACACCTTCATTTCCTCCATTAATTTCTATTAATACCCCTTCCTCTCAAGGTACTAGTGCTAGTTCATCCAGTGCTAATACAAAACCCGCCTATTCTTCCAGACAATCACCCTCAATATCCACCTCTTCCCAAACTCCAATAATGGCAAGAAGAAAACATCAACAACCACCACCAACAGTCAGACCATGGGCCAATCCTGAAGCTTTACCAATGGAAGCACCTTTCCATGATCTACCTAAGCATCCTAAAATATGGCTACCAAAATTGGTGATGGATTACCTATTGAATATCATCTCCATAATTATATGTTTGCCATTAATCTTGATGGAGTAGTTGAAGAAGATGATGTAGTAAGATTATTTCCCTACAGGCTCCAAGGATCAACATGTTCATGGTATTTTTCTTTACCATGAGGGTCTATTACTAATTGAGACTTTTTTGAAGAAAATTTCTTAGCTAAATTTGGAGATGACCGCACAATTGCTTCCCTCATTAATTATCTTTCTAATTTAAAAGCTAAGTGAGGTGAAAATATCAAATATTTCAATTCCAGATTTAATAAAATGCTAAACAAAATCCCAGCAACATCAAGCCCTCATGTTCATGTGTAGATCGAGTGGTATATTTCTTCTCATCCTTCCAATATAGCAGTTTTTGTAGATAGAGCCGATAAGGCTACTTTAGTAGATAACATGAAAGAAGCCATGTATGTAGAAAATAGCATAGTTACATTGGAAACGAACACTATCTAGGAAGAAAGAAAGACAAAAAAAGGTCACAATTAAGGATGAATCAAAGAAAAAAACCCTTAAGGATCCATTTGATCTTGAAGGCTTGCAAAAAGTCCTTAAAACCATGTAAAGTGAGATGGTAGAAATTAAGAATAGGTAGTTGAATCCTCTTCTAAGAAACGTTTTACATCCTTGAACAGGAATCAAGCATCTAATCCTCAACCTCCAAATACAATATCCAATGTTGAGTCTGATTTAGATGAAGATGATGAAGAAACTACACTATCTAATGATGAAACAGAAGATCAAGAATTGGTTGAAGTACATGGATGTGCGATTTTATCCTACCTACTTCCAATGATGAAGATGAGAAAGAATATTTACCTCTTAGCACTAGGAGTAAGGCTCCGCTGATTCAACACAATCAACCCAAAAGAAAAATCCCTCAACCTGTGCTACCAGGGATAAAGTGGTAAATAAAAATTCTTCCTCTACATCTCCTCAACCAACCCCATCCTCATCTAATCCTCCATCTTCATATAAAACCTTGGTAGTTTCTGATACCATGGAATATAACATAGTGGAGGACATGAAGAAAGATAGATAAAATATCTCCCTTCATGAGCTTAGTAATCTTAAACATCAACATAAGCTATTACTAAAAGAATTGAACGTAGTTATTGCTTCTCCTCTTCGTATTGTTTTGTTATCCAAATCTTCTAAGGGAATGGGTAAGCTTCCCATTGATTCATCAAATATTGGTGATAGACTAACTCACACACTCCCCCTTTCCTCTTGACTTATGAAATCTTCAATTAAAATCTGCACAATTGCTTAATAGACTCAGGGGCCTCTTCAAACATAATGCCAAAATCAGTTTGTACCAAATTAAATCCAAAAGTCCACAATACATATTTTCCAAATTGATAGAACAAAAGTTGAAGTCTTAGGTGAAATGAATTCAGTCAACATTAGACTCTCTTCTAATCCAAAAATTTGTCGATTAATTGACATACTCATTACTGATATTCCCAAATTTTAGGGTTTAATTCTTAGCAGAAACTAGTTCGAGAAAATTCATGGCTATTTTGCAATAGATTGGTCTCACATGTCACTCCCTTACAATGAAAATCCAAATAAAATCATAATTGGCTGAGAAAACAATTTGATGCATACAATGACTGATTTTGAAGATGAAAATGAACCATTAGATTTTAACAATAATATCATTGGAAACTAATCTACTGAGTCATTTTCAATAAATTTCAAAGCACATAACTTAACATTTTTGGATAACTCCATTACTTCCCATATTGAGAAATTTTCTCAAACAAATTCTTCCAAATATATAAATCTTGTAGATAAACCATTAGTTAAAACTTTATTTTGGACATCATATTTTGATGGATCTAAATCTAATGATGGTGTATGAGCTAGTTGTATATTAATTAGTCCAAAAGGAGAAAAAAAATGCTAGCATGTAGGTTGGAATTTGAATGCACAAATAATACTACTGAATATGAGGCACTAATACAAGGTTTGCATAAAGAAATAGGTCTTGATATCAAATATCTTCAAGTATTTGGAGATTCTAAAATTTTTATCAAACAAGTAAGAAACACCATTCATTGTCTCTTTGGACATTTAAAAAATTACCGATCATTAGTGTAGGATATTACTTCACATATTTTAGCATTCAACATCTATGCTATCCATAGACTTCAAAATTCAAGTGTTAACCTTCTGGCTAATATAGAATCCAAGCTTATACCATCATAGGACTACAGTCTAGATAGCTTCTCCATACAATTAGTTTTTTGACCATCCATTCCCAATAATTTAACCGATTGGTGAATGTTTAATCACGACGAAGATATTCTAAGATTTTTAACATATGAAGGATCACATGATGATCAGATAATTGATGAAAATGAACATGATAATCAGTTGAAAAAAATGTCCAATGAGAATCATATACCTAAATTTGTGGTAAAACATGAAGAACTTTATGATCTAAAAGACATATTGAAGAAGGTTACTAATCCTAAACTCCAAAGTTTAGCCTTAAGGATTGAACTAGTAGACCTTGGAAATAATACCAAACCACAAAACATCAATCTAGGACTTGGTCTCTCACCTAATGAGAGATTAGCTTTTATTCATTTGTTAAAAAGGTATAAAAGCATCTTTCCTTGGAGCCACAATGATCTTAAAACATATGATACCTCCATCATACAAAACACTATTCTCATGATATCCAATGACAAACTAGTACAAGAAAAATTAAGGAAAATTCACCACAATATAGCAAGCCAAATCAAGTTTGTGCTGAATAAACTCCTTAAAGTCAAGGTTATATTTCCTGTTAGTCATTCAAAATGGGTTTCAAACTTAGTACCTTTTAGGAAAAATAATGTTTACATTCACATCTACATATATTTTAGAAATCTCAATAAACGTTGTCAGAAGGACAATTTCCAATTACCAACTATGGAACAAATACTCCAATCAATAGTTATTTATGAACTAATGTCTTTTCTTGATGGATTTCTAGGATCTAACCAAATCTCGGTGCACCCAAATGACAAGTTAAAGACTACGTTAATAACTAAATGGGGGACCTATGCCGACTGGAAAATGCCTTTTGGTTTAATAAACGTAGGGGCTACCTTCCAAAGAGCTATGTATATAGATTTCAAGGGTCTCATAAAGAAAATTGTTGCTCTTTACTTGGTTAACATAAATTTTTATTCGAAGCAAATAAAAAACCATTTACATGACATGAAGTAGATCTTTGAATGCTGTAATATGTATGGAATTTCATTAAATCCAAAGAAATAGTATTTTGCTCTAGATGAAGGTAAGATTTTAGGATTTACTGTATCAAGAAAACACATATGTATCGATCCAGATGGAGTAAAAGAAATTAATGAAATTCCTTTTCCCCACAATAAAAATTCTATGCAATCCTTTCTAGGTCAGATAAATTTTGTTAAGGGATTTGTCCCTAATTTTTCGCAAATTATTTTACCATTACAAACCATGATTAAGAAACAACAAATCTTTAAGTGGGGACATCATGAAAGGGAAGATTTTGATTTAATCAAACAAGCCACTATGAATGCTCCCTCTTTCACAACTCCAAATGTTTCTAATCATTTCATCTTATATACTTTTGCTTCTCAAACAAATTATGTTTTTGTTCTAACACAACTTGATGATCAACAAATTGAAGCACCCATCTCTTTATTTAGTTCTAATTTTCAAGTCGCTGAAATAAATTATTCAGAGGTGGAGAAGAAATATTTTTTTGTCTTCAAATCTATAAATCACTTCATGCCTTTCTCCTAAAAACACACACTAAAATAATATTCCCATTCTTAGAAGTGAGACAATTGCTTATGCAAAGGGAAGTAGGGGGAAGAAGGGAAAATTGGGTAACAACCCTGCAATAATATGATATTGACATTAAACCAGCCAAAATTATCAATGGAAAAGGTTTTTGTTGATTGCTTACAGGAGCTTCCAACCTACCAGCAGATGAGGAATTAGGTAGTATTGTACATATAACTTAGGTAAGCCTAAACGATTTAGAGTCCCAATATGATGATCTCATTTTCTATATAAAAAAATCGATATGACCCCCTTGAAATCAATCACCTAAGGAAAAGGGATTTAAGATTAAAAGAAAATCAATATGAAATAATTGATGATGTGTTATTTAGAAGAAATTATGATTTTGTATTATTAAGATGCCCTGGAAAGTCTAAAGCATGGAAAGTTTTCCAGGAACTCCACGATGGACCGGCTGGTGGAAATTTTGGAGGAGATACTACTGCACATTAAATCCTACATGCTCGGTAATATTAGCCAAATTTGTTCAATGATACCCATGAATATGTGAGGAAATGAAAAATATGCCAGACTAATATTCGAAGATAATGAAAACTAGCCTTACCTCTCCAATTGGTCAACATTGAACAACCTTTTGAGTAATGGTGAATATACATCGTAGGTGAGGTTGTTCCTCATTCTTCAAAGAAACATAAGTATATCCTTACAGATACAAACTATTTTACTAAGTGGGTGGAGTAAATTCCACTAAAGTTAGCCAATTCCGGTGTTATCATTAAATTCATTGATCAATTTATTATTAATAGATTTCTTTTCCCGACTACACTTACGTTTCATAATGCATCTTACATTTTAGGAAATAATATGATTGAATTTTCTCTTAAGAGGGGTTTTAAACTTAACTACTCTGCTAACTAGTGCCCCCAAGGAAATTCTCTAGCAAAATCAACCAATAAGAACCTCATGAGAATTATTAAAAGAATGATTAATCAGAGCCAAAAGAATTGGCACAAATCTTTGACATTTTCTTTTTGGGAAGATTGAATAACTCAGAAGGCCTCAATAGGCACTTCTCCTTTCAATCTGGTATATGGGGAAGATGTTATCACCCCTTTGAATTTAGCTCTTCCCTCATTATCCCTAGTCCAATTTATCGAAGAAACACCTTCTTCTTCTTTACAGTTAAGACAGTCTCAAATTATAAACTAGAAGAGGAAGGGGAGAAAGCCAAGCTTACACATGCTCACCATCAATAGCTAGTCAAATCTTATTTTCATGCAAGTTATGTTTCCACAAAATCTTTCCAAATTGGAGATCTCGTCCTTAAAGGGAACAAGAAACATGTGGAAAATGGAAATCATACTAAATTCCAGAAAATGTGGCTTGGACCATTTCAAATGGTTAAACAGATAAGCCCATCAACATTCATATGGCAAGATTTATTTGGAAAGAGAGATTATCTTCCTATCAATGGTCTTATTTTGAAAAAATATATTTTCTTATAAGATAATATCTTCTACTATAACATTATTGTATTTACATTTTTATTTCTGTTAAAAAATAACGTGAAATGACATTACTTTTGGCTTTACATTAAAATCTCTTGAAACATTTTATGATCTTTCGCTTTGAAATTAGGAATTCTTAAGGAAATGATCATAACATTGAAAATTAAATAAGTATCATAAAACTCTAAAATTTTATATTTTCCATTGAAGTTGTAAATTCTTGGAAAAGCCCTCAATTTTATAAAATGCTTTTATTATATTATCAGTCCAGAAAGGTTATCTTTAAAAAATTAAAGACTATTTATAGCTAACCATTTCAAGCTCTAAAATTGTCATCCAAAACTCTTAAGGAGTCAATGATTCTCCGCGTCCATTAACTTTACCTTTTTAAGAGTGTAATTCAAAAATATGTTAACCTTAAAAGATAAGTGGTCTCATCATGAGCCAACTTACCATGTTCATAAGGAAATAATAGATTGTCATTACCAACATTGAATACCACACCAGGGTAATTTCTTATGATTATTTTAATCTTAAGGCAATTGATCTCATTATGAGCCAGCTTCTTCAGTTCAATAACAACAAGTGAATGGCATTGTCACTTTCTAGTCACCAAACAAGGACAATGGCTTTTAGGTAATGCAAAAATTGTCAAAATAAAAGTAAATAAATAAAAATGAAAAAATGAAATATACATATACTTTTGAAATTATCTCTAAAGATTGAACTCTTAAATGGGTGGGATTCTGAACTATTGATGGTTAAAAGGTAACCCTGTGGAGGCCATGAACACTTGCTGGCTGAAAAGGCTCTACTTATGAAAAATGAGTATATTAAAATGTTAAGTTGTGAAAAGCCCCCTACTTTATCTTTACAACCAATTAAACATTGATATAGACAAAAAGTATTTTCATCGATTTGAAGGTATAAAAGGAATTATCATTAAGTGAGTCTTTTATATATTTAGAGTAATTTTATATATCTAAATATTTCGAAAATGATCCTCCTTTCCTCAATAATTTTTACTTAGGAATGTTTTAGAAATTTCATTTCAGAGATAACTAGTTCTTCCAGTGAATCGCCAATTGATGTGCTCTACAATAAACCCTCCCCCCCCCCCCCACCAAAATTTATTTATGTATAAATATCCTAGGAAATTATTATATAAATAAATGGGGAGCCTTTAAAAATTAAAAACATAGGAAAATAAAACAATTTAGGGTTTTAAAAGGACAAATTTGTTTTTTTTTAATAAGAAAATAAAAAATCATTAGGGTTGAACAACCTGAATGAGCCTTCCTTAAAGAAATCCCAACATATCGCATTTCGCAAGTCTCAATAAGCTATTTCACATTTTATCCTTTTGAAAATTGCGATGCGATAAAGAATAGCCCCCGAGAACCAAACATGTCCAAAACTCAAAAGGATTAAGTATTGTCAAAAAACTACTTCATTTTAGAACTTGCCCGCATCGCAATTTTATAACGAACATGATATATATAAAAAAAAAAAACCGAGGCCATTCTGATTTCTATATGCGATAAACTATATGGACCAAATAAAATAATTAACGCAGTCTATAAACATGTCACGTCCAGATAAATAAAAAATTAGCAAAAGGCTCGCCTCTTCTTTCACCTCCGATCTTACGATTGCGATAAAACTACATGTTAAAAGGCGAGCTTTACTAAAATCATAAGAATAAATAACGTAAAGGAAGTCACTCATTAATCATAATTCGGGGCCACTCTATCGCCATGTCATTCCTCGCAATTTAGCAATCGCACCAAAGACCTTGGCTTTATCCATTCCCCTCTACTCCAAAAACTTTGATTGCGATATTGCGATCACTGCATCGCAAGCCATCCGTACCCAATGAACTGATATAATGATATCGCTATCGCATATTGGTATAACACATGGAAATAGGTTTTATATACCATTTGAAATTTTTTAGATGCGATACATTAATAAGATAATAAATTACCACGTGAAGCCATGATTTCAATCATTAAAGACTTCTAATGATATTTATAATTTAAAGCCCCAAGGTGATTTGCTAACCTGTATATAGATTTGTTTGCATTTAAAATATGATACCCATCATTTGAATCCTTTTATGTTCAAACGCTTCCATATATCAGACCTATTACTCTTCATTCCTCTATGTTTTCAATTTGTAGCTTTAACCTAAGAGGAGGTTGTGTAACAGGATGACTAAGACAAAGAAAGGAAAGAAAGCCATGGAGACTTCACAATCAACACCATATTCTCCCGATGCAATATAAATTCCCCAAATTTTCTCATATACTACATGCACAATAGACAGTGGTACATCCTCTTGGGAATCTATGTACCAATTGCTCGAAAGTGAAGGGCCTAAGGTAATTCAAAGACTGGCAACAACAGACGTTATTTTGTCTTCTGAAGCCTTCAACTATGAAGCTGCTAGCTCTTTTCCTCACAAGATCGTTGCTCGACCTAAGATCCTTCCTTATACCAATATGGTAAAATGGATAACTGGGAATATTAACATTACCAATGGGACACTCTTGACTTCAAGGAAAACAATCATTGGGCCATTTACAGTTGAAGTCTTGAAGAAAATGTACCATGTACCTGACCCACAGAAGGTGTATGACAAAGCTTTCCTCGAGCACTTTGAAATATAGAATGGTCTAGCATCAGATCCAATTAAATAATGGAGATCCTACCCGATCAAGCACAAACATGAGAAATCATTTGTGTACTTTATATCTTCTCTCATTGCTCCCTATTTTCATATTGCAGCTATGATGTGTAGACTATCTGAGCACGATAATACAACTAAATTCTCAGTTGGATGGGTTCCTGTAATTGAGGTCGCAGTCAATTATTTTATAATGTGTTAGGGAATTATCCTTTCTAATAGAATTACCTTCCAAATCTGAGAGTTTAGGAAACACTAGAATGTCACTACGAGAGTATTTCCACCATTTTTTATGAGTGCATATATTATGGATGCAGCCTATTTCACTACCACTTTCCCAACCATGGGGTGCAAATGGACCATTCAATATCCCACTCCCATCCATATATACCATAAAATCTCGTCGGAATCTAATTTCCACACCCATTTCTATAAAATTTTCGAGGGAGTTATGCTACCCATCCACCAAGCCATTTTTGGCAAAGATAGCCCCAAGATTTTCTGATAAGGCCAAAATTGATTTCATACCAATAGACAGGTGGTTTGGAGAAGATATTTTTACCTATGTCCGATTCTATGGGAGTCTAACACCTCCTCATCTTTTGCCATTGTATGTCCCAGACAAACTACTTGTTAGGGAGATTCCTTATCAAACTATAGGGGATAGACTGATAAAGACCCTAAAATAACCCAAGAAATCTCTTTGGCCTACATTCCCCATCTAATGCAGTTTTTATTTGCTACATTATTCCAAGAATGTTGTGGTTGAAATCAATAATATTACATGCTTGAATGTTGCTACCATTCCTAGAACATAGTTTGATCCTAACAAAGTTTCACATAATTTGATTACCTCGGTGAAAATTAGATAGCTCAGTCATGAGATGATGAATATGGTGACCTATTTGAATCTGCTAAACTATTTTTACAAGTGTAGCATTTGGCCACATTGAAACTAGATCCAAAAAGGGTGGCCCAATTCCAACAACACAGAGAAAAATACGAAAAAATGCCCCTTTAGATCCGTTGAGGATCCCTCATCCGATTATCCAAGAGGAGAAGGATTCAGAGAAGGTTTCAGAGAAAGACTAAAAAAAGGTCTTAGAACAAGGTTCAGAGCATAATTCAGGGCAGAAGTCAAAATAGGGCTTAGAGCAAAACTCAGAGCAGAATTTAGAGAGGAGTTCAAAAAAGAATTTTGAACATAAATCAGAAAAGGTTTCCAAGGATATTGAAGTGGAAGATAAATCCACAGAAGTACATACTGATGAAACTCCCTTCAAGAATTAGTTCGATGACGCGTGGAAACAATTTGAATAACAACTTAGAGGATAGCAATGGGCAGAAAACATTGAAATGGAGAAAACATTCAACACACCACAGAACACTAGACAGAGCTCACTTACTGATAGGGCTACTAATAAATCTTTCACTATAGAGGAAGTTGAGATCATCCTAGCATTACCCTCATCTAAGATAGTCCTTAAAGTGGAATAAATCCCTCCTCTTGATGCCTTTTATTGACCCAAACAACGGTCTATGCTTACAAGACAGAGGAAAAGAAGAAGAACATAGCCATCATCAATAGTCATTCCTAGTGATGTACCTATGGATATAGTATGGAAGGATACTCCAATTGATCCTTTAGAAAAATTGACAAAGTTGTCACAATTTGTAGGTGCTTACGCATCTACTACGATTGAAAAAGTGTAAGAGGTTCAACAACTAGTTACAGGGAAAGAAGAGAGAACTTAGCAGTTAGAGAAGCAATTGACAAAAGAGATACAAGGTATTGACCATCAAATGAAAATACAAATGTCCCAATTATAGCAAATCTTTGATCAATTGAAGCTCCAATATCAAGCAGAGACAAGTACTAAGGATATTCTAATACAACAACTCCAATTTTCATTTGACCAGTTGAAGGACAATCCTAAAGTGGAGGATTTCATAAATGAAGCATTATAGCTCAACACTCTATTGTCAAGGAAACAAGCAATGTTCTATCAAAATTTTTCTTTCATCAATCCACTGTGTATTGTAACTGATTCACTAATGAATCAATCATCTAATCTGAGGGTGACTTTGAATGATATTGATGATCAAATCACAGGATTTATAACATAACAAGATTCTCCAGAAGGAAGAGAAACATATCTTCCTAGAATAGATGAATCACACAAGGAAATCTTCTTTATTGATTGGGACATTCAATTGAAACAAGCAGAAAGAGCAGTCTCTAGAGCAACCGATGTGAAAATAACATCATTGAAACTATGAATGATAACTTACACAATGCTAACCTAATTCAAGAATGCCCACCTAGTAGTATTCCTCATATGAAAGTCTTGGAAAGGAAATGGCAAGAAACTTGAAAAATAAAGGAAGAAATGATTAAAAATTTGACCAAGCTCTATTGGGAAGTGTATTGGAAATATCTTGTGAAGCCACCCAGTTAGTGGCTAATGCTACATTGCCTTAATGACTCATCCACCCATATGATTCCTACGCTTTCAGAATCAGTGTATATAGGAAAGCCATGCATGAGGACAGATCAACCTCCTAAAGGTATGCCAATGATGGATATTTACGAGCTTAGATAGCCAATGAAAGAATAAACACAATTGCATTCTTGAGCTCGTCATTTCAACAATTTCTATTTTTGTATTTTTGTCACTTATTTTAAGGAGAGTTGTTTTAACCTCCTCGGAACTTTCATGCAAAGTCTATTTTTATTATATAAACCCTTTCATTTTTACAAAGATAGGGTCCCCAAACTTTATAAATAAAAACTTTAGAAGCTTAAACTACTATACTTTTGAAGTTTGTCTTAGTAGAATGACCAAATTAGGGTTCTTAAGTTTTCTAAAGAAGGCTTTGGAAGCTTGTACTTTTTTACTTTCAAAACCATCGTAATGAAAGAACTTGGACTGGAACTATTTCTTTCACGAGTAGAGTCATATGCATCAGGTACTTTTATCAATGTATATTTTTTTTGTTTATGAATTGATAGGCATTTCTCTTTATATTGTTTATTATATGTATCTCTTCTAATGTAATTTTGTATTAATTTACTTTTGAACATGCCAGAATCATCATCCTTAATACATATATGACTAATTTCTGAATGTTATTTCATGCAATATGTGTTTCATCAATTATCTTGATTAACAATTTAATCAAAATAATTATCTGAAAAATATTTTCATTCTTGTAAGTGTTTGATCAATCTTTATTGTCATACACTAAGTAAAATTATTCTAGATCACATAAACATAAGTAAACCCCGGGTAATAGATAAATTAATATACATGTATTATAGTTTGTAAACTACCCCATCTATCACTTATTTTTTGGGCATAAACACTCTATCCCTATCACATTTTGTTGGGAAACTAGTCCCATTATATCTAATCAGAGCCACTATTCCAAACTAATAAGGGATGATATTCAAGTCCCTAATTGGTTGGTTTTCACCCATGTTGTTGCCGCGATTTTTGAGGTTTCAACACACACATAAAAAGCCAAGTCAACTGAGTTGTTTCAATTCCAGATGAGGGATATGTTGATGCACAAGTAATATAACTGTTAGAGTTTTCATTTCATAGCTAGTGTTGATCCACTACCAGTAGGCATAGATAATACTCCATCTGAATCACATAGGAACAAAAGCATCACTCTGATGCAAGTGAGACTAGACAACCTCTCGGCACAGGAAGTCTTTCTCCTCTTTCTCATTCGTTTTTCTTTTTCCTTTTTTTCATTGAGAGTAGAAGAGGTTGTCCCTTTAGATAAGTATCCTATATATACCCGTGACATACTTGTAAAGGTTTTCCCCCTCATATTACTCTACTTGACTAAGTTGACAAGGGTTAACCCACAAAAACAAATTAGAGTAAGTGGTACTAGTTAAACATTCAAGCATTGTATTTTCACCAAGACTCACTCTTAACAGAACATATTTTTCATAGGGGTATCATCGACTGAAGACAAAAGGCTCTTCATAAAGAGAGAGGAAAACAGATAACCAAATGTTCATAGTTATAGAAGTCCTCTTATATTTGCTCGGGTTGTCTCAAGAGCCAAACATGGTTTCATGTGAGGCTAAACCACGGGTGCAAACAAGAAAAAAAACAAGAAAGAAAACAACATAAGTAAAGCGAAAGAAAAAGAAGTAAGAAAAGACAACATGCAAGGAAAAAAAAGAAAACCAAAAATCAAAGCAAAGCAAGAAAGAAAACACTAATCCTACTCCTATGCTAAACAGTGCATGGGCTTGCTTATGTAAAGTGATATTTCCAATGTAGTCATTGATGCATTGGTTGGACCATGTTGGTGAAGGCATGATCAAAAAGAAAGATATACATGAAAACCAGAAAACTAAATAGATAAAATATTGAAGCCCAACACAGTTTGAGTTTACAGGCTTCCACAGAAAAGAAAAGAGTAAAAGTGCAGGATAATCATTCTTTGGATGCACTATAGCGTTGCGACACATTGTGTGCATACGATAAGCATATACACTCTTATAACCTTGACTGATGAGGAAACATGAAGAAAGAAGACAACTTATGCTTTGACAGAGTGCTCGTTGTGTAATTTTCCTCCAATGCAGGAGCGATAGGGTCACATGATTTCAGAGGAGAATGCGAAATATATTAACTAGAGTGATCTTCAATGAAAATAGGAGAGTGATGAGGAACCTCAGGTGTTTCAACAAATTTCTAATGAGAAGTGGAACTGACCTCAAGGCAGCGAGGGCCTGACGTAACCATCAGTGCATGCAGAAGTGCCTCGAAAGCTTGAGGGATTTCCACTTCATCAACATATAGATCATCAAATACCAGTGGCTTATAAATACTAATAGTAAGTGAATTAACATTCTGGTCAAATGAAGGAGTAGAGAGATCACAAGAACCATAATCAAAACATTTGAGACATTCATCGACATCCTCATGACTTGACAAATCACACAAAGTGGTTGATGAGAAATAATATTGTTCATCCTCTACGTTTCTAGAAATGACACATGAAAGGTTGAATGGATTTTCGAAGAAAGATGTGTCCTCTCTGTAATGAAATGACACATTGACATCCAGTGTGTACTGTCAATGATCGGAAGTAGAAACATTAGGTGATGGGTTTTCATAGGGAAAGTAAAAAGTTGCAGAATCACAAGAGATGTAAAGATAGAGTGGATGAGGCATAGATAGAATGAGGTCATCCTTCACTATGTGTTCTTCTTCATATTCCTGAACAAACTCATGATGAATGACAACGCAGGTTGGCAACACAACATCAACTCTGTCAACAACCTAATCCTTTTGAGTAACAAGTATGGTGTCAAAAACAGGAGAACAAAACATAGTACAATCCAGAGGATCATCAGAATTTTGGGACAAAGGTTGATGAAACAAGTTCACGTGACAACCAATAGTCTTACAGGCCAAATCTATGCATATATTAAGACCAGGTGGGGTTGGAGGATGTGAGAGTTCAACAGATGTGCACTCACCTTCTCCCACCTTGCACTGTAGAGCTAGAGATATTTGATGAGAAGAGGATGAACAATCATTTGTGACAACAACCTTGTCCATCTTAGATTTAGGAGATCTAAGGTAAAGGTATGCCAAGAGGAGTTTTAATGATTCTAAGATTTGTGGATCTTCAGATATGTGAAGAAGATACTTAAATCTTCCAACAAGAAATTCCCAATAAATTTCATCTTTAAGAAATTGAAATGCAAGATTATGAAAGTATATGTGAAATTCCTCAACAAATTCATTAGGTTCTTTCCGTAATTTCATAATTTCTTTATTGAGTGATTTATGGTCAAAATGATGGAAATTACAATCCATCTCTCCAACCAACAGATTGAGTGAATGGATTTGTCAGGCAGTGCGAGCAAGTCACATAATTCTCATGGATTTCATACCTTCTCCAGAAAGCTACGAAGGCAGCCCTATGTACGAGCTAGGTTGCTTCACCCTCACCTTTGTATGTGAAGTGTGACAAGAGATTCTAGAGATCCTCTATGCTATGAAACTCATTTCCATAAGACATACATCTCAAACTAAAAATTGCATAGTTAGTCATGATAGATGTGGAAAGATTCAAAACATACTTTGAGGACTCATCTTGTCATACGACCCTCCTTCTAGTGTAAAAAATGTTGACGGTGCTGGACCCGCCAACATGTCAGGGGGTCTCCACAATAAGAAGTCCCAACTAGACCTCAAACCATTTAGAGTAGGAGTCCAAGCAATGGATTGTAAAGATATGCCTTGACTATGATAGCATGCAGACATAAGAAAAATATATTTGTCAGAAACAAGTGTGTGACCTTGCAGCGAGTCAAGAGAGATGCATGCAGAGGTTCTAACAAACAAAGGGGCAAAATAAAGTGTGCTCCTTAGAATCCTGCAATGTTACGCAGATTGAAAGGGACACATGAGTTAAGTGACATCATAAGATGGAAAGAAGAATAGTCCACAATCCAAAGTGATGGGTTAAACCAACAACATGACTTCAACAAGATTCATACAATCATATACAAAATAGTTCATACATAAATGAATAAGTTAAACAACATACATTGCTAATGTAACCAGAATAGTCAAATTACAATAACAACATATGCATGAATATGTGCTGACTTTGTTACATTATATAAAGCGAAAGTTCCATCCATACATACAACCATGACAACCACTAGCCCCAGTAGTGGAACATTACATTGAACACTACCTGCTACACCAAAGAGATGTACTCACTCTGCACTATGAAGAAGCCAACGCTTGTCCCAATACTCTCAAACCCTTCGCTAAGGAATGCCTAGCAAATGATTGGCTCCCAAAATCCTGTTCTATGAGTTATGAGCTTCTATATATACCAAAGGTTGGGATGACCCATGACATTCCCCTTTCACTCTTGGACTATCCTCATGACTCTTGAACTTCATTACATATAAATCTTTACATTACGTATGATTGCTTTCATTCCACTAATGACCCTTGGAATTTCACTTTACATTGTATTGGATTACAATAGTTACAGCTCATAGTAGTGAGGTGGCTAAGACTACTCATAACATAACTAGACATGACACTACTGACATGTACTGGTTGATTGTGGTTTCCATGTCAAGTTTCTCTACTGTTAAGTGATGGATGTGTCCTTGAATATACTTTGTCTTCATCTTAGCATAGCTTGGTGCTGCGGGGTCTTCCATGGTCTTATTCTTTGCAATATGGTTCCATGCATGTGTTTCTTTCACTTGTTGTTTGATGTGCTTCATGTGTATGTACAACTGCGAGCAAGTCTTCTAGCAAGTGCTCCTTCTTAATATCATTCATCGTCGCACCATGATCCATTAGTGTACATGTTCCTGTAACTCACTCACGATGAGACGACATCAAATCCAAAAACTCTTACTATATCATGATGCATTGTTCTCTTATTTCGAGACGGGGTGACCAGGAGGGAGGACAAGACATTGAAACTACGCAGAACACAACTCAGGCCAGGATGAGAGGCTCCACATGATTGTTGGGAAAAATCGTGCAGGGGTCACTGGGAGGCAAATTTGCGCAATCTGGGACAACAATGATAACTACAAGGTGGAATCCAACTCGGCACGACTACACAGTTCCTGGGAGGAAGACAAGACAGGGTATCTGAGGGAACTAGTAGACAGTTCTGCTCAATTTTCCAAACAAGGACTGGGCATGTCATCTGGGGTCTAAACGGGAATATGCATAGTTTCTCTTAGGAGGACATACCTAACAACATGAAGCACTGGCAACAATTCTGTGTAGTTTTCCAGAGTAGGGGAAGATCGAGCTGTAGGGAGTTACTAGTCATAACTGCATTGTTTTGAGGGAAAGTGCAAGATAGGCAGCAGGGGCCTTGCCGACACAATTGGGTAGTTTTTAGGATGAGTACAGAGAAGTTAAGTAGGGAGAGTGTCATTCAAAACTACACAATTTTTAGAGGCATTACAAAGCAAGCCAATAGGTTAGCCTGCCAGTCAGATCTGTGCAATTTCTTGGAATAGTGTCGTGTCAATTAGAAGAGGCCTGACTCACATGTCTACATAGTTTTTGGAGGCAATGTTGGGTAGGCAGTTGGGCATGTCTAAGTGTTTTCAGAGAGCAATGCAATCAGGGTCACAATGAAGTACAAGTTTCTGGTAGACCAGGGGGGAGACTTGATGAGTGATCTTGAGGGAAGCACAGATTGGATCGGACTTGGGGACAACTTCTGCATAGTTCTAGGATATTTTCATCTTGCTTAGTTCTAGGATTACATAGTGCATGCTTCCCTAGAGGATAGCCTCAAGCTCTACATAGTTCTGGGTGACAGATCAGGTTCACGAAGGACTAAGACTGTGTAGTGCAACTCAGTCGAGGTCTGATTGAAGCCGGGTCGCCTGGTGGACATATTTTCAGGAAAAATGGCTAAGTGTGGGACCAAGTTAACTTATGCATACATAACATTGTGACCACACACTTAGCATGACTTGATGACAAGACTCCTCAAATAAACAAGACAAACATGTGCTCAGTGGGATTGTCTAAAGGTTAGGAGTGACAATTGCGACACTTGAGATAAATTTTCGAACAACCGTGACGACACTTGTGTGACAGTGCTTACAACTTTGTGTGTGAGTATGACCAATGTTCACATAGAAAAAAAACTCATGCACACAAAGACAAACCTTTGAAATTTCTAGAACAATATCGCAAGCAAGATATAGCAATCAACCTGCCAAAAGATGACAGTTGGTTCAATAGGCGAAAAGGAGGTAAGACACATAGAGGGACCACATGGAATGACTTTTAGTGCTTGCAAACATGCATGTTATTGACGACAAAATGGTATAAAAATGATAAGCACTACTAAGCTATACTAAAAGATTTACTTCAAAAGGATGTACATTACTTACCATACTTACACTTGAGATCATTATGTATCCGACGAAGTTTTCATGCAGTCCCCATATTTTTTCATCACTCAGTTTCTTGGACCTTATCCTCAACACCTTGTGAGTGCTCTAGAATGTCATTTTTTCTTGTAGTCACTGAGATATAGATATGCACAATTTCAACATGCAATGATTGTTGCTAGGATGAGGCCCTGGGAGGCCCATCTGTGCAGTTTCTGAATGAAATATAGATTGGACAACTTGGAAAACATTGCACAATTTTTAAACGGAAGAGATTATTGTGGGGTGAGGTCCTCGAAGGACACCTTTGCATAGTTTTAGGTTGCAAGACAGACTGGGCAACTCCTAGACAATAGTGCATAGTTCCTTAATGCAAGGCGCTATTGTGGGATGGTGTCTCGAGATGACACCCGTACATAGTTTGAGGTTGCAAGTCAGACTGGACAGCTATGGGACAACACTACGCAGTTTGTGAAGACACTGGGTTTCGACTAGCGATGGACACTAGAGGAAACCACTACATCGTTTTCGATACCAACGGTGGATGGAGTCTCTGTTCATTATGCAGTCCCGACAGGGAAGGGGAAAATTTTGAGGGTTTGAGAATCAAAGTGTAAAGTTCCAAAAATTTGGATGAAGCTAAGTTGCTCGGGAAACTTACTGAGTGTGAGATCAGTGAAACTAATGTAAAAAATGATATGACTTGATTATGATCACACACTTAAACACTTAGTGATATAACATAGACCATCTAGAACATAAAAGACATACTCTTATTGATGCACCAACCTTTGTGACAAGAGTGCATGAAGTGAGTGTGAAACATGTCTAGGTAATGAGAACAAACCATACGCATAAGATTTCCCCTTGAAGTAGAACAACTTTCCATTTGCATGAAAAACAATAATCTTGATGCCCAAAGATGACACATTCTTCAAAAAGATGAGAATGTGAAAAAATCTTAAGATCAAGGAGGAGGCTTGATATCAACAGCCTACCAATAAGTGACCAGGGAACAATCAATCATAAGATCCATGGTAGGCTCCAAAATTTTCATGTGAGCCAAAATTTTCGAGGGTGGCTATAGCCGCTACAACAGGTTGTTAGAGATATACCTTACATTGAATATTGTTGTCTATGCATGATTAAGGCAGATCTCCCATTCTCTCAGGACTATTTCTTTGTGTGATTCCTCTATCCTACAAAGATCAACTAGTATCCCATCAGCATTGTCTTGCCATGTTATGAAACCTACAATATTTTCATCAATGTCATCAAAGTATGTTCTGAGGTCAGATAACTGGTCCATTAAGGAACACAATGTGTACCACAAATGACGAATAATGGCCTACTTCTTACATAATATAACTCGTTGTTGAGCAAGGAGGGTGTTTAATTCTCCTGCTTCCTTTTTGAACTCTTTTAATTCATGATTAACTTTTAGTTGTTCAATTTTGTTCTATAGTTCCTGAATCTAAGCATCTTCAACTTGTAAATTGGAGTCATGTTGAACATTAAGGGCATTGAAACTATTCTAGATATCAACAAGATGTCCAAGCCATTGATTAGCAATATTTTGTCTCTCACTCTAAAGAATTTGTTCTAACTATAAAATTTTGTCCTCCTTTTCCTTCAATAGATGTTGTATTTCAATGGCTTTGTCAATAGTTGTGAAAGAATAAGCTCCCATGAATGGGGCGATTCTCTCTAGTTCCTCCGAAGGAGTGGACATTGAGCCATTCCATACTACTTTAAAAGAGGCATTTCTAGGAGCAAAGGCATGAGACTGCTCAATTTTTTATTTTCTTTGTTTTCCTTTTAGTAACAACCTTATGGTAAAAAATATAGAATATGTCAAAGGAAGGAATCTCTTCAACTCTTAATACGACCTTAGAGTTCTGGAATGCTAGTAAACTTTAAATGTCTTCAGTCTCCAGAGTCTTATCAGAGGCCTTTATTTTCATTGGAGTCTTTTTTATCTGGATTTAAATAAGAATGCAACAAACAATAGATATAACCATAAACGCATAGATGCAGCAGAAATAATACTTCATTTCATTAATGTAAAAGATTGAAATATGCTTACAAACAGAAATTGAAATAAACTAGCTAGGGCGATGGGAGCTTATATCTGAGGATAGATGTGGCAGGTACATGCCTTTGAGCTATGTTACAATGAGGCTCGAAGGCCTATTTATTGTTGAGAAATAATGGAAAACCCTAGAAATCCAAAAATCTAACCCTAGGAGTGGAAGTGCCAAACTATGGGCCTCGTTTGGGTAAATGGGTACATCATCTTCTTAGGGTCGTAACTTTGGCATACGATCTTTGTTTGATGCGCACAATACCTCGTTAGAAAGATCTATTTGAGGACTACAAATTTTGAGTGAAAAATATGCATATATAACCCAAGCTAGTCCCAATTTTCCAAAAAAACATCATTTAGGGCCTAAAATGTCTTTGGAAGTTCAAGACCCAAAAAACTACCAAAAATAGTAAATTGTGCTAGAAATAAGGAACATGAAAAACTGAAAGAGATAGTTGTGGCGGTCCAAGTGGGATAGATGGGTGGCCACCAACATCCACCTGGATGATTCTTCCCCCCTTACGAAGCAATGGTCCCCATTGCATTGAGTGCCTCAATGAGATGGGAAAACTTTTGCTGAACTTGGTCCCCGGTGAGCTATTTTGCAATCTGTAATGTGTGTAGTAATGGTTGGAAGCATGGTTGAGGGTGGTCGACATTGAACACTTTGTGCAAGCCAAGGACTAGGGGAATGTTTTGCTTCAAAGCATTGTTTCCCACAACCTTGGTAATGGTGTAAGTACCATATCGGAGTGGTATGAGCTTCCGATGGGCCCTTGTAAGGAGTTCTTTCTGCAGATACAACCAGACTGTGTAACCTGCTTGAAACTTGTGTGGAACCTGATGTTGATCATGTCACTAATTGTACTTGGAATTTCCCGCAATGGAGCAATGATATATCGGCCCGTTGGGTAGAGGTTCTCTGGGAGTCAGATCGAGCAAACTGTTAACCTGACAGTGCAACGATACCCCTGTGGCTGAGGAGATGTCCCTATATTCTTTCATGACCGTATCCACCTACTTATGTTGCATGTAGAAACCCTTCCCAGTGGCCATGGATGTGGCTACAATCTTCCCCTTACTTTGAGAGAGAACCAGAAAGAAAATGAATTTCCTAGTTTGGGAGATGATCTTAATGCATTTCTTAGTAGAGATCATGTATAATGTATTACACAAATAAATAATAATAGCGCAAGCCCTTGACTCATACACAGCATGTCACTTCCACAACTATTGTTGACCTAATAATACATCACAAACATCAAGAGGTGTGACATCACACAATACCTCGTCTGTGAAGTGCTTGATGTTATAGGGAACGCGACACTGCTGGCAAACTCAATGATCTCATCCTTGGTGAAGCCACCTGATACTATAGGGTTGTTGGTGTGGTCTAGTCAGCAGGCTCAACTGCTTCAATAACTTTCCTGAAATGAGGTTCTTTTGGCTGCCACTATCGACAATGAATTGCAGAAGTGAACCCTTCACCCACATTTGTAAGTGGAAACGACGCTTCCCCTCCTCTGGATCTTCGAGCTCATTCTTCTAGATCTTAGCAGTGGCAACAATGGCAATGATTTGCTTCCCTTTGCCATTCCTCTTGTCAAGTTCTAACTCAAGGACAGAACATGCGTCTGATTTTGAAGCTTTCAACTCAATCACCAGTGACTTCTTAGCTCAACACTCACTTTTGATGTGAGTGGGTCTCTTATGGAACTCACATCACTTTCCTCTGTCCTTCTTTTACTTCATGGTGTTGTTCTTTTCTTGTGGCTTCGATGAGTTGTCTTGGGTCACGCTGTCATGGATTTGTCCTTTTTTCTATAGTTTGGCAAAGGCTTTCCCTTGCTTCGGATTCGCGGATCGAAAGTCTCGCTTCTTCTATTTAAACTTCTACTCGGTCTTGATAGCGTATTGATATGTTGTGCCGAGTGAGGAGATGTCCAGGAACTCCATATCCTCCTCTATGTACCTGTGCAAGAAATCATGATATTTGAGTACCAAATGCCACTTAGAATCCTTTATACCCAACTTTGTGCGAAGCGTATGAAAGATATTGGTAAAATCCTGCATGTCTTGGTCCCTTCCCTGCCGCAGTGTGGTCCAATTTATGTATTTATCCTCATAGCTTATGACAGGGTAGTACTGGTCCTTGATGGCATCGTCGAATGAATTCAAAGTGGGTGCAGGTGAAAATGGTGAGGCTGTAGTTTCATCCTTTTGCTCGCAGTAGGTTTCCCACCATTCCTTGACATGGGGGACGGATTTGAGAAGAGAAAAAGTAATCCTTTCCCGGTTGGAAAAATCATGAATAGAAAAATACCATTATAGTAGATTCAAATATTCTTCTACAACATCTACATCTATATAACCCTTGAATATGGGGACTTGAAAGTTAACTTGTACCTTAAAGGGTGTGGCATTTCCATAGTAGCTACTAGATGTGTCGCCCCTAGGTAGCCGATGAAGGATCTGGGAAAATTTGTCCATCATCGCATTCCTTTGTCACTTGAGGACTTCTTCAAGCAAGATTTTGATAGGATGTCCTACCCACTCATCTTTCTTTTCTTCCACCATGGTAGGCCATCGGGATTTGCAAGGCTAGTCTTGCAAAGGTTCGACTAGTTCAAGCCCTAACTCCTTATATGCCAACCTCGTTGGGGACATGCAAAGAGAAAGAGAGAAAGAGCAGACCGCTCTAACACCACTGGTCTAGATTTAAAAACGAATGCAACAAATGATATATATAACCATAAATACAAAGATGCAACAAAAATAATACTTAATTTCATTAGTCTAAAATACTAAAATATGCTTACAAACAGAAATGGAAATAAACTAGCTCGGGCGATGGTATCTTATCTTTGAGGAGAGATGTGGCGGCTATGCCTCTGAACTGTGTTACAATGAGGCTCGAAGGCCTACTTATTGCTGAGAAACAATGGAAAACCCTAAACATCCAAAAACCTAACCCTAGGAGATGAAGCGCCAATCTATGGGCCCCATTTGGGTAAATTGGTACATCAACTTCCGAGGGTTGTAACTTTGGCATACGATCTCCATTTGACACGCATTATACCTTGCTAGAGAGATATATCCAAGGACTACAAATTTTAAGTAACCAAAATGGGTTATTAACCCCTGTTGGCCCTAGGTTTCCCAAGAAGTGTTGTTTAGGGCCTCAAAATGGCTATGGAAATTTAGGACCCAAAATACTACCAAAAATAGTAAATCGTGCTAGAAAGAAGCAAACTAAAAAACTGAAAGAGATAGTTGTGGGGGTCCAAGTGGGATTGGCGGGTGGCCACCAACATCCACCTGGATCACTTTTCCAAAATTCCAGAAGTGTTTGAGACCTTATCTTGTGAGGGAGTCATCAAAACTTGAGATTCCTTATCTTTCATAACCTGGTTGTATTATTCCCATATTTTCTCAAGCTTGGAAAATGGAAAAATACCTTCAATCTAAGAAGAATAAGGATCACATGTCTCTTTTCATTGAGGGGTTTTTGTAACTTGTGTAGAAGAAACAACTATAACATCTTCATGGGCCATGCCTTCTTGGGGAAGATTTAATAAGTCTATAGAGAAACTAGATAGCCTATCTTCCCTGCATTGGGTAAACAAAATCATTTATTGTGGATTTATATGCTCTACTGCTTCTCTGGTAACGAGTGAATAGGTGAGATATTTTTCAAATAAGTCATCAAGCTAGTGTCGTTCATGAGATAACTGCCTAATTCTTTCCTATGCAGTAAACTTCTTGACAGTTCCATGAGGGTCATACGGTCTATTAGGGATAGTAGGAAAAGTAAACTATAAGGTGGAGTTAATTTCACTAGCTTCATGTTTGAAATTATCCAATGTATACATACCATAATGAAGAGGAAAGGTAGGCCATACTTTCTTTTTCGATTCTTTTAATACTTTAGAAATGCCATTACCTATGGCTTGGTATGCAATATCTGGAGCCAGAATTTTGTTAGGGACAAATAGAGGAGGGACATAGGGATTAAGAAGAATATCAAAGGCTTGGATTTAGATAAATAAATCCTCACCAAACTAGTTCCCAACTCAGAGCAAGTATATCTCGTCTTCTGGGGAAACCCTAAGAGTTCTCTTATTAAAAATAATTTGATAAATGGGTAGCATAACACCCTGGCAAATTTTCTTGAAAGTGAGGATGATGCTTGAAGTCCCAAAAGATATTATGCTATATATGAATAGGAGTCAGATCCTCTAAGGTCCATTTCCATCCCATGGACGTGAAATCCATAGTGAAGCATAGGGCGTCCATAACATAGGCACTCATGTGGAAAGGAAGCATAATATTTTATGAACTGTATGCTTACTCCTACAATTCAGAATGTGAGTGGATAAGTTATTAGGTAATCTATCTCCCCAATATAATATATATCCTTCCAACAATACATCAATTAGTGGTTTCCATTGATCAAATAATTTCTCAGTATTAGGATAAGAAAAGATTCTACATATCATGGCAGCAATTTGAAAATAAAGACCAATGAGAGAGTCAACTATGTACGTAACCTTTTCCTCACGCTTATGCTTGTTGGGGTCTCTTCTCCATTCATTAATGGGTTTTGATGCATGATCAATTTTTATCATGAACTTTTCCATAAATTGTTTGCTATATTTGCACTGTTGTGGTGGAAAATTGTACATTACACTAAAATCATTATCACTGAAAGAGTTGATGACTGTTTCATATTGTGTCATGAATTTCCTTTCTACAATCCTCAAGTTTTCCATGAGCCACCAGGTCATATCTGTATAGAGAAGGATCATGGGTCAAACATCAATTTTTTGTAAAAATGAATTTGTGACATCATTGTAGGTGGTAATGGAAACTGGAGTAGAACCCTTGGTTGTAGTTCTTTGGGTGACCTTAAGTCCTTCATATTCGAATAGACAATAGATATATTCCCAAGAGGAACTTCCAACATGCATATAACATACTGTGTCAGAAAATAATCATGGTATATTAGGTTTTCCAGCTGACGGAGAAGTTGACTGCTATGAGTAACCAGTTTCTTCTTTGCCTTAACTACTTTAGACATTTATTCTATGTTTTGATTATTGGGACTAGCCTACAATGAAAAAACACAACACTAAATGATAGCTTCTTCACTTTAACGACTTAATTCAAATAATGATTTCAGATAACGATTTCTGTATTAAAGCATGAATTATGATAAAATCAAACAACAATGAATAAGGTTGTTTAGAATCTCGAAAACAATAAATTCACCACTTTTGGAAATTAAATGTAAAAAATTTAATTCACATGGGTTTGCACATAGAAAAATATTAGAAGAAATATATCGGATAATTTACTTGGATTCACACTAAAAAGTTATGATATTTGAGATTCTCCATCAATATGTTTGAAGACATAAAAACTATAAGTGGAGGCGGAAAGAGATATCATAAGTTTATATCAACAGATGGAATATCGTGGATGTAAAGAGCAAGAAATAGATATGAATGTCTTGATATGGCTAAAGATAGGAATATCGGATGTTTGATGGTATTGGAGGGGAGCAACGCCAAGAATATCATATATTAGAAGCAAGGGATAGGAGAAGCACTGAATATCTAAGCTTTGAGATATCAAGAGTCTTTTAGATGGCATACCTTAAAAGTTACGATATTCATGAATTTCAATATGCCATGTGTATTGGTGGGGTAGGAAGTTCTTTAGAGTATTTAATTTGTAAAGGAAGTTCCTAATCTTAACTTTGCCTTTTAGAGAAAACACCTTTAATAATTATATTTACATATCAGGAATGTTTGATTAGGGGAGGCTTTTATCGTAACTTTCTTATGAGGAAAATTTCGTTGTTATAATAATGCAATATGAATCTTACGATAATGTGTTATTAGTCCCTGCCATCTGGCATCCGGCAGGGACTATAGTAATCGTTATGACCCGACTTAGCATTAGTTCACCCCTTTCCTTCTCTGTTATACGGCGGTTAGAGCGGGGATATGCCTAAGTTTCATTCGCACCTTAGCTTGGCCATCTTATTTGGCCTCTTCCCGAGGCGGAAGAGGCTCGACCATAGCTTAAAAGCTATAAGCGCGGTGCATTTTCGCTAACCGTCACGGGTGTCTGGTTTTAATGTTAGCATTACTTCCGCCCGGGTATGCGAAGGTTTAATAAAGCTCCATGTTCCCTGTTACAATGTCCTGCATTGGCAGCTGGTGCATGCCATGATGCACCATGGTTCAACAGCTGTGAGATGAAATCTGCATGAACTATATTGAACTTTTCTGTGATTATATCGTCATTGTCGTCCGGATCTGCGATGTAGGAGAGAATAAGCTTGATGCCTTTGGCGACCTGTTTAGCAGTCGGGCACGCGCAGCGAAGGGGCGCAACGAGTTTAATTCCAGGCGTTAAATCGTTAATGTCGTACCTTGGATTCTGCTCTCGCATGGCCTGGCAGGTCGTGAGGCCCTCAAATGTCTGGTTCGCGAAAACGTCGGTTGCGGGGCTTCGAACCTGCGACCTGTTGTATCGAATCCATGACAAACTGTAAGTTCTCAAATCCCCATTCCCTGCACAACAGAATTATCACATTGAATTTCAAATCCAAAAACCATAATCGAATCTTTACTACTATTTAATTGAAAATATAATGGGTCTTACCTGGAATAAGTACTGTTGGCCGAGCTGCTGTCCAGTTTATTCTGCAAGCAAAGCTTATTGGACATGGAATATTGCTTTCAGTGTTTTCCTACGGGGAATATACAAATACTCATCTACATCGAAGAAGAAAGTCCAATTCGCCATGAATTTGTACCTGTGCAAACTATCGTTCACAATAAGGAACTGATTATGGTAATACCCATCATATTGTTCCTGCTCTGTTACATCCTGCAATGTCACTCGACCTGCCCTGATCCATGGCTCCAACACCTTTCTAACCTGGGGATGCACTCCACCTGCATCGTGAAAAACAAAATGCGACCTAGGCCCAAATAATTTGGCATGATAAGCCATCCACTCCCTCATTCTCTGAGCACTCAGGTCACCATACAGGGAGGAACCGTAGTAGAGATAATCATAGGGAGGAGCCTGGCTATAAATAGAGCCATTGTAGCTACCTTTTTCTTCCTCGAGAGCAACGATCCTCTCTGGTTTTCCAAACTCGTCGCCATGGATTGCGTGAAGAATGAGCTCTCCACCATTGTCATCGGTGCCCACGCTCTAGCATTTTGTAGGCCTTGCCCTTTATTAATCTTCCAGAAGACGAATTCTTGGGGATGCATTCACATTCAAATCGTGGCTTTCCATAAACATGGAGAGGCTTGGAAGCGAGCCCAAATACAGCAAACGTGGCTGGACGTCCTCTGTAAGTAGCCATTTGGATAAACAAGTATGTAGCGCTCCCATAAGGACGAAACACCCTCTTGTTTGGATCTTCTTTCAGATGAATTAACTCAGTGATTCTGCTGGTGTTGTTCATGACAATACTAGTATTATGCATTTTACTTGCCATGATCATATCCTTCAGCTCTGTTTTTCTGATTTCGACACTGTATGCACCAGGGTTCGAATCTCCCTGGAGAAATGCTTGTGCCAGAGATTTACAGGAGGAGAAATCTTGTCTTCCAAATAGAAAATAGTGGCCTGCTATAAGCAAAAAACCCATAATTATAATCGTCTTCATGAAAAATTTAGCTCCCTTGCAGCTTGAAATAAATCCAGGGCCTGGATATTCCTTCTCTGTCTCTTTCTGTTTCTCCATTGCCATCGCAAAATCGAACACAGGGCACCCCTAAAATCTAGAATTCTCTGTCACATCTAAGCCCAGAAGAAGACGATTAAATTAAACAGGGCAAGGCCTTTCTGAGCGGGAGCCGGCAGTCTGAGATACCAATTATCTCTGGAAAATGAAGGCAGAAAGACGCGCAGGAAAGTTCTCTGGCTTTTCTGTACCGTCAGGATCAACACAGAGGCTGAAACATCCCAGGTATTCCTATACGGCATATACTGGATGGTTCTTTGATTTCTTATCTTTACTTACAACGTATTCCAGCTTCGTCGCTCGATCATGGCGATCTTAGGGTGCAGGTAACGCGACACTTGGTATCCATGCGGTAGCATGAAGTCCAGCGGTCCAGCTGTGGCGACTTTTATATATTTATATATTCTAATTGTCATATTATTTTATTTAATAATTTTTTATATAACTTTTAATTATTCGTTTTTTCTTTTTATTAATTACCACGTCCGTATTTGCCCAGTCTTGATCCGACCATCTCTCGTTAGACTCTCGGTTTCTTGCCATGGGTGTGTAAAACACACCCTCATTGATTCTTTTGAGCAGATCTTTTGATTGCCATGGGCTTTTGCATGACGATGTTTTTGTTTAAGTGACTTTATTTCTCTGGATTGTAAGGTGTGCTTGACTCTAGCAATTTGTTACTTAGCATGCAAGCAATTGCTGTAGGATAATTTCTCTACGTTGAGCAAGTTCCTTGGGTTAATTTCAGTGCATACTTTGAACTTTAACTTGATGGAATTTGTTCTTGTGCCTTATACCGTTCTGAATTTTCTTTTAAAGCATTACTGTAGCATTCCTATTGACCGAAATTTGACTAAACTTCTGTTTTGCGGTTGTGGCTGGCAGGCTTACATGTTTAAGTATGATTCAACTCATGGGGTATACAAAGGGAGCTTGAATATTGTTGATGATACGACTCTTGAAATTGATGGTCACAGTATTACTGTCAATTCTAAAAGGTATGCCCCTTAACATTAACCAATGTGTAAATAAACACTGATAATTATGATTTAGAGAATAATGATGCTATGATCTCTTGGAAACCACTGCTACAGGGATCGTTCAGAGATTCCCTGGGGTAACTATGGAGCTGATTATGTTGTAGAATCATCTGGAGCTTTTACAACATCCTTCAGAGATTCCCTGGGGTAACTATGGAGCTGAGTATGTTGTAGAATCATCTGGAGCTTTTACAACAACCGAGAAGGCTTCTGCACATCTTAAGGTATATTTTTTGTGGTAATTTTTGTATTTTTTCTGTTTGCATCTATAGTTTTCCATCGACAAATGTACTTAAGATTGTTGCATCTATATTTTTCCATCGACAAATGTACTTCCTGCAAACATTGTCATTGAGTCATAACTATGTGTCAAAATTAGCTCACCGTAAAAACTGAAACGAATACTCATGGACTGGCTACAGGTGGTGAATGAAGAATTTGGTATTGCTGAGGCCCTCATGACCACTGTTCATGCAACAACAGGTAGGCATGGGCCTCTTTGTTTTAAGTCCTGAATTTAAAATGATAATAAAGTTGTTATGAATTTCTTATGTTATTATCTGATGTGTATTCAGTTCTTGTACCTGTAATTTGTTTTTTGTTAAATGTATATATCTGACAAAGAAATGAAATTTCTATAAATAGCTACAGGCAGTTGGGAAGGTCCTTCCAGAGTTGAATGGAAAGCTAACTGGAATGGCTTTCCGTGTACCAACACCCAATGTCTCAGTTGTGGATCTGACATGTCGCCTTGAGAAACCAGCATCTTACGATGATATAAAAGCAGCAATGAAGTATTGTCCTTTTACCTTGCCACGATAAAACATTATATTGTTCCAAAATAGTTTGAGTGGATTGAACTGGGTTCAGCGTGTGATTTGCCGTTAATTAGCACTCTGTTTTTTCTGGTGAAACACCTTTGCATGTGACTATCCAATTGTACTTAGTTCTCTTAAACACTCAAGACTAGGATCTCTGCTCTTGGGCGTTCGACCTAACAGGCTATCTCGTGCTGGTGAGTCGGCATTGTATTATTTTTCCTTTGTGGGTGCAATTTTTATGACAAAAATCGAAAAAATCTGTGTCCTGGGTATAGCTTATTCCCAGATTTACTACGTGGGTATTGTATTTTTTTCAAATTTGCTTTGTGGATGTTAGATTTTCCAAAACAAATTCCTTTTTTGTAGTTATCGCTCTTTTCTTTGGCTATTACATCAGTATCCAGTAGTTAATAGGAGTTTTCCGCCCGAAACGAGCTTGGAGGAAGTGGTTGCATGCTGTACACCTATGGGGAAACGAGTTCTCAATTTCATAGTGAGGTAGATTTACTATGTTAATTTGAGCCTGGAATTTGATGTTCCGATTGCCTGCCTGCAAATCAAGTCATAAATTGTGGGCATATGGCTACAGATCTCTATATTAGAGGTTAAGGTGGATGTCAAAATCAATCAGTTTGGCAAATGTCTTCTAATGACATCAATATCCATATATTGTTATCCTGTTGTGTTTGTGTGTATCTTTGTATGCTGATTGGTATTTAGCTACAGAAGCCGGAACCTGTGAGGGCTTTTACAAAGTATCACCGGAGGGTTAACATGCTGATAACGCCTGCACTCTATGAAGCACATAATGTTTTTAAGGGATCAAAGATTTTCAGAAAGTTTTCGAAATTTCAAAAACTACTTACATCTATATTTCAAGGTGATAGTAATCCCCTTGAAGATTCCATATTTTGGATCGCTGTCTTTATACTTACCAATTTTGATATAAAGCAGATATCATTCTCGTATGACTGAACCATTGCGCGAAGTGAAATCTGCTTTTTATGATTTAGTAAAAATATTATGTACCCCGAGGTTTAATCATAATTTTCCGCTGTCTGTTGGGAATTTGCAACATGGTGATGTTGCTTCGTCAATGCAACCAGGTTCATATTTTGGTTTTCAGACATCTGCTCGAAAATGGGATGTTCCCAATGCCAAAGTAAGCAAATGAAATTTACAGTTGTTGTCCATGCGATTGTTCATGCTATGTATATGACTATGTGTATATAGAATCTAGTGGGTTTGTTTTGAGTTCACTTTTGTAGAATTCTTCGAGAAATGTTCTTGATGTATTTGTCTGCTACAGGTTGGCCTTATAATTGGGAAAGCTGGAGAAACTATTAAGTATCTTCAACATCAATCAGGTGCAAAAATTCAAGTAACTAGGGATACAGATTCTGATCCAAGTTCTATGACTAGGCAAGTGGAGTTGATGGGCAGCTTGGAGCAAATCAATAGGGCAGAGCAGCTGATCAATGATGTCATTGCAGAGGTATTTCTCATTCTGTAATTTGATGTTCAAACCTGACAATTCAAAATTATACTTGTATGTCTTCCCACTAGAATTTATTGTTCTATTTGACACTATTTGGATATCATCCAGGCGGATGCAGGTGGCTCGGCTATACTTGTTGCACGAGGTTTCAGCAGTGTGCAACCTGGAGCAGAACAAGTGCAAATAAAAGTTCCAAACAATAAGGTTGGGTTGTCATGTTTATCATCCTGTCAGTGGATACATAATTTGATGCCTTTTTATTTGCTGAATATTTATAATCATTAATTCTTACATTAATCATCATCTTTATGTATGGCAGGTTGGGTTGATCATTGGTAGAGGAGGTGAGACTATAAAGAATCTGCAAAGCAGGACAGGGGCTCGAATCCAGGTTAGTGGGATTGAATTATTGATATTAGTTTTTTTTTTTTTTTTTTACTTTTCTCAATTATGTCACTGTTTTCTGAGTCATCTTTCTGTTTCAGTTAATACCACTACATCTTCCTGAGGGAGATACATCAACAGAAAGGACAGTGCAGATGACTGGCACCAAGAAGCAAATTGAAGCAGCCCAAGAACTGATCAATGAAGTTGTTAATAATGAGGTGTGGTAATAAAATTGGTTATTTCCTCATGAAAAGTGTAGCATATTGGCTTATTAAGAACACGTGAACAATTTAGATGCTCTTTTGTGTGTATGTAGTCAGAAGATTATTCTATTGATTGATTTGAATGTGAGCTGTATGTTTCAAGTTAGGCATGTTTAAAAACAATTTAACTATTTTCATGCATATATATTGTAGTTGTGCATAATTTGCAGTACGTCCACTGCTAAGTTACCTGCCATACAGTTTCCAGTTCCCAAGAACTGCAGGATAGACTAATAGGATCTTTGATACATGCAAAATACACTGCGTATGTGTTGTCTTCATTGATGTCTAATCCTTGACAGCCAATAGGTAGGTGATGGTGTCTTGCGCTTTTGGGATTATGGTATGACTCAAACATTGCCTCACCAACTCTACAAATTAAGGTTTATTCTTTATTTTTTTGGGTTTATATCACTCATTGAATCTTTTCAATGCTTCTATAACCACATGAAATGAGTGTCCTTGTATCTGGCAATTCCTTGTTTGATCATCTATTGTTAGATACACTAAAAACATTTCATTTGAATACATACATGGAGATATGTGCTATAGGGATTGCATTCATCTCCTTGAGATGTTATATATGAATAATTACATGGTTGAACATGTTGTATCACTTACTATCTGGCTGGGGAGGTTTTACAGCTTTTATTAGTTGTCATAATGCACTCGTTTTCCGGCCTACAGGGTAGTCAGACTTATGATCTATTGGTGCCAGCATGCACCAGCAAGGTGTTATTTACCTCAAGTTCTCTTTGGCAACTAATAGTTATGAAGTTGCTTGTAGCCTTCTGGATATGCCTCAGCAGGTTTGCAAAGAACAGTGGTAGGCATGTTTAAAAACAATTTAACTGTTTTCATGCATATATATTGTAGTTGTGCATAATTTGCAGTACGTCCACTGCTAAGTTACCTGCCATACAGTTTCCAGTTCCCAAGAACTGCAAGATAGACTAATAGGATCTTTGATACATGCAAAATACACTGCGTATGTGTTGTCTTCATTGATGTCTAATCCTTGACAGCCAATAGGTAGGTGATGGTGTCTTGCACTTTTGGGATTATGGTATGACTCAAACATTGCCTCACCAACTCTACAAATTAAGGTTTATTCTTTATTTTTTGGGTTTATATCACTCATTGACTCTTTTCAATGCTTCTATAACCACATGAAATGAGTGTCCTTGTATCTGGCAATTCCTTGTTTGATCATCTATTGTTAGATACACTGAAAACATTTCATTTGAATACATACATGGAGATATGTGCTATAGGGATTGCAGTCATCTCCTTGAGATGTTATATATGAATAATTACATGGTTGAACATGTTGTGTCACTTACTATCTGGCTGGGGAGGTTTTATAGCTTTTATTAGTTGTCATAATGCACTCGTTTTCCGGCCTGCAGGGTAGTCAGACTTATGATCTATTGGTGCTATCATGCACCAGCAAGGTGTTATTTACCTCGAGTTCTCTTTGGCAACTAATAGTTATGAAGTTGCTTGTAGCCTTCTGGATATGCCTCAGCAGGTTTGCAAAGAACAGTGGGTAAAATGTTCATAAGTCTTAAATCTACGATAGAGCTGTTGTCTTACATATGTGATTTATGATTTATCATTATTGCCTCCGAATTATGCTGTCTTGTGGGTCTGATTTTGGGTTCATGTCATGTTCATAGCATTAAACCATATCCCAGACTACAGTCCTCGAGCATAACTGCCATTGGCAACTCTGGAGTATGATCTTTGAATCATTCGATCTTTTGATGGCCTTGATAATTTGCTGATGACTCTTTTTAGGCTTATTTGAACATGTTTATAATTTTAAATGAACTGCACCTTTGAATTGTGTGCAAGAAGTTTACCTGAACACATAGTACTAAGAAATGCATGTTCTTTGCTCTGCAGCCTCCTACTTGAAGCATCATTAGCTTTCTAGAAGTCTTGTATTGCGTTTGTTTTCCCATCCTGTAGGATCATCAAAATTTTAGTATAAGTTGTTGATTGATATGCCCTATAGCGATGTTCTATCTTCATTGATTGCTAATACAGGTATGAGAAAGACTAGGTTTCTGACAGTTTGTATCCCTAAGTTCAGCTGATGTACTCTGCCTTCGTTTTGATTTATGATTTATCATTATTGCCTCCGAATTATGCTGCCTTGTGGGTCTGATTTTGGGTTCATGTCATGTTCATAGCATTAAACCATATCCGAGACTACAGTCCTCGAGCATAACTGCCATTGGCAACTCTGGAGTATGATCTTTGAATCATTCGATCTTTTGATGGCCTTGATAATTTGCTGATGACTCTTTTTAGGCTTATTTGAACATGTTTATAATTTTAAATGAACTGCACCTTTGAATTGTGTGCAAGAAGTTTACCTGAACACATAGTACTGAGAAAATGCATGTTCTTTGCTCTGCAGCCTCCTACTTGAAGCATCATTAGCTTTCTAGAAGTCTTGTATTGCGTTTGTTTTCCCATCCTGTAGGATCATCAAAATTTTAGTATAAGTTGCTAATTGATATGCCCTATAGCGATGTTCTATCTTCATTGATTGCTAATACAAGTATGATAAAGACTAGGTTTTTGACAGTTTGTATCCCTAAGTTCAGCTGATGCACTCTACCTTCGTTTTGTAATCTTGGCTCTTGTCTTCACAGACTCAAAGGGGCACCTAATTTCGCATTTGCTACTATCGCCACATCCATCATTCCATATGCCATTTGCTCCCCATGTCAGATCGATCACCTAATTGCACCGATCGCTCACTTAACGTAAGGTCTTCGTTTTATGCCCATCATTAAATACTGGCCTGCTCCAATCTGATCTTCAAGATTTCTGCACCTAGATATTGACATAGATTTCCTGTCGGACCCAATCTACCACAAAGATTGCCCGACGTCAGATACATCACCTAATTTCACATTTACTTCTGTCGCCACATACATCATCCCATATGCCATTTTCTCCCCATGTCATATCGACCACTTAATTGCACTGATTGCTCACTTAACGTAAGCTTTTCGTTTTATGTCGACCATTAAATTCTACCCTGCTCCATCCGAGCCTCAAGTATTTTAGCTCCATTCACACTTAAAACCACCTTACAAACACGTTGAACTTTTGTATAAATTGGCCTCTTCTGCACCTGGATATTCACATACACCTCCCCGCTTCACATAACATGGAATCCATTAGCATAAGCCAACTTACTGAACTCACAACATTGTTTCTCTTAGCACTTATTCTCATGACTCTTCTGATTATTGACATCGTAAAAGTCGAAATACAAAGAAAAAAGAAACCAAAAAAACAATAACATCTCTTTTGCATCATCTTACGCATTGTCTTATTTCCCCGCTTCCTTCTCTGTTACAGGTGTACGACGGATGCTTCAAATATGCATTTGGGTCCGCCATCGTGCTGCAACTCGCATTTTTTATGCTTCTATTGTCTCTGCTCGACTGCGGCACTAATGTCCTAGTTGTTAGCATTCGTGCGTGTCTTGTATTCTCATGTCACTATTTCTATTTCGGTTGTGTCATTTTGGGCTAGCAACATAAACTGGTGTATCTTGAATTGTGTTTATGTATTACTGAAACTTGTTCATGTGACTATATATATTGCAATTGTGTGATTTATGTATTACTGAAACTGGTGAACTAGTCTACTCTCTTTTTCTGAGAACTACTTCAAATCTGCGGGGAGTAACTTACTCCACTATATCTCCTGCTATAGCATGAAGAGTTTCTTACTGGGGAGAAATCTTGTAAATAGTGAAATTAGTTTCCTGTAGTTGTCCAGGGTAATGAATTGTCTTATTATGATTTCTAATTGTGAAATGTTAGCAAGTTTAAATTAAATTGAAACGAGCCTATTTGCAGGAACACACTTCTTCTGCCTTGCAAACATGCCTTTTTATCCTCAGATTGTCTTTTCTTTCCTGTTTAAAACTTCTGGTATACAGAAGCTGCATTTTGCTCTTAGCTCTTGCTAGCACTTCTTAAAAATTGAAGCCTACGACAACCCATGTACTTGGTTTTGTAAACATTTATCAACGTATTTATTATTCATTAAGTTTTCTGAAAGTGAAACTTAGGCTTGAGATTTCCGGGAAGAAAACCTGGTTGAAAGCCAAGCTGCTTATTTGCGTTCAAACATCAACTCTGAATCTCCTGATCTAGTTCAGAAACTGTCGGCATATAGTGCTGCTATACGAATTCAAAGGCGGCTAGATAGAACTATGTGCAGGGACTAGCTGCTTCGCAGCCATCCTTGTTTAAATAATAAAAGGCCTATCAGTTTTTTCATTTATCATCACATTTGTAAGGTTGGATGTCCGATATTTGGGTTTTGATAATAGAAGCTTTCAAATGGGAGGGTTTTTATTACAAATTAAAAAATGTTTTATCTTTCTTGAAAAATAAAGAATTTTATTAATATGAAACAAGGGTCCGCATTATTTATTATATAACTTAAAATAAGAATAAATAGAGGGTTGTTGAGTAATACAACAACACCCCATTACAGAATTTTTTTACTGCATTTCATTCTTAAAATATAAGAAAAATTAATAATTAAAATGTTTATTCAAATATTACTAAGAACAACCACCACATATTGCAACTACGCTTGTAATTAATATGCACCACATGTTAATAGTTGAAGCGGGGAGTGCATTCAAAATAATTTACACATGAATATTTCCTTATATAATATATACTACATCATCAACTCAACAATTATTTGAATTTATAATAGATACATGAATTCCTAAAAGGTATTCTAAATTATAAGAGATGCTTTTTAACTAAATATCTATCAAAGTTTATGAGAAATAATCAATTTTCTCAAAAAAACATTTTGAGATAGATCATAGTTACACATCATTTGAAAAGTTGGGCAACCTTTCTTCCTTATGACGAGAAGACCAATGTGCTTGAGATGTCAAATTGTACTAGAGGAGGTTAGGTTGAGAAGGATCCTAATAGTTTTCTATCTTGGTCATTTACTCAGCTTGCATATTCAGTTTCATATTTTATAGATTATTTTGGATACAAATATTTGGAAGTAAAGGGAGTTATTTTTCATTATGGGTGTCCCAAAAGTAATGTTGGTATATAAGGTGCATTCCCTTTTCTACCAAGGTCCATATAGAAGATCCTTTTCTAGTGAAATTGGATATTATTAGGAGATGTGTGTGTTTATTTCTAACGTAATTGTGAGTCTACACTTTCTTCCATTGTGAACAGTCTTCCCCAAGAAATATCCACCATAATTTTTCTCATAGCATAATACTAAACATGTTGGGGTCATGAAGTCCCAGTATTTTTTGAAGCTTGGGAAAAAAAAAATTATTGCAAATAACCAAAGCCAATTTATGTTTATTATTTTCGTTCCCCTAGAAGAAGGACATTTGAATGCTTCTAATAGTGGAAATAAAAGAAACTAGGGATATTAAGACTGAAAGGAAATAAAATGGAAAAACTTCAATGAGTATATTGAATAATAAGATCTAGCCTACTATGATAGGATAATTAATTCCAACTGGCCAAGAAGATTTTTTTTGGTGATCAAATCCTTCCATCGCTTCAATTTTGAAATGTTTGCTACCAAAGTTACTCCTAGGTATTTCGAACGGACATTGCCTAATAACCTAGAAGCTAGCAATATCTATATGAAATAGAAACATAGTATTAAAGAAAAAAATTGAGATTTTTCCTGGTTTATTTTGATACTTTATGTAGATGAGAAGTCTTCAAAAAGTCTCTAACTGTATTTAGATCCATACACAGCTAGATCTTGCATGCACATTGTGTCATCAAAAAACTTCTAGTGAGATATGTGATGAGTCATGTCAATAGCTATATTTTGAAGATCATTATTCCATCCTCTAGCCTTAAAACTATCTTTCTCTCACATTAATTCAAATTTTTTGTTATATTATGTTTAGTAAGAGTAGTGAAAGGTGGTTGTCATATTATGTTGCCTAACGTGGTTTAATTGAAGGAAAAATAAGCAATTTTTAGGCTATTACTACGAAGGCGCTTGATGGATACATCTAGGAAAGAATCTAGGGGGTTTTTCCACCCGCTTAACTCCCTAAACGTGGCTTGGGATCACAATATCTTCTCTCACCATTTAATTCATTGTCATCGGAGTGACTCCTACTCAAAATGAAGCTCAAGAGGGAGAAGATCCCCATTTTCGAGATCAAGGAGGGAAACACTCCTACTTTCAAGGGAGCTACTTCAGTTACCCTTTTGTATAAATAAAGAAGAAGAATAATTCATTAGGATTCAAATCTTTTGTTCAGCTAGGTGCAGCTATTGAGCTTGAAGCTGGACATTATTACTTTGATCTTTTATATTTTTTATGACACTTGCACTTTTAAATAATGAGAAGTTTTATTTTATGTTGCATCTGAGTTAGTTTCCAAGGAATGAAACCCTTCGTTCTTGGGCCCAACACAAAGGTTTTGGTCCATATTTTTGTAATTATGTTTCTTCTTGATTGAAGCAGTTCATAGTTTCTTGCATTTCAATAGAGATTAATCTATAAAAACATGTGGTTGCAGCCTCTACATCACCTCTCTTGTGGGAGAATGAGTGCAAGGATTCAAAACCACAGTCCAAAAATATATATTTTATGGTTTCTTAGAAATACATTAGTGTTGGTTCTATTGTTCTACATTTTATTTATGTAGCCTAGAAGCCAATTTAGAAATTAGATCGGTGTTATAGCATAAACTAGAAGTTATTTAAATTCAACTCATATTTTCCATCATAACTTATCTCATGTTTTTAATGATAAATTTATGCATGCATGTGATTGATTGCAGGACTGTATTGATCTATAGGTAATTAAACCTTTACCACTTCCATATTGAGCTCCTTCATCTTCTCTTTCGACCTTCAAACTGTGTCCCCAAACTCTATTTCATAATTCATTCTACCTAGTAGACCATGATCACTCTTCCTAGTGCAAGAGAGACATATGAAAAGTCCTAAACTTGCTAGGGGATCACACCAACCGCCCTTCGTTTTCTTCAACTTCCATCCATGTCTCCATACCCTCAAGGCATCATTTTTACATTCAAAATCCACTCGGATGCCCTCGTATAACATTACAGGCCCTCCTGTAGCAGTATAGGCCTCTTGTAGCAATCGCTTGAAGAAATACTATAGCATCATTGTCCTTCATTAGCATTCATCCCCACTATAAATTTTACTTATTCTTGATGAGTAATGACCCCTAGCTATAATTTGATGATCAGGGGAAGCTCTTAGGCCACTCCAATCCTTCCTTTTATTCACTGCAAAAATAGAGTAGGGTTTCTTTCTTTATCACAGGTATGATGCAAGTAGGCTACTCATTTAGAGGAAAGTGTGAATTAGGTGGATGGTACATGCAATTATAATTGGTAGTTTAATGAATTATGAAAGATAAATTAGCTTCCTTTCTGCAATTACATTTGGTAGTTTGGTGATTTTTTCTAGATAAAATAGATTTCTTTCTACAAGTAGATTAACCTTTTCCCTTTCACGAATTGATTAGTTACCATTTACAAGTTAAGTCAATGGAATTTCTACTTTCATATCTAGAAGTATTTTTCAACTGTACCTTCATGAACAAGCTTTCATTTTAATTCAGTAGGAATATTTGTCCCTAAGCACTTTTGATCTAATGTCATTACTAAGGGTGGCATGAGGGGAATCCAATATGTTGTGAATATAGCATTATCACCTCTAAGTTTATGCAAACCAATTGTAGCGGCTGTAATACCATCCAAAATTTTGGCGTTCACTCAAACATCAAAGCCTTCCTTGGCTTTTCCATTATGGTTGGAAACACTCGAGCTCATTCTGTGAGCTCCCTTAGAGTCTTTTCATTGATTTCTCTTGTTTGACCAACTTTCGTCTTTTGGCGTGTTCATTGCTTTATCATGCTTGTGGTCATGTTATGGCAATTTCGAAGGTTTTTCTTCAATGTGTATTTGAGTTGTCCTAGCTATGTAAAGATCAGTCGGTTTCATACACAATTTGTAAACAATTTCTCACATGTATCATCATGGTCGTCATCAGTTCTATCTCAAGTGTTCCACTTGTCACTTTTGGATCTAGACAATCGCACAGAGGGTGATGCTTTGTCTTGTTGTTCTAGTGGTCTATGTTGTCATGTCAACAAATTATGTTGAGTGTTTGATCACAATGTCAAGTTCCTCACAAGTTCACTTGCCTCCCACACATAACCATTTTCCTAAAATTCCTTCCAACTGGACAAAACCACTTCACCCAACCTCGACTAAGCTGAAATGCATAGTCTCAGCCCTCAAGGATGCTTCTCTTCTACCTGGAGCTACATAGTTCATAGAGACTATCCTCTAGGATAGTTGCACTATGCAATCCCAGAGTTGAGAAACCAACGTTCCTTCCTAGAATTGCACAGAAATGTCTCAATCCTGACTTAAAATGCACATTTCTCGGGATCAATCATCAATCCTCCTCCTTTCCTACTAGAAACTCACAATGTGCAGAGAACTGAGCCTTCTTTGACTCCAAAAATTGTGCATATGTGTCACCCTAGTGTCCTCCCTTAGTCGGGACTTACTACTTCGAAAACCTGTGTTGAACTATCCTATCTGGTCCCTATGCTATCCTATCTTGTATGGTCCCATAAAAATACATAGAACTACCTCCTAGGGTCTCATATTGTAGCTACCACTGATGATCTCAACTACACAATCCTGCTTTCCAGTGGCCTCCATGCAATTTTTCCAATAGTGAAGACTGTGCTCCAGAGTTCCTCGGTCAAGGCTAAGCTCCACTCTATGCAATATTAATATTGAGTGTCCCTCCCTGTCACATGGAACTATGTAATGCGTAGTTTTTGGGCCCTCTTCCTAGCCTATCATCCATCCCGGGATGAGTCCATGGTTAATAAGGCATCATCTTAGACTACGAGGTTTTGGATTTGATGTCGTCTCATCAAGAGTGAATTGCAGGAACAAGTGCACTACAAGATCATGGCGAGAAGATGAAGGAGTGGAAGAAGAAGAGAAAATTCTGGAAGGATTACATACAGCTGGATGGACAGAAGAATCTCATCAAGAAAAAGTGAAGGGAACACATACGTGAAACCTCTTTTCAAGTCAAAAATCATTGAAGAAATCGCAACATCAAGCCATGCGAAGGAGAAAATACTGCACATCCAAGAACACATCCATCACTCAGCAACAACAACAACTTGAGATTGCCACCACAGCCAACTAGTTCATGTCAGTAGTTTCATTTCAATTTGGGTCATGAGATATGATGGTCACATCACTACTATGGGCCATATCTTTTGTAAATCGAATGTAATGAAAAGTGAAGGTCTAATGGACAGACAAGAACATGAAGGGTCATGTCAGTGAAAAACTCATAGGAAGTTGAATGGTCATAAGGGCAGTCCAAGAGTCACAAGGGTCAAGCATCACCCTTGTTTATATATACCCCTCCCATTGCATGAGAAAGGACATCTCACCTTGGCTCCTCCCACGTAGCATTGAGAGTTTTGAGACAGTTCTTTGAGGAGCGAGGAGTGGCTCCAATGTCCAAGTAGTGGGACTAGTGATGTATGGTGTACATATGTGTCATGTAACTTTTGATTAATAAAGAATCTTGTTAAGGCCGACAGGTTTTCATGCATGTTTTGTAGATTCTTGTAAGACTATTCTTTCCACATTTGTAGTTCATATTTGTTTTACATTTACTAAGATAGTTGAAATATTTCAGTTTTTTTAGTGCCTACTATGTTAGGAATGTGCTATATTGGTTATAATTATTGTCTCATCCTTATGGACTACTCCAAAAGATATTATACATACCTTCCTTGTTTATTGGTTGTAGTGATTGTCACATATGTTATGGACTACTCCACTGGATGGCGGATGGGTCTTCCCTTGTACTTTAGCTTTAATGAATTCTGCATCCATTGTGGACTATTATGTTGGATGTTGGACAAGCCTTTCTATTTCACATGTGTATCTTCCTTGGTGGTACTATTTCCTTTCACTTAGAGGCTCACTTTACTCTCCACCTTTTACAGTAAGATAACCTAGAGACAATTACATTATGCACTCACTAGGAACACTCACCCTGCTTTTTAAAGACCCCTGTCTAACACTCTCATATGATGAACAACAAGAGCTAAGGAAAATCACTAAGTAAATGGAAATGAGGCCATCATATTAGATGGGACTCCTACACCAAACAATGTGAGGTTTAATTGGGACTTAATACAAAGGAGATCCCGTAAATGTTGGCAGATCCAACACAATCATCATTTCTGGTGCTAAAAGGAGGGATGCCAGTAGTTTATGTCTGATTTCCCCACCGACCCAACTCATCCATCATCTGGTCAAGGTCTCACCATTCACTCCCTCTCCCCTACACACAATTCTGGAGTTTCTCAATTCTCACGTCCCAGACCCAAATGCTAAATCTCATATCATCATATCTAAGTTGTCCATCCCATCACTCGTCAATTTGCAAAAGTTGTTGGAATGATTCTTCGAGTGTATGCTCTTCCATATTCTTAGAGGAAGAAAAAGACTACCCCCACAGGAGTGGTAGTTTCATTTGTTGAAGAAGCGATCTTTGCCACTCTTGAAGAGCTTGCAGAAGTTGTGGAGAAGGAAGAGAAACCCCCAATATTTCAAAATGAAGAAGAATACAACCTCTCCCTCTCGAGCTCAATTATGGTGGGGGAGACGGAGGGGAAGGAAATGAAGGAGGAGGAGAAGAGCAAGAAGAACCAACATATTCAGAGGAAGAACCATTAGATCTAGAAGAGGAGGAGGAGGATGGTGAAGAGGGCAACATGGTTGAAAAATATATGGAATGGATGACCTAGGGCCCATTGGAACTTTCGGGTGTCCTACACAAGATGTTGAGACACTCAAAGAATATCTTAATGAGATATGACCTCGACAAGATAGTGAAGGCATAAGATCACATAGACACATTCTACCAACATTTGCAGACACTCGAGGTAAATTATGATGACGTTGCATACAGATTGTTCCCATGTATCTTGGATGGCATATCAGCTATATGGTACCACATTCTTCCTCCGTACTCCATCTAGAATTGGAGGGTGTTTAAAATAATCTTTCTTGAAACGTTTATTGAAGACAAGACCCCTGCCATGTTGCTAAACGAGTTGGGAAGTCTCAAGATGGAGTAGAAAGAAAAGGTTAATGATTTCAATCAGATGTTTAACTGCATTTTAAACAAGTTCTCTCTTATCACTAAGCCTCATGACTCCATCATTGTTGACTACTACACTTCAACACTACCAAATAGTATTGCATAGTTTGTCAAGAAACCCGTGAAACTGTCATTAGCAGAAAATTGTGAAGAGGATATTGCCATAGATAAAGACCTCCTCTCTATAGGATTCATTGTAGACGACAAATATACTAAGGACTCCAAAGATATGGGAAGGAGGCCTCAGACCTCTATTAGTAAGGCTAAGGAAAAGGAAGTAAATGACATTGAGATCCTCACTCATTTCATAATGTCGTTGGCCACTGAAGTTGTCGAACATAAACAAAGGACAAACGGGACAACAATGAGTAGCATGCCTTCTAGGTACCGATTGAAGAAGAATGTAGCTTCAAGCAGCAGCATGAACCAGCTAGCCAAATCTATGGAGAGCTCCAATATGGTTTTGAATGTTGACCATCTTGGACAGATTCATACTATGCATTTCACCCTGACAAGCACTCAGAAAGAACGTGCCGAGAATGGAGCTGTGGAATGAGTAGCATGGCTACATAGTTGTGCAACACACTCACGGTTAATGAGCAGGCTGAGCATGACAATCAAGAAGAAGAAGTTGCTACATATGATGAAGCTCCAAGTACTAGGCATGTAGCAAACATGTATTAATGTACTCTCACAGCCTAGAAGACCACCACTGAGAAGGAACCTTTGAGTGACAGTCTAGCCCGAAAGCAAAAAAATCAATATAACTTGAGAATTCAAGGGTTCCCCCTTGTGTTTGAGATATCAAGGGATAAAATAAGACCAGATACATTAAGTAGAATAGGCCCTTTCGTCAACTCAACAAAAAACTCATAGAGCAAGTCGAGGAAGACAAATTAAGTGAAACGTGTTCCCAAAATAAACAAAGACAAAAGAAACCCATCAAAAATCATGAATTGGGTTCAGCCCCTACACACCTTGATGAGTCTTCTCGCTTTCGAATATAAGATTGTGGAAGAGATGAAGAAGACTTGTGCAACCATATATTTCTATGAGCTCATAAAAATCATGAGTCGGCGAGACATTCTTCTACAAGAACTTGGGAAAACCTCCATAAGTGATTCTACCTCTTCAAAGAAGGGATCAAGTAAGCCTCGTGACATGCTCACATTTGTGCTCAATGCACTCTACATGGAGGAAGCAAAGTCACTCTACCCACCATTATTTTTATCATCCAAATTTTCAACTTTAATGTTCAAAACTGTTTGGTTGACTTTGGCGCATCGGTTAATGACATTCCACTCTCCATCACTAGGAACATCAATGCTCAATGGAGTAAGACAAGTGTGAAGATCATCTAGTTATATAGAACATGTGTACCATCCATTGGCGAACTCAGAGAAATGTGATCATCATGTTGTCCTCTGATGGACAAGTTCACCAATGAATCAATATTGTAGTTGTGGACATCGCAGAAGCGTATGGCGTATTGCTCAGTAAAGACTCGTCAAGAAAGCTACAAGGGTACTTTGCCACTGATTAGTCGACTTATGTCTTCCATATAAGTGAAGAAACAACCAAATGCATGTACTATTAGAGAGATACATAGAACACAACATGACTCCCTTGGTTGGAGAAAATGAACCATTGGCTTTACTAGAAATTACTTTTGAAAATTGATTTCTAGAGACAAATTTAGGGTTCTATCTTGTAGATCCATACCCTATGCCACCTACAAATATTCGGGTCCCCTTCCATGCCCAACTGGAGAAAATGAAACTTGTACAATATTTTCTAACAATAGTAGTAGTAGTGACAGTAGTTCTATTGTGGTGAGAGGTCCTTGTACATATGATATGCGGACCATGTCCTTTGACGGATCCAAAATGTTGGAGGGATCTAGATCTAGTTGTGTTTTAATGGACCCACTATAGAGAAGACACTTAATGTCCAACCACTTGGAGTTCGAGTGCACAAAAAACACCACCGAGTATGAAGCACTTGTCTTAGGATTATAGAAAACCATTAGCCTCAAAGTTGTTTTTCTAAAAGTGGTAGGTGGTTCAAAGATCATGGTGTGTCAGGTATGTAACACTATACACTATGTGTCACCTCATCTTAAAAGTTAGCAACAAGAGATATGATTACTCATCTCTCAAATCTAAGATTTTAACATTATTTTAGTACCAAGAATGTGTAATGGAGCTGCAGATGCCTTGGAAAATAAAACTACTCAAATGTCACCCTTACTATTGAGATTTTGTATAAACCATATGTCCCAAAAAAAGTCACTAATTTACGTGTGTTTAGGATGATTAAGAGATACTAGATGTCATGGCTAACGCTAAAATCTTCAAGGATGCAATGATAAATGAGGACGAGCATGAGCAGTCTCTGCAGGATGCAATCGATACAAGAAAATGCACCCTCATCTCCAAGGACATGGTATCACTTGAAAAGTTGTATGACTTACAGAACTTCTTTCAGGGACCTGTGAATGCCCAAACCCATAGTTCTACGTCATTTCACAGATAGATCAATCTGAAAACAAAAAAGGATCTGAATTTTGTGAATATTAGTACATGTTATAAATCACAAGAGAGGCATACTTTCATCCACCTTTACAAATAATATTGTGATGTATTCGCGTGGATGTACGATGATATCAAGACGGATGACATGCAAATAATCTACCACGTCATACCAATGAAGGAGGGGGACAAGCCTTTTTAGTAGAAGTTGAGGAAGGTTCATACGTCACCTGAGCCCATCATACAAAAAGAATTGACCAAGCCACTAAATTCTTGGATCATCTATAAAGTGTGAAATTGAACATGCGTGTCTAATTTAGTCCTTGTGTGAAATAATTTTGGGGATATCCACCTATTCATAGATTTTTGTAATCTCAATCGTGCCTCAAAAAAAGGAAAACTATATGGTGTTGTCAATGGAGCATATACTGTAGACAGGTTCTGGAGTAGCTATGTTTTATTTGCTTGACAAATTTTTAGGATACAACTAGGTTGCGGTAGCACAGGATGATAGACTCAAAACAATATTTTGTACAAAGTGGGTTATGTTCAATTTTAACTGAATATTGTTTGGGTTAGTAAATGCCGGTGGAACATTTCAATGCTCAATGGACATCACCTTTCATGGACTTATCAGACAAAGCATATTCGTCTACCTTAATGATTTAATAGTCTTCCCCAGACAATAGTAAGACCACCTGCACCATCTCAAGAATATTCTTGAGCGATGTGGGAAGTATGAGATATACTTGAATCCCAAGAAGAGAATCTTCAGAGTGTCTGAGGGTAACCTGCTTGGACACATCATTGCCAAAAGCAGGATCAAGGTGGATCCATATAGAGTTCAAACTATCACACAGATTCCCCATCCTATGAATAGGAAAGCTATGCAGTCTTTCTTGGGGAAGATCAACTTCATCAGGAAGTTCATCTCTGATTATGCGCAAATTATGAAACCCATACAAAAGATTATCAAGAAAGACATAGTTTACAATTTGGGGAAGAAGGAAAATGAGGTGTTCACTCAAATCAAGAAATAAATAGTAGAGGCACCAGCTCTATACATTCCAAACTTCAACAAATATTTCTTTCTCTATAATTTTGATTCCAGCACTTCACTCATTATGGTGCTGACTTAGAACGAAGAGTTGAAAAATGAGCGAACTATCTCCTTCATGAGTGTGAGCCTTCAAGGGTTGGAACTCAACTATCCCATCATGGATAGACAAGATTATGCAGTGTACAAGGAGATGAATCATTTTAGACCCTACTTGTTGAAAATAGATTCCATTATCTTTGTGCTAGACCCAATAGTTAGATCACTTCTTGTTCAGTAAGAGTTGTGTGAGAGAAGGGCCTACTCAATGATAGGACTGAAAGAGTATGCTATTGATATCAAAATAATCCATACCATCAAGGGTCACGGCCTTTGCAAACTAGCAGCAGAAGTAGTTGATGCAAAAGAGGAAGAAGAAGAGCTCATGGGCTAGGAGCAAGAAATAAAAATGTACAATGTTGAGAGAGCCCCTCCCACTTTGCATGGAAATTATTGGTACGTAGAAGTGTGAAAGTACCTTAAGCATGGCACCATGCCCTTTCATTTCATTATGTGGCATAGGAGGCCACTTCAACTAAAATCTCTATCATGCTAGCCAGTGCATGGAGTGCTTTAAAGAAAGCACCATAAAGGTATCTTTCTCAAGTGCGTGGAGGCACAATATTCAAAAAAGGTTTTACGTGGTTTCCACGATGGACCAACCAAGGGAAACTTCACGGGTAACACCAAAGCACACAAGGTTATGCAAGACAGTTTCTAATGGCCTACATTATTCAAGGATTCACATGGTTATGCCTGCAAGTGCTTAGTTTGTTAGAGGTGCACTGACAAAAACCGAAGGTTGGCAACCCTGTAGTAACCTGTTGAGTGGAAGAACCATTCCAACAATGTGGCTTGGATATCATTGGGGAGATTTTCCCACATTCACCAAACAAACACTACTATATTCTGACTACTACAAATTACTTCACACTATGGACAGAGGCAATTACGCTGAAACAATTGAAAAATCAGGAAGTCATTGGCTTACTACAACAAAATATCATTTCCAAGTTTGGCATTCCTACATCACTTGTTTTTGACAATGCAACGTACTTTTCTTCATTAAAGATTGATGACTTTGCATTGGGAAATGATATTTTTTTTAAACATTCTGCTAATCACTATCCATAGGGAAATGGTCTTGTCGAATCCACAAACAAAAACCCCATTCAAATCATCAAAAATACCATTTAGTCTAATTAGTGAAACTTGTACTCTACTCTGGTAAATGATTTGTGGGCTGACCAAGCCACACCTAAGCCTTCTTTGAATACATCCCCGTACTTCCTAGTATATGGAAAGGAAAGCATCCTCCTGCCAACATTTATGTTCCTTCTCTCTAATTGTCCCAAGCATCCCAAGGCAGGTTGTGTCTTTTAGTATAGCATAGGATGGACACATTCCACAAGTTATAGGAAGGAAGGATGAAAGAAAAAAGAAAAATTTTCACTCCACCATAACTGTATCAAGAGATGGTTCGATAAAAAGTCTACAGGGAGTACTAGCATTAATATGGGTAACTTAGTCTTAAAGTGGGACAAAGTCTATGAGGACAAAGGAAAGCACACTAAGTTTCAATCCCTGTGGGTTGGTCCTTTTACTGTCCACAAGAAGCTTGGCCAACGCATGTATCATCTTCAATCACTTGATGGGAACATTGATTCTCTCCCAGCCAATGGCCAAGACGTAAAATGTTATTTCTAATGAGATCCAGGGTTGCACCCCATGCTATGTAGATATTATTTTTCTGTTTGTTGTTTTATTTTCTTGGTTTCCTGTTGTTTTTCTTATGTGACTAAGTGTTGTGCCTCATTGTGTTCTAGCTTATGAATGTGTATGTGGTTGAATCTCAGATAATCTTGTGACAATGCAGCCCTTGGCCAGTCCTATGATTGTCTTTTTTGTGTTTGGCTGTAAATTTTGGTCGATGACGTCTTGATGGAAAATATGATTTGTTTGTAAAAAGAGCCTTGGTCATACAATGAACTTGTGTCTAGTCTGGGAAACCTCATGCCTATAATCAGTTTTCTCCTTTGTTGTTTTCAATCTTATCCAAATAGTAGAAACGAAGAAGGGGAAAATCTAAATGAGAAAACCTAAATCGGAGGTCTCCATATGCTTATCTTAAGGAACAACCTCTCCTTCTCTCAATAAGTTGGGACCCCACTTCCACCCCAAAAATGAAAAAGTGCATATCTACAATTCTCTTTAAAAATAACAAAGGTGAAAGAAGAGAAAGACTTCCTGCATAGAGAGGTGAAGCAGGAAACTCCACTGGGGTACTGTCTAGGCTCGTTGCCATTGGACAAATGTTGTGTTCCTATGTGACTCCACTGGGGTACTGTCTAGGACTGCTCGTAGTGGAGAAACACTAGAAATTAAAAACTATACTCTAAAAATCTTAATCTTACGAACTAAAATACCCCTCCTGATTTGAAACACTATGATCTAGTTGAATCTTATTAGGTGTTCAACTAAGAAGGTACAAGGAGAACCATGTCCGCCCATGGGGTAAGTGGGAAAACCAAAATAGTTTTCATAGTGAATCAATACTAAATGAAGGACCAAGGGTTTGTGCTAAAATGGACCAAACGAGAGAAGCTAGTATTCAACCAGTACGGTGCCAAGTGTTATAGCAGCTCCAACACCCTCCAAAATTTTGGCTTTCACTCAAACTTCAAAGGCTTCCTTACTTCTTTTTTCTTGATGGTTGTAAAAACTCCAACTCATTTTGTGAGCTTTCTGAGAGCATTTTCACCCATTTTTTTGTTTGACCAACTTTCATCTTCTGGCATGTTGATTACTTTCTCATGTCATGTTCTGTCGATTTCAAATCTTTGTCTTTGTGTGTTTGATTTGTCCTAGCTATGTAAACATCAATCGCACTCATACACAAATTTGTAATCATTGTCGTACAATTTTGATCATGGTCGTCCTAAGTTATATCTCAAGTGTTGCACTTGTCTCTTTTGGATCTTGACATTCTCACAAAGGGTGATGTTTTTTCTTATTGTTCTGGTGGTCTATGTTTCCATGTCATCAAAGTATGTTAAGTTTGTGATCACAATGTAAACTTAATGACAAGTTCTATTGCCTCCCCCACTTAGTCATTTTCCTGAAAATCCTTCCAACCATACAACTCCACTTCATCGAACCCTGACTACAGTACACTTTGTAGACTCAGCCCTCAGTGATGCTACACTACTACCTATAACTATGCAGTGCATAAAGACTGTCATCAAAGATAGTTGCATTATGCAATCCCAGAGTTAAGTAGCCTACTTGCCTTCCCAAAATTGCGTAGAAGTTGCCTTAATCTTCACCTGAACAACATATTTCTCAAGATCAGTCATCAACCCATCTCCCTACCTCATAGAACCCCACAATATGTAGAGACCCGGGCTTGCGTTTCCTCATAGAGGTGCATAGTGCTATCCCCCCAGTGTCCCCCCTCAGTCAAGACTCACTACCTTGTCCTGTCATCCCTCAGAACAATGTGTAGACCTACCTCCCAGGGTGTCACCTTGTAGTTGCCACCATTGATCTAAATTGCACAATCTTGCCTTCCAATTGCCTCTGCACAATTTTTCTAGTAGTGAAGACCTTGCTCTAGAGTTCCTCCATCAAGTCTGAGTTGCACTCTACATAGTCTCAGTGACCAGTATCCCTCCCTGTAACCTCGAACTGTGCAATGCACAGTTTTTGGGTCATCTTCCCAGCCTTTCATCCAGCCTGGACCTAGTCCATGGTTAACAATGCATCATCTTATAATAGGATGTTTTGCATTTGATTTCATCCCATCATGAGTGAATTGCAGGAAGAGGTGGATTGTTAGATCATGGTGAGACTATAAAGCAGATGAAGAAGGAGATAACATGCTAGAATGCTTGTTGCAGTTGGATGGACAAAAGAATCTCGTCAAGAAGAAGAGAAGGGAACACATATAGGCAACCAATTCTCAAGACCAAGATCACTGAAGGCCTTGCAACATCAAGCCATGCAGAGAAGAAAAGACAAAACATCCAATAACACATACATCACTCAACAACAACAACAAGTTGACATTTCCACCACAGCGAGCTAGTCCATGTCAGCAGTGTCATGTCAATTTCTGTCATCAGTTGTCAAGGATACATCACTATTATGGGTCATATCTGTTGTAAGTTGAATGTAATGAAATTTGAAAGTCTAATGGACAAACAAGAACATCAAGAGTCATGTGAGTTGAAAATTCATAGGAAGTTGAATGGTCATGAAGGTAATCCAAGAGTCACAAGGGTCAAGCATCACCCTTGGTAATATATACCCCTCCTATTATATGAGCAAAGAATTTTCACCATGTCTCCTACCACTAAGAAAATAGTTTTTTTAGCTAGTTCTTTAAGGAGTGAGGAGTGGCTCCAATGTCCCACTATGAGGGCTAGTGATCTATGATGTACATATGTGTTTTGGAATTTTTCTTAATACAGAAGCATATTAAGGCTAGCATATTTTCATGCATGTTTTGTAGATGTTTGTAAGACTATTATTTAATCATTTGATATTCATTTTTGTTTCACATGTACTAAGATAGTTGATCTATTTAAGTTGTTTTAGTACTTATCTTTTTGGGAATTTGTTGTATTGGTTATCATTGTTATCTCATCCTTGTGGACTACTTTGCAGATACTAAAACAATGTTCCTTGTTTACTGGTTAAAATGACCATCACATCCCTTGTGGACTACTCTGTTGGATGGTGGATGGGTCTTCCATTATACTTCATTTTTAATGACTGTAACTTTTGTTGTGGAATATTCCACTGGATGTTGGACATAACTTTTTGGTTTGTGTGTGTATCATCTTTGGTTACTATTATCTCTCACTTAGAGGCTCACTTTACTCACCCCATTTTGCGATAAGATAACCTAGACACAGTTACATTATGCACTCAACAAGCACACTCACCTCACTTTTTAAGGACACTGGTGTGACACTCTCATTTGTTGAACAACAAAAGCTAAGGAAAATTACTACGTAGATTGAAAACAAGTCATTGTATCAGATCGAACTCCTACAACAAATGATGTGACGTTTAATTGGGACATCATACCAGCGAGATCCCATAAATGTTGGCAGGTCCAACACTATCAACATAACCTCAAGTTGATAATTTGGGTTGAGGAGCCCTTGGGAGTTGCAACATTCTTGGTGAAATACTAGGCCTCGCCTCTTTTTGTTGTTCTTGTTGAGGAGGTGTCTAAGTAGATGTTGTCTCTTCTTAAGTATTATTTTCTTTTTTGCATACAATTTTTGAAAGCATGACAAAAATCAAGAACATATTTGTTTCATGCCTCATAAGAGTAGGGATAACCAAGGAAAATTCTTACCAAAACCCCCGCACCCTTAATCAGTCAACCTTCACTCTTTGTTATGCAACCATGTCACAAAATATAAGAAGAGATAGATAAATGACTTTAAAATTGGCCACTTTGAGATGGAACCTCCTTTACATTACACAAATGAAAAAAATTTGGATGATTCAAATGAAAAAACCTCCTTTTGATATATAGGAGCCTAAGGGGTCACAATATAATCAAAGTTGACATAATAATTATAATGTAACGACACAACAATAACAATAGAGGGCTTCTATGGGGCATAATAATGATAATATTGGGACTACATGGCGACAAAAATAGCAATAAGGGGGCTACACTGATAATAAAAATTAGGGAATACACTAGTATTATAGGGATATAGCATGCCCCTCTCCTTCAAAAAAGTGTTTTCTCAATGCTTGAGTAGTTCTGGATGCTTTTGTATAAAATTCTCATCCTCCCATGTGGAATTTTTAGCGAGTGCATTCTTCCACTTGACGAGATACTCTGAAATTGACTGGTTCCAATATGATTTTTCCTTCCTCTTCAAGTTATGACAATATTGTTTGAGATGGGAGCTTGTAACCTATAATATTCTTTAAGCATGAAACATGGAAAACATGGTGCACTGGGAAAGATGCAGGAAGTTCCAATTTGTATGCCATAGTACCAATCTTTTGCAACACCTTTTAAGGATCATAATACTTTGGTGATAATTTATTATTCTTCTTAGCTTGCTTGAGGAACATTTGTTTGTATGGTTGTAGGCATAAAAACACCCATATGCCTACATCAAAACTTCTTTCCTTGTGATGTCTGTCTTCCTGTTGTTTCATTCTATTCTACACCAAAGTGACGTTATCCTTTAAGAGTTGGAGAACTTGTTGTTGATGCTCAATTTGATCTTCCACTGCTTGAACCTTATAATTTTCTCTTAAAGGTGGTGTGATGGACAGTGGATGATATCCATAATGTGTGATAAATGGGGTCATTTTTCTAAAATATGGAAGGAAATGTTATAACACCATTTAGCCAGAGGTAACCACTTGACCCATTGTGTTTGTTTATCATATACAAAGCAACAAAGATATCCTTCCAAAAAAAATTCACTATCTCAATTTTCCCATCATATTGAGGATGATAAGATGAGCTATGAGCTAATTGACTACCTAGACAAGAAAATAATTTTGTCCAAAAATTTCCAGTGAAAATGGGATCTCTGTTGCTTACAATAATTTTTGGGTTTCCATGTAGCTTTTTATTTTATTTTATAAATGCAGTAGCAACGATATTGACTTTAAATGGATGAGATAATGCATAAAAGTGTATATATGGTAAGTCTATAAACTACCACCATGATGACACTCTTTCCTTCAAACTTGGGTAAACTTGTGATAAAATCCATTGAGACCTCCTCCCAATGTTGATTTGGAATGGATAAAGGTTGTAATAGACCCCGGGTCCTAATTGTTTCAAATTTTTTTTGCTGCAAGACCAAACATTCCACCACAAATGTTTGAATATCATATTTAATACCATCCCAAAAAAATTTCTTTTTAACCCTATGGTTTGTTTTTGAAATTACAAGTGCCCTTGTAAAGGAGAGGTGTGCAATTCCATATTTTTTTTTGAGTTGGGAATTCTTACAAAGGTATAAGTGATCTTTATACCATAATGAACCATTTTTCCAGCTAAATGTATCAGATGTACTAGGATCTTACTGCAAATTAGAAATGAGTGCCCACAATTCTTCATAGTTCTTCCATTCATCTCTTACTTCAGTTATCCAGTCTAGTTTGAGAATAGAAATGGCACAAAGCAATGCTTCCACATTCTCATCCTTTCTTGAGAGTGCATCTGCAACAACATTTTACATCCATTTTTTTAGATGATTTGAAAGACATAACCCAACATGTTTTTGACCCATTTTTAGTACTCTTCTTAATATAATCTTTACCGTTCTAAAAAGTATTTAAGACTATCATCATCCATTTTTACCTTGAAGTGTCTTCCCAGTAGGTATGGTTGACATTTCTTAAGTGCATGAAGTATTGCCAACATTTCCTTCTCATAAATAGCTTTTTGTAAATAATTTCCTTTGATTGGATGATATTCAAAAGAAATGGGTCTTCCCTCTTGCATTAAAACAACACCAATTCCATTTCTTGAGGGATCACATTCCACAAAAAAAGGTTTTTGTGAAGTCTGGCATAGCTAAGGCGAATGTTTGGAAGAATTCTTGTTTAATATGTTCAAACGCCGTAGTTTCTTCTAGAGTCCAAGAAAATGCATATTTCTTGAGTAATTTTGTTAGAAGTGCTCTTATTATCCAATAATTCTTAACAAACTTCTGATAATACCCCGTCAACCTGAGAAATACTCGCAAATTTTTTATAGATGTGGGTGTTTCAAATTATTTAATGGCTTAAATTTTTTTAGGGTTTACCTTAACACCATCATGAGATAAAATATGACCCATATATTCCACCTCTTATACTCTAAAGAAACATTTGGAGGTTTGTTCATGTAATTATTTCTCCTCCAATAGCTTGAGCACCCTGTCAACATGTTGAACATGATCCTTCCAAGACGTGCTCTAGATTAGTATATCATCAAAAAATATTAACAAAAGTTTTCTAAGGAAGGGTTTGGAAATGGGATTCATCAACCCTTAAAATCTAGAAGGTGCATTGGCAAGGCCAAAAGGCATGACCAAAAATCCATAATGACCCTCATGAGTTCTAAATCTTGTTTTCGGAATTTCTTCATCCTTCATTCTTATTTGATGATCTCATGAAAGAAGATCCAACTTGGTGAAGTAAATTTCTCGATGTAATTCATCCAATAATTAATCAATGACATGAATGGGAAATTTATCTTTAATAGTTAGCTTATTGAGCTCCCTATGATCTGGACACATGCACCATGATCCATACTTCTTATGCAATAATACTGCTAGAGTAGAGAAAGAACTTTGACCAAGTTGAATTATACTAGCCTCTAGCATTTCTGCAACCATACGTTCAATTTCACTCTTTTGGGAATAGGGATATATGTAAGGCCTAATTTTGGGTAAACAGTTCCTAGAGTCAAATGAGTAGCATGATCATGATCAGGAATAGGTGGGAGGCCTTTAGGAGTCACAAATACCTTGGAAGGATTGTCCAATACTTTCTGGAGATATGGAGAAATAGACGATTTTGATGTTTGAACCTCTAGTCAACATAATTGTGCAATTACATCCCATTTTTATTTCTTTAGAATATTTTTCATTCCATTAGCACTGATTATCTTTCCTAGTTTCCCTGGGATACCCCTTAATTCAACCTCCTTTCCTTCCCAAAAATAATTCAATAGAAGTTCTTGAAAATCAAAAGCTATTGTACCCAAATATTGTAACCATCAGACTCCTAGTAAAACATCAGCACCACCCATTGGAATGCAAGCCATTGAACTATTCAATACATATTCTCCCATGGATAGCCTGAAATTATGGCACATTCCAGAGAAACTTATGGTTCTTCCCTTTGAAACCATCACTTGACACTCTGGTGCTGGATATATGAATTAATTCAATTCCTTTGCTATCTTACAATGAAAAAAATAATGGTAATACCAAAATCAATCAACACTATTACCTTTTTCTTCTTGATATGTCCTTCGCTCTTGAGAGTTTAAGAAGCAGTAATTCCTACCAATGCATTAAAACACATGGTCAGATTCATTTCTTCTTTCTCTCGGGTTGGTCCCTAATGTATATACTTTTCTTTTGACGTTTCTTGTTCCTTTTCTTCCTCCTCTTCACAATAGATGTAAAATAATTTCTTCTCCACACAGTTATGACATTTAGTGTATTTGCAATCACAACTATAACAAAGGAATTTTCCTCTTTTGTCTTCCAATTTTTTTCATGTCAGCCTTATAGGTTGTGCAAGGATAGGAGAAACAACACTTCCATCCTTATAGTTGTCAGTGATATTCTTTCTTGTTGTCGTAATTTTTCTTTCAATATTTCTTGCCAACTTGAATTCCTTCTCCAATGAATTGATTTCCCAAAGGAAAACATCATGTTGGATTTTATCCTTTAAATTCCCCATGAAAACATCAATCTAATGCTCATATGGAATATCATTTACCCATATATTCAATTTTTGGAAGTCGAGAATGTACTCCACCATTGAACCATTTTGTTTGAGATTTATCAATTGGCTAAACAAGGTGTTGCTCTTTGTATCCTAATAATGTGTTATCATTTCCTTCATAAAAATTGACCATGTGAGAATTTGTTTACGAGAGAAAATCCATCGATATCATACAAACTAATTTTGTCCTAAATATAAATTTGCAATGCTTACCTTTTGTGTGTTTTTCACATTATGGAGATCAAAATATTGGTCCATCTATAATATCCATGTTATGAGATCCTTGCCATCAAACTTCCTCATATCAATATTTGTAATATGGTGGGTCCTCAATCCAATTTTATAGTCTATGAAATCATGATTAACATTTATTTTCTTCTCATCATGAGTTTCCTCTACTACCTTTTCGCCATTAGGAAGCCTTTGTTTCAAAAACTTTGTCAAACCTTCCTTCAGAACTTCTATATCTTTATTCAAATATCCCATGTTTCCTTTAAATTTTGATTCTATACCATCGATATTAGCTTCCATTCCATTCTTCAAACAATTCATCTTAGCTTTGACTCCATTCTTAAAACCATCCATCTTAGCTTTTTTTACTTTATGTGAGAGCGAACTTTTTTGCCCTTAATCTCGTAATTTTGATATATCATATTGCATTTCTTCCTCTTCTTCATGTGTCATGTTAGAGCTTTTGGGTTGCTTACTAGGTGTTTCCATTTTATTTCTTTGGGGCATCAATGAATGATAATTATGCTTCACTATTCCCTTTGAATAACTTCAAACTAATTTTCCAAACAAAACTTATGCAAATTTTAAAAACTACACACCTTTTTTCTCACTTTATAGGAGCTCCATATTGAATCTATTGTATCTCTATACTTTCATATCTCCAAGGTCTAAATTTTCATTTTTTTGTATCCTTGTGAGTCTTATTTCCAACCCCACAAGTCATAACAATATTAGATTCTTTAGGAAAGAGTTATCCCATATCTTCCATGATGAATTGATTATAGACTGGTTCTGTAGAGCAAAATTGTACAAAGTGCCATGTGTCACTGTTTTGATGTTCATCCCTAAAATTTGTACAGAAAAAACTAAATTCTATGTGATTTCAACCACTTTTCACATATTTTAAATATGGTTCCTGAAACGAAATTTATGATGATTTTCCCTAGGTTACATTTTGAGACAAACTTTTGGAGATTGCACAAACCCTATCTTCCCCAGATCATATCCTCGAAAATGTTGCAACCCAAGATCTAAAATATTTACATGAACCTCAGCAATATTTTGGCTCCACGTGGTAAAAAAATCAACTTTTGAAGCCTCATAGAAAAAATGTGATAGGGAAATTCCAATGTGTCCTATTTCATGAAGCGAAGCCCTAGAAATCAAGAGATAAATCAAAAAATTCAAAATTATCCTCTTCGAGGGGGGAACCTACTTTACATTACACAAATGAACAAAGCTTGGATGATTCAAGTGAAAAAACCTCCTATCTATATATAGGATTCTAAGGGGTCACAATATAATCAGAGCTGACATAACAATAATAATGTAAGGGTATGACAATAACAATAATGTGGCCACATTGACACTAACAATGAGGGAATACACCAGTATGATAGGGACCTAACATTCTTCTCCAGTGACTGTTATCTTCCCTCTATGACTATGCGAGAGTTAGAAGACCCTCTAGGTGAGAAACCTGAAACTTTTGAAGAACCTATTGGGGAAGTAGAAGCACCCACTTAACTTACCCAAATGATGGCTAAAAGTAGGGACAATGAGGTTTTCACTATTAGAGAGACCTGTTAGCCTCCTGCTGCAGCAGGTTAATCATCTTTCATGATCGACAGTTTTACATGCCAAATATGTCGTGCTATGCATGCTGCAATGCTCCATATTTGCTACAGATGGCCAAAAAGTATCCACAAGAGTAGGTTGGTCGAAGGGCCACTACTGTGTTCCAATTTTGATAAAGCAATCCATTTTCGGGTTGAGGCAGTTTTTTCATTTGGAGGTACTCAGGCTAGAGTTCACTAACATATTTTTTTTCTCATCACCCTTATTATGTAACTCCCTATTAGTTTTTCCCTCCCCCTATTAAAATCATGTATATAATTCCCCCTATGTAAATACCCCTCCCTGGCATTATACGCATACTTTCTACTAAGTCCGGGAAATCTCAGTCCATCTGGGACTGTTTTTAGCCCATCCGAGTCATTGAGGAACTAGTTTGACATCTGGTCATCTAGCAACCTCTCCCTTAACCCTAAAAACCCCCAAAAAACCCACATTCCGCCCCTAACCCAAAGTTCCTGTGCATAAACATTAACCCGCGCCTTTATTTAACCCCGCAAACCCGTTTTCCTAAGTCTATCACCCACTGCGCATATTAAATTCAGAATATTCCTGTGAATATTCCCGCCCGTTAACCCCATATCCCGTCGCGTCCGCCGCCAGCTGTCCGATCCACAGCCCCGCAGATCTACGGCTGGCGGGCATCCTTATCCCCGACGCGCTCGGCCTTTAACGTCCGAGAGTTCGGCGGTTTTGCCGCCGTACTCCCGCCATGCGTCAGGCGCCGGGCTGTGGCGGAGCCCCTCCCTCCGAAACCACCATCCCCGATAAGCGGTGCACCACATACCGCTTACTGCCCGGTGACGTCACCAGCCCACGTCACCCCTGCACAGTCAACAGCCCACATCACCCTCCTTGTACAGTCACCCGATCAGTCACCTGCCTGTGTGGCCTCCTGCCACGTCACTGCCACATGTCCCGCCACCATACCTGCCACGTCATCGTCCGTATGAGATGACATCATGCTGACGTCATCCCGCCATGTCGCCATGCTGATGTCACCCGCCGTACAATGCTGATGTCATGCTGACATCATCAACCCTTTTCTTGACGCAGAGGCGCGACATTCGCACTTCGGATCCCCGGAATTGAATTCTGAGGCAGTTTTTGGTGAGCGATTTGCGCTAGGCGCAAATCGCTCATCGCAGGTTTTTTTGGGCCAAAATGGAGAATCTTCAGGGAATCTTTAAGGAATCTTTGCTCCATGCAGCCCCAGGAAGCCCGAAAAGGCGCAGAAATGATCAGTTTTCTTCACAGAACATACCAAAATTATTAGAAGACAATTCCAGATGATAGAGAGGCCAAACAACGGCCATTTACTGGTGACTAGACACGTAGCACAGCAGATCAGCAGCCCATATTTTGTCAGAGAGTATCAGTGGAAGAAAGGACGCCGGAAAGAATCAGTCATGATTTTTTAGGGGCTCGAGGCACCTGAACATTAATGAAGCCCCCGGAAAATCAAATCGATAAGAATCAGCCCATCCTTGCTTTCAAATGACCGTAAAGACATTTAAGGCACCAGGACAGCAAGAAAGCATAAACCCATACCCACTTATTGCAGAAAGCACTACAGCAAGCCACCGAGGACAACATCATTCATTCAGTTTTGACACATCGGCCCTAAGCACGGCCCGGGACATTCTTTGCATTTATTTCTAGATAGGATTAGGTCAAGTATTCATTTTTATGACCTAATTAGGTCAAGATGTAATAAAGGAACTCTGTGGAGAGTTTTGCCCTATATATACCACCCTCTGTATAGTTTTAAGGGTTGGTCAATTGATAATTTTAGCTAGAGACTCGCTGTGTATACCTGAATTTTTCTGTAATCAAAGATTGCTTAAAGCTTGGAGAACGAACTGTCTGTTGTTGATGAATGTGTTGAAGAGTTGAAGATGGAATTCCTGCGCCGCGGCCTGAAGCAATAAGTTCCTCTTATATTTGTTTATGTGTTTGCCATTATCTAAATAACAGGAAAAAAGAATAGCCTAGAATTAGTTTAAATACTCTTTATGCTCAATTCCTGCTGTTTCTTGATGTTTTCTTCTGAATGAATTGGTTATGAACATTGAATTCCTTCTGGCTCATGTTTACCCCAGTTCACCTGTGCTGGCCAATTATCTAGGGATTCTTAACTACTCCTAGGTAGCGCCTTGTTGTTTCCTCTGCTAATCTGTTGGAGAGTTTCTTAACTGCCTCTCTTTCTTTAGCATTCTTGCCATCCCTTGAAACCTGAAAGTTGCTTCTGCTTCAGTTATCTTGCTCCATTTTCCCCTCACTGTTATTAAGGAAAGATAGCAGCAGTTCCCCCTCCTGGACTCCACGCCCAATGGTTTGAAACATTCAGACTATAGTCATCCTCTCTACCTGAAAGTGTCAGTTTTCCCACCAAAACTCAATCAAAACCCTTGTGCATCATAACTAGCCTAAAATCACCCCCTTCAACAAAGCTAAATCATAAAGAGAGAGCCCTCTCTGACTGCAGGCAGGCTAGGGCCTGCAGTCCAAAGTTGGTTTGTGGTTACCTCAGTCGTATCCCTTTAGGAGTCAAAAGGGACAACCTGAGTGATAACATAATGGCGACTCCACTGGGGAAATGAATCATGTGTCCATTAGTGTGAATCCTCAATTTTGACCAGTTCACCTCGTTTTCTGGAGAAAGTGTTCCTTTTCTTCAGGGTTTTTCATGTTCAGCTCTGATCTGTGATGGTGGATAGAGATCAGGCACTTCAAGGTTACAGCATCCACCTGGCGACTCCACACCATCCTCATAATAAAGACTCCGGTGGAGAAATGAACCCGAAGGAATTATATAAGCATATCAGGTTCTTGATTTGGATGATCATCCAAGAGACCATGTTCTTTCTCTTGCACCAAATTTTGTTGTGCATATTGTACTTTAAAAGTGATTTTATGTCATATTTTTGTGTGTTTCCTTTGGAAGAGATTGTTGAAAAGCCTCCTTGCACATCAGAGAAGCAGCTTTCAAATGCTGTTGAAAATCATCATACAGTCAAGGAGGAACCAAAAATAGAGCCACTGAATATCAGATTGAGGAGGACCCAGAAGCAGAAGCATATGACCAGATGATCCAAGTGGATCCCCTGCCTCTTTGTTTCCAGCCATCTGAATTATTCGAAAAAGAAGAAAACCAGCAGCCCGCACAGATCAGTCCGGCCCTCTTCGAGCCAGATTGTAATAAATTACAAGCACCTCTGCAAGTACCGAATGACCTATCCATTGGAAGGAAAAATAATGAAAGATATCAGTGCACGACGCCATCAACAGGCTGCGAGGCTCAGTATCGAGTTGTCAATGATCTCCCGACTCCAAGGCATGGTAGTGATCCTGAACCTTTGTACAGTTCTTTAATTCAGCCAAAAAATTGTATATATATGTTGCAGGACAGTTTTGTACAGTATTTAAACACCGCAAAGGAGGTCAGTAGCTTCCTGATCTTCTCAAGGATTGACAAAGCCATAACAAATTGCAAAATCTCAGTTGATGTCACTAGCAAGCATAAGCAGCAAAGCCCACTCATGTTATTATTACTTAAGTGGCTGCATTGGTTATTTCACTTCACCTAACAGCAAAGTAAGTGCTGGTTAGGGTAGGTAGGTAGGTAGGATCAATAAGGCAGCCAACCAAGAGAAATTTGCAGAACACAGTAACAGTTGAATACAAGGCAGTCTGACCTGCTGTTCTTGACTTTTCGCAAGGAAAAGCCATCCCCAAGTGGAACCACTGTTAGCCTCCTGCTGCAGCAGGTTATCATCTTTCATGATCGATAGTTTTACATGCCAAATATGTCATGCTATGCATGCTGCAATGCTCCATATTTGCTACAGATGGCCAAAAAGTATCCACAAGAGTAGGCTGGTTTAAGGGCCACTGCTGTGTTCCAATTTTGATAAAGCAATCCATTTTTGGGTTGAGGCAGTTTTTTTAGTTGGAGGTACTCAGGCTGGAGTTCACTAACATCTTTTTTTTCTCATCACCCTAATTATGTAACTCCCTATTAGTTTTTCCCTCCCCCTATTAAAATCATGTATATAATTCCCCCTATGTAAATACCCCTCCCTGGCATTATAGCCATACTTTCTACTAAGTCTGGGAAATCTCAGTCCATCTGGGATTGTTTTTAGCCCATCCGAGTCATTGAGGAACTAGTTTGACATCTGGTCAGCTAGCAACCTCTCCCTTAACCCTAAAAACCCCCAAAAAACCCACATTCCGCCCCTAACCCAAAGTTCCTGCGCATAAACATTAACCTGTGCCTTTATTTAACCCCGCAAACCCGTTTTCCTAAGTCTATAACCCGCCGCGCATATTAAATTCAGAATATTCTTGTGAATATTCCTGCCCGTTAACCCCATATCCCATCGCGTCCGCCGCCAACCGTCCGATCCACAGCCCTGCAGATCTACGGCTGGCTGGCATCCTTATCCCCGACGCACCTGGCCTTTAACGTCTGGGAGTTCGATGGTTTTGACGCCGTACTACCGCCACGCATCAGGTGCCGGGCTGTGGCAGAGCCCCTCCCTCCGAAACCGCCATCCCCCATAAGCGGTGCGTGACATACCGCTTACCGCCCGGTGACGTCACCAGCCCACGTCACCCCTGCACAGTCAACAACCCACGTCACCCCCCTTGTACAGTCACCCGATCAGTCACCCGCCTGCGTGGCCTCCTACCACGTCACTGCCACGTGTCCTGCCACCGTACCTGCCACGTCATCGTCCATATGAGATGACATCATGCTGACGTCATCGGCCCTTTTTTTTACGCAGAGGCGCGACAGTCGCACTTCAGAGCCTCAGAATCGAATTCCGAGGCAGTTTTTGATGAGCGATTTGCGCCTGGCAGGTTTTTTTGGGCCAAAATGGAGAATCTTTAGGGAATCTTTAAGGAATCTTCGCTCCATGCAGCCCCAGGAAGCCCGAAAAGGCGCAGAAATGATCAGTTTTCTTCACAGAGCATACCAAAATGACCAGAAGATAATTCGAGATGATACAGAGGCCGAACAGTGGCCATTTACTGGTGACTAGACATGCAGCACAGCAGATCAGCAGCCCAGATTTTTGCAGAGAGTATCAGTGGAAGAAAGGACGCCAGAAAGAATCAGTCATGATTTTTTAGGGGCCCGAGGCACCTGAACATTAATGAAGCCCCCATAAAATCAAATCGATAAGCATCAGCCCATCCTTGCTTTCAAATCACCGTCAAGACATTTAAGGCACTAGGACAGTAAGAAAGCATAAACCCATACCCATTTATTGCAGAAAGCACTGCAGCAAGCCACCGAGGACAGCATCATTCATTCAGTTTTGACACATCGGCCCTGAGCACGGCCCGAGACATTCTTTGCATTTATTTCTAGATAGGATTATTGTCAAGTATTCATTTTTATGACCTAATTAGGTCAAGATGTAATAAATGAACTCTGTAGAGAGTTTTTCCCTATATATACCACCCTCTGTATAGTTTTAAGGGTTGGTCAATCGATAATTTGAGCTAGAGACTCGTTGTGTATACCTTAATTTTTCTGTAATCAAAGATTGCTTAACGCTTGGAGAGCGAACTGTCTATTGTTGATGAATGTGTTGAACAGTTGAAGATGGAATTCTTGCGCTGTGGCCTGAAGCAATAAGTGCCTCTTATCTTTGTTTATGTGTTTGCCATTATCTAAATAGCAGGGAAAAAGAATAGCCTAGAATTAGTTTAAATACTCTCTATGCTCAATTCCTATTATTTCTTGATGTTTTCTTCTGAATGAATTGGTTATGAACATTGAATTCCTTCTGGCTCATGTTTACCCCAGTTCACCTGTGCTGGCTAATTATCTAGGGATTCTTAACTGCTCCTAGGTAGCCCCTTGTTGTTTCCTCTGCTAATCTGTTGGAGAGATTCTTAACTGCCTCTCTTTCTTTAGCATTCTTGCCATCCCTTGAAACCTGAAAGTTGCTTCTGCTTCAGTTATCTTGCTCCATTTTCCCCTCACTGTTATTAAGGAAAGACAGCAGCAGTTCCCCCTCCTCGACTCCACGCCCAATGGTTTGAAACATTCAGACTATACTCAGCCTCTCTACCTGAAAGTGTCAGTTTTCCCACCAAAACTCAATCAAAACCCTTGTGCATCATAACTAGCCTAAAATCACCCCCTTCAACAAAGCTAAGTCATAAAGAGAGAGCCCTCTCTGACTGCAGGCAGGCTAGGGCCTGCAGTCCAAAGTTGGTTTGTGGTTACCTCGGCCGTATCCCTTTAGGAGTCAAAAGGGACAACCTGAGTGATAACAAGACCAATGGAGAGGCTATAATGAAGAATATATTCCATACTACCCTTTCACACATCCATGGCTTAAACTCTAAGGATCCTGACACCTTCATGTTTGAATTTTCTGATGTTTGTAGAACCTATCAATATGCCTCTGATGAGAAAAAAATGAAGTTATTCCCCTGTACCCTTAAGGATGAAACCTTGAACTAGTTTATGGGTTTTCCTACAGGTACCATAACTACATATGCCCAAATGCAATAGGCCTTCAATAACAAGTAAAGAGACTATTGTAAGTCCAAATAAATGAAGGAAAAAATATTTAGGATGAATCTTGGACCTAATGAATCCTTAGAAGAATATGAGGAGATATTTCAACTCAATTATAGGAGAGACAATTGTACCCTTGATCTTGAATCACTCCAACTCGTTCATCTTTCAGGGATCAGGGAGGATATGTTGGAAACCCTCAACATGATGTCTAGAGGATATATCTATCAATTATCCTATGATGACATCAAACATGTGTTCAAGAATCACTCTAGCATTGCTAGGAAGAAGGGTAGGGCTAGTCAAGGCTTGGAAGGTTCCTATCCCTTGACAACATCCATTAACAATGATATAAGTAACATGTTGGAGGATTTTAAGTTTGAAATGATGCATACCTTTACATTAAAAATGGATACCAGGAAAATAAAAAGAAAGAAGGAGGAAGCAGAAATGACAGTAAGCATTTTATTCCCTAGACGCACCAAAAGACATCTTAAGAATGAATGCCCATTGAATGTCATAGAAGTATTCCTAGTCTATGAAGAAAATCATGCAACATAAAAATTCCCTTCTTTTCCAAGACTAAAAGATATATACCAAGGGGTAGAAGGTGGGTTAGAGCAACTTTGTTTCATTAATCAAAAAATACCTCAAGGACCTTGGCCATATCAACAAGACATGCAAGGTGTGCACTACTCTTATTATAATCCAAATCAAAGTGAATATTTACAACCTTGGTACTCTTCCACCCATGCATCCTGGTCCACACCTCCTTCATGTACTTGTGCTCCTCCATATCCTCATCAACCTGTCTATCATCATTTTCAGCCATGTCCACTACAATATTCCCAATTGGGAAACCCATCACAAGGGTGGAAGCCTAAAGTCAACCAGCCTCCTACTTTACTACCTCCACCCCAAACTCAACCACAGCTCACTCATCCTACACCTAAGAAACCTCAAATTCCTAATCAACCCAATTTGAACCTGAACAACATGCAAGCATAATAGTTCTACATTTGAGAGACATCCTATCCTTCTTATGTTGTGGAAATCTAGTAGATCAACCTTCGGTCTAGGAGAGTGCTTCTAGATAATCACCCACCTTCTCTTGAGAAGTTGATCCACCCTAGCCAGCACACCCCAAAAGAGGTTGAAATTCTAGGAGAATTGAAGAATTTGTGTGTTATGATATCCCTTCTCCAGGTCATTTAAATATGTTTCCATCTATAATAACCTCATCAAGGAGAAATGTTTCAATAATCCTAGGAGAATAAAAAGATACAAACCCACCAAAAATGTTGGTGGGAAATTATCTAATTTTATTCATGGTAGGGTGTTCTACCTGAAATATCTATAACCTCGAAGCCCAGGAGTATATGTCTACATTTATGGACTTATAGTCCCTAATACCCTGATTGATCTTGGGGTTGCAATGAATGTGATGACTAAGGAAACCATGCTAAAGCTAAATCTCCAAGGGTCTTTGAGAAAGACCACCACAGTGATACAACTTGAAGAAATATCCATAGTACCTCTTCAGGGGGTTGTTGAAGATGTTATGGTCTCCATTTACTCTTTTAAGTATCCTACTGATTTTTTGGCTCTCCAACCCAAAACCTACTTTAATGGATATCCTCGCATCTTACGAAGACCATGGTTATCCATTGTTGATGCTTTCATTAGTTGTAGGGCTGGGAACTTGAACATTCAGAATGGACATCTATAAAAAAGATGATATTGTATCCTCTTTCTCAAGCTTCGATTGAGGATAACATTCCCTTATGGTTAGAAGAGGAGGAAGAAGATGAATTGTATCACACCAACCCTCATGCAATCTATAATCTAGATATTATTACAAGATGGGGGCAACCTGATGAAGCTAACCTCATTGAACTTATCCTTTAGAACCAACCTCACACTCACATACCCATTAATGAGTTGATGAAATAATATGGGAGTAGTCAATGGGACTGAATTATGGCCTATTGAGACAAGTCTATACCATGTTAGGTTTGAAGAATTTGGCCCATCGAGAACCTAAAAGATAAATCCTTCTCTCTTGGCCAAATAGAAAGAAAAATCATGCAAAGTGTTGAGACAACACCTAGATTATTTTTCTTGTGATTATAAGGAAATAAAAGGTGTGCGTCCCTTAGTTTGTACCCACCATATTTACATCAAGGAGTAATGCAAGCCTATGTGTCAATCCCACAGAAGGATGAACCCAACTATTAAGGACATTATGAAAGAGGAATTGCAAAAGCTACTGGATGGAGGGTTCATATACCCCATTTTAGATAGTGAGTGAGCATAACCTCCTATTTTAGTTCCTAAGAAGAGTGGGAAGTGGAGGATTTGTTTTGGTTACTGAGAACTTAAAAAGGATACAAAGAAGGACCATTTCCCTTTACCCTTCATTGACCAAGTCCTAGATGGCCTTGTATGGAAGAAATTATTTTCCTTCTTGGATGGACTTAATGGATACAACCAAATCCAGATCAACTCTTAAGACTGAGATCATAGCACATTCACATGTCCTTGGGGTACATTTCCTTATAGAATTCTTCAAGTTGATTTATGCAATACCCTTGCTACTTTCCATAGGGAAGTTTCGAGTATCTTTTCTGAACTTATTCTTGACTATATTGAAATATACATGGATGATTTCACTCCTTATGGACATGACTTCCATGAATTTCTCTCCAATTTTTCCAAGGTCTTAAATAAACGCATTGAAATGAATCTCTCTCTAATCTCAAATAAATGTGAGTTATTGATTGATGAGGAGACTATCCTTGCCCATTCCTTATCCAAGGAAGGGATACACGTAGGCCCAAACAAAATTTCCATCATCAAAAGGGTCCATACCCTTCAAAAGAAAAGAGATGAAAAGAGCTTCTTGGGACTAGCTGGGTATTATAGGAGATTCATCAAAGACGTTAGTAAAGTGGCTTCACCTTCGTTTCGCTTACTGGCCAAAGATTCATATTTTAGTTAGACGAACAATTTTCAAGAGGCCCTTGAAGTGTTGAAAGAAGAATTGACCATTGCACCCATCCATAGGGGTCCCAACTAGGAATTGCCTTTCCATATCAATACTAATGCATTAGATAAAGTTGTGGGGGAAGCCTTGGGACAAGTAGAGGATAAGTTGCCTTATGTTATTTATTTCTTTAGTAAGATTTTTTCTAAATATGAGTTGAATTACACTGTCACTGAAAAACCTCTTAGTTGTAGTACATTCTTTAAAGAAATTCAAGCACTATATCTCTAGGTACCAAACTTTTGTTCATGTTGATCATGGACCCATAAAATATTTGATGAACAAACCTGATGTCAATGTTAGCATAATTAGATGGTTGCTATTGTTAGAACAACTTAATTTTAATATTAACAAACCAGAGAAAGAAAATGTTGTTGCATATTTTTCATCGAGGTTAAGCTTTCCTGCATGTAACGAGGAGATGGTGGTTGATCAACTTCCATATCAACACGTATTTTCCATCTCTTTATCTTCTCCTTGGTGTGATGATATATCCAACTACTTTCTTGCTGGGAGGTTCCCTCCTAATCTATCATCCACAGAAAAAGTAATATTGTAAGGAAAAGCCATCCTTTCACTTGGATTGGGGGCAATCCTTTTAGAATGGGACAAAATCATATCTTTAGGAGATGTGTAAGAGAAGAGGAGCTCTTTGACATCCTCTCATTATGTCATGATGGACCTTTTGGAGGTCATTTTGTTGCAAAAAGGACAACCTTAAAGGTTTTATAGGCTGGTTACTATTGGCCCACTTTACATCAAGTTGCAAGGAAATACACAACTAGATGTGATCAGTGCCAAAGGATGGGAAAAACCACACCGAGGGACGAAATCCCCCTACAACATCAAGTGGCCTTAGAGCCATTTGAAAAATGGGGAATGGATTTCATTGAGCCAATTCATCCACCATCAGGACAAAAAAAGTACATCATTGTCTGCAATTATTACTCAACAAAGTGGGTTGAGACAAAGGAATTCAAAGCAACAACTATGCATAAAGTAGTTTATTTTTTAAGAGAAAACATCTTCTACAAGTTTGGGTATGCAAGGGAGGTAGCCACTAATCAAGTATCACAATTCACATTGAATTTGGTTGAATATCTCATGAGGAAACACCATATCAATCATAAGACACCCACGTCCTATGACCCTCAAGAAAATGTACAAGTAGAGGTCACAAACAAAGAGTTGAAGAGCATCGCCACGAAGGTTGTTAGCATGAGCATGAAATATTGGGCAAAGAGACTAGTAGAGGCCAGTTAGGATTACAACACCACTTGAAAAACCACTACTGGATTCACTCCATATGACTTGGTATATGGGAAGAAGGCTTTGCTTTTTATTGAGTTTGAATATAATGCTTTGAGAATGGGAGCTTAATTTGACCTAGATGTCAGTACAACATATCAAGAAGGGTTACTCCAACTAAATGGCTTAGATGAGTTCAGAATGCAATCTCTCCTACACATTGAAGTCATACAACTATAAAGGAAGGTCTTCCATGACAAGCATATCAAGGAAAATAATTTTCAAGAAGTGGATTACGCCTTGTTATATGATTCTAGGTTCAAATATTTTAAAGGGAAGCTAATGACAAGATCACTCAGTCCATACCTAGTTGAAAATTGTCATGAAAATTAATCTGTCGAGATCAAAAATATTGATGAGGAAGGCATTCCCTAACTTGTAAATGGTTATAGGTTGAAGCTATATATAAGATGTTTGTCCAAGGAATAATTTATCAATTCAGTGACTAAAGAATTAAATCTGATTGGGAGTTTCATAGCTTCTATTCAACAACATTCCTAGAAATTTGAAAAAAGAAAAAAAGCCTAGATGAAAATATATATGAGGCATCTGAGACCAACTCTAGGGTTGAAACCCTCTCTAAGGTATCCCATGAAAAAACCATAAAAAAGGAAAAATGATAAAGATGCCTTGGTGAAAATCTCCTATGAGCCAACTAGGGTAGGTATGCAGCTTGAAAACTTCATATGAGATAGCCTGTGTGTCTCAATAAAAAAGAAAAAAAGAAAAAAAAAAAGATAAGAAAAGAAGAACAAGGAAGAACATTATATAATGTATGCTAACCTTTCTCTTGCTTTTCAGGTTTGTACTTCTTCTCATATTTCAAGGCTACAGGTCAAAACCTGAAAGCTATCATCCATCCCTCAATCTATACACCTCATATCCATCCTGTTAATTCATATGACTATCTCTCTCCACCATCCCATCCCCAACAAATTTAAATTTCTCCTCCTCTGTGATGTTATAGGAAGGAACTGTATTGCTTCAAGAGGTCCTATAATGCTATAGGAGGTGTCTATGAAGCTAAAGGAGTGAAAACCAAGGATGAGAACAACCCAAAATACCATTATGACTCTAATAAATCATATATAGGGACCTCCAATCATTTTTCATCATCCATCCATCACCAATCCACTTCATTTCATCAAACATTTTTCCTAAATTCACCACTCTATCCTACATTAAAAAAAATTGAAGCCATTATTTTCTATTTCTACAGTGTCTACACTACTCCTTCATGACCCTTACCTTGTCCTCATGAATTTTCATCATCTCCCTCATTGAAACTAAAGACTTCAAGGGGAGATCAAAGGACTTTTACAGGAAGAAAACTCCTCCTATGGCATCGTGTGAAACCACAACAACAATCATAGATATCATTTTTTTCCACCACCAGAAGGGATGATGGGGACTTGTCTACAACTATGAAGAGACACATTATTATGAGGGAGGATCTGCACCAGTAGAATCAGCTTTAACATTGAAGAGGCACTTGTCCACACATAGGAAAAGCAACAGTCAAGGTACCATCATGAATGAAGACATGCATAGGAAATAAGTCAAATATTCAAATCCCTTGATCATAATGATAGTTGGTCCAGATCTAGTATGCAAACCTCTACAACAGTTTGATCAACATTTATGCTAAGGTATGGAAACCCTAACCTCCTCCTATGCATAAAATGAATAAAATATGTTTTTAGTGAGAAAAGGTGTTTTAATAGTTTGGAGGTGGCAAATGGCCTTGGCCACCCTCAACTAGTAAACTTAGGTGTGAGTTAAGTCACGCATGCAACGTGGAAATTTCAACCCAAAATGAGGTAGTGTCCTCGAAGAGTGGGGTGATAATCATGAGGAGAGAGAAATTATTGTAGTTATTAGGGAAAATGGTCTGAAAGAGGAAACTCTTGTTAATTCTAAGTCACTAGAGCGTTCCAAGATTTTAATCAAAAGAGGATATTATGTGTTGGGATCAAGTTCATTTGCACCATCACTCATTCCAAAATTTGGTAGAGGAAGGAGGAGCTAGTGTAGCAGACAACCTAGGGTTCCATTGAGGAGTTTCAAACCCTATCTACAAGTGATATGGGAGAAAGCTACAGGCAGGCCCGCAAGTTCTACAAGAAGGTTGGGAGGAACTACAGGAGGAATTGGGAGGAGGAGTCATAGTGGTTGGATATTCTCTCAAAACCTTCATTCACACCGAGAATTGCTTTAACAAGAAGTAAGTGGCACACTCCTTCGTTGTTTCTACATCTAATTGCATGATAAGTCTACTTCAAATTAAGATCTTGTAGTATTCAATTGATTAGTAGGAGGTCTTTTTGAAGTTTTTTGTGGATCAAAGCATAGAAAGCTATTTTTGTTGATGTGAATTTGAGCCATCCTTCTTCCTCGCTACTACCAACAAATTTACCACCATTTCACCACTGATATTGTTTGATTTTTTTTTTAATTCCACACTTGCATAGCATTAAGGAGAAATAGAGAAGAAATGGGGGGAGGATTTAACAGAAGAGAAGCATCAAACACCAAGAGAATTCACCAACACCCACCTATAGTTGACATTTTTAGAAAACACCAGTGGTTGGGCATCCTTGAGTTGATAAATGCGTATGGTTATGACCTTGTGCATGAATTCACCATGGCATTACACTGTCAAGAGGAAAACAATGCTACTACTATTATCAGAGGGTCAGGCATCTCTCTTAGTCCTGAAGCCATAAGAATAATAACCACCTTGCCTCTAGGAATAAGGTGGAGAAAAGAAGACAAGAAAGTGACTCTCACAACTAGGAAAAACTTCTTCCTTTCAAAAAGGGAAGCTTGTAGAATACAAGAAGGGAGTTTGAAGAGAAAGTATACCTTACCCCTGGGATGAGGTAGCATAACATATCCTTAAATACATATGTTGCGGAGTGATATTAAGTGTGGTTTATTTCTACCACTTCAGGCTACGCCATGAGATGAGATTAAAGGCATAATTACCTATCGCTCAAAGTCTTAGTGTTCCCTGCTTCCTCCTACAGTCAAACATGGAAATGAATCAGAAGGCATTGAAGGGCTTGAAATGTCTACCTCAACCACCTATTTGGGACCTCTGAGCAAATCCTTTTCTATTCGGATTGGTGGCTCTGACTGGGGATTATGGGACAAGTTTCCTTTAATATAAATTATAAAAATGGATGACGTATGTATGTGTGAAACTTAAGATTAATGAAACTTGAGAATACAAAAATATGTAAATTAGCTATTAATCTATATATCCCAAGAAAGTTTAGTCTTTATATGTGATCTAAATAGAATTTCATAAACAACAAGACAATATAGATTATCAAAATGAACATGAAGTTTAAATAATGAATGATATCTAAAATTTAACTAAATAGTTAATTAAATTTTGTTGATAAAACTTATCAAATATATATGATTTTGTTGTGTATACATGTAGTATATGATCTCAATTCTACATGAAAACAATGAAGAATGTAAGATCGCTTTCATTCATGCATGTAGTAAACACCAATCGAATAACCACTTAACTCATAAAACACAAGAAAAATAAACAGATAATAGTACCTGATCTATTCTTGAGAAAAACAATATCGAACCAACCTTCTATTAAGATCACTTCATTTACAATAGTGAAAACAAAAGTTTTTCCACGAAGTTATAAACCCCTTCTCTACTCAAATGAAGGGGATTTATAGTTTTCAAACAAAATACAAATATGAAAGATGAATAAAAGTTGGGAGTAGTTTTAACAAACAATGCTTGAAACAAAACCTTAAGACAATTTTAGATTTTGTTACATCATTCCAACTAGGAATTTGGAGAATATTTTTTTCCCATACCCTATTGTAGTTCATAGATGCTTGTCGTAGGCTTCATTTCGGGTGGAGACCGTGGTTAAACGTGCATCTGACCAGTGAATACCAACATCCCTCAATGTTGGTAGTATATGAGTGGTCATGTTGAATAGACAGCTCAACCTTAACAACTTAATATGAGGTTTAAATAAGAAATGAAAATGGCATTCTAAGTTAACCTTTCACAATTTTTTGATTCTTTTGACATTCTTCATTGATAATTCCTACCATCTCTTCGTCAATAATTCAATATCAGCTAGAGTTCCCTTAGGGAAATCTGGAATAAGGTTGGACTACAATAAATTGTCATTGACAGATCCAGTGAGGTCATTAGAATATCCATCGCAATAAATATCATTTTCTCTCCATGTTTAAGTTTGATTTCCCAATCTCAGAAGACTATCTACTTTTGTGACTCTTCAATTGTACGGAGATTGGAAAATCTCCCTTCAACACTTTCTTGCCATGTTATATAATCTAAGGTTTTCTCCTCAATTTATTCAAATTATGTCCTCAGATAGGACAACTGATTTACCAATGTATTGGTTGTTTGACATAAATCATGAATAATGGTTAATTTTTCACAAAACTTAATCTGTTTTTGAACAAGGATAGTATTTAATTCTCATGCTTCCTTTTCAAATTCAACCAATTTTATATTAATCTTCAATTATTCAATACGATGTGTTAACTCTTAGATTTGAGTATAACAAAATTTCAAATCAGGTTCATATTGAAGGATCAAGGCATCAAAATTCTTTTCAAGTTCTACAAGTTGTGCTTTCCACTATTGAGAAATCATTTTCTCCTCATTCTCCATACCTTGTTCCAGCTGCATAATTATTTCATCCTTTTCTTTCAGAAGTTGTTGTACTTCAGTGACCTTGTCTATGGTGGTAGAAGCATCTGCTTTTTATCTGATAGAGTTTCCCATATTGCATCAAGCTTTTTATCTGATAGAGTTTCTTCTGCATAAGACGAAGAGGAATTACTTGTCTCTTTTACTTCGGATACTTTAGTAACATGTGATGAAATAGCCAAGACTTTATCATATTTTGTGTTTTGTTGAAGGGAAATTCAATAAATCCAATGGAAAGAGAGCTATAATTTTATCTTTGTACTGATTAAATTAGGTTATCTCCTCTGGAGTTAAGTGTGTTGTTTCTAGTTTCACAACCATTGAATAAGTAGAGACTAATTCAAATAAGTCATCAAACTTATCTTGCTCATGTATAAATTTCTTTATACTTGACTGTGCAGTGACCTTAGTTCCATTAGGATCATATTACCTATTTGAAATAGTTGGGAAGTTTAAATGTTGAACCTCTTCAATCCCAAGACCAACAATTTTATAACTATATAGAGTATACACACCACATTGAATAGGAAAATTAGTCCACATTCCCTTTTTAACATGACTCAGGTCCTTTGAGACAGCATGTCCTACAGTCTGGTAAGCTATTTCTCGGGCAAGAGGTTTATCAGGGATGTCTAGGGGAAAATCATGGGGATATGCAAGACTACCAAAGATCCAGACATAAGTGAATGATTCTTCTCCAAACCAGTTCCCAATTGATAGAAAATCATTGTTAGATGCAAGTGAAACCTGAGGGGTCTTCTTATCAAAGACAGTTTGGTGGATGAGCAGCATTACTCCATGGCACGTTTTATAGAAATGAGGTTGAAATTTTGATTCGCACAATATGTCATGATAAATATGGATATGCATAGGGTCTTATATAGTTCATCTCCATCCCATAAAAGTAAAATCATAGATAAAACATATGACATCCATTATATAGGTGCTCATATAAAAAGGGGGAACCACGTTTTGTGAAAACCTATGTTTTCTCATATAATTCATGATTTGAGTGCCTATATAGTAAGAAAATATGTTTCCCCAACCATAATATATTGAACAGAGGCAACATCAATGAGTGGTACCCATTGGTTGGAAATTTTTTGTGTATCAGGGTAACGATAGATCCTACATAAGATAGCAACTTTCCGATAGTATGGACAACAAGGGAGCCAAGAAAATGCATAACCTTATCTTCTCGCTTATGTTTATTAGGATCTCTTCTCCAATTTCTAATGGCCTCTAATTGATGCTCATTCTCCTTCATGAACTTTTGTATAAAAAGATTTTCATATTTTTGCTCAGGTTATGGCAGATAATACATTTTTCTCAAATTGTTTCTCCTGAATGACCAAATGATTATTTGCTTCTGAGTCATGAAAGTACTTTGTGTAATGTCCATATGATAAATAAACCATATAACCATATCTGTATAAGGAAGGATCTTGGGTCGAGCCACAATCCTTTGCAAGAATGAATTGGTGACATCATTGTAGGTAGTTCCAGAGATATGGGTAGAATCATCTTCCATAGTTGTTTTCTCTATTTCCCGAGGTCCTTCATCTTCAAAAATCTTATAAATATCTTCCCAAGAGGAGCTTACGACATTTTGAGAATAGGTTGTATCTTAGAATAACGCGGGAATTTCAGTAGTTTCAGGTGCAGGAGCAATCGATTATTGTTGAACAGCGAGTTTCTTCCTTGCCTTAGCTACCCTAGACATCTGTAATGAATTTTTCTTATCAGGACTTGCCTGTAATGGAAAATACAAGAATAAGGAGACATTACTTAACAATATATTTATTTAGGGAAAATAACTATTTTCCCTAACAATTTATGTATTTATGAGAAAATCCCAGCGACATCACGCTACAATTATTAAATCGTTTAAACTTAGAAAAACCATAAATTTGCTGATTTTGGCCATTAAATGATAAATATGCATTTAGATGGGCTTTGTACATGTCAGCATATCAAAGAATTTTATCGGGGCAATCTTAGGGATACACCTTTATAACTTGTAATATCCTCATCTTTTGATAGGCGTTATTCAAAGATATAATAGCTATGAGTTGTAAGCAAGAAGAGGTATCAAAACATTTGTATCAGAGATGCCATATCAAAGATTTTAAAAGAGTGCCTCCAGATTAAAAAGTTTTGATATGGATAGGAGGCGAATATAGAAGGATGAGGGATATCAGAATATTGAAGAATGAAGGACATCGAAGGATCTGAGGATGAGGGATATCGGAGTTATTAAAGTGGCACTTGCTCTTAAAGTTCTGATATATGGAAGCTCCAATATACTACGTGGTAGTCTTGTGGGGCCAGGATTTTCTTTATTATATCCATAAAGTTGTGTTTATATAACTTTAGACTTAAAGTATCATAAATTTTTAATGAGGGGAAAGTTTTATCACAACTTTACTATAAGTAATGTTGCGATAGAGCTCTTCTGATAATACATCTTAAACAAAAACCTATCAGGTTATTTGTGAATATTATATTTATGAGGCTAATCTCTGATATGAAAGGTCTGATAATGGAGATTTTCTTATTCAAAGGTGTTTTGGTGATAAAAACTCGAAATTGACTTATTTAATTAGAACCAAGAAACTTTATCAAAACTCAAAAGGGTCCCCATTATTTATTAGTTCAACTACCACAAAAAATCAATGCAAAGTTTTTTAGTACTATATCAATTGGCAACATACTGGGCAAAACAATTATCTTTGTAAACATAAATGAAATTTTAACTACTAAAGAAAAAGACTTAGAAAGGTAAAAATAATTGAAGTTTTGATTGGTAAATATTACTCTGAAGGAAAGAACTCATTATTTTGCAAGATACCTCAGAAGTTGTTATTGATGAAAATCGTTATTGTCTTTGTTAGTCACCTAGTCAGTTATAAAGATAAAGTTAAGAACTATAGAAGCTTAGCTTTTCAATTAGATTTTTTTTTTGTCACTGGTAGAGCAATTACTTCCATTAGGTGTCCATATCCTCAATAGGGTTACCAATTAACCAAAATGTACCAGTATCCCATCCACTTATAGTAACAGTTTATAGGTATTATTTTTTTTATTTCTTTTTAAAGCTTACTTGAAATCCATTGTCCTGGCTTAGTAACCAGATGAGGACAATGCCATTCATACTTTATAATGCTATTGAGCAAGTCATTTCATGATCAAGCCTCTTATTTTATAGTTGTTCAACCATAAGTCATTATCCTAGTTAGCGACCAGTCATGATAATGTCAATATCATTTCTTCCCAATAATCATTGTAAGTTGTCTCATAATGTTGACCTCCTATCTTTCAAGTTTTAAATATTTTTGAATTACACTCTAAAAAGTTTTAAAATTAGTGGATGGAGAGGTATATTCACTCCTTAAGAGTCATGGATGATGACTAAAGCCAAAAGATGCTAAAACTTCAAAATAGTCTTTACCTTTAAAAAAAAACTTTTCATGACCAATCATAGGACAACTCAATTTTTTTAGGTTTCAAATTATGAAATATTTACAACTTAATGGATATAAATATTTTAGAGATTTGTAACAAATGCAATACTAAACTTCAATGTTATAATTTACTTTCTAACAATTCTCCTTTAATTAGTCACATTTCATGTAAATGATGAGAGATGGCAATATGAAGTCAAAAGTGTATTTCATAATGATTATTAAGGATAAAGACACCAATATATACATGTGATTATTTACATATTTTACAGGATGATAGATATCCTTAAGAAAAATATTTTTTTAAAGCTAGCCCATTAACGACAAGAGAATCCCTCTTTCCCTGTAAATCATGAATAATAAAGGTTGATAGGCCTAGCTTCTCAATGATCTGAAATGGACCTAGCCATAACTTTTGGAACTTTGTGTGTTTTCCTTTCCCTTCAAGGCCTTTGTCCCATTTCAAAACTAAGTTACTAATTCCAAAATTTTGTTATTAATTTACTTTCCATCAAATGAGGATTTAACCATTTTCTGATGGTGAGCATGAACTTGTTTGTCTCTATCTCTCTCTTCTTCTAACTTAATAATTGAGAATCCTTAATTGTAAATCAAAAGAAGGTTTTTATTCAATAGGTTTCTCTAGGGATAGTGAAGGAAGAGATAGATTAGTAATTAGGATAGCCACTCTTCCATACACTAATTGAAAAGGGGAAGTATCTATAGAGATATTCTATGTGATTATGTGAGCTCACAAAGAAAAAACTAGAGCTTTGTTCTGATTTCTTTGATTTTGGTCTACTCTTGGCTTGATTATCATAATGAGGTTTTTATTAGTAGTCTATACTAAGCCATTTCCTTCAGGGTAGGATATTTGTGTTTAACACATCTTTTAAGAGAAAATTCAGTCATGGTATTTCTGGAGAAATAATATGCATTATCAAACATAAGGGCATAACGAAGACCAAACCTAGTAATAATAAATTGATTGATAACTTCAATAATGTCTTCAGTATTGGCCACCTTCATAGGTATTGATTTGACCCATTTGGTGAAATAATCCATAGCAGTCAAGATTTATTTATGTTCTTAGAAGCATCAGGAACAATCTCACCTATTATGTCCAATCCCCATTGCTCAAAGGGTTGTTCAACATTAATTGGTTGCAAAGGTAATCCGAGTTTCTTTTTTCTTCCTGAAGTAGTCTGGTAAACTTTACATTTTCTAACATAGGGATGTGTGTCCATAACTAGAGTTGGTGTTGGGCATGGAATCCCACCCAAGGCATGTTTTGGGGCTTAAAGCCCATGTTTTAGCCAAGTCCATTGTAAAGACTCCATGATTTTTGGGCGTGGAGTGCAATGTCATAATAGAGTCACAAGGTTGTTCGCCCTTGTTTTTCTAATGTAATGTGGGCTTCAAAGATCTACCCATGGTCTGGACCATGGGATTGTATAAATAGAGTGAGGCTCTAACTGTAGAAAATGGGAAAGTCAATCAAATAGAAGCATGATGAGTCTAAGGAATTGATTGAGTTAAAGTGTAAGTTGTGTCCTTGGGTCATAGAGTAGGAGAAGGCTCTCCAGCTGAGGGCACAAAGGCCTAGTAGTTCGTAGCTGAGTGCGTGGACCCCTGCAACTGAGTGCACATGGTAGGTCAAGTTTGTAACCATTGGAAGTATCAATAAAGAGAACTTTTATCATATTTTTGTTTGTATTTTCCTGTTTTATGTATTATTGTGTATGAATTGCAAGTTTATTAGTTATTTGTTGTGTGAACTCATATGGATGTGCTGTATAAATAAATAACACATAAGGCATCCCTTTATGTGAATATAACTAACTGGTGTAAGAAGATAAGTAAGATCTCGAGTGTGACTTAGGAGAATTGTGTAGAGCACTGCTCCAGTAATGCGGAAGCCCCACACCCCCTATTTAGGGTTGCACGAAGCTGAATATATCAGGGTACGAAGGCCAGGAAAGTGCCTGAAGTAACCTACATGCAGGGACTAATAGTTAGACCGAATCAACCCCTCAGACATCTCAACGGTGCAAAAACCTAGTTCCAACACCCCCGCATACTACTTCGGGTGAGACCTCAGTCTATGTTCCGCGGACTGTTGCTGAAAGCGCGTGTAGTACAGGGATTTGTTTGGCTAATTAACTCCAAACCTAGGTCAGGCCCCAACAAGCCAACAAACGGTTCTGTTGTTCAGACTAGGATCTGCATAGAGATGTCTGATGTCATATCATTGAAATCCAACTAAGAAAGGAATTTAGGATTGGTTAGATAGGAGGATTCACAAGTTCGCAGCATAGGAGAACAGGAATCCACAGCTATCAAAAGAAGAGTGGATAGACTACTACTTGTACATAGACATCCATGAAATTTTGTTCGCATATTTCCCTACTAAGCTATATGAGTGGATCGCAAAGCTAGCAGATAGCCAAGGAAGGTGCAAGCTCGGCAGACCTATTTTGTGTAATCCAGAGTTGGTGTGAAAATTGGAAGCATTGGAGGATAAGATAACCCACCCTACTGATCACTAGCTCAATCGAATTATAGGAGGATTCATCACTGAATTAGTGGTAGATACTTCAATTAGCTATAGTGAGGCAGAGTGACGCTTCCTCAAAGGACCACGAGGTATGTATGTTAATTCTTTGAACACTTGGATTAAAATGCTACCATGTGAAAAGCGGGTTATGTGAATAAGTTGATGTTTGGGGCTACGAGAAGTGGGAGAATCTACAGAAACAAAGGTAGTAAAGAAGTAGAAACTAGCCCCTTGATTTCACCTCTATGAGGGGACAAGAAAGAGCTCACAAAGGTCTCAAAGTGGGATCAATTTGATAAGGCAGAGGATTCTGCGCATACCATGCCCACCCACACCACCACTAGTTTCACTGTCTTCGCCCCCATCTTTGCACATACCACCACCGTCACTACCGCGAGTCAATATGGAAAGCACAATAATGTTTCCAGTGTTCAAGGGAGTAGGAAATGAAGATCCGAACTAGTTTTGGTTGATGATAAAAGCTATATGGGAAGCACAGGGAGTTACAGATGAAAATATAAAGAAAGTAACGTTAGTCAGCACTCTGCAAGATCACGTGCTAACCTGGTACATTAAGCATTCCAATGACAATCTGAATGCGGGGATTGTAGATATCCAAACTGTGCTAAACAAGGAATGTAGCAGGGTGAAGTTAGAGGCATAGTCAATCATTGGCTTCAAGGAAATCATAATGATACCAAGCGAGACCCCTTAGGAGTTAGATCAGAGACTGAAGTGCACAATTCGGGAAGCTAACATGACGTTGACGAATGGACAACACTGCAAATGGTTTGTAGCATCATTAACACCGCATCTAAGGAAAGCACTATCACAACAGAGGCTAACAACTCAGGCGGAGGCCTTGGAGATCACAATGAGACTACACGAGACCCTGATACAGGATCCCAACATGGGAGTTCAGCAGATTCACATGTAGTTGAAAAACTTGTGCCTTGAGATGCAGAGTCTGAAAAAGGACAGGACAGCTCGCCCAGAAGTGCATGACGAGGTATGGTGCGTAAAGTGGAAGGGTTGGGAGCATGACAAGGACCGCTGCCCGGTGTTTGTGAATTCGCTTATGGGAGGCAGACCAATGCCATTGAAACCAAAGGCACAAGCAAGACCTAGTGCAGCACCGGTGTTGTGGTGCACGATTTGTCAAATAGGAGGAAAGCATGCTACAGATAACTGCCATTTATTACAGAAGTACACGTAGAATTCACAACAATTGTTCTATAATTTCTGTATGTTGGAAATACTAGGGGGGCTGAATTAGTATTTCTTTTCCAAACTAGTGTTTTACCAGTTAAACCATTTATATTTAGAACACAAGGTGAACAAAAAGAATAAATGATTTTATTACTATAATCTTTGTAGTAAACTAGATACAATATATATATGGTTACAATTAGTTGCCAAGCACCAGCTTGGAATTTTGTGAGGATCAAACCTCCAGAGCTCCAACTCTTTTCAACAAGGCATCAATCTTAGACTTAGGAGCACCAACTCCCAAGGACATCTACCCTTCCTATTTCTGAGACACCAATCCCAAGGACTCCTATCCTTCCTATCTCTGAGGAACTAATCCCAAAGACTCCAATCCCTCTTACTTCTGAGGCATCAAACCCAAGGACTTCTATCCTACTTACTTCTAAGGTATCAACCCCAAGGTCTCCAATCCTTCTTGATTTTTAGGCACCAGCCCCCAGGACTCCAATCCTTCTTTCTTCTAAGGCACCAACCCCAAGGGCTCTGACCCAATCTAGTCAAAGCACAATTGATAGTGATATTCTGCTCCCAGAACTCTTCATTATTGAGTTATGTCTGCTTACATCTTCACTGTAGTCTCCATGTTACAGCATCAATGAAAACTAGTATTCTTATGAAGAAGTCTTTACAACTCTGCACACTGCCCACATAGTCTCCAATAGCCTTCATGCTCTCTCATAATGACTTCACATAGCATTAGTAAGTCTATTGTTAGCTACAGTAAGCTTTGCATAAAGAGCAACTTCTCGTTGAAGCTTATTTTCTCTATTGGCTACTTCTCCCCTTCACCCGTGTGCTATCCTGTTCACCCTTTGGCATGCTTTCTGTTCTGTTTGATCCTCTTGCTGCCTCTGTCTCCTCCAGCTTATTCCCACAAAAATGTTCAACATCATTCATGTTCTTTGTTTTAACTGTTTTATTCATTCCCCATGCCTTTGTCTCCCGGTTTCCTCTCTTCACTGGCCCTTTAGCTTCCTCAACTCTTTCTTAACCTATCAGCTTTGTCCCCAGTCGCTATCATTTCCTCTGTGCTCACTTGCTTCTTCAGCTTCCAACTTTCTGTTTCCCCTATCTATTCGTGCTCACAGTACACATTGATTCAACGACAAGGACCAAGTCATATGCAGAAGACACATATTCAAAAAACTATAACGCTCCTATTTTCTCATGATAGCAGGCATACACAGGGACTGTTTCATTTAACAGACCTTCCACATCCTGATCACAATCGCCATCGACATTATTTTAGCCTCCTAAACTATCAGGAGCATTCCTTATTGTATTTCTACGTCCAAACATCGTGCAAGCCAAAAATTCATTTACACAGGAAAAAAAGGCAAAAGTGCTAAATGGCAGACTTGAAGAAATTGTATACCCACATCTACAGTGTATCAGATCCATAGTGAAATCGCAATCGACACGTGTATATGTATCGCAATCGGGGGTTTCCCTTGGCGGAGGTCCGATGCGATGTTGCTATTAGCGATCTCGAAGAACCGCTTAACACATTGTAACTCGTGCTCCTGATGTGTGGATGTGATATACGTCACCAATCACACATTGTAAAGGTCTGCGTATAGACCTTAGCGTAGACCACTCTCTTATGGCGATGCGATATTAGGTGCTAGACCCGACATGACTCACTGCTTCCATGTATAAATTTTCAAGTATGCTTTCCACCTCTTATAGTGTATTTTATTATGTATGTATGTTTATGTCGGCGATAGTATATATATATATATATATATATATATATATATATATATATCTAAGCCTATGCCTCTGATAGTGTAAGTGCACATACATACATGCATCTCCACCGCCGATAGTGTATATGCAATACGACTTCTTCATCCAATAGTGTTAACGCATCCTTTGCTCCTCTGATGGCTCCCGATAGTGTAATTTCACACATACATGTGATTTCTGCTCCCAACAGTGTATTTGCATGCATTATCTGTGATTTTTGCTCCCGTAGTGTTATCTGTGGCATATATGGATTCGATAGCTCTTGATAGTTGTTAAATGCATGCATATATATGTGATATGTGCTCCCATATGCTTTCTATCAGTTTTGTGTGGCTCCTCCAATATTATATATGGCTCCGCTCTAATACTCCTCCAGTAGGCTATTTTTATGCTCCTCTAGTATGGCTCTATTAAATGCTTGTATATGGCATATATATATATGGCTCCTTTGTAGCTCCAATAGCATTGTTTTCTCCTGAAACCTCTATCTACTTCCTTTGTGACTCCGATAGCTCTGTTTGCTACCTCCCATGGCTCTGTTCTTCTTCGGCATATATATGGCATATATATATGCTATGTTATGCTCACTTTGTTTGATCCTGTAGATTTGAGAAATCAGTTCTAGTATATATATATTACATATATGTATGGCTCCTCCTATAGCTCCTTTTGCTCCAATGTGGCTCCTCTAGCTTGGCAGTGTCTTTCAAAGACCTCCTTGCATATATGAACACCTCTCTTACTCTGATATCCTGTGATATGCTTTAATCTACCTTCTCTCATAGCTCCTCTTGCTTATGGCTTGGCTATCCTGATGGCCTTGCTCCTATCTCTTCATGGATCTGCTTGGCTTCCCCTTGGCTTCTAGTATCTAGGATGTTTCCATACTAGTATCTAGAATATTGCCATATTGACATCAATGACAACCTAGGTCAACAATCTCCCCCTTTGTTATTGATAGAAATATTCTTCTTCTCTCCCCCTTTGACATCAATGGCAAAGGAGTGCTCTGGGACTCCCCCTATCAAACTGCTTTTGTTCTTCATGAATGGTAGATCTTCATGGGTCTATGACTCCCCCTGTCATAGTGATCTTCTTCTTTTTACTCAAGATAGAATGATTGATGCTTTATCATCAATTTGCACTTTATTCCCTCTTCATGTCTTAGAAATGATTTATCATGACTTCGATGATGCTTAAAGATGCTCTACTTCAATGCTTACAATCCGATTTCAAATAGATATAGACCAAGTGTCCAAGTCTAGGCTTTTATGCTTCAATTCATATTTCTATCTCCACAGGAAAAAGTGAGAGACCTTCATAGTCCGAATCTAGAGAAAAATGCCACTAAGATTGCCTTTTTTGCCATCTTTCTTTAGATCTGAGTTTCTTTGTGTCTCTGTGCTTCTCTTTAAATCACTGCCATCGAGTGTTCAACATCATTTCATTTGGATGAAATGTTGAGCGGTTGTGCCTTAATGTTTCAATATTTTCTCAGTGAGGTTGTGCCTTTTTCCATGTTATTTCCCTAGCAAATTCAGATTTCCAGTCTATGCTTCTCTTGTGTATCCAATTACTAATTTGCATCTTCACGCAATGCTTTAGTTTTGTTATATGTTGCCAGATTCTCTTATTTCAATCTTCATTCTAGATGTATCTGTCTGTTTGAAGATCGCCTCTATTTGTGTTCATAATTTATCTGTTCTATCATTAAATCTCTTAGTTAAGACATAAACTTATGTGATAATAGCACCATAGTTGTTTTCTCTATTTGTTTAGTGTTAGATGCCATTCTTTGTTGTTCCAAATATTACTTAGAGTTTAAGTGAAAAGCATCTTTAACAACAGTCCAAATAATGGTTATAGGATCTTATTCTTTAACGGAGTACTCCTAAGAAATGATCTTTCATCAACGAATGATTGTTAGTATAGCTCAACAAGGATTTCATAGGGACCCTTTCACTAATAGCTTCAGCAATAATGATCAAGAATCATAGGCTCCCCCTAACTATATGCATCATCTCTTTTGGCAAAGTCTTCTCATAAAATGCTTAGATTGTCAAAATTCAGGCCAGTGACATATGTTGTTGGCTAGAGAGCTCAAGGGACTTTCGGAGTGTATTTCCTTCCTTCTCCATACTTGTGTATCTTTCTTCTTTTGCATGGTTCTAGCTTGTGTAAGAGCCCAAGTTAAGTTACAGTCACGTGCCATATGACCAATGTTATGAAACTTGAAGCATTCTACATTGTTCATGAATAAGAATTCATGTTTTCTTCCTACAAAATTGTTTCTTGGAGATTGTTGGGGACTATAATATCTATATTTATGATATGCTTTACAGTCTTTTGCCATGTGACCAAAGTTTTTACAAGAGTAACAATAACCAAAAAACGAGCTTTGGTATCTGGGAGATGGAGATTTCCTTGATGTACTTCTGAAGCCTTTCTACCTTGAGACCCTTTGATGATAACCATTGTCTCTTGCATCTTTGACATCATCTATATTTCTTCTTGGAGTAGGATTTATTCTATTGTAGCTTTGAAATTTCTCCTTGCCTTTGCTGGAACTGGGAGCATCACCATTTCTTTCTGGTTTCTTCACATCCCTTTTGTTTAAGGCATTTTCATTCTTGTTTGAGGATTCACCTACATACCCAAGACCTAATTTATCAAATGGACATCTGTGATAGTTGAGCATGTCATCCAAGGCCTGAGAGCTACTCAAGATTATGTTCATCCCTTCAACCCTTTTCTGAGGAAGACAATCTCTTCTTCCAATATTTCACTCTCATTATTCTTCTTAGCAAGTTGTTTCTTAGTTTCTTCTTTGATATGAGTAGCTTCATATACTTCTATTTTAAGGGAGATGATATCTAACTTCATTTTGAACATTTCTTCATTCTTTGATTGACTGCTCTCCCTTTCTTCCTTGATCCTTGTAGTTTTACATGTTTCAACCTTGAGAAGCTTGATGTTAGATTTCAATTTAAAGATTTCTTCATCCTTTGCTTTCAGCTAACAGATCATGGTGTTTCTTTCCCTTCCTGCTTCATCAACTTGTCCTTCTGTGACTTCCAATGCTTCCATGGTCTTTTTACATCCTTGTGCTTGTTTCCTTGCTTCTTGTAGTTGAGACATGAGAGAGGAGACCTCTACCTTGTACTCACCAATCTATTTTTCAAGTTTGTTCAAGCTTTTTTGCCTTTGCTCAAGCTAACTTGAAAAGGTATCTTCCTTCTTCTTAACTTTATTCAACTTATCTATCATGGATATGACTTCTTCATGATGCCTTCTTTTGCTTTGATGAAATTCCTCCTTAAGCTTGGCAATATTTTCATCCCTTTCTTGTACTTGAAGCTTGACAAGGTCAACTTTCTCCCTTGTTTGATATTGGTCACCAGCTAGTGCTATCTTCTTAAGTTCCTTATTTTCCTTTCTCAGATTGTTAATCTCTTCCATGGCAGACATAAGTTGAGTGAGGAGATCTTTGCCTTGATGTCATCATTCTTATTTTTAGCTTCTATGATGGGTTCTGGATTTCCTAATTGATTTCCATCATCTTCTTGACTGATGGTCATGGTCAATGCTCCTTTTGAGTGAAGGACATGAAGTTTGTCCCATATACCCTTTGCTGATGAATATTTTCCTAGTTTTTTCTTTACAGAATCAGGTAACCCATTCAATATTTCCTTCATTACTTTTGCATTGTACTCCTTGGATTCTCTATCCATCCTGCTATCATCAATCATTGATTTCCAGATTCCAATTCCTTGAGTCTATAAGAAATTCCTCATTCTTTCTTCCCATATATTAAAGTTTCCATTGAGCCTTGGAGCCTCCTCAAATTGATTGTCTTCTATTTTAGTAGTAGAGGGAGACACATCCTTAGGAGGATTAGAGAATTTCTTCCTTGACTTCGCCATTTATGTTCTAAAGGTCAACCCTCAAGCTGTTAAGCTTTGAATGAAGGTACCTAGTCTGATACCAATTGTTGGAAATACTTAGAGGGGGGTTGAATCAGTATTTCTTTTCTCGGCTAGTGTTTTAACAGTTAAGCCATTTACATTTAGAGCAAAAGGTGAACAATAAGAATAAATAATTTTATTAATATAATCTTTTCACTAAAACAGATACAATATATAGATGGTTTCAATTAGTTTCCAAGCACCAACTTGGAATTTTGTGAGGCTCCAACCTCCAGACCTCCAACTCTATTTCACCAAGGGATCAATCATGGACTTAGGAGCACCAACTCCCAAGGAATTCTATCCTTCCAGTTTTTGAGACACCAGTCCCAAGGACTCCTATCATTCCTATCTCTAAGGCACCAATCCCAAATACTCCAATCCCTCTTCCCTCTAAGGCATAAACCCCAAGGACTCCAATCCTTCTTGCATCTGAGGCACCAGCCCCAACAACTCCAATCCTTCCTACTTCTAAGGCACCAGCCCCAAGGGTTCCAAACCAATCTTGTGAAAGCACAATTGATAGTTATATTCTGCTCTTAGAACTCTTTGTTATTGAGTTCTGTCTTTTTACAGCTTCACTGTAGTCTCCATGCTACAGCATCAATGACAGCTAGTATTCTTATGAAGAAGTCTTTAAAAATCTGCACACTACCCACACATAGTCTCCAAAAGCCTTCATGCTCTCTGATAATGTCTTCACACAGCTTTAGTCATTCTACTGTTAGCTGCACTAAGCAATAAGCTCTACATAAAGAAAAACTTCCTATTCAAGCTTATGTTCTCTATTGGATACTTCTCCCCTTTGACTGTCTGTTGTCCTGTTGGCCCTTTGGCCCTCTTTCTATTTTGCTTGATCCTCTCACTGCCTCTATCTCCTCCAGGTTATTCCCAAAAAAATGTTCAAAAATGTTCAACAAGATTCCTGTTATTTGTTTTACTTGATTTATTCGTCCCCCATGCCTTTGTCTCCTAGTTTCCTCTCTTCGTTGGCCCTTTAGCTTCCTCAATGCTCGCTTATCCTATCAGATTCCTCCTCAATCGTTGTCATTTCCTCTGTGCTCGCTTGCTTCTTCAGCTTCCCGAATTTCGGTTTCCTCTATCAATTCATGCTCACAAGACATGTTGATTTCATGGTGAGGATCGATTCATACACAAAGGACACATATTCAAAAAACTATAACAGCGCTCCTATTTTCTCTCGATAGTAGGCATACACAGGCACTGTTTCATTTAATGGACCTACCACGTCCTGATTGCAATCGCCATTGACATTAGTTCAGCCTCCTGAACTATCGGGAGCATTCCGTAGTGTATTTCTGCCTCCAAATGCTGCACACGCCAAAAATTCATTTGCACAGGAAAAACAGGCAAAATCGCTAAAGGGTGGACTTCAAGAAATTGTATACCCACAGCTATACTGTATCAGATCCATAGTGAAATCACAATCGGTGCATGTATATGTATCGCAATCGGGGGTTACCCTTGGTGGAGGTCCGATGCGATATCACTATCGGCGACCGCAAAGAACCACTTGATATGTTGTAACTCCTACTCCTGAAGTGCGATGTGATATATGTCAGCAATCACACATCACAAAGGTCCAACTCTAGACCTTAACATAGACCACTCCCTTATGGCGATGCGATATTAGGTGGCGGACCCGATATGACTCACCACTCCTGTGTATAAAGGTTCAAGTCTGCTTTCTGCCTCTGATAGTGTATTTTCCTATTTATTTATGTTTATGTCGCTGATAGTGCAAATGCATATATATAAGCCTGCGCCTCTGATAATGTAAGTGCATATACATACATGCGTTTGCGCCGCCAATAGTGTATACGTAATATCACTAAGTCTTTCTTCCTCTGGTAGTGTTAATGCATCCTCTGCTCCTTCGATGGCTCCCGATAGTGTAATTTCACACATACCTGTGATTTCTGCTACTGACAGTGTATTTTCATGCATTATCTATGATTTCTACTCCCGTAGTGTTATCTGTGGCATATATCACTTTGATAGCTCCTGATAGCTGTTAAATGCATGCATATATGCGTGATATGTGCTCCCATATGCTTTCTATTGGTTCTATGTGGCTCCTTTAATACTATATACCACTTCGCTATAATACTCCTCTAGAAGGCTCTGTTAAACGCTTATATATGGCATATATATATGACTCCTTTGTAGCTTCGATAACTCTGTTTGCTATCGAAACCTCTATCTGCTTCCTCTGTGGCTCTGATAGCTATGTTTGTCGCCTCCCATGGCTTTATTCTTCTTCGGAATATATATGGCATATATATATGCTCTGTTCTTCTCGCTTTGTTTTCTCCTGTAGCTCTGACAACTCAGCTTTGGCATATATATATATATATATTACATATATATATGGCTCCTCTTGTAGCTCCTCTTGCTCCAATGTGGCTCCTTTGGCTTGGCAGTGTCTTTGAAAGACCTCCTTGCGTATATGAATGCCTCTCTTGCTCTGATTTCCTGTTATATGATTTGATCTACCTCCTTTGGTAACTCCTCTTGCCTATGGCTTAGCTATCCTAATGGCCTTGCTCCTGTCTCTTGATGGATCTACTCAGCTTCCCCTTGGCTTCTAGTATCTAGGATATTGCCATATTACTATCTAGAATATTGCCATATTGACATCAATGACAACCTAGATCAAAACTGTACCTGAATGGGACATGATGAGCACAGATGTAGAATTTATGATCTAGCGATGGACAGGGCTCCTACCTACAGGCTTTAGGCTAAAACGTGGCCCCTTGACCAGAATGCAGGGATGGCGCAAACTGGATTTCAGTGGTGCAAATGAGGCTGAGGTGGAGGATGACCTAGAACAAGTCGTGGATAGCTGATATGTTACAATTGTGGAGGGTTGGTGCATTATGCCTGGGATTGTACGAATCCGATGTGTACATCATGCTTTTCTTGTACATTTTTTGATCATGAGATGGAGGATTGTCCCATGCTAATAGCACAGCTACGTGATAAGGGAGCGCTCCAACGTCCCCCAACTCAAAACCTACAAATGATGAGGTTTAAGCCACGTGAGGAAGACCCTAATGTGAATATTATGCTCCAAAGTGGAATTACGATAGGGGATGATAAAGGCAAGTAGGCTGAAGATAGTACTTGGCTTCGCAAGGCTCCGATGAAAGAACCAGAGTTTTATTTGGAGCGCGCTAACGAAACCTTCATGGAAGCCAAGAAGAGCTTTGCTGATTCGTCCAGTTCAGGAAATAAAGATAGATCAGAGCTGGAAATGGACCCATCGATTCTCACAACATTCCTTGAAACATGCATGATGTTGTTGCACGACAACAAGGCTATAAAGGGGTTGCATGAACTCGTAAATAGATGGGTTGGTACTGTGCCAGGAGAACCGCACATAGTCTGGAAGCTCGGAAAGCACACAACGAGGATGGGAAGGGAGATGATATTGACCACACAGATTGGAGAATATGAGATGGACCAAGTGATTCTAGACCTAGGATCAGACACAAACACTCTACTAAAGAAAACATGGGAGCACATGGGAAGGCCTATGCTGCAATGGTCTCCTATCCAACTGTAAATGGTGAACCAGAAAAAGATCCTACCTATGGGAATATTGCAGGGAATCACAGTGAAGATCGAAGGACCAAGCGCACTAGCAGACTTCGAAGTGATAGAGATTACTGATGATAGCAATCCCTACCTTGCGCTATTAGGAATAGATTGGGCCACTAACATGAATGGGTTGATAAATCTAAAGAAGTGCAAGAAGAACTTTGAGAAAAAGTCTTTGCGCGTAGTTGTACCTTTGGACCTTGCAGAAGGACCATGCTACACGGAGCTAGCATGCGTTTATGGAAGCAATGACGACTCGGATTGCATCTACAATATAACTGCATGAGAGCAAGACTGGGTAAATCCAACCATGGATGGACGAATCTCATGGGAGCGTGAAAGATCCTGCACATCGAATTCTAATGAGGAGATAGGACGATGGCAGAACTGGTTACATGAGGTAACCATGCTGAACTATAACATGATGATGAGATCACTACACTGTGTATCAACGGAGGTAAGGGAAATGCCTACGTATGATGGGTTAAGTGAGGTAGATGACTTCCTGAACAGATTTGAAAGAGAGGTGCCAGAACAACAACATTTCAAAGATTTGAAATGGGTACTACAGGCTATGCCCACAAGATACGCACCAAGGAAGCTTCAGGGACTAGTGCAAATGTAGGAGAATGATGCACATATGGTTTAGGAAGCCCTAGATGCAATTGAAAGACAAATATGACAAACAGGATGATCTGGGTGCACACCTCACCAAGTGGACAAAGGTCAATGGGCAAGAGACACAACCTAAGTGGGTGCACCTATTCTGTCATACCCTAAATGTTATACCCATGAAATAGTATATAGAGACGAAGCTCCTCCATGGGATAAGTGAATATGATATCTTGTGCAAGGGGTTCCTATTAAACTTCACGTTTGAGGATTGTTGGTGGGATACTATTGATGATTCACTACAAGTGGTAAAAGAAGCTATCTTTAAAATACCACAGGAGTCGATAGAATTGATTCAGCCTGAATGGGAAACTCAGCTGCTAGAATGTTATAGTGTAAACAATGAAGAAAATGAGGACGAAGGCATGGAGGAATAAACTAAGCCTGCACACCCTCCAACAAAGTTGCCTGTCTATATCCCCTAGCGGAAGGGGAAGGAAAAGGTTCCCAAGGATCTCGACGAGAGCAAGAGCTCTATCTAGACTCCGCTCCTCCCGGATGACATCTTATTTGAGGGCACGCACCTGGGGTGGGTTCCTAACTTAAAATTTAAAGATTGGGATCTCGTTGACCATGAGAAGTTCCCTCATTAAGAGACCACGTAGCTCATGAAGCCCAAGCCAAACACCACAGTGGGGGTTATTGAATTGGAGCCTCGAAAGTGGTTACACATAGTCCAAAAGGTAGGGTTATTAAACTTGCTCTAGTTGCCACATTTCCATTGTGCCCCAATAACAATATTCATCATCAGTCAGCTTCTCTTCCTGGTGCATGGTGGGTTTTTATGGCTGGACGAGTCCATCCCCATCATGGACCACTTAATCCACTGCATTACCCTTTCCCATGCAAAGGAGAGGACCCTGCAGACATCTTGGAGGGGAAGAGCAATGACTTGGCCATCGTGGAGACCATGAAGAAGAAATACAAGTTGGAGAAGAAGAAAAGGGGCTATGCATTACCTACCATCAACAACAAAGGAGTTAAAGTGGCAACCCAGAAACTGGCGAGTAAAGTTATGCGCAAGTGTTGCATGACTGAGGTACCTGTGTCGGTGGTGGCACTTTCTGAGCAATGCGTGGAGGGGGTCCAATTCAACTGGTCCGAGTTCTTATGTAAAGAGTTCCTGGAAAATTGTTGTAAGGCTGAGAAACAAGGAAAAACATTCCAATATACATGGCTTCTGCTGTCCATAGTGCTCGTTGCAGAGGAATTGTTAGAGGACAATCAGTTCCCCACAATTGACAAGGATCTGTCAGAGGAGGGTAGGGATTGCTATCATCAACAATGAAAGGTAGCAATAATTGAAGGCAAGCTTGCGCAAGCAGTTCCAATACCGCATTCTCAAAACAATGGGTACAAGAGATTCAACAGACAGCCACTTAGTGTGCTGCCAACCTTGTAGCGGTTTGAGCAGAGTTGGAGGGACTCGGCGCAAAGATCTCCGCACTGGAGTGACTCGAGGGCAAGTCATGATGTTTGTGTTGGGGCCCTGTTAGGCGTGGAATCCCCCCAAGGCATGTTTTGGGGCTTAAAGCCCATGTTTTGAACAAGTCCATTGTAAAGACTCCACGATTTGTGGGCGCAGAGCATGAAGTAATAATAGAGTCACAGGGTTGTCCACCCTTGTTTTTTTAATGTAATGTCAGTTTGAAAGATCTACCCATGGTTCGTGGACCATGGGATTATATAAATAGAGCGAGGCTCTAAATGTAGAAAATGGGAATGTCAATCAAACAGAAGCATGATGAGTCTAAGGAATTGATTTAGTCAAATTGTAAGTTGTGTCTTTGGGTCACAGAGTAGGAGAAGGCTTTTTAGCTGAGTACGCAGAGGCCTAGTAGTCCACAACAGACTGTGCAAACCCTTGTAGCTGAGTGCACAACATAGGTCAAGTGTGTAACCATTGGAAGCATCAATAAAGAGATGTTTTATCATTTTTCTGTGTATCTTTTTCTATTTTATGTACTATTGGGTATGAATTGGAAGTTTACTATTTATTTGTTGCGCACACTCATATGAATGTGTTGTATAAATAAATAACACATCAGGCATCCCTTTATGCAAAGATAAATAACTGGTGTAGGAAGATATGTAAGATCTCGGGTGTGACTTAAGAGAATAGTGCAGAGCACTGCTCCAGCAGTGCGGAATCCCCACAACCCCTTGTTAGGGTTGCGCGAAGGCGAATATATCAGGGAACGAAGGCCAGGAAAGTGCACGAAGTAAGCTGCACACAAGGACTAAGAGTTGGATCGAATCAACCCCTCAGACATCTCAAGGATGTGGAAACCTGGTTGGAGCACCCCCCTATAATACTTCGCGTGAGACCTTAGTCTACACTCCATGGAATGTTACCGAAAAGGCCAGTAGTACAGGGATTTGTTTGGCTAATTAACTTTGAACCTGGATCAGGCCCCAACAGGCCAGCAGTTGGCCAATTGTATCCAACAGGTAGAATCTTATTCGCACTGGTATTCGTACCATAGTGTCCACTAGCTGATCAATCATGTAGCTCCTGCCAAAGCAATTATGCTTCAATTTATTTTAGACATCTTAAGAAAATAGAATGATAATTTCTTCTAAACAAGATAGCATTGACAAGTTTATATTGATTAGCTTTAAGTCTAATAGGTCTTTTCTTTTTGTAATTCAGTTCTAATGGAGCATAACCATTTTTTAAATAAAATATTAAATCAACATATTGAGATTCGAAGTGAATAGGGCATACCTCTATGATTTGAGCATTATTACCCGAATATTCATTAGCCGAATTGTCATAAGCTCCAGTAATTAATCTACAAAAAACTTAATCCCATACTATTTTAGCTTGTTGAATTACTATGCCATATTCTTGCAGGGCAGTAGCCCAAATTTCCCTTTTCTCTCCTAATTTCTTTTGAATAAGCAATTTTCTGACTAAGGGAAAGGAAAAATTACTTATTTATGTGATTTTAGGAGGAAAGGCCTAAAATTTTTTATGGACTTACTAACTGCAAAGGCTTGTTTCTCAACCTCTGAACAATTTATCTTAGTTCCTCGTAAATTGGAACTAAAGCAGGAAATTGGGGCTTCAACTTGCTTTTCATTAGGTTGCGCTAATACTGCTGCATAGGATTGTTTGGAAGAAAAGGTATAAAGAAAAAATTGTTTAGAAAAGTTAAGAGTTGATAATGATGGAACATCTATGATTTCTTATTTATTGACTCAAATTCTTTTCTTTCAATCAATCCCAATTTGAAAATTGACTTCGTCTTGATCATAGTTTGTAAGGGTAATATGGTTTGACAGAAATATGCGATAAATCATTTAGCAAAATTAATCTGCCTAAGAAAGGATTGCATGGATTTTTTCTTGTGTGGTAAGGGGATTCCAGATATCGCCTAGATTCTATCTGGATCTATGGAGATTCCTTTTTTAGACACAACAAATCCTATAAGGTTACCTTCGCTAAGGGAAAAAAGATGAAATTTTAGGATTTAAGAAGATTCCAATTTTAAATCATGTAAATTATTACTTCTCTTCTTAGAATAAATTGTAGTTTCATCTAAATACATGACAAATGTCTTATTGATCAAACTTATGACATATATTTCCATGGGTCTTTGGAAAGTAGCTCCAGCATTAATCAACCCAAAACACATATTTTGATAAGCATACGTTCCCCACTTGGTTATGAATGAGGTTTCAGTTTATCATTTGGATGTACAAGAATGTGATTGTAACCTAGAAAAGCATCTAAGCAACACATTAGCTCAAAACCAACAATAAATTGTAAAATTTGTTCAATTGGAGGCAAAGGAAAGTTATCTTTTTCACAAGATTTGTTTAAATTTCTAAAAATTTTACAAATACAAAGATATCCATTCTTGTTTTTACATGGCATAATATTTGAGACCCACTTGGAGTTTCTGACTTGGAAAATGATTTTTTACTGGAGAAGTTTATTCAATTCAGTCTTAATCCGGGATTCAGAGTTAGGGTGAATCTTCCTCATCTTTTGATGAATTAGCTTAATATATGGTAGCGTAGAAATGGTGTGTTGAATGATAGATGTATCATAAGGTTTAATATCATCATAATTCCAGGAAAATACATCCTTGTATCTTTTCAACAAATGAATGAAAGAAGATCTCTCATTTCGTGAAAGTCTAAGGCCTAATTTGATCTTCTAAAGCTTATGATCATATCCCTAATTAACCAATTTAAACCTCAAAGAGGAGCTCTAAATTTCGCAATTGGTAACCCTTTTGAATCTATCTTTCAAATCATATAAGTCTTCCAATTTTACTACAACTTTAGGGAAGTTATTTTCCTCATAATATTTATTTAGTTGCTTGTCATGTTCATATTCATCAATAATCTAGTCAGAGTAAGAGCCTTCAGATCTCAGAAAACTTAAGATGCCATTATCATTATTAAATACACGTTAATTAGTTATGCTATTTAGAATGGAGGGGTGAAAAATAAGTTCAATTGAAAATCTATCAAGAATGAAATATTAAGTTGGAATGAGTATGGAAGCAATGTTTGCTAGGAGGTAAACACTAGCATTCTGTATTGTTTGGGTAGGAGCTATATTTAATACAGTGAAATAGGATGTCAGGTCTTGGATAAAGGATTTGTAATGCTTAAGGTGAATAGAAACACAATGGTATATTGTTTCTAACTTGTTTGATTACAATCTTTAAGTCACAAAAAAATTTAAGATATTTGACATCAAAATTAATTTCCTTTTATAAGCCTTGTTTTAATGATTCATATTTAACATTGTTGTTGGTACAATCAAATTCCAAGTTTCATGCAAGCATATTTTTTTCACGCTTAAGTTTTATTATGATAAAGCCTACTCATACATTGTCATTAGATTTCCATCCATCAAAATAAATAGTCCAAAATAAACTATCATGCTTATTTACAAGTTTTTCTACAATATTAATACACTTAGATGAATCTGTTTGAGAAAAAAATTCAATTTGAGACGAAATATAATCAACTAAAAAGGGAGATTTTTGTGCTTGAAAATTGCCAAAGAAAGATTCAAAAGAGTAACTTCAAAGAATGTTGTTTGTAAATACTACTAGTTCATTTTCCTAGTCAAAATTACTCACTTAATATTTCATATGTTTCTCCCTATCAACACAAATTTGATTTTGTTTCGCATTGTAGGGAAGCCACATGTGTGATGACTCGATTGTAAAGTAACCATGTAGTTTTTCAGACTAGTCGAGCTACTTAGAATAAGACAATAGAATTGAAAAATGTCTACAATTAATATATCTATTATTTGACAAACTTTTGAATTGGAAGATACCCTGATTAAAATAGAATTCATTTCTCCCAAAACCTTCACTTTTGTGAGATGTGATTGAATAATCTAAACAAAAGATTCCTATCATGAAATATTTAATTTAAGACACACCGCATAAGGCTTGAGATTTGATGATGCACAAAAATCTACTAGATAGTTGTGACCATTCTTGTTAAAAATATCAAAAGTCAATAAAAAGGGAGAGTATGGGAATTTGATCTATCTCCAATTAGAATAGCATATGATGGGTCAATTTTATCTAAAGATACATTAGGAGGTTTTCCTTTCTCTTTTGAGGCCTTTACGGTGATAGTAGTAAGAAATGGAGATGCAGGAATTACATTCAATTCTTTAAGTAAAAGATTTTGTTGTTGTTTTAATCTATGAAAACCATAAAGGGAAATGTTGGCTTTGAATTGTTTCATGCCTTCCACAATATTATACTCCATAGTATAAGAGATTATAAAAGTCTTAGATGAAGAAGGAGATTTAGCAGTAGTTGGAAGAGAATCTGAAGGAGTAGAATACTTCTTAACTATAACTTTGCCTTTAGCAGGAGAAGGATGAGATTCCTATTTTTTATTTGATGGACAGATATCATAAAGTCCCTTACTTCTAGTACTTATTGGTAAGGCTTATTCCTCTTCCTGAGGTAGTTAGAACGAAATCCCATAAATCATGAGCTTTTGCTAATTCTTCTTCCTGGGATTCTTCAACAGATAAGGCTGATTCTTCCTGTTCAACATCTTGGTCAGATTCTACATTTGATATAATGGAAGGTGCTTGTGATTGTGATGGATCATTCCTTTCAAAAGTCCAAAAGGACATTTTTTGAAGATTCAGAAAACTTGGTTCTTAATCTCTAACTTTTCGTTAGACATTGTCTTCAGAACATTTTGTAATCATTCCAATTAGAAAGAACCTTTGATAGATTTCTTCTTAGATTCATCTTTAAAATAGACATTCTTGATATGTTTTCTTTCCTCAAGGATCGTTTTCTTCTCAATATCTAGGATTATTTTTTCCATAGATATATCTTCCTTCATATTATCAAGCAATACTATTTTATTATCTCTATCTATGAACGTAGCAATATTTGAAGGAAGAGCATAAATATACCATTCAATATGTACATTAGTTCCTCATCTAGAAGTGTCTTCGGTTCTATTCAGTAAATTATTTAATATAGATTTAAATTTTTTAATTTTTTCACTTAGGTTGGCCCTAGGATTTGATAAGTCATTAATCAAAGAGGCAGTTTTTCGGTCATCACCAAATTTTAACAGAAAAGTTTCTTCAAACACTGACCCAGCAGGAAGCGAAAATTCCAGGATCCTGTATATCCTTCAAATGTGTAAGGGAAAAGTATGACAACAAATTCTTCTTTTATGAGTCCATTTAGATTGATGGCTAACACAAAATTGTGAAGATGTTCTCCAGTAGGAAGTCCATCATCGAGATTGCACTTTGGAAGCCACCCCTCTTAATGTTTGGTAAGTGGGTGTAATGGTGGAGTCATTTGTACTGCCCCTGGGTTATTCCATGGTGTTTGGGCCATTCTGGGAGTACTAGGAGTAGATGAAGTGACAGAAGATGTCCAGGATGATGGAGATTGAAAAGTTGAAGAGGTTGCTCCTATAGTGCTACTAATTATAATAGAACCAGTTGATTATGGTTGAGGAATGTGGATGGATGGGATGTGAGGATGATAAGAGGATGGTAAAGAGGTCGAAGAAGAAGCATAACCAACAAAAGGTGTACGAGGTGGATATGATGATGTAACCTCGCTAGAAGAAGAGTAGGTCTCTCGGGTACTTTTTGTTTTCCAAATGAGTGAGTAGTGGAAATTCAAAAGGTTTAAACACAATTTTTTTTCACTCTAGGAACTAGTTAATACACCGAAATAATGAAATAATGGAGAAACACTTGCTTCTGATATATCAGTTTGAACAAAATTTTCTCCAGAAATGGAAATTTCTTCCAATTTTTTAATCAAAGTCTAAAATTCATGGGGCTCTATATATGCTTGAGTATAAGTTTGGCCCACTGGCTTTGGAAGTGTTCTAGTAGTTTTGGTGGTTGTTTGAACAACTTAATATCTCGTGTTAGGAGATTTGGAATGTGATATGGAAGTTGGAGGTGATTTTGAGGGAGACTAACTCTTAGAATGACCTTAAAATTTATGATTGGATATTTTTTTCCATTCATAGTCTGAGGGACCTCCTTCTAGCACCAAAAATGTTGAAGGGCTTGAAATGTTTTCCTCAACATCGGGGAAAACCACCTGATCAAGACCTTAGAGTGGATTATTTTCCATTTGTACTAGTGTGTCCAACTGGGGATTATGGGACTAGTTTCCATTAATATAAATGATAAAAATTGATGAAGTGTGTATGTGTGAACTTAAGGTTAATGAAACTTGAGAATAAACAAATATGTAAATTATCTATTAATCTATCTATCCTAGGAAATCTTATTCTGTATATGTGATCTAAATATAATTTCATAAACAATAATATATTATGAAATGGTCATGAAGTTAAAATAGAAAATGGTAGCTAAAATTTAATTAAGTAGTTAATCAAATTTTGTTAATAAAAATTATCACATATATATCATTTCATTGTTTATACATACAGTATATGATTTCAATTGTTCATGACAATAGTGAAGAATGTAAGATTGCTTTTATTTAGGCATGTACTAAACATAAAGTGAATATCCACTTGACTCATAAAACACAGGAAAAACAAATATATAATAGTACCTAATCTATTATGACTCTATTCATGAGAAAAAATGTATTTGTCCAGCCTTCTATTAAGATCACTTGAACTAAAATAGTGAAAACAAAATTTTTCTCCACAAAATTCAGGACCCCTTCTCTATTCAAATGAAAGGGATTTATATTTTTCAAACAAAATACAAATATAGAAAAGCAGAATAAAAGTGTGAATCATTTTTAGCAAACATTTCTTAAAATAAAACCATAAGACAATTTTAGATTTTGTTATAATAATATAGCTAAGACATTGGAGAATATTGTTCTCCCATACGCTGTCATATTTTATAGATATCTTTCATATGCTTCAATTCAGGTCCAGACCATGGTTGAATGTGCATCTAACCACTGAATATTTCATCGCTGACAGCATATGACTGGTTGTGTTGGATAGACACCTCATCGTTAACCACTAACTATGAGTTTTAACTAAGAAATGGCAATGTAATTCTAAGTTAACCTTTGACATTTGTTTGATGCTTTTGGCCTTCATCTCTGAAAGTTATTTCCATGTCATGGTTAATAATTTAATATTGGGTAGAGTTCCCTCAGGGCAGTCTAGAATAAGGTTAGTCTGCAATAAATTGTCACTCATAGATTTAGTGAGGTCATCAGAAATATCCCTGGCACTGAATATGATTGTCTCTGCATGCTTAAGTCTAATTTCCCAATCTCAGAAGACTATCTCCTTTTGTGACTCTTCAATTGTAGGGAGATTGGAAAATATTCCTCGAACACTTGCTTGTCATGTTATATAATCTGAGATTTTCTCCTCAATTTCTTTAAGGTATGTCCTTAGATCAGACAATTGATTTAGTAATGTTTTTGTTATTTGACATAAATCGTGAATAATGGCTAATTTTTAGCAATAATATATTTTTTAACAAAGAGAGTATTTAATTCTCCTACTTACTTTCTGAATTCAGCCAGTTCAAGATTAATCTTCAAATGTTCAATAATATGTTGTAACTCTTGGATTTCAATATCCCAAATTTTCAATTCATATTCATGTCGAAGCTTCAAGGCATCAAAATTCATTTGAAGTTCTACAAGTTGTGCTTTCCACTCTTGAGGAATCATTCACTTCTCATTCGCCATACTTTTTTCCAACTACATAATTATTTCATCTTTTTCTTACAAAATGTGTTTTACTTCAATGGCATTGCCTATGGTGGAAAACACATATCATCCAACAAACTATGAGAGCCTCTGGAGATCCTCTACAGGAGTTTATGGAAGTATTTTCCATACTACTTCAAATGAAGTATTTTTTGGGACAAAGGCTTGTGTTTGATCAACCTTTCTTTTTTCATTTTTCTTTTTACAATAGATTTATGTTGTGGACTATAAAATATGTCAACAGGAGGAATCGCTTGAACCCTCAAAATGACCTCTGAGGTCGGGAATGTCTAGATGATTTCCATGTCATCGGTGTAAAAATCCCTGTTAGAATTCCCAATAGTAAATGGATTTTTTTCTATAATTTCAAGAGTATGTGAAACTTTCTCTTGCAATGGAGTCTTTAGATCATAAGGCCTTGTTTCTTGAATAACTTGATTAAACTATTCCCATATTGCATCAAGTTTTTTATCTGACAAAGTTTCTTACACCTGAGAATAAGAGGAAGTATGTTCCTCTTTTACCTAGGATACATCACTAGCTTGTGCTAAAATAGACAAGACTTTATATTGTTCTATGCTTTGTTTAGTGAAGTTCAATAAATACATATGCAAGTGAGCTATCCTATTATCTCTTTACTCATTAAATTTCAGTTATCTCCTCTAGAGTTAACTGTGTTGATGCTAATTTCATAACCATTGAATAGGAAAAGGATCATTCAAATAAGTCATCAAACTTATTTGTCTCATGCATAAATTTATTGATACTTAATTGTGCAGTGACCTTCTTGGAATTTCCCTTAGGATCATATTGCCTATTTGGAATAGTAGGGAAGTTTAAAATATGACTATTTTCAATCTGAAGACCAACATGTTTATAAATATCAATATCATACACACTACATTGAATAGGAAAATTAGGCCACAAAGTCCTTTTAGCATGACTGAGGTCTTTTGAAACACCATGTCCTACGATCTACTAATTACATCTCAGGGAAGAGGTTTATCAAGGATGTATAGGGGAAAAAAATGGGGATGTGCAAGAATACCAAAGATACAGACATAAGTGAATGATACTTATCCAAACTAGTTCTGAATTGATAGAGAATCATTGTGAGCTTCAGGTGAAACCCTAGGGGCCTTCTTATCAAACACACTTTACTGGATGGGCAACATTACTCCATGGCTAATTTTAGAGAAATGAGGGTAAAATTTTGATTCCCGAAGAATGTCATGATAAATATGGATAGGAATAGGGCCTTCTATAGTCCATCTCCATCCCATAAAAGTAAAATCAGAGGTGAAATAGATGGCATCCATTATATAGGTGCTCATATAAAAGGGGGAATTGCATTCAGTGCAAAACTATGTTTGCTCCTATAATTCATGATTTGAGTGGCTATATTGTCAGACAATATGTTTCCCCAATCCATAATATATCCATTAGAGGCAGCATCAATGAGTGGTACCCATTGGTTAGAGAATTTCTATGTATCAGGGTAACCATAGATCCTACATAACATAGCGACTATTTGATAGTATGGACCAGCAAGGGAGGCAACAAAATACATACCCTTATCTTCTCACTTATGTTTGTTAGGATCTCTTCTCCAATTTTTGATGGGCTCTAATTGATTCTCATTCTCCTTCATGAACTTCTGTATAAAAAAATATTTTCAAATTTTTTTGAGGTTGTGGTAGATGATACATTTTTCTCAAATCACTGTTGGTGAATGACCCAATGATTATTTTCTTCTTAGTCATGAAATTCCTTTGTGAAATGTTCATATGATCAATAACCCATTTAACCATATCTGTATAAGGAAGGATCTTGGGCTGAGATGCAATTATATACAAGAATAAGTTGGCGACATCACTATAGATAGTTTCAGAGATCAGGGTAGAACCATCTGTCATAGATATTTTCTCTATTTTTATGGCTCCGTCATCTTTAAAAATCTTATAAATAGCTTCCAAACAGGAGCTTCCAACATCTAGAGAAAAGGTTGTATCTGAGAATAATGCTGGCATTTCGGTAGATTCAGATGGATGACCGACCAATTGGTGTTGAACAATAGGTTCCTTCCTTGCCTTAGTTGGCCTAGACATCTGTAATGAATTTTTCTTATCGGGACTAGCATATATTGGAAAACACAAGAATAATTGAAAATTGCTTAACAAATGAGTTCTTTAGGGAAAATAACTATTTTACATAATACTTTATTTCTTTATGATCAAATACCAGCGACATCAAGCTGCAATGGTTAAATCATTTACAAATTCTAAACACCTTAAATTTGTTGATTTTGGCCATTAAACATGCATTTACGTGGGCTCTGTAAATTTAAGCATATTGGCATATTTTATAGGGGAAATATTAGGTATACACGTTCAATACTTGTGATATCCTTACCTTCTGATAGGTGTTATTCAAAGATATAACGGTTATAAGTTGTAAGTGGGAAGAGGTATCATAGGTTTTATATCAAGGATGCAATATTGGAGATTTTAAAAGAGTGTCTCCAGATATAAAATTTCTAATATGGATAGGAGGAAAATATCGAAGGATGAGGGATATCGAAATATCGGAGGATGAAGGACATTGGAGGATCAGATGATGAGGGATATCGAAGGTATTGAAGTGGCACTTTCTTTTAAAGTCCTGATATATGGAAGCTCTAGTATACTACGTGGAATTCTTGTGGGGCCAGGATTTTATTTATTTTATCCATAAAGTCGTGTTTATATAACTTTAGTCTTAAAGTATCGAAAACTTTTAATCAGGGGAAAGCCTTATCGCAACTTTACTATAAGTAACGTTTTGATATTTAAATGTTTTGATAGAACTATTCTGATAATACATTTTAAACAAAATCCTATCAAGTTCTTTGTGAATATTATATTTATGAGGCTAATCTCCAATATGAAAGCTTTGATAAGCAAGATTTTCTTATTCAAAGGTGTTTTGGTGAAAAAAAACTCAAAATTTCTTTATTTTATTAGAACCAAGGAACGTTATAAAAATTCAAGTGTCCCAATTTAATTTTTTATTTCTATTTTTATTATTTTTTCCTTTTTTTTTTTTCTGTAAACTTGGAAGTGCTTCCTCTATTTATATTAATTTTCCAAAATCATAGACTTCCATTTGTTCCAGGTGGCTTACTTGGCCGAAGGAAGCCACATAGCCACCTGTCTGCATTAAAACCTATCCAAAATTTAAAAAGGTTTTTTGCTATCCATCCAGCGACATTGTTATGACTATCTATACTACTAATCAGATAAAACAAATTAAACAAGTGAATGCATTTCATAAAAAAAGTATCATATTTTAACTAGACCACTACATCAATCCTCATCTGAGAATATTACTGGGGCTGGTGATTTGGCACTGGAGCTAGCCATCTTTCTCCTCTTCATATCTTGTAGTGTCTGGTCAATTCTTCTCTTCATATATTATAGTGTCTACTCAATTCTTCCCAAGGCCAAGTTGTTTCTATAGGTCTATATCTGAACTGTTGCTATTTCCCTGAGTAGTTCAGCCCTGACTGGATCCTTTTCCTTGTTTTTCTCTTGTGCCTTTGTTCCATCACCCACTGCTTGTTCTCGATTCAGGGTCATGGCCCATGCCACCACATTCTTCATTACCCAATACTGTTGTATGGTTTTCCTGAAGAGGGAGTGACGGCCTCAAGAATTCCCTGGATCGGGAACCATGCTTTCCCACTCCTCCATGGGGATGTCCTAGTTCTTGATACTGTCATTCAGTTCTCTCTCCCAACCAGCAATTTGGGCTCTGATGTCTAGTGGGTTCCCTACCATATATGCGTCAATAAGAGTTTTCATGTGTTCATTACCCGAATTCTTCCCCCATTTCCTATTTAAACTACTTGTTCCTTCTTCCTTCTTGTTATCTCTCCTGCCTCTCCTGGGTGCCATGTTACTCCCTGCTTACCTGTAACTATCTTCATCTCGTTGTTCTCTATATTCATCATCGTGTTGTCCACAGTGTGAGGTGAGAAGTATCACATATCCATTGCATTTATCAAAGATAATAGTAAAACAAAACAATTTCCCATTTACCCATTTCCTTTATGTTATCCCTTCTGATTCCAGGGTTTGCTTCCTTCGTGATTTTTGCTGAAATGTTTCCAATCCTCTCCCTGTTATGGGTTCATTCCTTTCTTGGATCTCTTATCATTTTCCCTCCACGACAACAGTCGGCATGTGGCCTATCTGTTTTGGCCATCCTCATGGGTTCTTCCCCAGATGAGGTCGGTTTCTTGTTTCTCCCTTCCCTGGGTCTCTTTGGTTTTTCTACATTTTCCCTCAAGGTGTTCGTTCTAAATACCTCCCTTAGAGGTTTCTTGTTTCCCTGGTTCTTAATTTTCCCTGAATTTTTTGTTTCCCGAGGTGCTTCCCTATTACCTTCTGGATCCCTCCCACCGTTTCCTACAGGGGTGGCTATAGTCACTCTCTGTCTAAGTTAAATTTGAGATTTTACTGTGGTATTGTCCTCTCGCATCCTACGTTCGAGACCCTCCCACCTTAGCTCCCTAACCCAATTTTTCACAAGCACTTCTATCTTGTCTACACCAGTGTTGCAGGACGGTTTGAGTTCCTCCTTAACAGACTCATTCTTTTTCCATGTCAGATTTCTTATATTCCTACTAAAATTAATCCTGAGCCTTAAGAGGTTGGGGAATAGAGGAATTACATACCAGCTTGTAGGTCTAATGTCGCTTTCATCCGCAGGCTGGATATTTTCTCTTTGGCCACCTTTCCTCTCTCCAACTCTTGTCTCTGTCATTTGCATGCATCTAACTATGCCCTAATTTCCTTTAAGTTTTATGCCCCTCTCCCTCCTATCCCTTACATTTACTGCCACCTATCTAGCATTATTACCTGCACTGATCCCTACGTCGTCACCTTCAAATGCTACCCCCGAGGCTTGACTACTAACTCCTCTTGTTAATCCTCACTTTCTCTCAGCTACACTTGCCGTGTACATGTTGTACTTATCCTACCACTTGCTGACATCCTTCTGCCCACCCCCCTTCTCACTGCCCTTCCCCCTTCACCTTCATGCTCATCCGTCACCCCCCTATTTCTATCGAGAGATGTAACTTCTCCTCCCTTCTCCACCACTTGCCATCTTACCTGTCTGCTCACATCATTTCCCTCATTTGTCCATTCCCCCATTTGTCCTCTTCCTCTCCCTTCTCGGTCACATATCCCCGGTCCCTCCTGTGTTGCCCCTCGATCGGGGTTTCCCCTCTCCCCCTTTTTCATGTTCTAGTATTTTTACTAAGTTTTCTAGCTCCTCCATATGGGATAGCTCTTCCTCATTTGCATCCAAGGTTCTTCCTCCGTGACTGCTCCCCTAGTTTGCAGGTTGTCTACTGGTGCATTGCTTTTCCTTCTCACATGGGTGGGTAGGATGTAGTCTAACTATCTGGTGGGTTTGCCAATCTCCTACACCAGCCAAGTGGTTCTCTAGCTATGGCTGATCTTCTCTGATTGGGTTCCTTGTTATAGCTATTTGACTATATCAATTACCAATTTTGAGTCTCCTTCAACCTCTAGTTTTTGGTATTTCTCTCTTATTGCTATTTCCAACACTTTTTTCAATGCATGAAGCTTTTCTTCAATATTTGTAGCGTTTCTGCAATCCATTGCATAGATTTGGAGGGTCCTCCCCCTGTCATCTCTAAATACTCCATCAGTTGTTTCCTCGCTGAGGTTCCCTTTTGCAGCCCCGTCAAAGTTTAAGTTGATGAACCCCTTCTGGGGTCTTCTAAAGTGGTTTACCTCCTCCTCCTCATTGATTTGGTGTTTCTTTGTTGGCTTATGTATCATGCTTCGCTTTAGGTTTAGGCATGTCATTATCTTTGTTTCTGTTGGGTTAGTTTTCCAATCCTCCTCAAACCAGTTCTCGATTAGAATGGTCTCTCTGATATTTTCGATAATTTGGTTCCATATTTTTGTTCTTGCTCTACCTTCCTCCTTGAATATCATTCTATTTCTTTCTTGCCATATCTTCCACAGAACAAAGCCTAGCGAGGGTCTCCATGCCCTATTCTGGATCGTTTTCTGGTAAGTTTTTTTCTTCAGTTATCTATCATTGTTTGCATGCTATTTATATTTCTATCACTAATTTCAAATATTTGCTGATGTTGTTTCCATAGGTTTTCGCTAACTTTACAGGCATTGGTTAGGCACTCTAAAGTATCTTCTTATTCTTTGCAGAGGGCACATCTCGATGGGACTTGCATTCCTTTTTTTTTCATTTGGTCCCATGTTAGTGCTCTCCCATGGCTCAAGATCTTGGTGAAGAAGGCTATCTTCAACCATGTTGTTGTTTTCCATATTCTTTCCCATTTTTTTGTGTCTGGATGTCTGTTATGTCCTGCTTTTATTGGTAGCCTTCTCCTATTGTAAACATGCCTTTGATTCTATAGCCCCATCTTAGAGTGTCCAAACCATATTTTATCACTATTATCCTTGTTTCCATTTCCTTTTCCTAGAGTTCCCACTGGGGTATTGTTGGTTCTTCTCGCCAGTTTTCCTATTGTTTCCACTTTCTCCAGTATCCTTCTGGTTCTAGGAACCAACAATTTAGTACTGTGCCACCCTCATGTAAGCTGGTCAATTGGTGGATCTCTTTGAGCTATGACTAGTTGTTGAGTTTTTCTCTCTATTTCCACACTTCTTCCTAGAAGTTGTCTTTATAAAAGGTAAATAGTTAACGGTAAAGGAAGAGTTGGGGCTCAGTAGCTGTAATGTGAGAATACGTAATCTGAACAACGGAGGAAACTTTAATCCTCCTTTCATGTTATCTTCATGGCCCAACTCAAGTGTCCCCATTATTTATTAGTTCAACTATCATAAAAAATTAAAGGGGAGGTTTTGATTACTACAATAGAAGGTTAGGCGAGGAAAACACCAGCATTTAGCTAACTATGGTTTCATCAAGAAAATAATGGTGTATGCCCCAAACCATTTGAGGATCCGTATCATATGGAAAAAATATGTTGACATGGATAGGGAAACCTTCATATAAACCCAAGCCATCATACTTGGAGAAACTCTAGCCTATAGCATTGGAGGGAAATGAGGAAAAATAGAGGACGAAGATGGAGAAAAAATACAGGAGGAAGAGGCAGAAAGAACAAAAGAGGGAGAGAGAAAAATAAAGGAAAAACAATCAGCAGAGAAAGATGAAGGAGAAGAAAATATTAAAGGAGAAGAGGGGGAGAAGAAAGGCGAAGAAAGAGTAAGAGACAAAGAGACTTCTCAACCCTGAGGAGCAGAAGACACTGAATAGAAATTAGCTGCAATACTAGCTACCTTGGTAACTCCTGTCAAGATGAAGAAGAAGGAATCAATACAATGTCAAGTTTATTTTAGAACCAGGAAGAGCACCATAATTAGACAAGAGAAACCAGAAAATCCTAGAAAGTTTCCTATAATTATTGATTATTCAACAAGAACAAAGGAAGAAATAGGACCCAATGAAGGAAAGATTAAGGATGCCACTCCTCCTAAAACTAAACTAGGTCACCTATAGCACCTGTGAGTAGGCCTACCAATAGGTTAGTCACCTTCAAGAAGCTAAGGATACAATCTACCTTTGAGAAAGAAGAAAAAGTGAAGCTATAGGAGGATCAGGGTTTTCTATAAGAGGGGTAGAGTCCACTACATGAATAATAGGGGAAGCTACATCAGCATAAGAAATAGTTACAAAAGGAGGCCACTGTTGGGCCTCAAAATGGTCCCTATTTTCACTCCATTATTCACAAATATCTTCACATTTTACCTTCATGTCACCTCCATTCCACCTCCACATCATTATTGGGTTATAACTATGCTTTTCCAAAGTTTATTAATTCTTAACATTTTTAAGTGAATTTATGGCTAAACTTTATAAAATAATATGCTTATACTTATACCTAACAATTAGAATGAGTTTTTTGACATGTGTAGGTACAAAGGAAGCTTCTAGGGCATCTTTATGTGGCCTTGAATGATCAAATTCGAATTTGATAAGATAAGCCTCAAGGAAAAGATCATGGAGTAAATCATGGACCTCATGGAGGAGATCATGGAGGATAGGGTTATGTGTCTAGATGGTTGAGAAATGTATGGAACTAAAAGAGAGATTAGTGGATCATCATTATGAGTTTGTTATCTCATCCTATTGTATAAATAGGAGTACCTCCTCCATTCCAAGAGGAGGACTCTTAGAGCATTGTATCCAACTTATGATGGAATAGAATAAAGCTTCATTTTACATATATTTCCATTATGTAGTTTTAGATTTAATTTTCCTTAATGTAGTATATGGAATAATTTGTCTTGTTCTTAAGAGAATTGAGCTCACTCTAAAAGGATGAGAGAAACATTTTATTTCATATTAGATCTTATTTCATTTACTTGTTTAGATGTTTGAGGATTTGTTTGTGATTGATGAATGAGTTTTAAATTAGAATCTAATCAGCATATGAGAGGACAACTACGGGCCTAAGTTAGGCTCTCTCTCTATTTGATTTGCATGATAATTGAAATTCATTCTTTTGCTTTTATGTTTCAAGTATCATATGAGGAGATACCAAGAGTCTAAGTTAGGCTCTCTCTCCATTGATTTATATGTTAATTGAAATTCATCCTTTTGCTTTCATGTTTCAATTTATTTCATTTCTTATGCTTGTGAATGAATCTTAGTTTAGTTTGGATTAGTACATGAGAGGAAAATCAAGAGACTAAGCTAGTCTCTCTCTCTACTTGAATCTGAACAACAATTAAGTTCACTCTCTTGTCTTTATTTCAAGTTTTTAGTTTCATGTAATCAATGATTTCTCTATGATACTGTAGGGAAGGACAACCAGGGCCTCCTTAGTTAGGAGCCTCTTCCCTTGCATATTATATTGAATCTTAAATAATTTAGTTAGACATAGAGTTAGTTGCCTACTCCTGCATATATTTTGCTGGCATCATCACAAGCTCACGAGTTTCCCTGGTCGATAATTTATGCAACAATTTAAGTCCAACAAATTGCCCAAAAGACACCACCTCAAAGATAGTTGGAAAGGACCTACAAGAGCTTGAAGATCCTGGCCCACAACCTAGCATGGGGTGCTACTACAAATTTATAAAAGGAGAAAGGATTATCCATGAACTTGTTCCAATCCAACTCCTCTATGAGCTAGAGATAGAAAGAGGAAGAACCCATAGGTGGGTGTAAATTGATAAATCTAAGAATTTGGAAGATGTGGGCCTCATGGAAGAGAAGGTCATTGAGATGGGAAAAGAGTTAAGCGATTTGAGAATGAGGCAGTCTATGATGAAGGAGAAACTATAGGAAGAAAACACAAGGTTAAGAGAGAGGATGCGGGAGAAATAAACACAACTCAACACAATGGAAAGTCTCTTTATGGAGGCCCTGAAATGTAGGAAACCATCAAAAAATTAAGCTCTCTTTATCAAATAACATTGGCTACAGTTCCAAATCAAAAATTTAGCACAATTTGGATATCTTCCTTTTCAGGACTATAGGTATTTTATTGAGTTTTGCAACCAAACTAACATGGGAGACATGGAAGCTAAAGTTTATATGCACAATTGCATTTTGACAAATCCTAATTTTTGGGATCCCAATTCAATATTGGGAGATATGTAGTCCATGGCTTTAGCATCGTGGATGACTCATGAGGAGACAATGTTAATTTTTTAAACTAGGGTAAAAATCCACACTCGATAGCTCAGATGACCGATATTATGCTTGCATTAAATTTCTCTTTTAGATGGGACCAAAATTGACCTAAATATTACCTAATTTGGTCAAGATAAAGTTGAGTTTTGAATTATTTTATTTGTACATGGATTATCAAATGGGTTGTCCCTAACCACATGTGTAACTGCTTAGGTCAGCCTTAACCACAAGTGGACCCTAAGGAAAGCCTATAAATAGAAGCAACCTTAAGCTCATTTCAACAAAATGATCAATCCATCTTCTATTCTTCTCTTTTATCTTGGTTCGCACAAGTTCGATCGAAGGAGTTCGTGTAAGGGTTTGAAATGACAGGCATGAGGCTCGATCTGACCTAGGGTTTTCTAGTTATCGAATGCTAGCATGCAACTAGGAATTTTAGTGCCTAGATGTTGGTAGAAAGTACAAAACACAATGTCCAGATAGCCCTAGATGATGGCACACGGGATTATGGGGGCATCCATGGGTTCAGAGATAGATTAGGTTGTATATACCCAGGAATCTTCCACAAAGTGGTCGTGAGAGCATCCATATCATCCCTAATGCACACACAGTAATTGTAAGGGATTGTCTAAAGGTTTCTGGCGTCTTTTACCCTAGACGCATGCACAAAGTCTCCTTGAGAACATCCAAGCATTCACAAACACGCTGACGCAGTGTCAGAGAGAGCATCCAGGGGATTTCAAATGCACGCAGTCAATTTTGATGAGAGTGCCCAGGGTTTAGATATAGGGTTTTACATTTTGGCTTTACTTGGCTTCAATGATATGGTGGATCTAAGTTTTTCTCTATTGTTATATAGATCGTTAGATTTGTAAAACAAAAAAAAAAAAAAAAAAAAAACGAAACAAAAAAAACAAAAACAAAAACAAAACGAAAAAACAAATAAACAAAAACAAAAACAAACAAAAACAAAAAATAAACAAAAATAAACAAAACAAAAAACAAAACAAAAAACAAAACAAAAACAAAAACAGAAAACAAAAACAAAAACAAAAACAAAACAAAACAAAAAAACAAAAACAAACAAACAAAAACAAACAAACAAAAACAAACAAACAAACAAACAAACAAAACAAACAAACAAACAATAAAAAAAAAACAAACAAATAAAGAAACAAATAAACAAAAAAACAAAAACAAAACAAAAAGAAAACAAAAAAACAAAAAAACAAAACAAAAAAACAAAACAAAACAAAAAAAAAAAAAAAAAAAAAACAAAAACAAAAAACAAAAAGAACAGAAACAAAACATAAAAACAAAACAAAAAACAAAAAACAAAAAAAAAAAAACGAAAACGAAACAAAAACAAAATGAAACAAAAACAAAAACAAAAACAAAAACAAAAGCAAAAACAAAACAAAGAAAAAAAAAACAAAAACAAAAGCAAAAAGCAAAACAAAAAAAAAATCAAAAAACAAAAAACAGAAAACAAATTAACATGGTATCAGATTTGAGGTGAAGGGCAAGACCAAAACAAGACAAGCATTGAAGCCCTTACTTTCAGAAATAAGATTTCGTAATCAAGGTCACGATGTCATCGTCTACCTTCAAGAAGCATGAAAGGTTGGATGATGCATCAAACATTGCTTTATGGAAACTCGGAATGGAGATCATTACTGACAACAATGATGTGATAGAATACATCCAAGGAAGGATGCCCGAGCTTCCATAAAATGCTTCTACTTCCATCAAGAATAGGTACAAGAAGGTTAAGTCCAAAGCATAGAAAATTATCGCTAGTCATTTATAAGATCATTTACTTTCATATGTTTTGGATTTAATAAAATCTAAGGATATGTATGATAAGATAGCTGACATGTATGAAATCAATAACTTGAATGAGATCATCACCTTAAAATGTCAACTCAATGAAACTGAGATGAAAAAAGGAGAAGTTGTTCAATCCTACATTATGAAGATCTCTCACCTTAGAGATCAATTATAGAAAGTTGTAGAGAATGTACCTGACAGGGAGCTAGTTGTTGTGACTCTTAGATGTATCCATCCTATTTAGGAAACCTTCATTACTACAATTAACAATAGAAATGTCCTTTCGTCATTTGATGAAATTGTTGGGAAGCTTTGTCAAGAAGAAACAAGGATGATAGAAAGAGGAAGGATTCAAAAACATTAAGAAGGAGAGCCCACTACATATATCACTCATGGAAAAAGGAAGAAGGAAAAAGGAGGTGTATCAAGGAAGCCTCCTTCTCAAAATGAAAAATGAAGGAATGAAAGATCTTTATCTCATAGTGAATACTTCAACTACCACAAGAAAGGTCATTATGCTTGAGACTGTCTCGAGAAGAGAAAGAGGCCACATTACAACATGAGAAGCTACAACAATAACAAAAGAAGAAAATACAATCAAAGGAAAAACCATGACAGAAGAGAGAAAATAATAAGAAGAGACTCCTCAAGTGACCTAACAATGAGGGAATACACCAGTATGATAGGGACCTAACATTCTTCTCCAGTGACTGTTATCTTCCCTCTACGACTACACGAGAGTTAGAAGACCCTCTAGGTGAGAAACCTGAAACTTTTGAAGAACCTATTGGGGAAGTAGAAGCATCCACTTAACCTACCCAAATGATGGCTAAAAATAGGGACAATGAGGTTTTCACTATTAGAGAGACCAATGGAGAGGCTATAATGAAGAATATTTTCCATACTACCCTTTCACACATCCATGGCTTAACCTCTAAGGATCTCGACACCTTCATGTTTGAATTCTGTGATGTTTGTAGAACCTATCAATATGCCTCTGATGAGAAAAAATGAAGTTATTCCCATGTACCCTTAAGGATGAAACCATGAACTAGTTTATGGGTTTTCCTATAGGTAGCATAACTACATATGCCCAAATGCAATAGGCCTTCAATAACAAGTAAAGAGACTATTGTAAGTCCAAAGAAATGAAGGAAAAAATATTTAGGATGAATCTTGGACCTAATGAATCCTTAGAAGAATATGAGGAGATATTTCAACTCAATTATAGGAGAGACAATTGTACCCTTGATCTTGAATCACTCCAACTCGTTCATCTTTCAGGGATCAGGGAGGATATGTTCGAAACCCTCAACATGATGTCTAGAGGATATATCTCTCAATTATCCTATGATAACATCAAACATGTGTTCAAGAATCACTCTAGCATTGCTAGGAAGAAGGGTAGGGCTAGTCAAGGCTTGGAAGGTTCCTATCCCTTGACAACATCCATTAATAATGATATAAGTAACATGTTGGAGGATTTTAAGTTTGAAATGATGCATACATTTACATTACAAATGGATACCAGGAAAATAAAAAGAAAGAAGGAGGAAGCAGGAATGACAGTAAGAATTTTATTCCCTAGACGGACCAAAAGACATCTTAACAATGAATGCCCATTGAATGTCATAGAAGTATTCCTAGTCTATGAAGAAAATCATGCAACATAAAAATTCCCTTCTTTTCCAAGACTAAAAGATATATACCAAGGGGTAGAAGGTGGGTCAGAGCAACTTTGTTTCATTAATCAAAGAATACCTCAAGGACCTTGGCCATATCAACAAGACATGCAAGGTGCACACTACTCTTATTATAATCCAAATCAAAGTGAATATTTACAACCTTGGTACTCTTCCACCCATGCATCCTGTTCCACACCTCCTTCATGTACTTCTGCTCCTCCATATCCTCATCAACCTGTCTATCATCATTTTCAGCCATGTCCACTACAATATTCCCAATTGGGAAACCCATCACAAGGGTGGAAGCCTAAAGTCAACCAGCCTCCTACTTTATTACCTCCACCCCAAACTCAACCAAAGCTCACTCATCCTACACCTAAGAAACCTCAAATTCCTACTCAACCCAATTTGAACCTGAACAACATGGAAGCATAATAGGTCTACATTTGAGAGACATCCTATCCTTCTTATGTTGTGGAAATCTAGTAGATCAACCTTCGGTCTAGGAGAGTGCTTCTCGATAATCACCCACCTTCTCTTGAGGAGTTGATCCACCCTAGCCAGCACACCCCAAAATAGGTTGAAATTCTAGGAGAATTGAAGAATTTGTGTGTTATGATATCCCTTCTCCAGGTCATTTAAATATGTTTCCATCTATAATAACCTCATCAAGGAGAAATGTTTCAATAATCCTGGGAGAAGAAAAATATACAAACCCACCAAAAATGTTGGTGGGAAATTATCTAATTTTATTCATGGTAGGGTGTTCTACCCGAAATATCTATAACCTCGAAGCCCAGGAGTATATGTCTAAATTTATGGACTTATAGTCCCTAATACCCTGATTGATCTTGGGGTTGCAATCAATGTGATGACTAAGGAAACCATGCTAAAGCTAAATCTTCAAGGGTCTTTGAGAAAGACCACCACAGTGATACAGCTTGAAGAAATATCCATAGTAGCTCTTGAGGGAGTTGTTGAAGATGTTATGGTCTCCATTGACTCTTTGCAGTATCCTACTGATTTTTTGGCTCTCCAACCCAAAACCTACTTTAATGGATATCCTCACATCTTACGAAGACCATGGTTATCCATTGTTCATTCTTTCATTAGTTGTAGGGCTGGGAACTTGAACATTCAGAATGGACATCTATAATAAAATTATATTGTATCCTCTTTCTCAAACTTCGATTGAGGATAACATTCCCTTGTGGTTAGAAGAGGAGGAAGAAGATGAATTGTATCGCACCAAACCTCATGCAATCTATAATCTAGATATTATTACAAGATGGGGGCAACCTGATGAAGCTAACCTCATTGAACTTATCCTTTAGAACCAACCTCACACTCACATACCCATTAACGAGTTGATGAAATAATATGGGAGTAGTCAATGGGACTGAATTATGGCCTATTAAGACAAGTCTATAGCATGTCAAGTTTGTAGAATTTGGCCCATAGAGAACCTAAAAGATAAATCCTTCTCTCTTGGCCAAATAGGAAGAAAAATCATGCAAAGTGTTGAGACAACACCTAGATTATTTTTCTTGGGATTATAAGGAAATAAAAGGTGTGCGTCCCTTAGTTTGTACCCGCCATATTTACATCAAGGAGTAATGCAAGCCTATGTGCCAATCCCACAGAAGGATGAACACAACTATTAAGGACATTGTGAAAGAAGAATTGCAAAAACTACTGGATGGAGGGTTCATATACCCCATTTTAGATAGTGATTGAGTGTCACCTCTTATTTTAGTTCCTAAGAAGAGTGGGAAGTGGAGGATTTGTTCTGGTTACCGAGAACTTAAAAAGGATACAAAGAAGGACCATTTCCCTTTACCCTTCATTGACCAAGTCCTAGATGGCCTTGTAGGGAAGAAATTATTTTCCTTCTTGGATGGATTTAATGGATACAGCCAAACCGAGATCAACTCTTAAGACTGAGATCATAGCACATTCACATGTCCTTCGGGTACCTTTCCTTATAGAATTCTTCAAGTCGATTTATGCAATACCCCTGCTACTTTCCATAGGGAAGTTTTGAGTATCTTTTCTGAACTTATTCTTGACTATATTGAAATATACATGGATGATTTCACTCCTTATGGACATGACTTCCATGAATCTCTCTCCAATTTTGCCAAGGTCTTAAAGAAATGCATTGAAATGAATCTCTCTCTGATCTCAAATAAATGTGAGTTATTGATTGATGAGGAGACTATCCTTGCCCATTCCTTATCCAAGGGATACACATAGGCCCAAACAAAATTTCCATCATCAAAAGGGTCCATACCCTTCAAAAGAAAAGAGATGAAAAGAGCTTCTTGGGACTAGCTGGGTATTATAGGAGATTCATCAAAGAATTTAGTAAAGTGGCTTCACCTTCGTTTCACTTATTGGCCAAAGATTCATATTTTAGTTAGACGAACAATTGTCAAGAGGCCCTTGAAGTGTTGAAAGAAGAATTGACCATTGCACCCATCCATAGGGGTCCCAACTAGGCATTGCCTTTCCATATCAATACTAATGCATTAGATAAAGTTGTGGGGGAAGCCTTGGGACAAGTAGAGGATAAGTTGCCTTATGTTATTTATTTTTTTAGTAATATTTTTTCTAAATATGAGTTGAATTACACTGTCACTGAAAAAACCTCTTAGTTGTAGTACATTCTTTAAACAAATTCAAGCACTATATCACTAGGTACCAAACTTTTGTTCATGTTGATCATGCAACCATAAAATATTTGATGAAAAAACCTGATGTCAATGTTAGGATAATTAGATGGTTGCTATTGTTAGAACAACTTGATTTTAATATTAACAAACCAGAGAAAGAAAATGTCGTTGCATATTTTTCATCGAGGTTAAGCTTGCCTGCATGTAACGAGGAGATGGTGGTTGATCAACTTCCATATCAACACCTATTTTCCATCTCTTTATCTTCTCTTTGGTGTGATGATATATCCAACTACTTTCTTGCTGGGAGGTTCCCTCCTAATCTATCATCCACAGAAAAAGTAATATTGTAAGGAAAAGCCATCCTTTCACTTGGATTGGGGGCAATCCTTTTAGAATGGAACAAAATCATATCTTTAGGAGATGTGTAAGAGAAGAGGAGCTCTTTGACATCCTCTCATTATGTCATGATGGACCTTTTGGAGGTCATTTTGTTGCAAAAGGGACAACCTTAAAGGTTTTATAGGCTGCTTACTATTGGCCCACTTTACATCAAGTTGCAAGGAAATACACAACTAGATGTGATCAGTGCCAAAGGATGGGAAAACCCACACCGAGGGATGAAATCCCCCTACAACATCAGGTGGCCTTAGAGTCATTTGAAAAATGGGGAAGATTTCATTGGGCCAATTCATCCACCATCAGGACAAAAAAAGTACATCATTGTCTGCAAGTATTACTTGACAAAGTGGGTTGAAACAAAGGAATTCAAAGAAACAACTATGCATAAAGTAGTTTAGTTTTTAAGAGAAAACATCTTCTACAAGTTTGGGTATGCAAGGGAGGTAGCCACTAATCATGTATCACAATTCACATCGAATTTGGTTGAATATCTCATGAGGAAACACCATATCAATCATAAGACACCCACGTCCTATGACCCTCAAGAAAATGTACAAGTAGAGGTCACAAACAAAGAGTTGAAGAGCATCGCCACGAAGGTTGTTAGCATTAGCATGAAATATTGGGCAAAGAGACTAGTAGAGGCCACTTGGGATTACAACACCACTTGAAAAACCACTACTAGATTCACTTCATATGACTTGGTATATGGGAAGAAGGCTTTGCTTTTTATTGAGTTTAAATATAATGCTTTGAGAACGGGAGCTTAATTTGACCTAGATGTCACTACAGCATATCAAGAAAGGTTACTCCAACTAAATGGCTTAGATGAGTTCAGAATGCAATCTCTCCTACAGATTGAAGTCATACAACTGTAAAGGAAGGTCTTCCATGACAAGCATATCAAGGAAAATAATTTTCAAGAAGTGGATTATGCCTTGTTATATGATTCTAGGTTCAAATGTTTTGAAGGGAAGCTAATGACAAGATCACTCAGTCCATACCTAGTTGAAAACTGTCATGAAAACTAATCTGTCGAGATCAAAACTATTGATGAGGAAGGCATTTCGTTAATTGTAAATGGTTATAGGTTGAATCTATATAGAAGATGTTTGTCCAAGGAATAATTTATCAATTCAGTGAGTAAAGAATTAAATCTGATTGGGAGTTTCATAGCTTCTATTCAACAACATTCCTAGAAATTTGAAAAAAGAAAAAGGCCTAGGTGAAAATATATATGAGGCATCTGAGGCCAACTCTAGGGTTGAAACCCTCTCTAAGGTATCCCATGAGAAAAAAATAAAAAAGGAAAAATGATAAAGATGCCTTGGTGAAAATCTCTTATGAGCCAACTAGGGTAGGTATGCAGCTTGAAAACTTCATATGAGATAGCCTGTGTGTCTCAATAAAAAAGAAAAAAAGAAAAAAAAAAGATAAGAAAAGAAGAACAAGGAAGAACATTATATCATGTATGCTAACCTTTCTCTTGCTTTTCAGGTTTGTACTTCTTCTCATATTTCAAGGCTACAGGTCAAAACCTGCAAGCTATCATCCATCCCTTAATCCATACACCTCATATCCATCCTATTAATTCATATGACTATCTCTCTCCACCATCCCATCCTCAAGAAATTTAAATTTCTCCTCCTTTGTGATGCTATAGGAAGGAACTGTATTGCTTCAGGAGGTCCTATAATGCTATAGGAGGTGTCTGTGAAGCTAAAGGAGTGAAAACCAAGGATGAGAACAACCCAAAATACCATTATGACTCTAATAAATAATATATAGGGACCTCCAATCATTTTTTCATCCTCCATCCATCACCAATCCACTTAATTTCATCAAACATTTTTCTTAAATTCACCACTCTATCCTACATTTAAAAAATAAGAAGCCATTATTTTCTATTTCTACAGTGTCTACACTACCCCTTCATGACCGTTACCTTGTCCTCATGAATTTTCATCATCTCCCTCATTGAAACTAAAGACTTCAAGGGGAGATCAAAGGACTTCTACAGGAAGAAAACTCCTCCTATGGCATTGTGTGAAACCACAAAAACAATCATAGATATCATTTTTTTCCACCACCAGAAGGGATGATGGGGACTTGTCTACAACTATGGAGAGACACATTATTATGAGGGAGGATTTTCACCAGTAGAATCAGCTTTAACATTTAAGAGGCACTTGTTCACACATAGGAAAAGCAACAGTCAAGGTACCATCATGAATGAAGACATGCATAGGAAATAAGTCAAATATTCAAATCTCTTGATCATAATGATAGTTGGTCCAGATCTAGTATGCAAACCTCTACAACAATTTGATAAACATTTATGCTAAGGTATGGAAACCCTAACCTCCTCCCTATGCATAAAATGAATAAAATATGTTTTTAGTGAGAATAGGTGTTTTAATAGTCTGGAGGTGGCAAACGGCCTTGGCCACCCTCAACTAGTAAACTTAGGTGTGAGCTAAGACACCCATGCAACGTGGAAATTTCAACCCAAAATGAGGTAGTGTCCTCGAAGAGTGGGGTGATAATCATGAGAAGAGAGAAATTATTGTAGTTAGTAGGGAAAATGGTCTGAAAGAGGAAACTCTTGTTAATTCTAAGTCACTAGAGTGTTCCAACATTTTAACCAAAAGAGGATATTATGTGTTGGTATCAAGTTCATTTGCACCATCACTCATTCCAAAATTTGGTAGAGGAAGGAGGAGCTAGTGTAGCAGACAACCTATGGTGCCATTGAGGAGTTTCAAACCCTATCTACAAGTGATATGGGAGAAAGCTACAGGCAGGCCCGTAAGTGTTACAAGAAGGTTGGGAGGAACTATAGGAGGAATTGGGAGGAGGCGTCATAGTGGTTGGATATTGTCTCAAAAACTTCATTCACACTGAGAATTGCTTTAACAAGAAGTAAGTGGCACACGCCTTCGTTGTTTCTGCATATAATTGCATGATAAGTTTGCTTCAAATTAAGATCTTGTAGTATTCAATTGATTAGTAGGAGGTCTTTTTGAAGTTTTTTGTGGATCAAAGCATAGAAAGCTATTTTTGTTGATGTCAATTTGAGCCATCCTTCTTCCTCGCTACTACCAACAAATTTACCACCATTTCACCACTGATATAGTTTGATTTTTTTTTTTGAATTACACACTTGCATAGCATTAAGGAGAAATAGAGAAGAAATGGGGGGAGGATTTAACAGAAGAGAACCATCAAACACAAAGAGAATTCACCAACACCCACCTATAGTTGACATTTTTAGAAAACACCAGTGGTTGGGCATCCTTGAGTTGATAAATGCGTATGGTTATGACCTTGTGCATGAATTCACCATGGCATTACACTGTCAAGAGGAAAACAATGCTACTACTATTATCAGAGGGTCGGGCATCTCTCTTAGTCCTGAAGCCATAAGAATAATAACCACCTTGCCTCTAGGAATAAGGTGGAGAAAAGAAGACAAGAAAGTGACTCTCACAACTTGGAAAAACTTCTTCCTTTCAAAAAGGGAAGCTTGTAGAATACAAGAAGGGAGTTTGAAGAGAAAGTATACCTTACCCCTGGGATGAGGTAGCATAACATATCCTTAAATACATATGTTGGGGAGTGATATTACGTGTGGTTTATTTCTACCACTTCAGGCTACGCCATGAGATGAGATTCAAGGCATAATTACCTATCGCTCAAAGTCTTAGTGTTCTCTTCTTCCTCCTATAGTCAAACATGGAAATGAATCAGAAGGCATTGAAGGGCTTGAAATGTCTACCTCAACCACCTATTTGGGACCTTTGAGCAAATCCTTTTCTATTTGGATTGGTAGCTCTGACTGGGGATTATGGGACAAGTTTCCTTTAATATAAATTATAAAAATGGATGACGTATGTATGTGTGAAGCTTAAGATTAATGAAACTTGAGAATACAAAAATATGTAAATTAGCTACTAATCTATCTATCCCAAGAATTTTTAGTCTGTATATGTGATCTAAATAGAATTTCATAAACAGCAAGACAATATAGATTATCAAATGAACATGAAGTTTAAATAATGAATGATATCTAAAATTTAACTAAATAGTTAATTAAATTTTGTTGATAAAACTTATCACATATATATGATTTTGTTGTGTATACATGTAGTATATGATCTCAATTGTACATGAAAACAATGAAGAATGTAAGATCGCTTTCATTCATGCATGTAGTAAACATCAATCGAATAACCACTTAACTCATAAAACACAAGAAAAATAAACAGATAATAGTACCTGATCTATTCTTGAGAAAAACAATATCGATCCAACCTCTATTAAGATCACTTGATTTACAATAGTGAAAGAAAAAGCTTTTTCGACAAAGTTATAAACCCCTTCTCTACTCAAATGAAGGGGATTTATAGTTTTCAAACAAAATACAAATATGAAAGATGAATAAAAGTTGGGATAGTTTTAACAAACAATGCTTGAAACAAAACCATAAGAAAATTTTAAATTTTGTTACATCATTCCAACTAAGAATTTGGAGAATATTTTTTCCCATACCCTATTGTAGTTCATAGATGCTTGTCATAGGCTTCATTTCGGGTGGAGACCGTGGTTAAACGTGCATCTGACTAGTGAATACCAACATCCCTCAATGTTGGTAGTATATGAGTGGTCATGTTGGATAGACAACTCAACATTAACAACTTAATATGAGGTTTAAATAAGAAATGAAAATTGCATTCTAAGTTAACCTTTCACGATTTTTTGATTATTTTGACATTCTTCATTGATAATTCCTACCATCTCTTCGTCAATAATTTAATATCAGCTAGAGTTCCCTTAGGGAAATCTGGAATAAGGTTGGACTACAATAAATTGTCATTGATAGATCCAGTGAGGTCATTAGAAATATCCATCGCAATAAATATCATTTTCTCTCCATGTTTAAGTTTGATTTCCCAATCTCAGAAGACTATCTCCTTTTGTGACTCTTCAATTGTACGGAGATTGGAAAATCTCCCTTTAGCACTTTTTTGCCATGTTATATAATCTAGGGTTTTCTCCTCAATTTATTCAAATTATGTTCTCAGATCGGACAACTGATTTACCAATGTATTGGTTGTTTGACATAAATCACGAATAATGGTTAATTTTTCACAAAACTTAATCTGTTTTTGAACAAGGATAGTATTTAATTCTCATGCTTCCTTTTTGAATTCAACCAATTTTATATTAATCTTCAATTATTCAATACAATGTGGTAACTCTTAGATTTGAGTATAACAAAATTTCAAATCAGGTTCATATTGAAGCTTCAAGGCATCAAAATTCTTTTCAAGTACTATAAGTTGTGCTTTCCACTGTTGAGAAATCATTTTCTCCTCATTCTCCATACCTTGTTCCAGCTGCATAATTATTTCATCCTTTTCTTTCGGAAGTTGTTGTACTTCAGTGACCTTGTCTATGGTGGTAGAAGCATCTGCTCTTACAAATTGTGAGAGCTTCCCAAGATTCTCTGCATGAGTAGATTGAGTGATTTTCCATACTACTTCAAATGAAGTCTTTTCAGCGACTAAGGCCTAGATTTTATCAATCTCCCTTCTTTTGATTTGTCTTTTTACAACAACTTGATGTTGTGCAGTATAACATATGTTGAGAGGACTAATCTCTTAGACCCTCAAAACAACCTCAGAGGTCAGAATGTCAGGATGATTTCTATGTCATCATTGTCCAAAGGCCACTCAGGAGGCTCAATAGTAAGTGGAATTTTTTCTATAATTTCAAGAGTGTGAAACTTTCTCCTACAATGGAGTCTTTAGATATTGAGGCCCTGTTTCTTGAATAACTTGATTAAACTATTCCCATATTTCATCAAGCTTTTTATCTGATAGAGTTTCTTCTGCGTAAGAAGAAGAGGAAGTACTTGTCTCTTTTACTTTGGATACTTTAGTAACATGTGATGAAATAGCCAAGACTTTATCATATTTTGTGTTTTGTTGATGGAAATTCAATAAATCCAATGGAAGAGAGCTATAATTTTATCTATGTACTGATTAAATTAGGTTATCTCCTCCGGAGTTAAGTGTGTTGTTTCTAGTTTCACAACCATTGAATAAGTAGAGACTAATTCAAATAAGTCATCAAACTTATCTGGCTCATGCATAAATTTTTTTATACTTGACTGTGCAGTGACCTTAGTTCCATTAGGATCATATTACCTATTTGAAATAGTTGGGAAGTTTAAATGTTGAACCTCTTCAATCTCAAAACCAACATTTTTATAACTATATAGAGTATACACACCACATTGAATAGGAAAATTAGTCAACATTCCCTTTTTAACATGACTCAGGTCCTTTGAAACAACATGTCCTACAGTCTGGTAAGCTATTTCTCGGGTAAGAGGTTTATCAGGGATGTCTAGGGGAAAATCATGGCGATATGCAAGACTACCAAAGATCCAGACATAAGTGAATGATTCTTCTCCAAACCAATTCCCAATTGATAGAAAATCATTGTTAGATGCAAGTGAAACCTGAGGGGCCTTCTTATCAAAGACAGTTTGGTGGATGAGCAGCATTACTCCATGGCACGTTTTTATAGAAATGAGGTTGAAATTTTGATTCGCACAGTATGTCATGATAAATATGGATGTGCATAGGGTCTTATATAGTTCATCTCCATCCCATAAAATTAAAATCATATATAAAACATATGACATCCATTATATAGGTTCTCATATAAAAAGGGGGAACCACGTTTTGTGAAAACCTATGTTTTCTCATATAATTCATGATTTGAGTGCCTATATAGTAAGAATATATGTTTCCCCAACCATAATATATCGAACAGAGGCAACATCAATGAGTGGTACCCATTGGTTGGAAATTTTTTGTGTATCAGGGTAACGATAAATCCTACATAAGGTAGCAGCTTTTTGACAGTATGGACAACAAGGGAGACAAGAAAATGCATAACCTTATCTTCTCGCTTATGTTTATTAGGATCTCTTCTCCAATTTCTAATGGCCTCTAATTGGTGCTCATTCTCATTCATGAACTTTTGTATAAAAAGATTTTCATATTTTTGCTCAGGTTATGGCAGATAATAAATTTTTCTCAAATTGTTTCTCCTGAATGACCAAACGATTATTTGCTTCCGAGTCATGAAATTACTTTCTGTAATGTCCATATGATAAATAAACCATATAACCATATCTGTATAAGGAAGGATCTTGGGTCGAGCCACAATCCTTTGCAAGAATGAATTGGTGACATCATTGTAGGTAGTTTCAGAGATAGGGGTAGAATCATCTTCCATAGTTGTTTTCTCTATTTCCCGAGGTCCTTCATCTTCAAAAATCTTGTAAATATCTTCCCAAGAGGAGCTTACAACATTTTGAGAATAGGTTGTATCTTAGAATAACGCGGGAATTTCGGTAGTTTCAGGTGGAGGAGCAATCGGTTGTTGTTGAACAGTGAGTTTCTTCCTTGCCTTAGCTACCCTAGACATCTGTAATGATTTTTTCTTATCAGGACTGGCCTGTAATGGAAAATACAAGAATAAGGAGACATTACTTAACAAGATATTTATTTAGGGAAAATAACTATTTTCCCTAACAATTTATGTATTTATGAGAAAATCCCAGCGACATCAAGCTACAATTATTAAATCATTTAAACTTTGAAAAACCATAAATTTGCTGATTTTGGCCATTAAATGATAAATATGCATTTAGATGGGCTTTGTACATGTCAGCATATCAAAGAATTTTATCGGGGCAATCTTAGGGATACACCTTTAAAACTTGTAATATCCTCATCTTTTGATAGGCATTATTCAAATATATAATAGCTATGAGTTGTAAGCAGGAAGAGGTATCAAAACATTTGTATCAGAGATGCCATATCAAAGATTTTAAGAGTGCCTCCAGATTAAAAAGTTTTGATATGGATAGGAGGCGAATATAGAAGGATGAGGGATATCAGAATATTGAAGGATGAAGGACATCGAAGGATCTGAGGATGAGGGATATCGGAGTTATCAAAGTGGCACTTGCTCTTAAAGTTCTAATATATGGAAGCTCCAATATACTAAGTGGTAGTCTTGTGGGGCCGGGATTTTCTTTATTAGATCCATAAAGTAATCTTTATATAACTTTAGACTTAAAGTATCATAAATTCTTAATGAGGGTAAAGTTTTATGAAAACTTTACTATAAGTAATGTTGCGATATTTAAATGTTTCGATAGAACTCTTCTGATAATACATTTTAAACAAAATCCTATCAGGTTATTTGTGAATATTATATTTATGAGGCTAATCTCCGATATGAAAGCTCTGATAAGGGAGATTTTCTTATTCAAAGGTGTTTTGGTGATAAAAACTCGAAATTGCCTTATTTTATTAGAACCAAGGAACTTTATCAAAATTCAAAAGGGTCCCCATTATTTATTAGTTCAACTACCACAAAAAATCAATGCAAAGTTTTTTAGTACTATAGCAATTGGCAACATATTGGGCAAAACAATTATCTTTATAAACATAAATGAAATTTTAACTACTAAAGAAAAAGACTTAGAAAGGTAAAAATAATTGAAGTTTTGATTGGTAAAGATTACTCTGAAGGAAAGAACTCATTATTTTGCAAATTACCTCACAACTTGTTATTGATGAAAATCTTTATTGTCTTTGTTAGTCATTTAGTCAGTTATAAAGATAAAGTTAAGAACTATAGAAGCTTAGCTTTTCAATTAGATTTTTTTTTTTGTCACTGGTAGAGAAATTACTTCCATTAGGTGTCCATATCCTCAATAGGGTTACCAATTAACCAAAATGTACCAGTATCCCATCCACTTATAGTAACATTTTATAGGTATTATTTCTTTTTATTTCTTTTTAAAGCTTACTTGAAATCCATTGTCCTGGCTTAGTAACCAGATTAGGACAATGCCATTCATACTTTATAATGCTATTGAGCAAGTCATTTCATGATCAGACCTCTTGTTTTATAGTTGTGCAACCACAAGTCATTATCCTAGTTAGTTACCAGTCATGATAATGCCAATATCATTTCTTCCCAATAATCATTGTAAGTTGGCTCATAATGTTGAACTCCTATCTTTCAAGTTTTATATATTTTTGAATTACACTCTAAAAAGTTTTAAAATTAGTGGATGGAGAGGTATATTCACTCCTTAAGAGTCATGGATGACGACTAAAGCCAAAAGATGCTAAAACTTCAAAATAGTCTTTACCTTTAAAAAAAAACTTTTCATGACCAATCATAGGAGAAATCGATTTTTTTAGGTTCCAAATTATCAAATATTTACAACTTAATGGATATAAATATTTCAGAGATTTGTAACAAATGCAATTCTAAACTTCAATATTATAATTTACTTTCTAACAATTCTCCTTTAATTAGTCACATTTCATGTAAATGATGAGAGATGGCAATATGAAGTCAAAAGTGTATTTCATAATCATTATTAAGGCTAAAGACACAATATATACATGTGATTATTTACATATTTTACAGGATGATAGATATCCTTAAGAAAAATATTTTTTTAAAGCTAGCCCATTAACGACAAGAGAATCCCTCTTTCCCTGTAAATCTTGAATAATAAAGGTTGATAGGCCTAGCTTCTCAATGATCTGAAATGGACCTAGCCATAACTTTTGGAACTTTGTGTGTTTTCCTTTCTCTTCAAGGGCTTTGTCCAATTTCAAAACTAAGTTACTAATTCCAAAATTTTGTTATTAATTGACTTTCCATCAAATGAGGATTTAACCCTTTTCTGATGGTGAGCATGAACTTGTTTGTCTCTATCTCTCTCTTCTTCTAACTTAATAATTGAGAATCCTTAATTATAAATCAAAAGAAGGTTTTTATTCAATAGGTTTCTCTAGGGATAGTGAAGGAAGAGATAGATTAGTAATTAGGATAGCCACTCTTCCATATAGTAATTGAAAAGGGGAAGTATCTATAGAGATATTCAAAGTGATTATGTGAGCTCACAAAGAAAAAACCAGAGCTTTGTTCTGATTTCTTTGATTTTGGTTTGCTCTTGGCTTGATTATCCTAATGAGGTTTTTATTAGTAGTCTCTCCTAAGCCATTTCCTTCAGGGTAGAATATTTGTGTTTAATACCTCTTTTAAGAGAAAATTCAGTCATGGTATTTCTGGAGAAATAAGATGCATTATCAAACATAAGGGCATAACGAAGACCAAACCTAGTAATAATAAATTGATTGATAACTTCAATAATGTTTTCAGTATTGGCCACCTTCATAGGTATTGCTTTGACCCATTTGGTGAAATAATCCATAGTAGTCAAGATTTATTTATGTTCTTAGAAGCATTAGGAAAAATCTCACCTATTATGTCCAATCCCCATTGCTCAAAGGGTTGTTCAACGTTAATTGGTTGCAAAGGTAATCCAAGTTTCTTTTTTCTTCCTGAAGTAGTCTGGTAGACTTTACATTTTCTAACATAGGGATGTGTGTCCATAAATAGAGTTGGTGTTGGGCGTGGAATCCCACCCAAGGCATGTTTTGGGGCTTAAAGCCCAAGTTTTAGCCAAGTCCATTGTAAAGACTCTACGATTTTTGGGCGTGGAGTGCAATGTCATAATAGAGTCACAAGGTTGTTCGCCCTTGTTTTTCTAATGTAATGTGGGCTTGAAAGATTTACCCATGGTCTGGACCATCGGATTGTATAAATAGAGCGAGGCTCTAACTGTAGAAAATGGGAAAGTCAATCAAATAGAAGCATGATCAGTCTAAGGAATTGATTGAGTTAAAGTGTAAGTTGTGTCCTTGGGTCATAGAGTAGGAGAAGGCTCTCCAGCTGAGGGCACAAAGGCCTAGTAGTTCGTAGTTGAGTGCATGGACCCCTGTAGCTGAGTGCACATGGTAGGTCAAGTTTGTAACCATTGGAAGTATCAATAAAGAGAACTTTTATCATAATTTTGTTTATATTTTCCTGTTTTATGTATTATTGTGTATGAATTGCAAGTTTATTACTTATTTGTTGTGTGAACTCATATGGATGTGTTGTATAAATAAATAACACATAAGGCATCCCTTTATGTGAATATAACTAACTGGTGTAAGAAGATAAGTAAGATCTCGGGTGTTACTTAGGAGAATAGTGTAGAGCACTGCTCTAGTAATGCGGAAGGCCCACACACCCTAGTTAGGGCTGCACGAAGGTGAATATATCAGGGTATGAAGGCCAGGAAAATGCGTGAAGTAACCTACATGTAGGGACTAATAGTTAGACCGAATCAACCCCTCAGACACCTCAACGATGCAAAAACCTAGTTCCAACACCCCCCCATACTACTTCGAGTGAGACCTCAGTCTATGCTCTGTGGACTGTTGCTGAAAGGGCGTGTAGTATAGGGATTTGTTTGGCTAATTAACTACAAACCTGGGTCAAACCCCAACAAGCCAACAAACGGTTCTGTTGTTGAGACTGGGATCTGCATAGAGATGTCCGATGTCGTATCATTGGAATCCAACTAAGAAAGGAATTTAGGATTGCTTAGATAGGAGGATTCACAAGTTCGCGGCGTAGGAGAACAAGAATCGGCAACTATCAAAAGAAGAGTGGATAGACTACTACTTGTACATAGACATCCATGAAATTTTGTTAGCATATTTCCCTACTGAGCTATACAAGTGGATCGCAAAGCTAGTAGATAGCCAAGGAAGGTGCATGCTCGATAGACCTATTGTGTGTAATCCAGAGTTGGTGTGAAAATTGGAAGCATTGGAGGATAAGATAACCCACCCTATTGATCACTAGCTCAATCGAATTATAGGAGGATTCATCACTGAGTTAGTGGTAGATACTTCAATTAGCTATAGCGAGGCAGAGTGACGCTTCCTCAAAGGACCACGAGGTATGTATGTTAAGTCTTTGAACACTTGGATTAAAATGCTACTATGTGAAAAGCAGGTTATGTGAATAAGTTGATGTTTGGGGCTACGAGAAGTGGGAGAATATACAGAAATGAAGGTAGTACAGAAGTAGAAACTAGCCCCTTGATTTCACCTCTATGAGGGGACAAGAAAGAGCTCACAAAGGTCTCAAAGTGCGGTCAATTTGATAAGGCAAAGGATTCTGCGCATACCATGCCCACCCACACCACCACTAGTTTCACTGTCTTCGCCCCCATCTTCGCACATACCACCTCCGCCACTACCGCGAGTCAATATGGCAAGCACAATAATGTTGCCAGTGTTCAAGGGAGTAGGAAATGAAGATCCGAACTAGTTTTGGTTCATGATAAAAGCTATATGGGAAGCACAGGGAGTTACAGATGAAAATATAAAGAAAGCAACGTTAGTCAGCACTCTGCAAGATCACATGCTAACCTGGTACTTCAAGCATTCCAATGACAATCTGAATGCGGGGATTGTAGATATCCAAACTGTGCTAAAAAAGGAATGTAGCAGTGTGAAGTTAGAGGCACAGTCAATCATTGGCTTCAAGGAAATCACAATGATACCAAGCGAGACCCCTTGGGAGTTATATCAAAGACTGAAGTGCACAATTCGGGAAAATAACATGACGTTGATGAATGGACAACACCGTTAATGGTTTGTAGCATCATTAACACCACATCTAAGGAAAGCACTATCACAACAGAGGCTAACAACTCAGGCAGACGCCTTGGAGATCACAATGAGACTACACGAGACCCTGATACAAGATCCCAACATGGGAGTTCAGCAGATTCACGCGTAGTTGAAAAAATTGTGTCTTGAGATGCAGAGTCTGAAAAAAGACAGGACGACTCGCCCATAAGTGCATGACGAGGTATGGTGCGTAAAGTGCAAGGGTCGGGAGCATGACAAGGACCGCTGCCCGGTGTTTGTGAATTAGCTTACGGGAGGAGGACCAATGCCATTGAAACCAAAGGCACAAGAAAGACCTAGCGTAGCACCAATGTCGTGGTGCACGATTTGTCAAATAGGAGGAAAGCATGCTACAGATAACTGCCATTTATTACAGAAGTACACGTAGAATTCACAGCAATTGTTCTATAATTTCTGTATGCTGGAAATACTAGGGGGGGTGAATTAGTATTTCTTTTCCCAACTAGTGTTTTACCAGTTAAACCATTTATATTTAGAACACAAGGTGAACAACAAGAATAAATGATTTTATTAATATAATCTTTGTAGTAAAATAGATACAATATATATATGGTTACAATTAGTTGCCAAGCACCAGCTTGGAATTTTGTGACACTCTAACCTCCAGAGCTCCAACCCTTTTCACCAAGGCATCAATCTTAGACTTAGGATCATCAACTCCCAAGGACATCTACCCTTCCTGTTTCTGAGACACCAATCCCAAGGACTCCTATCCTTCCTATCTCTGAGGAATCAATCCCAAAGACTCCAATCCCTCTTACTTCTAAGGCATCAACCCCAAGGACTTCTATCCTACTTACTTCTGAGTTATCAACCCCAAGGTCTCCAATCCTTCTTGATTTTGAGGCACCAGCCCCCAGGACTCCAATCCTTCTTTCTTCTAAGGCACCAACCCCAAGGGCTCCGACCCAATCTTGTCAAAGCACAATTGATAGTGATATTCTACTCCCAGAACTCTACATTATTGAGCTCTATCTGCTTACATCTTCACTGTAGTCTCCATGTTACAGCATCAATGACAACTAGTATTCTTATGAAGAAGTCTTTACAACTCTGCACACTGCCCACATAGTCTCCAATAGCCTTCATGCTCTCTGATAATGTCTTCACATAGCATTAGTAAGTCTATTGTTAGCTACAGTAAGCTCTGCATAAAGAGCAACTTCTTGTTGAAGCTTATGTTCTCTACTAGCTACTTCTCCCCTTCACCCGTGTGCTATCCTGTTCACCCTTTGGCACTCTTTCTGTTCCATTCGATCCTCTTGCTACCTCTGTCTCCTCCAGCTTATTCCCACAAAAATGTTCAACATCATTCCTGTTCTTTGTTTTAACTGTTTTATTCATTCCCCATGCCTCTGTCTCCCGGATTCCTCTCTTCGTTGGCCCTTTAGCTTCCTCAACTCTTGCTTAACCTATCAGCTTTGTCCTCAGTCGCTATCATTTCCTTTGTGCTCACTTGCTTCTTCAGCTTCCAACTTTCTATTTCCCCTATCATTCGTGCTCACAGTACACATTGATTCAACGGTGAGGACCAAGTCATATGTAGAGGACACATATTCAAAAAACTATAACGCTCCTATTTTCTCATGATAGCAGGCATACACAGGGACTGTTTCATTTAACGGACCTTCCACATCCTGATCACAATCGCCATCAACATTAGTTTAGCCTCTTAAACTATCAGGAGCATTCCTTATTGTATTTCTACCTCCAAACACCGCGCAAGCCAAAAATTCATTTACACAGGAAAAAAAGGCAAAGTGCTAAATGGCGGACTTGAAGAAATTGTATACCCACATCTACAGTGTGTCATATCCATAGTGAAATCGCAATCGACACGAGTATATGTATCGCAATCAGGGGTTGCCCTTGGCGGAGGTTCGATGTGATATTTCTATTAGCGATCTCGAAGAACCGCTTAACACATTGTAACTCCTGCTCCTGATGTGTGGATGTGATATACGTCACTAATCACACATTGTAAAGGTCCGCGTATAGACCTTAGCGTAGACCACTCTCTTATGGCGATGCGATATTAGGTGCTGGACCCGATATGACTCACCGCTTCCATGTATAAAGTTTCAAGTATGTTTTCCATCTCTGATAGTGTATCTTATTATGTATGTATGTTTATGTTGGCGATAGTGCAAATGAATATATATATATATATATATATATATATATATAAGCCTACGCCTCTGATAGTGTAAGTGCACATACATACATGCATCTGCACCGCCGATAGTGTATATGCAATACGACTAAGTCTTTCTTCCTCCAATAGTGTTAATGCATCCTTTGCTCCTCCGATGGCTCCCGATAGTGTAATTTCACACATACATGTGATTTCTGCTCCCGACAGTGTATTTGCATGCATTATTTGTGATTTTTTCTCCCGTAGTGTTATATGTGGCATATATGGCTTCGATAACTCTTGATAGTTGCTAAATGCATGCATATATATGTGATATGTACTCCCATATGCTTTCTATCAGTTTTGTGTGGCACCTCCAATATTATATACGGCTCCGCTCTAATACTCCTCCAGTAGGCTCTTTTTATGCTCCTCTGGTATGGCTCTATTAAATGCTTGTATATGGCATATATATATGGCTCCTTTGTAGCTCCAATAGCTCTGTTTGCTCTCGAAACCTCTATTTGCTTCCTTTGTGGCTCTGATAGCTTTGTTTGCTACCTCCCATGGCTCTATTCTTCTTCGGCGCATATATATATGGCATATATATATGCTATGTTATGCTCACTTTGTTTGATCCTGTAGCTTTGAGAACTCAGTTTTAGCATATATATATTACATATATATATGGCTCCTCCTATAGCTCCTCTTGCTCCAATGTGGCTCCTCTAGCTTGGCAGTGTCTTTCAAAGACCTCCTTGCATATATGAACACCTCTCTTACTCTGATATCCTGTGATATGCTTTAATCTACCTTCTTTCATAGCTCCTCTTGCTTATGGCTTGGCTATCTTGATGGCCTTGCTCCTATCTTTTCATGGATCTGCTTGGCTTCCCCTTGGCTTCTAGTATCTAGGATGTTGCCATACTAGTATATAGAATATTGCCATATTGACATCAATGACAACCTAGGTCAATAATCTCCCCCTTTGTTATTGACGGAAATATTCTTCTTCTCTCCCCCTTTGACATCAATGGAAAACGAGTGCTCTGGGACTCCCCCTATCGAACTGCTTTTGTTCTTCATGAATGGTAGATCTTCATGGGTCTATGACTCCCCCTGTCATAGTGATCTTCTTCTTTTTACTCAAGATAGAATGATTTATGCTTTATCATCAATTTGCACTTTATTCCTTCTTCATGTCTTAGAAATGCTTTATCATGACTTCGATGATGCTTAAAGATGCTCTACTTCAATGCTTACAATCAGATTTCAAATAGCTATAGACCAAGTGTCCAAGTCTAGGCTTTTATGCTTCAATTCATATTTCTATCTCCACAGGAAAAATTGAGAGACCTTCATAGTCTGAATCTAGAGAAAAATGCCACTAAGATTCCCTTTTTTGCCATCTTTCTTTAGGTCTGAGTTTCTTTGTGTCTCTGTGCTTCTCTTTAAATCACTGCCATCGATTGCTCAACATCATTTCATTTGGCTGAAACGTTGAGCGTTTGTGCCTTACTGTTTCTATATTTTGTCAGTGAGGTTGTGCCTTTTGCCATGTTATTTCCCTAGCAAATTCAGATATCCAGTCTATGCTTCTCTTGTGAATCCAATTACTAATTTGCATCTTCACGTAATGCTTTAGTTTCCAGATTCTCTTATTTCAATCTTCATTCTAGATGTATCTGTCTGTTTGAAGATTGCCTCTATTAGGGTTCATAATTTATCTGTTCTATCATTAAATCTCTTAGTTAAGACATAAACTTATGTTATAACAACACCATAGTTGTTTTCTCTATTTCTTTAGTGTTAGATGCCATTCTTTTTTGTTCCAAATATTACTTAGAGTTTAAGTGAAAAGCATCTTTAACAACAGTCCAAATAATGGTTATAGGATCTTATTCTTTAACGGAGTACTCCTAAGAAATGATCTTTCATCAAAGAATGATTGTTACTATAGCTCAACAAGGATTTCATAGGGACCCTTTCACTAATAGCTTCAGCAATAATGATCAAGAATCATAGGCTCCCCCTAACTATATGCATCATCTCTCTTGGCAGAGTCTTCTCATAAAATGCTTAGATTGTCAAAATTCAGGCCAGTGACATATGTTGTTGGCTAGAGAACTCAAGGGACTTTCAGAGTGTATTTCCTTCCTTCTCCATACTTGTGTATCTTTCTTATTTTGCATGGTTCTAGCTTGTGTAAGAGCCCAAGTTAAGTTACAGTCACGTGCCATATGACCAATGTTATGACACTTGAAGCATTCTACATTGTTCATGAATAAGAATTCATGTTTTCTTCCTGCGAAATTGTTTCTTGGAGATTGTTGGGGACTATAATATCTATCTTTATGATATGCTTTACAGTCTTTTTCCATGTGACCAAAATTTTTACAAGAGTAACAATAACCAAAAAACAAGCTTTGGTACCTGGGAGATGGAGATTTCCTTGATGTACTTCTGAAGCCTTTCTGCCTTGAGACCCTTTGATGATAACCATTGTCTCTCGCATCTTTGACATCATCTATATTTCTTCTTGGAGTAGGATTTCTTCTATTGTAGCCTTGACCTTTCTCCTTGCCTTTGCTGGAACTGGGAGCATCACCATTTCTTTCCGGTTTCTTCACATCCCTTTTGTTTAATGCATTTTCATTCTTGTTTGAGGATTCACCTACATACCCAAGACCTCATTTATCAAATGGACATTTGTGATAGTTGAGCATGTCATCCAAGGCCTGAGAGCTATTCAAGATTCTGTTCATCCCTTCAACCTTTTTCTGAGGATGACAATCTCTTCTTCCAATATTTCACTCTCATTATTCTTCTTAGCAAGTTGTTTCTTAGTTTCTTCTTTGATACGAGTAGCTTCATCTACTTCTATTTTAAGGGAGATGATATCTAACTTCATTTTGAACATTTCTTCATTCTTTGCTTGACTGCTCTCCATTTCTTCCTTGATCCTTGTAGTTTTACATGTTTCAACCTTGAGAAGCTTGATGTTAGATTTCAATTTAAAGATTTCTTCATCCTTTGCTTTCAGCTAACAGATCATGGTGTTTCTTTCCCTTCCTGCTTCATCAACTTGTCCTTCTATGACTTCCAATGCTTCCATGGTCTTTTTACATCCTTGTGCTTGTTTCCTTGCTTCTTGTAGTTGAGACATGAGAGAGGAGACCTCTACCTTGTACTGACCAATATATTTTTCATGTTTGTTCAAGATTTTTTGCCTTTGTTCAAGCTGACTTGAAAAGGTATCTTCCTTCTTCTTAACTTTATTCAATTTATCTATCATGGATATGACTTCTTCGTGATGCCTTCTTTCGCTTTGATGAAATTCCTCCTTAAGCTTGGCAAGATTTTCATCCCTTTATTGTACTTGAAGCTTGACAAGGTCAACTTTCTCCCTTGTTTGATATTGGTCACCAGCTAGTGCTATCTTCTTAAGTTCCTTATTTTCCTTTCTCAGATTGTTAAACTCTTCCATGGCAGACATAAGTTGAGTGAGGAGATCTTTTCCTTGATGTCATCATTCTTATTTTTAGCTTCTATGATGGGTTCTGGATTTCCTTCTTGATTTCCATCATCTTCTTGACTGATGGTCATGGTCAATGCTCCTTTTGAGTGAAGGACATGAAGTTTGTCCCATATACCCTCTGCTGATGATTATTTTCCTAGATTTTTCTTTACAGAATCAAGTAACCCATTCAATATTTCCTTCATTACTTTTGCATTGTACTCCTTGGATTCTCTATCCATCCTGCTATCATCAATCATTGATTTCCAGATTCCAATGCCTTGAGTCTATAAGAAATTCCTCATTCTTGCTTCCCATATATTAAAGTTCCCATTGAGCCTTGGAGCCTCCTCAAATTGATTGTCTTCTATTTTAGTAGTAGAGGGAGACACATCCTTAGGAGGATTAGAGAATTTCTTCCTTGACTTCACCATTTATGTTCTAAAGGTGAACCTTCAAGCTATTAAGCTTTGAATGAAGGTACCTAGTCTGATACCAATTGTTGGAAATACTTAGAGGGGGTTTGAATCAGTATTTCTTTTCTCGGCTAGTGTTTTACCAGTTAAGCCATTTACATTTAGAACAAAAGGTGAACAATAAGAATAAATACTTTTATTAATATAATCTTTTCACTAAAATAGATACAATATATAGATGGTTTCAATTAGTTTCCAAGCACCAACTTGGAATTTTGTGAGGCTCCAACCTCCAGACCTCCAACTCTATTTCACCAAGGCATCAATCATGGACTTAGGAGCACCAACTCCCAAGGAATTCTATCCTTCCAGTTTCTGAGACACCAGTCCCAAAGACTCCTATCATTCCTATCTCTAAGGCACCAATCCCAAATACTCCAATCCCTCTTACCTCTAAGGCATAAACCCCAAGGACTCCAATCCTTCTTGCATCTGAGGCACCAGCCCCAATGACTCCAATCCTTCCTACTTCTAAGGCACCAGCCCCAAGGGTTCCAAACCAATCTTGTCAAGGCACAATTGATAGTTATATTCTGCTCTTAGAACTCTTTGTTATTGAGTTCTGTCTGTTTACAGCTTCACTATAGTCTCCATGCTACAACATCAATGACAGCTAGTATTCTTATGAAGAAGTCTTTAAAACTCTGCACACTGCCCACACATAGTCTCCAATAGCCTTCATGCTCTCTGATAATGTCTTCACACAACTTTAGTCATTCTATTGTTAACTACACTAAGCAATAAGCTCTACATAAAGAAAAACTTCCTATTCAAGCTTATGTTCTCTACTGGATACTTCTCCCCTTTGACTGTCTGTTGTCCTGTTGGCCCTTTGGCCCTCTTTCTATTCTGCTGGATCCTCTCACTGCCTCTATCTCCTCCAGGTTATTCCCACAAAAATGTTCAAAAATGTTCAACAACATTCCTATTATTTGTTTTACTTTTTTTTATTCGTTCCCCATGCCTTTGTCTCCTAGTTTCCTCTCTTCGTTGGCCCTTTAGCTTCCTCAATGCTCGCTTATCCTATCAGATTCCTCCTCAGTCGTTGTCATTTCCTCTGTGCTCGCTTGCTTCTTCAGCTTCCCGACTTTCAGTTTCCTCTATCTATTCGTGCTCACAAGACACGTTGATTCAATGGTGAGGATCGAGTCATACACAAAGGACAAATATTCAAAAAACTATAACAACGCTCCTATTTTCTCTTGATAGTAGGCATACACAGGCACTGTTTCATTTAATGGACCTACCACGTCCTGATCGCAATCTCCATTGACATTAGTTCAGCCTCCTGAACTATCGAGAGCATTCCGTAGTGTATTTCTGCCTCCAAATGCTGCACACGCCAAAAATTCATTTGTACAGGAAAAACAGGCAAAATGGCTAAAGGGTGGACTTCAAGAAATTGCATACCCACAACTATACTATATCAGATCCATAGTGAAATCACAATCGGCGCATGTATATGTATCGCAATCGGGGTTTACCCTTGGTGGAGGTCCGATGCGATATCACTATCGGTGACCGCAAAGAACCACTTGATATGTTGTAACTCCTACTCCTGAAGTGCGATGTGATATATATCAGCAATCACACATCACAAAGGTCCAACTCTAGACCTTAACATAGACCACTCCCTTATGGTGATGCGATATTAGGTGCCGAACCCGATATGACTCACCACTCCTGTGTATAAAGGTTCAAGTCTGCTTTCTGCCTCTCATAGTGTATTTGCCTATTTATTTATGTTTATGTCGTTGATAGTGCAAATGCATATATATAAGCCTGCACCTCTGATAATGTAAGGGCACATACATACATGCGTCTGCGCCGCCAATAGTGTATACGTAATATCACTAAGTCTTTCTTCCTCTGATAGTGTTAATGCATCCTCTGCTCCTTAGATGGCTCCCGATAGTGTAATTTCACACATACTTGTGATTTCTGCTACTGACAGTGTATTTTCATGCATTATCTATGATTTCTACTCCCGTAGTGTTATCTATGGTATATATCACTTTGATAGCTCCCGATAGCTGTTAAATGCATGCATATATGCATGATATGTGCTCCCATATGCTTTCTATTGGTTCTATGTGGCTCCTTTAATACTATATACCACTTCGCTATAATACTCCTCTAGAAGGCTCTGTTAAACGCTTATATATGGCATATATATATGACTCCTTTGTAGCTCCGATAACTCTGTTTGCTATCGAAACCTCTATCTGCTTCCTCTGTGGCTCTGATAGCTATGTTTGTCACCTCCCATGGCTCTATTCTTCGTTGGCATATATATGGCATATATACATGCTTTGTTCTTCTTGCTCTGTTTTCTCCTGTAGCTCTGACAACTCAGCTTTGGCATATATATATATTACATATATACATGGCTCCTCTTGTAGCTCCTCTTGCTCCAATGTGGCTCCTTCGGCTTGGCAGTGTCTTTGAAAGACCTCCTTGCATATATGAATGCCTCTCTTGCTCTGATATCCTGTGATATGCTTTGATATGCCTCCTTTGGTAACTCCTCTTGCCTATGGCTTAGCTATCCTAATGGCCTTGCTCCTGTCTCTTCATGGATCTACTCAACTTCCCCTTGGCTTCTAGTATCTAGGATATTGCCATATTACTATCTAGAATATTGTTATATTGACATCAATGACAACCTAGATCAACACTGTACCTAAATGGGACATGATGAGCACAATTGTAAAAGTTATGATCTAGCGATGGATAGGACTCCTACCTACAGGCTTTAGGCTAAAACACAGCCCCTTGACCAGAATGCAAGGATGGCGCAAACTGCATTTCAGTGGTGCAAATGAGGTCGAGGTGGAGGATGACCTAGAACAAGTCGTGGATAGCTGATATGTTACAATTGTGGAGGGTCGGGGCATTATGCCTGGGATTGTACGAATCCGATGTGTACATCATGCTTTTCTTGTACATTTTTTGATCATGAGATGGAGGATTGTCCCACGCTGATAGCACAACGGCGCGATAAGGGAGCGCTCCAACTTCCCCCAACTCAAAACCTACAAATGATGAGGTTTAAGCCATGCGAGGAAGACCCTAATGTGAATATTGTGCTCCAAAGTGGAATTACGACAGGGGATGATAAAGGCAAGTAGGCTGAAGATAGTACCTGGCTTCGCAATGCTCCGATGAAAGAACCAGAGTTTTATTTGGAGCGCGCTAACGAAACCTTCATGGAAGCCAAGAAGAGCTTTGCTGATTCCTCCAGTTCAGGAAGTAAAGATAGATCAGAGCTGGAAATGGACCCATCGATTCTCACAACATTCCTTGAAACATGCATGAAGTTTTTGCACGAAAATAAGGCTATAAAGGGGTTGCATGAACTCGTAAATAGATGCACTGGTACTGTGCTAGGAGAACCACACATAGTCTGGAAGATCGGAAAGCACACAACGAGGATGGGAAGGGAGATGATATTGACCACACAGATTGGAGAATATGAGATGGACCAAGTGATTCTGGAACTAGGATCGGACACAAACACTCTACTAAAGCAAACATGGGAGCACATGGGAAGGCCTATGTTGCAATGGTCTCCTATCCAACTGTAAATGGTGAACCAGAAAAAGATCCTACCTATGGGAATATTGCAGGGAATCACAGTGAATATTGAAGGACCAAGCGCACTAGCAGACTTCGAAGTGATAGAGATTGCTGATGATAGAAATCACTACCTTGTGCTATTAGGAATATATTGGGCCACTAACATGAATGGGCTGATAAATCTAAAGAAGTGCAAGAAGAATTTTGAGAAAAATTCTTTGCGCGTATTTGTACCTTTGGACCTTGCAGACGGACCATGCTACACGGAGCTAGCATGCAATTATGGAAGCAATGACGACTTGGATTGCATCTACAATATAACCGCATGAGAGCAAGACTGGGTAAATCCAACCATGGATGGACGAATCTCATGGGAGCGTGAAAGATCCTGCACATCGAATTCTAATGAGGAGATAGGACGATGGCAGAACTGGTTACATGAGGTAACCATGCTGAACTATAACATGATGATGAGATCACTACACTATGTATCAACGGAGGTAAGGGAAATGCCTACGTATGATGGGTTAAGTGAGGTAGATGACTTCCTAAACAGATTTGAAAGAGAGGCGCCAGAACAACAACATTTCAAAGATTTGAAATGGGTACTACAGGCTACGCCCATAAGATACGCACCAAGGAAGCTTCAGGGACTGGTGCGAATGTAGGAGAATGATGCACATATGGTTTAGGAAGCACTAGATGCAATTGAAAGAAAAATATGACGGACAGGATGATCTAGGTGCACACCTCACCAAGTGGACAAAGGTCAATGGGCAAGAGACACAACCTAAGTGGGTGCACCTATTCTGTCATACCCTAAATGTTATACCCATGAACTAGTATATAGAGACGAAGCTCCTCCATGGGATGCGTGAATAGGATATCTTGTGCAAGGGGTTCCTATTAAACTTCACGTTTGAGGATTGTTGGTGGGATACTATTGATGATTCACTACAAGTGGTAAAAGAAGCTATCTTTAAAATACCACAGGAGTTGATAGAATTGATTCAGCCTAAATGCGAAACTCAACTACTAGAATGTTATAGTGTAAACAATGAAGAAAATGAGGACAAAGGCATGGAGGAATAAACTAAGCCTGCACACCCTCCAACAAAGTTGCCTGCCTATATCCCCCAGCGGAAGGGGAAGGAAAAGGTTCCCAAGGATCTGGATGAGAGCAAGAGCTCTATCTAGACTCCGCTCCTCCCAGACGACATCATATTTGAGGGCACACACCTGGGGTGGGTGCCTAACTTAAAATTTAAAGATTGGGATCTCGTTGACCACAAGAAGTTCCCTCATTAAGAGACCACACAACTCATGAAGCCCAAGCAAAACACCACAGTGGGGGTTATTGAATTGGAGCCTTGAGTGTGGTTAGGCATAGTCCAAAAGGTAGGGTTATTAAACTTGCTCTAGTTGCCACATTTCCATTGTGCCCCAATAACAATATTCATCATCAGGCAGCTTCTCTTCCTGGTGCATGGTGGGTTTTTATGGTTGGACGAGCCCATCCCCATCATGGACCACTTAATCCACCGCATTACCTGACTCCCATGCAGAGGAGAGAACCCTACAGACATCTTGGAGGGGAAGAGAAATGACTTGGTCATCGTGGAGACCATGAAGAAGAAATACAAGTTGGAGAAGAAGAAAAGGGGGTATGCATTACCTAGCATCAACAACAAAGGAGTTAAAGTGGCAACCCAGAAACTAGCGAGTAAAGTTATGCGCAAGTGCTGCGTGGATGAGGTACCTGCGTCAGTGGTGGCACTTGCTGAGCAATGCGCGGAGGGGGTCCAATTCAACTAGTCTGAGTTCTTATGTAAAGAGTTCCTGGAAAATTGTTGTAAGGCTGAGGAACAAGGAAAAACGTTCCACTATGCATGGCTTCTACTGTCCATAGTGCTCGTTGAAGAGGAATTGTTAGAGGACAATCAGTTCCCCACAATTGACAGGGATCTGTCAGAGGAGGGTAGGCATTGCTATCATCAACAATGCAAGGTAGCAATAATTGAAGGCAAGCTTGTGCAAGCAGTTACAATACCGCGTTCTCGAAACAATGGGTAAAGGAGATTCAACAGGCAGCCAGTTAGTGCGCTGCCAACCTTGTAGCGGTTTGAGCAGAGTTGGAGGGACTTGGCGCAAATATCTCCGCACTGGAGTGACTCGAGCGCAAGTCATTAGGTTTGTGTTGCGGCCCGGTTAGGCGTGGAATCCCCCCAAGGCATGTTTTGGGGCTTAAAGACCATGTTTTGACAAAGTCCATTGTAAAGACTCCACGATTTGTGGGCGCAAAGCATGAAGTAATAATAGAGTCACAGGGTTGTCCACCCTTTTTTTTTTAATGTAATTTCAGTTTGAAAGATCTACCCATGGTTCGTGGACCATGGGATTATATAAATAGAGTGAGGCTCTAATTGTAGAAAATGGGAATGTCAATCAAATAGAAGCATGATGAGTCTAAGGAATTGATTTAGTCAAATTGTAAGTTGTGTCTTTGGGTCATAGAGTAGGAGAAGGCTTTTTAGTGAGTACGCAGAGGCCTAGTAGTCCACAACAGAGTGCACAAACCCTTGTAGCTGAGTGCACAACATAGGTCAAGTCTGTAACCATTGGAAGCATCAATAAAGAGATGTTTTATCATTTTTCTGTGTATCTTTTTCAATTTTATGTACTATTGGGTATGAATTGGAAGTTTACTGTTTATTTGTTGTGCACACTCATATGAATGTGTTGTATAAATAAATAACACATAAGGCATCCCTTTAAGCAAAGATAAATAACTGGTGTAGGAAGATATGTAAGATCTCGGGTGTGACTTAAGAGAATAGTGTAGAGCACTGCTCCAGCAGTGCGGAATCCCCACAACCCCTTGTTAGGGTTGCGCGAAGGCGAATATATCAGGGAACGAAGGCTAGGAAAGTGCGCGAAGTAAGCTGCACACAAGGACTAAGAGTTGGATCGAATCAACCCCTCAGACATCTCAAGGATGTGGAAACCTGGTTGGAGCACCTCCCTATAATACTTCGTGTGAGACCTTAGTCTACACTCCATGGAATGTTACCGAAAAGGCCAGTAGTACAGGGATTTGTTTGGCTAATTAACTTTGAACCTGGATCAGGCCCCAACAAGCCAGCAGTTGGCCAATTGTATCCAACAAGTAGAATCTTATTTGCACTGGTATTCGTACCATAGTTTCCACTAGCCGATCAATCATGTAGCTCCAGCAAAAGAAATTATGCTTCAATTTATTTTAGACATATTAAGAAAATAGAATGATAATTTCTTATAAACAAGATAGCGTTGACAAGTTTATATTGATTAGCTTTAAGTCTAATAGGTCTTTTCTTCTTGTAATTCGGTTCTAATGGAGCATAACCATTTTTTAAATAAAATATTAAATCAACATATTGAGATTCGACGTGAATAGGGCATACCTCTATGCTTTGAGAATTATTACCCGAATATGCATTAGCCGCATTGTCATAAGCTCCAATAATTAATATACAAAAAACTTAATCCCATACTATTTTAGCTTGTTGAATTACTATGCCATATTCTTGCAGGGCAGTAGCCCAAATTTGCCTTTTCTCTCCTAATTTCTTCTAAATAAGCAATTTTCTGACTAAGGGAAAGGAAAAATTACTTTTGTATGTGATTTTAGGAGGAAAGGCCTAAATTTTTTTATGGACTTAGTAACTGCAAAGACTTGTTTCTCAACCTCTGAATAATTTATCTTAGTTCCTCATAAATTGGAACTAAAGCAGGAAATTGGGCCTTCAACTTGTTTTTCATTAGGTTGCGCTAATATTGCTGCATAGGATTGTTTCGAAGAAAAGGTATAAAGAACAAATTGTTTAGAAAAGTTAAGAGTTGATAATGACGAAACATCTATGATTTCTTATTTATTGACTCAAATTCTTTTCTTTCAATCAATCCCAATTTGAAAATTGACTTCGTCTTGATCATAGTTTGTAAGGGTAATACGGTTTGACAGAAATATGCGATAAATCATTTAGCAAAATTAATCTGCCTAAGAAAGGATTGCATGGATTTTTTCTTGTGTGGTAAGGGGATTCCAGATATCGCCTAGATTCTATCTGGATCGATGGAGATTCCTTTTATAGACACAACAAATCCTATAAGGTTACCTTCGCTAAGGGAGAAAAGATGACATTTTAGGATTTAAGGAGATTCCAAATTTATTACATATTTCAAAGGTTTGTTTTAAGTCATGTAAATTATTACTTCTCTTCTTAGAATAAATTGTAGTGTAATCTAAATACATGAAAAATGTCTTATTGATCAAACCTATGACATATATTTCCATGGGTCTTTGGAAAGTAGCGCCAGCATTAATCAACCCAAAACGCATATTTTGATAAGCATACGTTCCCCACTTGGTTATGAATGAGGTTTCAGTCTATCATTTGGATGTACAAGAATATGATTGTAACCTAGAAAAGCATCTAAGCAACACATTAGCTCAAAACCAACAATAAATTGTAAAATTTGTTCAATTGGAGGCAAAGGAAAGTTATATTTTTCACAAGATTTGTTTAAATTTCTACAAATTTTACAAATACAAAGATATCCATTCTTGTTTTTACATGGCATAATATTTGAGACCCACTTGGAGTTTTTGACTTGGAAAATGATTTTTTCCTGGAGAAGCTTATTCAATTCAGTCTTAATCTGGGATTCCGAGTTAGGGTGAATCTTCCTCATCTTTTGATGAATTAGCTTAATATATGGTAGCGTAGAAATGGTGTGTTGAATGATAGATGTATCATAAGGTTTAATATCATCATAATTCTAGGAAAATACATCCTTGTATCTTTTCAACAAATGAATGAAAGCAGATCCCTCATTTCGTGAAAGTATAAGGCCTAATTTGATCTTCTAAAGCTTATGATCATATCCTTAATTAACCAATTTAAACCTCAAAGAGGAGCTCTAAATTTCGCAATTGGTAACCCTTTTGAATCTATCTTTCAAATCATATAAGTCTTCCAATTTTACTACAACTTTCGGGAAGTTATTTTCCTCATAATATTTATTTAGTTGCTTGTCATGTTCATATTCATCAATAATCTAGTCAGAGTAAGACCCTTCAGATCTCAGAAAACTTAAGATGTTATTATCATTATTAAATACACGTTAATTAGTTATGCTATTTGGAATGGAGGGGTGAAAAATGAGTTCAATTGAAAATCTATCAAGAATGAAATATTAAGTTGGAATGAGTATGGAAGCAATGTTTGCTAGGAGGTAAACACTAGCATTTTGTATTGTTTGGGTAGGAGCTATATTTAATACAGTGAAATGGGATGTTAGGTCTTGGATAAAGGATTTGTAATGCTTAAGGTGAATAGAAACACAATGGTATATTGTTTCTAACTTGTTTTATTACAATCTTTAAGTCACAAAAAAATTTAAGATATTTGACATCAAAATTAATTTCCTTTTATAAGCCTTGTTTTAATGATTCATATTTAACATTGTTGTTGGTACAATCAAATTCCAAGTTTCATGCAAGCATATTTTTTTCACGCTTAGGGTTTATTATGATAAAGCCTACTCATACGTTGTCATTAGATTTCCATCCATCAAAATAAATAGTCCAAAATAAACTATCATGCTTATTTACAAGTTTTTCTACAATATTAATAAACTTAGATGAATCTGTTTGAGAAAAAAATTCAATTTGAGACGAAACATAATCAACTAAAAAGGGAGATTTTTGTTCTTGAAAATTTCCAAAGAAAGATTCAAAAGAGTAACTTCAAAGAATGTTATTTTTAAATACTACTAGTTCATTTTCCTAGTCAAAATTACTCACTTAATATTTCATATGTTTCTCCCTATCAACACAAATTTGATTTTGTTTCCCATTGTAGGGAAGCCACATGTGTGATGACTCGATTGAAAAATAACCATGTATTTTTTCAGACTAGTTGAGCTACTTAGAATAAGACCATAGAATTGAAAAATGTCTACAATTAATATATCTATTATTTGACAAACTTTTGAATTGGAAGATACCCTGATTAAAATATAATTCATTTCTCCCAAAACCTTCACTTTTGTGAGATGTGATTGAATAATCTAAACAAAATATTCCTATCATGAAATATTTAATTTAAGACACACCGCATAAGGCTTGAGATTTGATGATGCACAGAAATCTACTAGATAGTTGTGACCATTCTTGTTAAAAATATCAAAAGTCAATAAAAAGGGAGAGTATGGGAATTTGATCTATCTCCAATTAGAATAGCATATGATGGGTCAATTTTATCTAAAGATACATTAGGAGGTTTTCCTTTCTCTTTTGAGGCCTCTACGGTGATAGTAGTAAGAAATGGAGATGCAGGAATTACATTCAATTCTTTAAGTAAAAGATTTTGTTGTTGTTTTAATCTATGAAAATCATAAAGGGAAATGTTGGCTTTGAATTTTTTCATGCCTTCCACAATATTATACTCCATAGTATCAGATATTATAAAAGTCTTAGATGAAGAAGGAGATTTAGCAGTAGTTGGAAGAGAATCTGAAGGAGTAGAATACTTCTTAACTATACCTTTGCCTTTAGCAGGAGAAGGACAAGATTCCTATTTTTTATTTGATGGAGAGATATCATAAATTCCCTTACTTCTAGTACTTATTGGTAAGGCTTATTCCTCTTCTTCATTTCCTGAGGTAGTTAGAACGAAATCCCATAAATCATGAGCTTTTTCTAATTCTTCTTCCTCGGATTCTTCAACAGATAAGGTTGATTCTTCCTGTTCATCATCTTGGTCAGATTCTGCATTTGATATAATGGAAGGTGGTTGTGATTGTGATGGCTCATTCCTTTCAAAAGTCCAAAAGGACATTTTTTGAAGATTCAGAAAACTTGGTTCTTAATCTCTAACTTTTCATTAGACATTGTCTTCAGAAAATTTTGTGATCATTCCAATTAGAAAGAACCTTTGGTAGATTTCTTCTTAGATTGATCTTTAAAATAGACATTCTTGATATGTTTTCTTTCCTCAAGGGTCGTTTTCTTCTCAATATCTAGGATTATTTTTTCCATACATATATCTTCCTTCATATTATCAAGCAATACTATTTTATTATCTCTATCTATGAACGTAGCAATATTTGAAGGAAGAGCATAAATATACCATTCAATATGTACAATAGTTCCTCATCTAGAAGTTTCTTTGGTTCTATTCAGTAATTTATTTAATATAGAATTAAAATTTTTAATTTTTTCACTTAGGTTGGCCCTAAGATTCGATAAGTCATTAATCAAAGAGGCAGTTGTTCGGTCATCACCAAATTTTAACAAAATGGTTTCTTCAAACACTGACCCAGCAGGAAGGGAAAATTCCAAGATCCTGTAGATCCTTCAAATGTGTAAGGGAAAAGTATGACAACAAATTCTTCTTTTATGAGTCCATTTAGATTGATGGCTAACATAAAATTGTGAAGATGTTCTCCAGTAGGAAGTCCATCGTCGAGATTGAACTTTGGAAGCCACCCCTCTTAATGTTTGGTAAGTGGGTGTAATGGTGGAGTCATTTGTACTGCCCCAGGGTTATTCCATGGTCTTTGGGTCATTCTGGGAGTACTAGGAGTAGATGAAGTGACAGAAGATGTCCAGGATGATGGATATTGAAATTTGAAGAGGTTGGTCCTATAGTGCTACTAATTATAATAGAACCAGTTGATTATGGTTGAGGAATGTGGATGGATGGTATGTGAGGATGATAAGAGGATGGTAAAGGGGTAGAAGAAGAAGCATGACCAACAAAAGGTGTACGAGGTGGATATGATGATGTAACCTCGCTAGAAGAAGAGTAAGTCTCTGGGGTACTTTTTGTTTTCCAAATGAGTGAGTAGTGGAAATTCAAAAGGTTTAAACACAAATTTTTTTCACTCTAGGATCTAGTTAATACACCGAAATAATGAAACGATGGAGAAACACTTGCTTCTGATATATCAGTTTGAACAAAATTTTCTCCAGAAATGGAAATTTCTTCCAATTTTTTAATCAAATTCTAAACTTCATGGGGCTCTATATATGCTTGAGTATAAGTTTGGCCCACTGGCTTTGGAAGTGTTCTAGTAGTTTTGGTGGTTGTTTGAACAACTTAATATCTCGTGTTAGGAGATTTGGAATGTGATATGGAAGTTGGAGGTGATTTTGAGGGAGACTAACTCTTAGAATGACCTTATAATTTAGGATTGGATATTTTTTTCCATTCATAGTCTGAGGGACCTCCTTCTAGCACCAAAAATGTTGAAGGGCTTGAAATGTTTTCCTCAACATCGGGGAAAACCACCTGATCAAGACCTTAGAGTAGATCATTTTCCATTTGGACTAATGTGTCCAACTGGGGATTATGAGACTAGTTTCCATTAATATAAATGATAAAAATTGATGAAGTGTGTATGTGTGAAACTTAAGGTTAATGAAACTTGAGAATAAAGAAATATGTAAATTATCTATTAATCTATCTATCCTAGGAAATCTTATTCTGTATATGTGATCTAAATATAATTTCATAAACAATAATATATTATGAAATGGTCATGAAGTTAAAATAGAAAATGGTTATACATATATATATCATTTCATTGTTTATACATACAGTATATGATTTCAATTGTTCATGACAATAGTGAAGAATATAAGATTTCTTTTATTTAGGCATGTAGTAAACATAAAGCGAATATCCACTTGACTCATAAAACACAGGAAAAACAAATAGATAATAGTACCTAATCTATTATGACTCTACTCATGAGAAAAAATGTATTTGTCCAGCCTTCTATTAAGATCACTTGAACTAAAATAGTGAAAACAAAATTTTTCTCCACAAAATTCAGGACCCCTTCTCTATTCAAATGAAAGGGATTTATATTTTTCAAACAAAATAAAAATATAGAAAAGCAGAATAAAATTCTGAATCATTTTTAGCAAACATTGCTTAAAATAAAACCATAAGACAATTTTAGATTTTGTTATAATAATATAGCTAAGACATTGGAGAATATTGTTCTCCCATACGCTGTCATATTTTATAGATATCTTTCATATCCTTCAATTCAGGTGTAGACCATGGTTGAATGTGCATCTAACCACTGAATATTTCATCGCTAACTGTTGATAGTATATGACTGGTTGTGTTGGATAGACACCTCATCGTTAACCACTAACTATGAGGTTTAACTAAGAAATGGCAATGCAATTCTAAGTTAACCTTTGACATTTGTTTGATGCTTTTGGCCTTCATCTTTGAAAGTTATTGCCATGTCATGGTTAATAATTTAATATTGGGTAGAGTTCCCTTAGGGCAGTCTAGAATAAGGTTAGTCTGCAATAAATTGTCACTCATAGATTTATTGAGGTCATCAGAAATATCCCTGGCACTGAATATGATTGTCTCTGCATGCTTAAGTCCAATTTCCCAATCTCAGAAGACTATCTCCTTTTGTGACTCTTCAATTGTAGGGAGATTGGAAAATCTTCCCTGAACACTTGCTTGTCATGTTATATAATCTGAGATTTTCTCCTCAATTTCTTTAAGGTATGTCCTTAGATCAGACAACTGATTTAGTAATGTATTTGTTATTTGACATAAAATGTGAATAATGGCTAATTTTTAACAATAATATATTTTTTAACAAAGAGAGTATTTAATTCTCCTACTTACTTTCTGAATTCAGCCAGTTCAAGATTAATCTTCAAATGTTCAATAATATGTTGTAACTCTTGGATTCCAGTATCCCAAATTTTCAATTCATATTCATGTTGAAGCTTCAAGGCATCAAAATTCCTTTGAAGTTCTACAAGTTGTGCTTTCCACTCTTGAGGAATCATTCACTTCTCATTCGCCATACTTTTTTCCAACTACATAATTATTTCATCTTTTTCTTACAAAATGTGTTTTACTTCAATGGCATTGCCTATGGTGGAAAACACATATCATCCAACAAACTATGAGAGCCTCTGGAGATCCTCTACAGGAGTTTATGGAATTATTTTCCATACTACTTCAAATGAAGTATTTTTTGGGAAAAAGGCTTGTGTTTGATAAACCTTTCTTTTTTCATTTTTCTTTTTACAATAGATTTATGTTGTGGACTATAAAATATGTCAACGGGAGGAATCTCTTGAACCCTCAAAATGACCTCAGAGGTTGGGAATGTCTAGATGATTTCCATGTCATCGGTGTAAAAATCCCTGTTAGAATTCCCAATAGTAAATGGATTTTTTTCTATAATTTCAAGAGTATGTGAAAATTTCTCTTGTAATGGAGTCTTTAGATCAGAGGGCCTTGTTTCTTGAATAACTTGATCAAACTATTCCCATATTTCATCAATTTTTTTATCTGACAAAGTTTCTTACACCTGAGAATAAGAGGAAGTATGTTCCTCTTTTACCTAGGATACATCACTAGCTTGTGCTAAAATAGACAAGACTTCATATTGTTCTATGCTTTGTTTAGTGAAGTTCAATAAATACATATGCAAGTGAGCTATCCTATTATCTCTTTACTCATTAAATTTCAGTTATCTCCTCTAGAGTTAACTGTGTTGATGCTAGTTTCATAACCGTTGAATAGGAAAAGGATCATTCAAATAAGTCATCAAACTTATTTGTCTCATGCATACAATTATTGATACTTAATTGTGCAGTGACCTTCTTGGAATTTCCCTTAGGATCATATTGCCTATTTGGAATAGTTGGGAAGTTTAAACTATGACTATTTTCAATCTGAAGACCAACATGTTTATAAATATCAAGATCATACACACTACATTGAAAAGGAAAATTAGGCCACAAAGTCCTTTTAGCATGACTCAGGTCTTTTGAAACACCATGTCCTATGATCTACTAATTACTTCTCAGGGAAGAGGTTTATCAAGGATGTATAGGGGAAAAAAATGGGGATGTGCAAGAATACCAAAGATACAGACATAAGTGAATGATACTTATCCAAACTAGTTTTGAACTGATAGAAAATCATTGTGAGCTTCAGGTGAAACCCTAGGGGCCTTCTTATCAAACACACTTTACTCGATGGGCAACATTACTCCATGGCTAATTTTAGAGAAATGAGGGTAAAATTTTGATTCCCAAAGAATGTCATGATAAATATGGATAGGAATAGGGCCTTCTATAGTCCATCTCCATCCCATAGAAGTAAAATTAGAGTTGAAATAGATGGCATCCATTATATAGGTGCTCATATAAAAGGGGGAATTGCATTCAGTGCAAAACTATGTTTGCTCCTATAATTCATGATTTGAATGTCTATATTGTGAGACAATATATTTCCCCGATCCATAATATATCAATTAGAGGAAGCATCAATTAGTGGTACCCATTGGTTAGAGAATTTCTACGTATCAGGGTAACCATAGATCCTACATAACATAGCGACTATTTGATAGTATGGAACAGCAAGGGAGGCAACATAATACATACCCTTATCTTCTCACTTATGCTTGTTAGGATCTCTTGTCCAATTTTAGATGGGCTCTAATTGATTCTCATTCTCCTTCATGAACTTCTGTATAAAAAAATATTTTCATATTTTTTTGAGGTTGTGGTAGATGATACATTTTTCTCAAATCCCTGTTGGTGAATGGCCCAATGACTATTTTCTTCTAAATCATGAAATTCCTTTGTGAAATGTTCATATGATCAAAAACCCATTTAACCAAATCTGTATAAGCAAGGATCTTGGGTTGAGATGCAATTATATAAAAGAATAAGTTGGCGACATCACTGTAGATAGTTTCAGAGATCAGTGTAGAACCATCTGTCATAGATATTTTCTCTGTTTTTATGGCTCCGTCATCTTTAAAAATCTTATAAATAGCTTCCAAACAGGAGCTTCCAGCATCTAGAGAAAAGGTTGTATCTGAGAATAATGCTGGCATTTCGGTACATTCAGATGGATGACCGACCAATTGGTGTTGAACGATAGGTTCCTTCCTTGCCTTAGTTGGCCTAGACATCTGTAATGAATTTTTCTTATCGGGACTAGCATATAATGGAAAACACAAGAATAATCGAAAATTTCTTTAAAAATGAGTTCTTTAGGGAAAATAACTATTTTACATAATGCTTTATTTCTTTATGATCAAATACCAGCGACATCAAGCTGCAATGGTTAAATCATTTACAAATTCTAAACACCTTAAATTTGTTCATTTTGGCCATTAAACATGCATTTACGTGGGCTCTGTAAATTTCAGCATATTGGCATATTTTATAGGGGAAATATTAGGTATACACGTTCAATACTTGTGATATCCTTACCTTCTGATGGGTGTTATTCAAAGATATAACGGTTATAAGTTGTAAGTGGGAAGATGTATCATAGGTTTTATATCAGGGATGCAATATTGGAGATTTTAAAAGAGTGTCTCCAGATATAAAATTTCTAATATGGATAGGAGGCAAATATCGAAGGATGAGGGATATTGAAATATCGGAGGATGAAGGACATTGGAGGATCAGATGATGAGGGATATCGAAGGTATTGAAGTGGCACTTTCTTTTAAAGTCCTGATATATGGAAGCTCTAGTATACTACGTGGAATTCTTGTGGGGCCAGGATTTTATTTATTGTATCCATAAAGTCGTGTTTATATAACTTTAGTCTTAAAGTATCGAAAACTTTTAATCAGGGGAAAGTATTATCGCAACTTTACTATAAGTAACGTTTTGATATTTAAATGTTTTGATAGAACTATTCTGATAATACATTTTAAACAAAATCCTATCAAGTTCTTTGTGAATATTATATTTATGAGGCTAATCTCCAATATGAAAGCTTTTATAAGCAAGATTTTCTTATTCAAAGGTGTTTTGGTGAAAAAAAACTCAAAATTTCTTTATTTTATTAGAACCAAGGAACGTTATAAAAATTCATGTGTCCCAATTTAATTTTTTATTTCTATTTTTATTATTTTTTTCCTTTTTTTTCTATAAACTTGGAAGTGCTTCCTCTATTTATATTCATTTTCCAAAATCATAGACTTCCATTTGTTCCAGGTGGCTTACCTGGCCGAAGGAAGCCACGTAGCCACCTGTCTGCATTAAAACCTATCCAAAATTTAAAAAGGTTTTTTGCTATCCATCCAACGACATTGTTATGACTATCTATACTACTAATCAGATAAAACAAATTAAACAAGTGAATGTATTTCATAAAAAAAGTATCATATTTTAAATAGACCACTACATCAATCCTCATCTGAGAATATTACTGGGGCTGGTGATTTGGCACTGGAGCTAGGCATCTTTCTCCTCTTCATATCTTGTAGTGTCTGCTCAATTCTCCTCTTCATATATTATAGTGTCTGCTCAATTCTTCCCAAGGCCAAGTTGTTTCTATAGGTCTATATCTAAACTGTTGCTATTTCCTTGAGTATTTCAGCCCTGAATTGATATGTTTCCTTGTTTTTCTCTTGTGCCTTTGTTCCATCACCCACTGCTTGTTCTCGATTCAGGGTCATGGCCCATGCCACCACATTCTTCATTACCCAATATTGTTATATGTTTTTCCTGAAGAGGGCGTGATGGCCTCAAGAATTCTCTGGATCGGGAACCATGCTTTCCCACTCCTCCATGGGGATGTCCTAGTTCTTGATACTGTCATTCAGTTCTCTCTCCCAACCAGCAATTTGGGCACTGATGTCTAGTGGATTCCCTACCATATATGCATCAATAAGAGTTCTCATGTGTTCACTACCCGAATTCTTCCCTCTTTTCATATTTAAACCACTTGTTCCTTCTTCCTTCTTGTTATCTCTCCTGCCTCTCCTGGGTGCCATGTTACTCCCTGCTTACCTGTAACTATCTTCATCTCGTTGTTCTCTATATTCCTCACTGTGTTGTCCACAGTGTGAGGTGAGACCTATCACATATCCATTGCATTTATCAAAGTTACAATAGTAAAACAAAACAATTTCCCATTTACCCATTTCCTTTCTGTTATCCCTTCTCATTCCAGGGTGTGCTTCCTTCGGGATTTTTGCTGAAATGTTGCCAATCCTCTCGTTGTTATGGGTTCATTCCTTTCTTGGATCTCTTATCATTTTCCCTCCACGACAACAGTCGGCATGTGGCGTGTCTATTTTGGCCATCCTCATGGGTTCTTCCCCAGATGAGGTCGGTTTCTTGTTCCTCGCTTCCCTGGGTCTCTTTGGTTTTTCTACATTTTCCCTCAAGGTGTTCGTTCTAAATACCTCCCTTAGAGGTTTCTTGCTTCCCTGGTTCTTAATTTTCCCTGAATTTTTTGTTTCCTGAAGTGCTTCCTTATTACCTTCTGGATCCCTCCCACCGTTTCCTACAGGGGTGGCTATAGTCACTCTCTGTCTAAGTTAAATTTGAGCTTTTACCGTGGTATTTTCCTCTCCCATCCTAGGTTCGAGACCCTCCCACCTTAGCTCCCTACCCCAATTTTTCACAAGCACTTCTATCTTGTCTACACCAGTGCTGCAGGACGGTTTGAGTTCCTCCTTGACAGACTCATTCTTTTTCCATGTCAGATTTCCTATATTCCTACTGAAATTAATCCTGAGCCTTAAGAGGTTGGGGAATAGAGGAATTACATACCAGCTTGTAGGTCTAATGTCGCTTTTATCCGCAAGCTGGATATTTTCTCTTTGGCCACCTTTCCTCTCTCCAACTCTTGTCTATGTCATTTGCATGCGTCTAACTATGCCCTAATTTCCTTTAAGTTTTATGCCCCTCTCCCTCCTATCCCTTACATTTACTGCCACCTACCTGGCATTATTACCTGCACTAATCCCTACGTCGTCACCTTCAAATGCTACCCCCGAGGCTTGACTACTACCTCCTCTTGTTAATCCTCACTTTCTCTCGGCTACACTTGCCGTGTACGTGTTGTACTTATCCTACCACTTGCTGACATCCTTCTGCCCACCCCCCTTCTCACTGCCCTTCCCTCTTCACCTTCATGCTCATTCGTCACCGCCCTAATTCTATCGAGAGACGTACCTTCTCCTCCCTTCTCCACCACTTGCCATCTTACCTGTCTGCTCACATCATTTCCCTCATTTGTCCATTCCCCCATTTTTCCTCTTCCTCTCCCTTCTCGGTCACATCTCCCCGGTCCCTCCTGTGTTGCCCCTCGATCGGGGTTTCCCCTCTCCCCCTTTTTCATGTTCTAGGATTTTTACTAAGTTTTCCAGCTCCTCCATATGGGATAGCTCTTCCTCATTTGAATCCAAGGTTCTTCCTCCGTGACTGCTCCCCCAGTTTGCAGGTTGTCTACTGGTGCATTTCTTTTCCTTCTCACATGGGTGGGTAGGATGTAGTCTAACTATCTGGTGAGTTTGCCAATCTCCTACACTAGCCAAGTGGTTCTCTAGCTATGGTTGATCTTCTCTGATTGGGCTCCTTGTTATAGCTATTTGACTATATCAATTACCATTTTTGAGTCTCCTTCAACCTCTAGTTTTTGGTATTTCTCTCTTATTGCTATTTCCAACACTTTTTTCAATGCATGAAGCTTTGCTTCAATATTTGTAGCATTTCCGCAATCCATTGCATAGATTTGGAGGGTCCTCCCCCTGTCATCTCTAAATACTCCATCAGTCGTTTCCTCGCTGAGGTTCGCTTTTGCAGCCCCGTCAAAGTTTAAGTTGGTGAACCGCTTCTGGGGTCTTCTAAAGTGGTTTACCTCCTCCTCCTCATTGATTTGGTGTTTCTTTGTTGGCTTATGTATCATGCTTGGCTTTAGGTTTAGGCATTTCATTATCTTTGTTTCTGTTGGGTTAGTTTTCCAATCCTCCTCAAACCAGTTCTCGATTAGAATGGTCTCTCTGATATTTTGGATAATTTGGTTCCATATTTTTGTTCTTGCTCTACCTTCCTCCTTGAATATCAGTCTATTTCGTTTTTGACATATCTTCCACAGAACAAACCCTAGCGAGGGTCTCCATGCCCTATTCTGGATCGTGTTCTGGTAAGTTTTTTCCTTCAGTTATCTATCATTGTTTGCATGCTATTTATATTTCTATCACTAATTTCAAATATTTGCTGATGTTGTTTCCATATGTTTTGGCTAACTTTACAGGCATTGGTTAGGCACTCTAAAGTCTCTTCTTATTCTTTACAGAGGGCACATCTCAATGGGCCTTGCATTCCTTTTTTTTTCATTTGGTCCCATGTTAGTGCTCTCCAATGGCTCAATATCTAGGTGAAGAAGGCTATCTTCAACCATGTTGTTGTTTTCCATATTCTTTCCCATTTTTTTGTGTCTGGATGTCTGTTATGTCCTACTTTTATTGGTAGCCTTCTCCTATTGTAAACATGCCTTTGATTCTATAGCCCCATCTTATAGTGTCCAAACCATAGTTTATCACTATTATCCTTGTTTCCATTTCCTTTTCATAGAGTTCCCACTGGGGTATTGTTGGTGCTTCTCGCCAGTTTTCCTATTGTTTCCACTTTCTCCAGTATCCTTCTGGTTCTAGGAACCAAGAATTTAGTACTGTGTCGCCCTCATGTAAGCTGGTCAATTGGTGGATCTCTTTGAGCTATGGCTGGTTGTTCAGTTTTTCTCTCTATTTCCACACTTCTTCCTAGAAGTTGTCTTTATAAAAGGTAAATAGTTAACGGTAAAGGAAGAGTTGGGGCTCAGCAGTTGTAATGTGAGCATACGTAATCTGAACAACGGAGGAAACTTTCATCCTCCTTTCATGCTATCTTCATGGCCCAACTCAAGTGTCCCCATTATTTATTAGTTCAACTATCATAAAAAATTAAAGGGGAGGTTTTGATTACTACAATAGAAGGTTAGGCAAGGAAAACACCAGCATTTAGCTAACTATGGTTTCATCAAGAAAATAATGGTGTATGCTCCAAACCATTTGAGGATCCCTATCATATGGAACAAATATGTTGACATGGATAAGGAAACCTTGATATAAACCAAAGCCATCATACTTGGAGAAACTCTAGCCTATAGCATTGGAGGAAAATGGGGAAAAATAGAGGACGAAGACAGAGAAAAAATACAGGAGGAAGAGGCAGAAAGAACAAAAGAGGGAGAGAGAAAAATAAAGAAAAAACAAGCAGCAGAGAGAGATGAAGGAGAAGAGGGGGAGAAGAAAGGAGAAGAAAGAGTAAGAGAGAAGGAGTCTTCTCAACCCTGAGGAGCATAAGACACTGAATAGAAATTAGCTGCAATACTAGCTACCTTGGTAACTCCTGTCAAGATGAAGAAGAAGGAATCAGTACAATGTCAAGTTTATTTTAGAACCAGGAAGAGCACCATAATTAGACAAGAGAAACCAGAAAATTCTAGAAAGGTTCCTATAATTATTGATTATTCAACAAGAACAAAGGAAGAAATAGGACCCAAGAGGGAAAGATTAAGGATGCCACTCCTCCTAAAACTAAACTAGGTCACCTATAGCACCTGTGAGTAGGCCTACCAATAGGTTAGTCACCTTCAAGAAGCTAAGGATAAAATCTACCTTTGAGAAAGAAGAAAAAGTGAAGCTATAGGAGGATCAGGGTTTTCTATAAGAGGGGTAGAGTCCACTACATGAATAATAGGGGAAGCTACAGAAGCACAAGAAATAGTTACAAAAGGAGGCCACCACCTCAAAGATAGTTGGAAAGGACCTACAAGAGCTTGAATATCCTGGCCCACAACCTAGCATGGGGTGCTACTACAAATTTATAAAAGGAGAAAGGATTATCCATGAACTTGTTCCAATCCAACTCCTCTATGAGCTAGAGATAGAAAGAGGAAGAACCCATAGGTGGGTGTAAATTGATAAATCTAAGAATTTAGAAGATGTGGGCCTCATGGAAGAGAAGGTCATTGAGATGGGAAAAGAGTTAAGTGATTTGAGAATGAGGCAGTCTATGATGAAGGAGAAACTATAGGAAGAAAACACAAGGTTAAGAGAGAGGATGCGGGAGAAATAAACACAACTCAACATAATGGAAAGTCTCTTTATGGAGGCCCTGAAATGTAGGAAACCATCAAAAAATTAAGCTCTCTTTATCAAATAACATTGGCTACAGTTCCAAATCAAAAATTTAGCACAGTTTGGATATCTTCCTTTTCAGGACTATATGTAGTTTATTGAATTTTGCAACCAAACTAACATGGGAGACATGGAAGCTAAAGTTTATATGCACAATCGCATTTTGACAAATCCTAATTTTTGGGATCCCGATTCAATATTGGGAGATATGTAGTCGATGGATTTAGCATCGTGGATGACTCATGAGGAGACAATGTTAATTTTTGAAACTAGGGTAAAAATCCACACTCGATAGCTCAGATGACCGATATTATGCTTGCATTAAATTCCTCTTTTAGATGGGACCAAAATTGACCTAAATATACCCAATTTGGTCAAGATAAAGTTGAGTTTTGAATTATTTTATTTGTACATGTATTATCAAATGGGTTGTCCCTAACCACATGTGTAACTGCTTAGGTCGGCCTTAACCACAAGTGGACCCTAAGGAAAGCCTATAAATAGAAGCAAACTTAAGATCATTTCAACAAAATGATCAATCCATCTTCTATTCTTCTCTTTTAGCTTGGTTCGCACAAGTTCGATGGAAGGAGTTCGTGTAAGGGTTTGAAATGACAGGCGTGAGGCTCGATCTGACCTAGGGTTTTCTGGTTGTCGAATGATGGAATGCAACTAGGAATTTTAGTGCCTAGATGTTGGCAGAAAGTACAAAAGACAATGTCCAGATAGCCCTAGATGATAGCACACAGGATTATGGGGGCATCCAGGGGTTCAGAGATAGATTAGGTTCTATATACCCAGGAATCTTCCACAAAGTGATCGTGAGAGCATCCATATCATCCCTAATGCACACACAGTAATTGTAAGGGATTGTCTAAAGGTTTCTGGTGTCTTTTACCCTAGACGAATGCACAAAGTCTTCTTGAGAGCATCCAAGCATTCACAAACACCCTGACGCAGTGTCAGAGAGAGCATCCATGGGATTTCAAATGCACGCAGTCAGTTTTGATGAGAGCGCCCAGGGTTTAGATATAGGGTTTTACATTTTGGCTTCAGTTGGGTTCAATGATCTAGTCGATCTAAGTTTTTCTCTATTGTTATATAGATCGTTAGATTTGTAAAACAAAAACAAAAAACAAAAAACAAAAAACGAAAAAAACAAAAAAAAAAAAAACGAAACAAAAAAAACAAAACGAAAAAACAAAAAAACAAAAACAAAAACAAACAAACAAAAAAAAAAAAAAAAAAAACAAAACAAAAAACAAAACAGAAACAAAAACAAAAAACAAAAACAAAAACAAAAACAAAAACAAAACAAAACAAAACAAAACAAAACAAAACAGAAAAACAAAAGCAAACAAACAAACAAACAAACAAAAAAACAAACAAACAAACAATCAAAAACAAACAAACAAATAAACAAAAAAACAAAAACAAAACAAAAAAACAAAACAAAAAAAAAAAAAAAAAAAAAAAACAAAAAATGAAAAAATGAAAAAAAAAAAACAAAAACAAAAAACAAAAAGAACAGAAACAAAACATAAAAACAAAACAAAAAAAAACAAAAAACCAAAACGAAAACGAAACAAAAACAAAATGAAACAAAAACAAAATGAAACAAAAACAAAAACAAAAACAAAAACAAAAACAAAAACAAAAACAAAATAAAGAAAAACAAAACAAAAACAAAAGCAAAAAGCAAAACAAAAAAAAAATCAAAAAACAAAAAACAGAAAACAAATTAACATGGTATCAGATCTGAGGTGAAGGGCAAGACCAAAACAAGACAAGCATTGAAGCCCTTATTTTCAGAAATAAGATTTCGTAATCAAGGTCACGATGTCATCGTCTACCTTCAAGAAGCCTGAAAGGTTGGATGATGCATCAAACATTGCTTTATGGAAACTCAGAATGGAGATCATTACTGACAACAATGATGTGATAGAATACATTCAAGGAAGGATGCCCAAGCTTCCATAAAATGCTTCTACTTCCATCAAGAATAGGTACAAGAAGATTCAGTCCAAAGCATAGCAAATTATCGCTAGTGGTTTATAAGATCATTTACTTTCATATGTTTTGGATTTAATGAAATCTAAGGATATGTATGATAAGATAGCTGACATGTATGAAATCAATAACTTGAATGAGATCATCACCTTAAAATGTCAACTCAATGAAACCGAGATGAAAAAAGGAGAAGTTGTTCAATCCTACATTATGAGGATCTCTCACCTTAGAGATCAATTATAGAAAGTTGTAGAGAATGTAGCTAACAGGGAGCTAGTTGTTGTGACTCTTAAATGTATCCCTCCTATTTAGGAAACCTTCATTACTACAATTAACAATAGAAATGTCCTTTCGTCATTTGATGAAATTGTTGGGAAGTTTTGTCAAGAAGAAACAAGGATGATAGAAAGAGGAAGGATTCAAAAACATTAATAAGGAGACCCCACTGCATATATCACTCATGGAAAGAGGAAGAAGGAAAAAGGAGGTGTATCAAGGAAGCTCCTTCTCAAAATGAAAAATGAAGGAATGAAAGATCTTTATCTCATAGTGAATACTTCGATTACCACAAGAAAGGTCATTATGCTTGAGACTGTCTCGCGAAGAGAAAGAGGCCACATTACAACATGAGAAGCTACAACAATAACAAAATAAGAAAATACAATCAAAGGAAAAACCATGACAGAAGAGAGAAAATAATAAGAAGAGACTCCTCAAGTGACCATGAAGAAGATCACCCTCCTTAAAACAAATCATGGGCTCCCAGGTTTGAAATGAATGTTGTAAATAAATCTGAATACATTCTTATTTATTCTCCACCAGATTTGTGGGATAGTTGGTTGGTTGATAGTGGGACCACTCATCATTTCTTTCCATTCAAGGGCATCCTCTCTAATCTTGTAGAGGGAGACTAAGCTGAAGTTCATTCTTGGAGACAAATCCAGTCATCCCATGAAAGACTTTGGGTCTATCAAATCTTAGTTGAATTCATGGCAATATTTTTTGTTACATGATGTTATGTATGTACCAAAATTAATGAAGAATTTGGTATATATATCTACATTGGAATATAAAGGGATGAGGGTTGCCTTCATAAAAGGAAATTAATTGAGTTGGCCTGTTGATTCACCTATGAGAGATGCATTCAAATTAGGATTGATATTTGAAGGACTCTATAGAGTCACGAGAAGACCCCTTCTAGCGTTGGTCCATAATGCTAATCATATGAGCGAGTTATGGTACCGCAAGCTAGCACATTTACACTATAATGCACTTCAAAAGTTGAAGAAAATGATTTTAGGTATTCTCGATGTTCAAGCTCATCATTATGGATTTTGTCCAAGTTGTATCAATAGAATGAAATCAAGTGGATCATTTCCCTCATATAAGAACAAAACAAATGACATCCTCCATCTTGTTCATTTTGATATATGTGGTGCAATTCATGTACATTTTGATGGCGGTTATCTCTACTACATCACGTTTATTGATGACATCTCAAGAAAGACATGGATATACTACCTTAAGCAAAAGAATGGAGCCTTTAAAATATTCGACGAATTCAAAGCCTTGATCAAAAATCAATGAGGAAAGAGAATAAAAGTCTTCAGGTCTAAAAATGGAAGCTAATACATGTGAATGAAATTCATAGCATTTTGAAAGAAGAAGGGATAAAAAAGGAAAAAATTATGCCATATACTCCTGAAAAATATGGTCTAGCTGAAAGGAAGAACAGTTCTATATTAGAATCTTCTTGTGCCATGGTGCATGATCAAAAGGTACCAAAGTTCCTTTGGGCCGAAGCTACATATACTATTTTATATGTTCAAAATAGGGTGCCTCATCAAGCGTTAGAAAAAAAGGCCCCTAAAGAAATATGCACAAGTATCATGCCTGATATTATCCATCTTCGTGTATTTGGATGCCCCGTATATGTTCATGTGTCGAAGGAAAAAAGGAACAAATTGGAAGCTACATGAAGAAAAGGTACGTTTGCAGGTTATCGTGAAAATTCTAAAGCATATAGAATATATATTTCTGGTCATAGGAAGGTCAAAATTAGTAGGTACTTAACACTTGATGAAGATGCAGTGCTTGGAAAAGAAAGATATCTTCCTTTGCCTCCTCCTCCTAAGGAAGAGAATGATGTCTAGGATATTATAGATGGTCCTTATGTTGAGATATCTAGGGCATTAGTATTAGGTGATTTCTCTTGCATTAGTAACTATCTGTGAATGCTTTTTCTTGTTTATATTAGGATCTTCTTCCTATTAGATTATTAGTGTTTTTCTTCATCAAAAAGTAACGAGTGCATCAACATAAATAAACAAGAGACATGGTATCTAGGCTATGAGTGAGGGCCAAAACCTCTCACTCTTTGAGAGGAAAACCTGCAGAAATTCTTCTTGTAGAAATTTGAATTGATGAATACGAAGACCAAGTCCATTGACCTATTAGCCACTCCAAGACAAAGACACTAGTTCTCTTTTCTTCTTCTTGACTCCCCTTCTTCTTCCACTTTCTTCACTCTGATATCACCTCTTCAAGGAAGTGTAGATATACTAGTTATGGCACCAAAGCTTATTAATTTATTGTTACTAAAATGTGACCTCTACAGTAGCACCAAAACATAGTGATACATTACTAAATAATATCTCCAAAGCTTTGTTGTTCCTTCATCACTTCTTAATGTCCCTCGACACATCCGAACTATTCTCGCTTTTCATATCACTATCCATCCGAGAGGAAGAGGAGCATTGAAATAGTGTTTTATAGATCCTTCTTGTTGTAAATCTGTTTTCCTTTCATCATAACAGACACTCATTATCCCTTGAATCATCTCTCTAGGCATCATTTGAATTACCTTCTATTCTGAGATCTGAATTTGAGCTTGATAACCATCTAAAAATACAAAGTAATCTAAACTTTGTTTTATTTGTTATGCGAAGGGTATACCCTCCTATATATAGTAGTCTCCCATATATATATAAGCCTACATACATACAGTGAAGGGATTTGTCTCTAATTTTGAGATGTCATGAAATTCCTTTCTGTTTTGAGGTTGACATCAAGAGCAAGACTAGTGCCCATCATTGGAGGGATTTTAGACATTTTCATAGACTCATATACATTGACTCATGCTCAGGAAGATCTCTTTATACATGAAATTGAATCTTGAATTAATGATAAATCCTAATGTTCTTAATGGGAGCCACTAACAAATAAAATACCTTTATCATGAAACCCATGAAGCAAGGCATTACAAAAATCATTTTACTACTTTATTTTCATAATTTACAAAGATCATAATTACATGTCATTATGAAGGTTGAATCTAGTTAGTTTTAACAACAGTCCCTCTTAACTAGGGATTTATTTATAATGGTACTTGGTCATTCTCATTTTGAATAATTTCTCATAAGAAGGATTTGGATTTGTAACTCACTTTTATAGCATCCTATCAACCAGCATCATTATGTAGCAAGGCCTTGACTAACAACTCTATCTCTCCACACAATCATAGCACAATGCTAGTGAGGCCAATGATTTATAGGCATACTCATCATTGTCTCTCTAAGAACATACCCCTCACGGGTTCACTTAGGATATGCTCCATAAGAACTTTTCTTTTCCTAGACTCCCCAATCCCACAAATAATATATGTCCTCACAACTACTCTTACTATTGGATGACTTATCTCATCCTCAAAGAACATGGGATGCCAAATGATTACACAATCCTCCATTCTATTTTCCCACGTGAAGAATAAAACGATATGTCTATCCCTCTTTTTAAAATCAAGAGGAAATATTCCATTAAAGGAATGTGCTCATTCTTATTACAAAGAAATGTACCTAAGCTCCCCGCTTAGGAATTTTCCAAGTTTCTTCGAAGCAAGAAACTTCTATTCAGGCTCCTTCTTAACAAGAGACCTATTACATCTCCTGATGTGAATATCCTCAAATAACCGATTCTTGAAGAGCTCCTTCCTATAATGTCGTCAATTTCTTCTTGGTCAAGGAGTTTTCATCTTTCGGAACTTCTACATAGGGCACATATCATACATCACTTTTATCTATGAGTTAGTCATGTTCTTAACTCGTTAGAAAGTGATCCATTAGATTTAAAATCTGGCTTTGCTTCATGTGATTATGTTTTCATGCCATATCTTCGAAAGGACACTACATCCTTCTATATGGTCTCCTTGGAAGTCATTCACAAATATCCCCTTTGACAATCCTACATCAGCCCAACCAAATGTTAGTTCAAAAATAATCAATGAACACTTGAAATCAAAATTGGCTTTGTAATGATCTTTCACGGTGACATCTTCCTGTAAGTATCAACATCCTGCATGTAGATTGACACATCTCCCATAGATATTTAGTGTCAAGGGTCTCTATCTTCTTCTAACTTCCATCATTGCCTTCACATTTTTATGGGATATATTCTTGTCACATCTTCTTAGAGGTCAAATGTTGAATGCCTTCTACCATTATTTCATATTATCACAATATCTTCCTATCTCTTCATACACTTCATTCTCATGAGCTTCGAATCAATGTTCCTCAATCGTAGTCAACCACCTCATACTTCATATGGTGACATATTAGGTTGATATCATCTAGTGTTATTCATGCCTTCTAACATGCTTTCATAGGATGAGATTCCTTTCCTTTGATAGTGATCCTTTGTTACCTGCAACCACACAACATGACTTTATAATATTAAATACAAACATACATACTTTATTTACCTTTAGGTCATCTAGGTTTCTTTTAGTAGCTTGATTGAAAATATCTTCAACCCCTTGATTTGCTTCATCTCTCATGTCATCATACCATCATCCCATGAACTGCACAAATTGGATTTTCTGATGAAGGACTTTCTTCTTCTCTAGATCGGTGAATCCTCTAGTGAGGATTCCATATCGCATATATTTATTTAGAAGATGGTTTTATTTTGAACTTATGTATGATGAAACTTGTCCTAGAGGACTTCTTCCTTTGATATTTAAATGAGGTCACAAAGAGTTATATCCTTCAAATTTTACAATCATACATCCTTCATGTTTCCTATGATGATGTCATGAGATATTGTTTCTAATGCTTTCATGTTGCCACGATGCATCTTATTATTTATTGTAGCCATATCCTATAAGGTTTAGGATCTATGAAAAGAGCTTTTGTGAGGAAGACTATCTTAGTCAAGATCTTTTACTTCCTCTTTTCTTGGACTTCCTTTCATCAGCTTCCTCCACAGATTTGGTGATATGGGATTATTTTCTTTCTTTCCATATTGTCCCTTTAGGAAAATCTTTCCTATAGAGTCCATATTCTTTAATTCCATAGCATTGAGTCTTAGCTATGCTCTTCTTTATTTTCCTAAGGAACAAATTTTCCAATCCCTTTGCTTCCTACAAATATTTGAGTCCTTTAACCTTCAACACTTTTTCACTCAACTTGTATTCTTCTATCTTGCATAGAAACCACAAGTTTTCGAATGAGGTAAATTGCTTATCCTCATGGGTATTTGTTACCTTGTTCATCAGTTAGTGCATTTTAGAACAGTGATGATTATCTTCTTATCATCTTTCCCAGATCTCGTAGTTGAGATCTTATGAAGATATTCATTTATCCTTTTATACCTTCAATTTGTGTAGATCAAATTTAAGTGATGTGACCTTCATTATTGAATCTTCAGAGAATGGCTCTACCATCTATCATATATATCTCTTTGATTTCTCTAATATTGTTATATAGGGATGATGGATATTTGACTAATTACATAAGAATCCCTTGAGCCCTTTTATCCATTTCCAAGTATTTAGAGGAGACCTTTCCATTGATATGTTCAATGAATTCACCTTTATGAAGGACTATGTCTATCCTCCTTTTCTATGAAGCGAATTTCGATGACTTGACCAACTTATAGATATCCTTGCAAACACGAAGTCATTTTCCCAAATTAATTAAAGAATCAAATATACTTACTTCATAGGTGAAGATGAAATATTCTACTTGATCACTTACAAGACTGTTGAAGAAGATGTATTAGTGCTCCTTCCTTGGATGATCTTCTTTAAGGGAAAGGATATGAACCTTTCTTGAATGAGAGGGAACTTTCCTCATATCTTTGAAGATGATGATAATGCCTTCTTTCTTTCAAGATACTTCAACTATTTTGGTAATGAATGAGTGCAGATTAGAATTTATAATAGGGTTTTGAGTTTCTCCAAGATGATTTGATCGTCAACTTTAAAGTACTTTGAGCTACCTTTCTCTGAAGATAACTTGATGAGGATATTTGTGGTATTTTGATGATGACTATAAAATCAAAATCTCTTGCTATTGTAGATTTCTTCTTCAATCTAGGGTTTGATTCTTCAATGTATATCTTTATCTCTTGATTTGATAACCTTCGACTTGGTTTGATGCTTTACTTCATATTCGATCCTTGAATGTCTCTTTGCGTAGATGCCCTTCCTTTGACTTTAGAATCTTAGCTCTGATACCATGTTGAGAAATTTGGGGCATTAGTATTAGGTGTTTTCTCTTCCATTAGTAAATGTTTATGAATGTTTTTTCTTCTTTAGATTACGATCATATTTTTGATAGATTATTTGTGTTCTTATTCATCAAATAGTAACCAAATTATGAACATAAATACACAAGAGACACAACATGTAGGCTATGAGCGAGGGTCAAAACCTCTCACTTTTTGAGAGGAAAATCTGAACAAATTCTTCTTCTAGAAATTCAAATTGATGAATGCCAAGACAAAGAACCTTGACCTATTATCCACTAAAAGACCAAGGCACTAGTTCTATGTTATTCTTCTTAACTCCTCTTTTTCTTCTACCTTCTTCATTATGATATCACCTCTTTAGTGAACTATAGATGTGCTAGTTATGAGACTGAAACTTATCAATGTATTATTACCAAAATGTGAATTCTACAATAGCACCAAAACACAGTGGTACATTACTGAATAATATCTCCAAAGGTTCATCGTTCCTTCATCACTTCTTATTGTCCCTTGACCCATCCGAATTTTTCTCCATTTTCATATAACTACATATCCAAGACTTAGAGAGGCATCCGAACAATCTTGTATAGTTCCTTCTTGTTGTAACTTTGTTGCACTTTCATCATAGGAGACCCTCACTATCCCTTGAAACATCTCTCCAGGCTTCATCTGAATTACCATATGTTTTGATATCTGAATCTAAGCTTGATAACCATTCAAAATTTTAGAGTAATCTGAACTCTTTTTTTTGTGTTATGAAAAGAGTATACTCGCATATATTTATTAGTATCCCATATATATAAGCTGTCATATATATAATGAAGGGATTTGTAACTAATTTGAAACTGACATTAAATTCTTTGTCGTTTTGAGGCCGAAATCAAGACCGGGACTAATGCTTGTTATTGGAGGGATTTTGAACATTTTCATAGACTCATATACAGTGAATCATTCTCAAGTAGATTTCTTCATACATGACATTGACTCTTTTAGTTAATGATAAATCCTAAGGGTCTCAGTGGGAGCCACTAAGGCATTATAAAAATAATTTTATTCCTTTCTTTTCATCAGTTACAAAGATCATGATTACATGTCATCATGAATAATGAACCTAGTTACTTTTAACAAAACCTTCTATGCCTAATTCTAATATGGTGAATGATCCCATGTAGCCTATGGATCCGTTAGATCCTCCTCCAAGTGATCCTACTCCTAGGAAGAGACCACTTTGGCTCCATGATACTGTACAAAATTTTGAAATAAATGTTCCCATTCATAGAACATTTAGATAAAGGAAACAAGCTTGCAGGTATCAGGGAAATGTTTTAACCATGAGCATTATGATTCAAGTTGAACGATCCTCATTTGAAGAAGCAGCTATGTTGGGATAAGGTCCATTGGGAATTTTTTATATATTTTTGTAATAATTTTTGTGAAAGAATGTAATGTCTCTGCGAAATAAGGAAGCAGAGCGCGAAGCTAAGTAAGAGTCAACGGGGCCTTAGTCCCTTGTATGGGTTGGTGATAGGGTAGTTTTGAAACTCACCCGTGGGCTGGGGGCCATGGTATTGTAATGAAATATATATATATATAGTTCAGTCATAACGAGTCTCAATATAGAAATTGAATGATAATCATCATAAGGGCGAGCTGCTAAGGTAGGGAAAGTTTGTCTCTTGTACTTAGGCAAAAGGGGAAGGCTCATGTAGCTGATTCTGTGGAGACCTTGGTAAGTCTGCAGATAAGTGCGTGGGCCCTTGCAACTAGGTACGCAAGGCGGAAAGGGTTTGTAACTGAATGCTAAATATAATAAAGCCTGTTTTGGATCGAATCTATTGCATCTATTCCTTGTTCTTTATTTCTGTTAAATTTATGCATCTCTACTCAATGATCTAACTTATATGACTTAATGCTTTATTTCTACATGAAAAGGATATATTTTTAATGTTTATGCATAATACGGATAATTAACCTCCTTCACGAAGATAGGAAAGATGTAAGGAAGAGTTATTGTCGTTTACTATTTGAAAAAGGTAGATCTGCGTGAAGGAAGATCTAAGGAGTAAAGGCTGCAGAATACCTACTTTATTGTGGGAAAGTAGTAAACTTGTATCTTTTATGCCTGTTAAGTACAATCAAACACCTTCGTGAAGGTCTGAAGGCCATCTTGATAGAGTTCCAAAAGCTGATAGTTAGAAGGAATAGATCTACACAAAGAAATATCTAAGATGTATATGCTCAGGAAGACCATCACATAGGCCTTTGTATGCAGAAACCTGGTTTTAACATCCCCCAATACTGCTTCGAGTGAAACTACAACCCGCACTATGTAGGTTGTTACTGAGAGGGCCAAGACTTAAGGTTTTGTTGGTTGGTGTGAATAACTCTGAACCTGGGTCAAGCTCTGTTATGCCAACAAATGGTTTCGTTTCCAGGACCAAGATCTATTGAAGGGAGGTGTGATATCCAATAAGTGGTTCCCTACTAAGAAGGAAATTTAGAAGTGGCTCGATCAAAAGGAACACGTGTTTGCGGCTCAGGAGAAGAGAAACCCGCAGTTATCCAAGGAACTGTGGTTGAGTAGATACCTATACTTAGATGAAACTGAGAACTTATTATGTTTCTTCCCTAGCAAACTGCATGACTAGTTGTCTAGATTAGCAGACAGTCAGGGAACGTAGGGACTTAATGGCCCTATTTTGTGTACTCTAGAGCTGGTGAGGAGATTAGAAGCATCAAAAAACAACATCGTGTGGGTCGTTCATCACTGGATTGACCGAAGACTTCGAGCATTTGTGACTGAGTTCGTGATCGATACAACTATCAGTTATAGTGGAGAAGAGCACAGACTCTTCAAGGGACCGCAAGGTAAGTACTTATGATATTTGAAAACTTATATTAAGATGTTTTTATCTGAAAAATGGTTTATGCCATTACCTTGATGTTTGGGACTATGCGAAGGCGAAAACCTTTCAGAAGGAATAGAGAATCAGGCTCTGAGTATAGTCTGTTGATCGAATCCCCTTCAAGTGACAATGAAGGGACAATGCTAAGTACTCCTAAGAGTGTAGGACATCTGATTAGGCAGGTATCCCATAAATACCTTGCCCATCCACTCCACCTCCACCTCCACCTCCAAGATTCAACATGGCAAACTCAATGAAGATGTCAATTTTTAAGGGCATAGGGAGCGAAGACCCCAAATAGTTTTTGTTCATTACACATGTTATGTGGACAACGCAACAGATTATAGATGGTAAAATAAAAAAAGTGCAGCTGGTCATGGCCTTAAAATACCAAGCATTAACATCGTACATCAAGTACTGCACTCATAACTCCAATGTGACATTTTCATAAATAGAATAGGCACTGAATAAAGAGTTTAGAAAGCCTAACTAAGGGGCACAATCGATGACTGAGTTGAAAGAAATTTGACAAAATATAATTGAGTTGTCCCGGGATTTCGATTAGAGGTTAAAATGTCTAATTAGGCAGGCCAATATGGTAATTACAGATTCCCAGCATCGAGACTAGTATATCGCGTCGCTCTTACCACACTTAAGATTGTCACTATCATAGCAAAAGATAACAACAGAAGCAGAGGTGGTACAGATCATGATGAGGTTGGAAGCCTCACCAATATAGGATACAAAAATTGGAGTACAACATATCTACTCATAGATGGAAAGCCTGTATTTGGACCTACAGAGGCGTAAGAAGGGTAAGGAAGCCCAACCTGATGTGCGTGTGGAAGTTTGGTGCTTGAAATCCAAGGGCCACGGTCATGATAAGGACCATTTTCTAGTTTATCATAATTATGTTATGGGAGGGGGGCTTGTCCCCCTAAAGCCTCAAAATACCACTGGGTTGAGTGCAGGATTAGCACCATGAGTGTGCTATATGTTAGGATATGGGACAACACATGATGGACAATTGCCATCTACTCCAGAGGTTTGTACAGACCCCTCAACAATTGTTTTGTAGTTTCTGCAAGTTTATAGGCCATGATAAGCTTCATTTTCATAGTTATGAACTCCTGATTGATAAGACCCCTGCCTACCGAATTCAGGAAGAAAATTGGCTGAAGGATCAGGGTGTGGGTGTAGTGCGTAGAGGATTCTAAGGCTGTGGAAGAGGAATATGAGGGGGGGCTGATAGAGGTTGTGGGAAAGTGATATGTTATAACTGTGGTGAAGTAGGACATTTCACGCGTCACTATCAAAACCTTACATATCCATCGTGCCAATATTGTAGACAGTTAGACCATGTGATCGAAGATTATCTCATCCTTATAGCAAAGATGCAAGAAAAGAAGACATAACCCCAAAATACTATGCAGAATATCCAGATGATGAGGGTGAAACCATGCGAAGAAGGTCACAGTGTTAATATAGTAATGCGTCATGGTATGGCCATGGGCGAAGATAAGGAAAAATAGCCAGAGACTAATGGATGGGTGAACAAGGCTGTTGAGACGGAAGTCGAGTTTGACCTCAAATAGGCTAAAGAAACTTTTATGGCAGCTAAAAATAATTTTGTTGATGATTCTACATCTGAGACTCAATAGAAGTTAGTTGGGAGCAATGAAGTGCAAGATGTGGATCATTTGCTATTAGGCACTTTCTTGAAGACATGTATGAAGTTTTTGCATGATAAGAAGGCAGTAGAAGGACTCGAAGAGCTAATAGACAACTGTATGAGTAAGATTAAGCCTCCTTCAGAACAACGCACTCTTCGGAAGCTTGGTAAGCATAAGAAGAAAATAGGACAAGAGATGCGGTTGATCATGCAGATAGGAAAATATGAAATGGACCAGTTAATCTTGGATTGCAGCTCTGATGCAAATGTCCTATCTAAGAAGACTTGGGAGAGGATGGGGAGACTTGCACTGAATTGGTCTCCTATTCAATTGCACATGGCTAATCAATAAAATATTGTCCTGATGGGGTGATTATATGGTGTAATGGTAGATATTGATAGAGAAAGTGTTATGAGAAATTTTGAAGTAATAGAGATAGTAGATAACAACAATTGATATCCTATGCTACTAGGAATTGATTGGGATTTTGACATGGATGTGGTAATCAACTTGAAGAAGTGGAAAATGACTTTTGAAATGAAGGTGCTTAGGGTTTTAGTGCCACTAGACCTTACTGAGGGAGCACTCTATACTAAATCTGTGTGTGGCTTTGTGGATTATGATGATGGTCTAGATCACATATAAAAAATCACAATACGAGATGAAGATTGGATCAATCCTATGGCCAATGGACGAATTGCATGGATAGGGATAGTTCCTATACCTCAAATTCAGATGAGGAGATTGAACATTGGTAGAATCGGTTGCATGAAGTATCTACAATGCGTTATAATCTGATGACCAAGTCACTGTGGTGTGTCTCAAGTGAGGTAAGAAAACTTCCACATTATGATGGTTCGACTGATGTTGATCTGTTTCTAGATGAATTTGAAAGGGAAGTACCTGAAGAACATCACTTCCAAGTGCTTGAATTGGCACTGTGAGCTACACCTGCTCGTTGGTGGGGTATGCACAACTAGAAATTCACTGGTTGAAGGGACTATAAAAGGATGACGAAAATAAGGTTTGGATATGCTAATACCAGGATGGCTGAGAATTACAGTGGGAAGGATGATTCTCATGAGCCTTTGGCATGGTGGACTAGAGCTTGGGAAACAGAGCTACAACTAGAATGGGTTCACATTTTTTGTCATACCTTAGATACAATCCCAATGAGCCAATATTTGGAAATGGAGCTTCACCATGGGACAACTAAATGGGACATCTTAAGATTTTATTATTGACTTTCAGCTTTGAGTATGGGTTTGAATGCATTGATGAATCAATATAGGAGATAAAAGAAGGTATATTCAGAATGCCTAAGGAACCGGTAGAATGGACTGATCCGGATTGGAGTACATAGCTGCGCCATGCACTGGAATGTTATAATGTGACTACGGATGAGGAAGAAGAAGATTTGTGGAATATTAACATTCCAGAATCAGAGGGATAGTGTGAAATTGAGGGACCTCATATAGAGAACCCTAATGTAATAGAGTCACTGAAAAATTGGAAAATAAATATTGGATCAGACCCATAGACTAAGTTCATGAAGATAAGGGACTATTGGGATGGAGATATAGTTGATAAGGTGCCCGAAATACTGCGTAAATATCAGGATCTATTCCCAACAAAGTTTTTAGATCTTAAGGGTATTGTAGGAGATTTGGGCGTTATGAAAATTACTTTGAAACCTGATGAGATGCCCGTAAAGTAGAGACCTTATCGGTTCAATACAAAGTATAAAGAAAAGGTGCACAATGAGATTGATAGGATGTTGGAGCCTAGAATTATTGAACGAGTAGAAGAATCTATTGGGTAAGCTCGATGGTTTTCCAAGAAAAGAAAAAGCAAGGTGAAATCTGAATATGTGTAGATCTAAGAAAGTTGAATGATGCATGTGTGTAGGATCCATTCCCCACACTATTTACAGATGAAGTATTGGAGAATGTTTGTGGACAAGAGGCTTATTCATTCATTGATGGATTCTCAAGATACCATCAGATTAAGATCACGTTGGAATATCGCAGCAAGATAACTTTCGTGACTCAGTGGGGTTGCTTTCAGTATACAGTGATGCCATTCGGATTGGATAATGCACCCCCAATCTTCTCTAGGGTAGTAATAGTGGCATTCAAGGAATTTATTCATAAATTCTTGGAGGCATATTTTGATGGCTCGACTTTGTTTGGACTAGTAAGCTACCATGTTGCAAGTCTACGCCTTATGTTGGATACATGTCGTAGATACTAGATCGCATTGAACCCGAAGAAATGTATATTTTGTGTGCCTTTTGGGATTTTGCTCGGCCATATCCTATGTAAGCAGGGATTATTGGTGGATCCTAGGAAGATAGTAGTAATCGTGAATTTAGAAGCCCCCAAGAATGTCATGCAGTTGCACGCAACGCTAGGCCACACAGGATATTATAGGAAGTTTATACAGTCTTATGCCTAGATAACTAAGCTGATGGAGAAACTTCTAAAGAAGGATGTGACTTTTTGTTCGGATGAGGAGTGTCAACAGAGTCTCGATGTGTTAAAAGAAAATATGGTGACTACACCCATCTTAGCATTTCCATATTGGAATAAAGAGTTCCATGTGCATGTACATGCTTCATGTATTGCGCTGCGTTTGGTATTCACCCAGTTGGGTGAAGGTGATATTGATCATCCAATAGCCTTTGCCAGTAGGAAATTGTCAAAGGCTGAAAAGAAATATTCAACTACAGATTAGAAAGGCCTGGCGATGGTCTATGCACTGTAGAAGTTTCAGCATTACTTGTTGCGTGCACATTTTAAAATGTATATAGATCATTCTGCACTAAAATACCTAGTCAATAATCCTGTGTTGGGGGTAAGATTTGTAGGTGGTTGTTACTACTCCAGGGATATGATTTTGAAGTGGTTGTGAAGCCTGGATGGTTGAATGTGGGACCAGATCACCTGAGCCTAATCGAGAGAGGTTAAGAGCCAACTAATATAGATGAAGGATTGTTGCATGTGCAACACTTTGTTGTGCGCATTGTTGATGATCATTTTGGAGATATAATTCAGTTTCTGACTAATGGAACAACTCTGAAAGGGGATTATACTCAGCAGAAGAAGGAACTAGTGGTTCACACTCCTGATTTTTCTATTACAGTGGGACATTTGTACAAGGGGACTGATCAAATCTTGCGCAAGTATCTTCTGGAGTTTGAGCGCACTACTATCCTTGCCGAGACACATGGAGGATTGGCTGGAGGACATTATGCAAGTAGAGCAATCACGTAGAAGATTCAACGCATAGGATTATGGTGGTTGATAGTGCATAAGGACTCTAAGGAATTTTGTAAAGCATGCGATGCTTGTGAAAAGATGGGGAAGCCTTTGCGGAGAGATAAATTTCCCCTAAACCCTTAGGTTTTGCTACAAGTATTTGACAATCGGAAATTGATTTTGTAATTCTGATACAACCATGAGGAAGGAAGACATACACGTAGTACATTACTACTACGATAAAGTACTTAACTAGATGTGCAGAAGGGTAGCCGTTGAAGGATTTTGCTGCTGATACCACTGCATAGTTTCTGTCTGAATACATCTTAACACAATTTGGGTGCCCTAATGTACTGATGAGTGATAAGATTACACATTTCCTAAAGGAAACAATTAGCACAATGCTCGAAGGGTTCTACGTATACCATCATAACAGTACACCCTATCATCCCCATGCCAATGGTACAGTGGAAGCGTTCAATAAGATTCTAGAGAATGTGGTCACAAAGGTTTGTAAAGTGAAGAGGAACGATTGGGATGTATGCATCCCAGTGGTTCTATGGGCATACAGGATGACATGCAAGAAGTTGACAAGCCAAACTCTGTTTAGATTGGTCTATGGGATCGAGGCAATGATTCTTATGGAATATATTTTTCCAAGCTTGCACATTGTGACTCTTATAGAGATGACGGATCGTGAGACCTTGGAGGAATAGTTCGCGCAGTTGATGGAATTGGAAGAAGACCATTTTCTTGTAGTATTTCACCAGCAAGTAAAAAAGGAATGTGAGAAGGCCTGGCATGATAGGAATATTAAGATGCGCTCATTTAAGGTGAATGATTTGGTTCTACTCTATGATAGAAAGTTAACAATGTTTCCGGGTAAATTTCAAATGCACTAGTTGGGACCTTGTGTCATCAAGGAAATCATGGAAGGTGGCACAGTTCAACTTGCGAAGTTGAATGGTGAATTTCTCCTTGGAAGGGTGAATGGATGTCAACTAAATTTGTATACAGGGGATCTTACCCCTGTGCAATGACTATATGGTAGCCAAACAATTTTACCACTCTGAGTAGTCGAAAGGGAGAGCGGAACTATAAACTACACTTCCCAAAGAAGAGGAAAATGTCCTATGGAGGTTGTGTGATGGACGAAAAATCTGCGATTGAAGAAGCTATGATAGAAGAGGTTGTGATGGAAGAGTTGCACAATGAGGATTAGTTCTAGTCATTGGAGTCACTGTTCATGATGGGATAGAAAAAATCTCATTAGGAGGACCATGGAGACAACATTTATGGTGAAAATATTTGGAGATATGCTGCCAAAAGTGAATTTATGGTTAGAAAATCAAGGGAATGGTTAGATTTGAGTTCAAAGTCGCCTATAAATCTCACATGTTGGTCTGCCAAAGAACACTTTTCTTTCTGCAATATTTGTATAATCCCACTTGTTCTCGCTATATGAATCGGTAGGCTTGGGAGGAATTAGTTTCCATTCCAGCATTTGTGAGACTACCATAGTGGAACCATAAGATCATCCTTGAACAAATATCTTCTCTAGTAAGTTCTCAAGTCGTGATCTCTCAGGGAGAGACCCCGGAAGTTGTGTCGATGGAAGCTATGCCATCCATGCCTATGACACTGAGGTCGCCTAGGCCAAAGCAATCAGCCACTAAGGAGAAATAGAAGAAACCACAACCTGTACCGGTAAGGAAGTCACCAAGGAAGAACCTGGAGGTTTGACAGAAAGAAAGGAAGGACAAGGCAAAGCAGTCATTGGAGCCAATTGATTTGGAAGCCGAAGAGCTCCAAGATGGCGTTAAGGAACTAGATGTTGAGGAGGGTGAACCTGTCACAAGGTTCCCGATGTATATTCCTCTTAAGAAAGGGAAACCCAAGGTCACCAAGGACCCAGATTCGAGAAAATTCATGATCTCCACACCGTTGTTACTAGAAGAAACATTTTTTGAAGGTGCACTCTTAGTGCGTATCTCGGTGTTAAATATGGAAGATTAGGACTTTGCCGAGCATGATAAATTCCCTCACATAGACACCAGTAAATACGTGACCAAGATTTACTATGAAGGAACTGGGGTCATAAGGCTGGAACTGATGAAATGGGTTAAAGCCGTCGAGGAGGCCAGATTACTACATATGATTTGTGTGCCACACTTGCATAGATCAATTACCAATATTATTTGTGTGCTCAAACGAACCCATCCCCATAATGGATATCTTGATCCATCAGATTACAACGTTTCCCTACAAAGGGGCAGACCCTGAAAAGGAGTTTGGAGGCAAGATCAAAGAGAAGGAGTTCCTGGATAAAATGAAATTAGAATTTAGGCTACTCAGGAAGTCTTGTGGATATTCTACTCGTTGAATTCAAGACCAAGGGGTGCATGTTGTCACTAAAATTTTAGCCAGGAAGATCATGAGGAAATGTCTCGTGGGCGAGGTTATGATGACAATAATTTAGTTGGTTGCACAAGGTATGAAGTGGGTGTAGTACAACTAGCCACAATACCTTTGCAAGGAGTTCCTAGTGAACTACCACGAAGCACAGGAGAAGAGCAAGGAATCTCACTGTGCCTGGCTCCTGTTACTGATAGTATTAGTTGCATGGTGACTGCTAGAGGATATTCAGTTCCCTCCATAGGAGGAAGATTTACTCGAGACAGCAAAGTTCGCTTCGTTGTGTGCAACGAAGGATCTAGAGAGGATCATTTAGTCAAATGTTTTGTTGTTTTTGGTCTACATGGACCTCCACACAGTGATAAGTCAAAAACCAAGGTTGTCCCCAACCTTGTTTGAGGAGTTGAAATCCTTCGTGGAGTTTAAGGCCGACTTCCATAATATCTCTATTCAAGCAAGGCGAGACCCTAAGCAGATCTGGCACAAGTTTCCATACCTAGTTTCAAAGATAGATGTACATGAGATTATGGGGAGTTTTCCAATGGAGTGGCAAAGACCCATGGATGTTGGCTTACGTACCAGTAGGGGTGGAGAAAGATCTTCTGTGCAAGCAATAACTGAGTAGAATAAGAAAGAATCAAATCAAGTAGCAGGGCACAATAAGGTCACTCAAAAGAAGAAAGACATTATTGCTAAGGTATCTGGTAAAAAAGAATGTGTTGAGAAAGAGTGTGCTTCTAAAAAATACACCATGGAAGTAGAAGCATCAACTTCCCATCATACTAAAGAAAAATAATTGTCCAAGTAGGAAGGAGGCAAGGATGATGTGCAGAGAACTCCCTTTAGGCTATTGAACCAACAAAAGGAGACCACTGTCGGATCACGGAAAAAGAACAAGTCAGATAAGAAAGCAAGCATTGACCCAATGGTCCTCATAGATGGGTACCTTGACAAAATCAGGGACAAGGTCTGAGATGCCACAATGCAACTGTAGCAACAATTCAAGCAACAATACTTGCAGACATTGGGAAGCATCTAGAAGGATTTGCGTGAGTTGCAGATTTAGATAGGCAGAATTCAGGAAGGTGTTGGATAATTGAGCGGGGTTCAAGTGAGCTTGCAACAAGGAAGTGTGAGCGCCTTGGAACCATAATGGACTCTACACCATAGAGTCATTACCTTGCAAGAAGGAACATTGCATGTGGAGTTAGAGGAAATCAATACCCAACTTGGAAATATGAAGGGAGTGAGTACAAATTTAGCCACGCTGCCACTTCAGGCCCTCCACAAGCTTCATCAGGGTGTCCCCGATGAGCTTTGGATGAGATAGTAACATGTGCTAATGGTGATATGTGAAGTGAAAAAGAACAATGAGGTGATCTTCTCCGACAAGATTCAAGCTCCTAAGGAAAAAGAAGAGCTTGAATTGTGAATCTAGAGCCTTGAAGTAGCAATTACAGAAGCGTGCAACTCAATACTAGAGCTACACATTCGAGAGGATGCGGCCACATCCACAAAGGTTTGGAAATTGGATGCTGCAGTGCAATAGTCCAAAGAAGAGGTAGGCCAAGTTACTTTCGACTTCTAGATGAATATCTCAGAATTACAGCTGAAGATCTAGCCGACTACTTTGCTAGAGGTCAGGGAGCAACGTGATGCAGAAATCAAGAAACATATGAATACCTTAGATAGTGCAGTGAAAAACTGTAATTCTCTCTTCGAACATGCAATGGAACTATTGACCGCTTTGCAGGAGGACTCAAATTTGCAAAGATTGGGCACAGAGGTCAGAGAGGCACAAAATAAAGTCGATGAGATCAGGGCAACCGTGCGCACGGATTGAGGAGTTGTAACACAAGGAGAAGGTTTTGAAGGCTTCTTTTCAGCCATGGATAAAGGAAGCAAGTTAGGTTACTCTGGCTATCCAAAAGAAGATGAAAAGTTTCAAGCAAATGCAAAGAACCATGAACCTCGTGATGGATGGGCCAACTACAAAGAAGTTGGTCGATGAAGAGCAACATGCCATTGTACAAAGCATAGAAGACCTTGGAGTCATGAAGATGGGGTTCAGTGAACTCTACCAGAAAGTGGAGAAATTAGTTGAGTGACTCGAGGGCGAATCACCATATTTTTGTTGGGGGCTTGTTGGGATAAAGTCCCTAGCGTAAATTCTTGACAATTTTGTAATAAATTTTGTCAAAAAATGTAAAGTCTCCGTGAAGTAAGGAAGCAAAGCGTGAAGCTATGTATGAGTCAAAGGGGAATTAGTCCCTTGTATGGGTAGGTGATAGGTCAATTTTGAGACTCACCCATGGGTCGTGGGCCATGGTATTGTAATGAAAAAGCTATATATAGTTGAGTCATAGTAAGTCTAAAGATAGAACTTGATCGATAATCATTGTAAGGGCAAGGTGCTAAGTCAGGGAAAGTCTGTTTCCTGTACTTAGGTGAAAGGGAAAGGATCTTGCAGCTTAGTGCGTGGAGACCTTGGTAAGTCTACAACTAAATGAGTTGGCCCTTACAGCTTGGGTGCGGAGGGAAAAAGGGTCTATAACCAAATGATAAATATAATAGAGACTGTTTTGGATCAAATCTACTGCATTTGTGCCTTGTTATTTATTTATGTTAAGTTTATGCATCTCCGCTCAATGATCTGATTTATATGACTTAAGCATTATTTCTATGTGAAAAGGATAGATATGTAATTTTTATGAATAATAACTATAATTAACCTCCTTTGTGGAGATAGGAAAGACAATAGAAAGAGCTATTGTTGTTTACTGTTCGAAGAAGGTAGATCTGTGCGAAGGCAGCTCTAAGGTATAAAGGCTGTAGAATACCTAGTTTATTGCATGAAAGTAATAAAATTGTCCCTTTTATGCCTATTAATTACAATCAGACACCTTCACGAAGGTCTAAAGGTCTTCTCTATAGAGCTGAAAAAGTTGATAGTCAAAAGGAGTAAATCTACACAAATGGAGCTATAAGTTGTAGATCCTCAGGAAGACCATAACATAGGACTATGGATGTAAAAACATGGTTCTAGCATCCCCCAATACTGCTTCAGGTGAGACTGCGGCCTGTGCTATGCACTGTTGTCGAAAGGGCCAACATTTATGCTTTTGTTGGTTGGCACCTGGGTCAAGTCCCCTTATGAAAAAAAGTTAAAGAACAAGTTTGAAAGGATGCTAGGCTGAGGAATATGAATCAACTGTAAATGATGTATGGGCATTGCACAAAGACGAAATGGGAAGTCTATTGTGACTTTAAAGTGGCTATTCCATATCAAACATGGAATTGATGGCAGCATTGAGAAATACAAAGCAAGGTTCGTAGCTCAAGGATTATCTCAGAAAGAGGGAGAATATAATGATGAAATATTTGTTGCCATGGCTTGATATACCACCATTTGTTCTATAGTTTCCATTGTTGCAAGTCAGGGATGGACTCTTCATCAGAAGGATGTAAACACCACATTCCATCATGGCATGTTACAGGAAGAAGTATATGTTGAACAACCACAGGGATTTGTAGTGGAAGATCTAAGAACACATGTTTGCAAGTTGAATAAGCCATTGTATGGTTTGAATCAAGCTCCTCGAGCCTAGTATGCACGCATTGCCAGTTAAGTATTGAAGTTGGGATTCATAAGAAGTAATGTTGATCCCAAACTCTACTTCAAGGTATTCTAAGGTATGCCATTGATTTTGGTTTTATATGTTCACAATCTATTCTTGACAGGTAGTGAGCCTCTGATGATTGAGTGTAAGAGGAAGCTAGCCTATGAATTTGAGATCAAAGGCTTTGGTCTCATACTATTTTTTAGGCATTGAGGTGTGGCAAACGCATCGTGAGCTTTTCCTTTCAAAATAAAAATGCGTTGTGAACCTCTTGGAAATATTTAGAATGATTGAATGAAAATCCATGGTTACACTTATGGAAATTAACTTCAAGAAGCTATGTGGTGAAGCTGCAGGACTCAATTTGCAAAATCCATCTGAGTATAGACATCTAATTGGGGCCCTGATGTTCCCAGTGAACGTCCATCTAGATATATGCTATGCACTAAACACATTGAGTCCATTCATGGATGAGCCCATCCACGCACATTGGATAACTATCAAAAACATATCGAGATATTTTAATTGGTTGATCACACTTGACGTGACATATTATGTCGAAGATATTCAATTTCATGGATATAGTGATGATGCTTGGGCCGAAAATGTTATCAATAAGAAGAATACATCTTGTTGTTGTTTTAGCCTTCTATTTTCCATTATATCCTCGATGAGAAGGAAGCAAAAGTTTGTAGCATTGAGCACAACTGAAGCAGAATACATAGCCACTAGCATGGCTAATTTCGAAGCAATTTGGTTGAGAAATCTCTTCAGAGAGATATTTGATCAAGTCCTAAACATTATAGTGATATAATACGATAACAAGACTAGGATCAGTTTGGTAAAGAATTCCATGTTCCATGACAAGTCCAAGCACATCTAAATTTGATATCACTTTATTCAATACATGGTGTAGAGAGGAGACGGCAGGCTCCATCACATATGAAAAAATGAACAAAATGCAGATATTCTCACTAAGGAATTACTCAAAGAAAAGTTCTTAGTCTTTAGAGAGAAGCTTGGACTAATGGATGTGGCACTTCTAGATAAGGGACAGTGTTGATCGAGGACACTGAGCCAACCCTCACTGCCTTGTCTGAGCTCCCAAGGTGAGGAATTGAGATAGAGGGCTCTTGGGGTTGAGGGGTCTCTCGACAATAGGGTAATCCCCTATATGTTACCCATAGGGTTGAAGATGTTTCTCCCCTATCTTCATAGAGTTGTAGAATGTTTCTCTCATGTCTATTCTTTACAGAGTATACCCCAGTTGGCATCATACCCACATGGAGGGCTTGTTGGGAATACCACTCCTCATTTTTCCAAAAGGTTGAGAGTGTACTCGGGGTGTACAACCCAAGTTGATTACGATGAAGGTGATCTACCACATTACTACTAAGAGTCATTAATGGGAATATTGGTAGGTAATAGTAATTGCTTGATACTTGCTCTCCTCTTGAGATTCTAGGTTGAGGATGAGCTCCCCGATGAGATTCCAAGGTCGAAGTTGTGCTCCCATATATGATGAGTTATCATATTTCTCAATATGAGTGAAATTTATTACTGAACGATATTGGGTTAATACTTTCTCCCCTTTTTGAGATTCTAGGTTGAGGATGAGCCCCCCGAAGAGATTCTAGGTCGAAGATGTGCTCCCATGTATGATGAGTTATCCTATTGCTTAGTATGGGTGAAATTTATTGTTCCCCGGTTCTTCTTCTTTTAGATCTGAGAAATTTTCAATGGATAGAGTTGAGAAGATATATTCAAAGAATTGCAACAACATGACAGGATGACGTGAAGATCAACTAATAGATATTGGCAGGTCGAATTCTTCCAAGATGAGAGGGAGTGCTAATTTTTGCAACTAGGGTCAAATTCCACATTAGATAGCTCAGATGACTCAAATGATGTGTACATTAAATTCCACATTTTGAGAGGACCAAAATCAACCTAAAGATGACCAAATTTGGTCAAGTGGAAGTTGAGTTTAGAATTGTTTTATTCATACATTTATTATGGAATGGGTCGACCCTAACCACATGTGTAACTACTCAAGTCAAACTTCACCACAAGTGGGTCCTCACGAAAACCTATAAATAGAAGAAACCTCAATCGCATTTCATCACAATGATCAAGCCATCCTCAATTCTTCTCTTTTGCCTTTCTTCACACATGTCCAACGGAAGGAGTTCGAGCAAGGGTCTGAAATCACAGGCATGAGGGTCGCTCTAAATTAGGGTTTTTTGGTTCCCAGATTCTAGCATAGAAATGGGAATTTCAATCCTTGGAAAATGGCACATAGTGGTAAGATAATGTCTACATATCCCTAAATTCTAGCACATAGGCTTATGGAAGCGTTCATGGGTTCAGAGACCGATTAGGCTACATTAGTTCCCAGACGCTTAAACATAATGGTCGTGAGAGCATCCAGACATTCCTAGACACATGCACAGTAACTATAAGGGAGCTTCCAAGGGTCTCTGATGTGTTTTACCCTAGATGTATACACAAATTCTTCCTAAGAGCATCTGAGCAATCACAGATGCCCTGTCACAATGTCCGAGAGAGTGTCCAAGGAATTTTGGATGCACGCAGTTAGTTTTGATGAGAATGTCCAAGTTTCAGATGTAGGGTTTGACATTTTGGCTTCAGTGATCTAGTGGATATGGGTTTCTCTTTGTTTTTATATAGATTTGTAGATTTGTAGATCTGGTTCATAAATATCAATTGCAAACTTATGTATTGGGTTCATTGTGCTCTCTGCTGGACGTTTTTATGACAATCTATTAAAGAAGAAGATTTAAAATGGTTTCCCCCTCATGGTGATTTTCCCTGGTCTTCGACCAATATTTTGTCTCTTATGGTTGTGTTTTTGTCTTGTTTGTCACTACATATATTTTTCTTTCTTCAATTGCATTTATGATTGGTTATACTGCTAATAGTTGGATGCATTGTTAATGAACAAGTAAATTGGGCTAAAGTAATTGATACAACATAAAACGTTATTAAAAACCCATTAATAGACAAGATCTAAGGAGATGAAAAAGGTAATGGGAAAAGAGGATAATGAACCATTGTATATAAAAGTAGAGCTATTGGTCCCTAAGACTATATTTACCAATCATAGCCTCATCCCCAATGATGATGCTTTAGCACCCAAGTACATTGTTACCCAAGAGAAATCCATTCTACACTTTGAAGACACATTTAGAATGTTGGGAACATAAAGTCTGTAAGTAAGCTTTCCAGAGCAGATGGCATTCCTTACCCCACATGATCCAAAATGGATTTTGGATAGATTACTACTAAGTGGTCCTCATAGAGGAAAAATTAAAGTCCAAGGAAGTTCTTGGAAATAGCCCCATGGCAGAGATATTTTCATTCTGAATCTACTAAAAGTTGAATGGGGTAAAATGGACTTAGGATGCAGAAGTTATCCCATGCATAAGATGCCTTGTTTCATTGGAAACGGAGGCAAAATCCTGTAAAAATGGAAAAAAAACCTTAAAAAGGGAAATTGCATCGGAAAAAGGCAAAGGTTGGATTTAAGCGGAGGCAAAGGAAACTCGGATCCGCCAATTTGATCAATCAGATCTGGAGCAGACACATATGCAATATTGGAACCCTGGAATCAGCGGTTGCGATCATGCAATTCATCGATCACTGATGATTAGATCGGTGAATCCACATCGGTGATATACAAGAACCCTAGGCCATGTGTGATGCGATATGTGATATCAATTGCGATGAGAAATCTCAGCCATTGGATCGTGAAAGAAATGGATGGCCAAGATTGAATCGGCGATCGGCGATTGTTGAACCCAATGGATTTGATAAGCGTAATTTATAAAATTTGAAATCCAATAAACAGGAATTTCTGTGAATTAATGATTTTCAGTGAAAAAACAAAAATACAAAGTAACGACACTCGAAGTGATAAAACAGGCCCGAAGGAGGGATATAAGCCCAATTAAATAGAATTTCAGTTCTGTAAAGGAGGATTTCAGGTGGGCCACAAGTAGTAAACGGTTTTGGGCTGGCTCCACCCAATCCCACTGACTGGTCGACACGTGGTTGGCGGAGGAGAGAGGAAAACCACCTTTTCAGGTGAGTAACCTCCGTACCCTTAATCCACCTGAAAATGCATTATGACCATTAGATCGGAGATCACCCAAATCAACAGTGGAGATTTTGTCAGCAGTCAAAGGCGGACCCGATGTGATTATAGGGTGGATGCAATAAGTTTTCAAGTCCGATAGAAAGAAATTTAACGTGTTTTCCTGTGTATTTAGGATCTTCCCCAATATGACTGTGTAATGTGATTTAATGCCTAATGGGAGACCCAATAGGGATTTAGGGGCGATTGAAGGGAGTTTCACATCCAGAATACATGTGTGATAGTGTATTTTTCGGAAAATGCCTATGTAATGAAATTTTCTCAATTTTCAGATTTTTTCCTATGAAACGGCCCCAATTCCTTCTGTAACCAGTCCTGACCATCATGCCACACTACAGCAGGTGTTTTTACATGAAATGATGGATTTTGAAGTGACATCACCATGGAGGGACAATGAATATCATAGAAATGGCCAGGAAAGCCAAAAAGCTGAGAAGATGCCTCAAAAGAGCAAGAAAGCATGATTGAGAGGACAGAAAGAAGAAGTTGAAAGGCAAAAGTAGGAGTCAAAAAACTACTATGTAGAGTAGCTGAGGGAGCCATTGGGGTCACTTGAAGTTCAAGTGAAAAGCATAAGAGCTGAAGGTTGCAGAAAGCTAAAGAATCCATAGCCAAAGAGCTAGAGCCAAGAGCTAAAGCCAAGAGCCAGAGCCAAAGCCAAGAGCCAGAGCGAGAGAGAGGGCCGAGAGCCAGTAGCTGAGAGCTTCGATAGCCAGGGATAAAATGGTATCTAATCCCATTTTCTGTGTAAAACAGTGGATTTGAGCCAAGAGCTTGTTAAAATGACTTTGCGATAATCCCAAGGAGCCTAGTTGAGTTGACTAGAGCTCAAGGAGATGTAGCCCAAGAGTTTTGGGTGAAATCCATGCTAAATTGCGTTCTTATGTGTTTTCTTATTGTTGCATTTGTCTATTGTCATATCTATTTACATATCAGCACAAACAACATAATTTAAAAAGCACATAAATAGTTTAAATAAACACAAGCATACACCATACGTCAAGCACTATTAATTCCGCATTGATTAATCACAATTGTCTTGGGAATATTGAAGCTTTGGTAGTGGGAGAGGTTCTTGTAAATTAGATAAGAAGCCTAAGTGCCCCATTTTCATATCAGGTGGTATCAGAGCACTCAAATTGATTGACCTCACCTTCAAAGAAGGTTATATCAAAATGCTTGATTGATAGAGAAAAGGTTGCTTGTATGAAAGGTGTTTAAAGAGTCAGAGGTCGATTGTATGCTTGCTTGCACAATGACCATTGTTTAATTTTGTAGAGGAGAAGAGAAATCTATTGGTAGCTCAGTCTAGGAAGGACAAGAAGAAAGAAGAAGTTATTGGCGTAATGACAACTTCTACAAGTGAGTCCTCGAATTCTTCTTTAATCATCACAAGACTCTTTGATGAAGACATGAAGCAGTATTTGTCCACCATGATGGAAATGGTGAGAGAAATGTATGAGGATGGAAAGAAGAGAAGCACACTTAGAGAGTAGTTGAATTCCATGAAGAAAGAGAAGTAGTTGCTTTCTGACAGATTGAAGGAAATGGTGAGGCAACTTCATATTGCCAATATGAACCTAAAAAGGATGCATGAATTGGAGACCCAACTCTTTGCTGCCCAAGAAGCCCTAATCAAGTATTAGCTTGGAGAAGAGGTAAACCATTCCAGTTTGTCTTCAAATTCCTCTAAGAATTCTTATATTGGTTCTTTTGAAAATCATACCAAATGCATAGGTTCCAAGCTAATGTCCCAGATGGGCTATGAAGGAAGAGGCTTGGAAAAGCATGCACAAGGTATTGTTGAAACAACAATGGTTGAGGAAAGGCCTGAGTATTTGGGTCTTGGCTATGGATAGTGTTATTGAAAGTGTTCCAAAGCTGTCATGAAGGCCATTGAAATAGCTCCAAGAAGGGGTTGCATTGCAAAGTGTGAAGATTGTATTTAGGAGGAATGCAATAGCTTGAAACATCAATTGCAGGATGCAGGCGTTCAGAGGTAAACACTTGAACCAAAGAGTTGGGGAGACTCTGACAACCTTGAATAGATTGATGGTGTTCCAAAGGGAGCCACTCCTTCATTCAACTCACCTCCTCATGAAGGAAATAAAGGTGAAAGAGGCAGGTATAAATTTGGTTCTAAACATTTTGCTTTTAATTGTGCAAAGCATGATAAACTTCCACATAGATATGGGAAAAGAATTGCTTGTTCCTTTTGTGGTTTGAATAACCATAATGTTTCTAGATGTTGGAAGAGAATGACCACACACAGGAAACTTTTAAAGGAAAAGAAGCAAGGAGCCAAAGGTCCATTGGAAAAGGCAAATCATGTTGTCAAGAGGATGCACATGCAGTGCACTTACTGCCATAAGCAAGGACATATTTCTACAAAGTGTTGGACTTTGAATCCAACAATGCTTCCACAAAAGTTGAAGAAAGTGGAAAGAGAAGATGGCAGAAATGGAAAGGAAGATTCCATGGATGATGTGTCTCAGGATGATTCACATGATGATGTTGATGTGCAGGCAAAGGTAGAACCTTGGAAAGGGATTGTTAAGAAATGGTTAGAGTTCTTTTCCGATTAAGATTACATGTCTATTAATGCATATACATTATATTTCATTCCAAATACGAAAGTACAGTGTGCTTAAATGAAAGTTGAAGGATGAAATGCATGCATGAGTATGAGATGCATGAACATAGGGATGTTGATGATTCCTTGTTTTTGGAAATGTATGTGTAATTAACTTACAGGGTTGATTGCTTTGACATGCATGTGATGGCATGTTGACTTGGGAGAAGTTAACTTGGTCTCCAATTGGAGATAATGATGAAGTGTTTCATCTTTTGGAAAAAGAGTCCTAATGGTATTTTTCTACATGCTTGACTTGAAAGGTCATTTGTTTAAAGGCATGTTTGGCGGGCTTGTTATCTTGTCCATCATTTGTATGCAAACATAAGACATGGAGGTGTTCACAAGCTATGAATTTTTTTTCTTTTGTTGAAGCAGGAGTTTAGGCCATCTAGTTGTTGCCTGTATTTCTGTTGTTGTTAACAGTTGTTGTTGACAGCTTTTCGAACAGGTACAAATGAATGTTTTTTGGAGCATATGACTTCACATTTGTTTGAGCCACCTTGGATCAATGATCAAGGCAAAGAAGTTCAAACTCCCTTCTATGACCATTTCAGTAGAAGTTCTACATGAAGGCAATAAGGAAGACAGTTCCTCCCAAGAGAACGAGAATATCCAGAAAGGAATGTGGTCAGAGACTTTGGTTCAGAGGCACTATGCAAGGCAAGTGTATGGAGGCTGAAAGAAGAGGGTGTTTTCACTCTCATGTACTATTCAGATTAGTATGTCAGTCTTCACAAAGGAAAAATAAAAGTCCAAGGAAGTTCCTGGGAATAGCCCCATGGTAGAGATATTTTCATTATGAATCTATTGCAAGTTAAATGGGCTAAAATGGACTTAGTATGCAGAAGTTATTGCATGCAAAAGATTCCTTGCTTCATTGGAAAAAGAGGCAAAAACCCCTAAAAATCGCAAAAAACCCTTAAAAAGGGAAATCGCATTAGAAAAAGGTAAAGGCCGGATTTAAGCAGAGGCAGAGGAAACTCTGATCTGTTGATATGATCGATCGGATCGGAGGTAAACACATATGCGATATCAGAACCCTGGAATCGATGATTGTGATCATACATTTCATCGATCATCGATGATTGGATAGGCGAATCAACATCGGCGATGTACAAGACCCCTAGGTCGTGAGTGACACGATATGCGATAACGATTGCGCTAAGCAATCTCAGCTGTCGAATCACGAAAGAAATGGACGGCCAGGATTGAATCGGAGATCGGTGATTGCCAGACCTGACGGATTTCATAAGCGTAATTTATAAAATTTGAAATTCGGTAAACAAGAATTTATGTGTATTAACAATTTTTGGTGAAAAAAGCAAAATACAAAGGAACAATGCCCGAATCAATAAAATGGACCCGAAGGGGGGATATTAGCTTGATTAAATAGAAATTAAGTTCCGTAAACGCAGATTTCAAGTGGGCCTCTAGCGGCAAACGGTTTTGGGATGGCTCCAACCGATCCCACTAAATGGTCGACATGTGGCTGGCAGAGGAGAGGGGAAAACTACATTTTTGATCGGGTAACCTCCATACCCTTAAGCCACCCAAAAATGCATTATGACCATTGGATCAGAGATCACCCATATCAACGATGGAGATTGTGTTAATAGTCAAAGGTGGACCTGATGTGATTATAGGTGGATGCAATAAGTTTTCAAGTCCCATAGAAAGCAATTTAATGTGTTTTCCTGTGTATTCGGGATCTTGCCCAATATAACTGTGTGATGCGATTTAACACCTAATGGCAGACCCGATAGGGATTTAGGGGTGATGGAAGGGAGTTTCACGTCCGGAATACACATTCGATAATGTATTTTCTAGAAAATGCCTATGTAATGAAATTTCCTCAATTTTCCGATTTTTGCCTATGAAATGGACCTGATTGCTTCTATAACCACTCTTGACCATCACGAAACGCTACAACAAGCATTTTTATAGGCAATTATGGATTTTGAAGCGACAAAGCCATAGAGGAACAATGAATCACAAAGAAATAGCTAGGGATGTGAAAAAGCCAGGAAAATGCCTCAAAAGAGCCAGAGAGCACGATTGAGAGGACAGAGAGAAGAAGAAGTTGAAAGGCAGAAGTGGGAGTTGAAAAACTACTACGCAGAGTAGCTGAGGGAGCCTTTGGGGTCACTTAAAGTTCAAGTGAAAATCCAGAGAGTTGAAGGTTGCAGAAAGCCAAAGAAGCTGGAGCCAAAGAGCCAGAGCCAAGAGCCAGAGCCAAGAGCCAGAGCCAGAGCCAAGAGCTAGAGCCAGAGCCAAGAGCCAGAGCCAAAGCTGAGAGCTAGAGCCAAAGCCAAGAGCCAGTAGTCGACAGCTTCGAGAGCCATGGATAAAAGGGTATCTAAACCCATTTTCTGTGTAAAACAATGGAGTTGAGCCAAGAGCTTGTAAAAAGGACTTTGCCATAATCCCAGAGAGCCTAGTTGAGTTGACTAGAGCTCAAGGAGATGTAGCCCAAGAGTTTTGGGTGAACTCCATGTTAAATTGTTGTCTTATGTGTTTGCTTAATGTTGGATATGTCTACTGTCATATGTATTTACATATCAGCACAAACAATAAAATTTAAAAAGCACATAAATAGTTTAAACCAACACAAGCATACACCATACTTCAAGCAGTATTAATTCTGCAATTGTTAATCACAGTTGTCTTGGGAATATTAAAGCTTTGGGAGTAGGAGAGGTTCCTGTAAATTAGACAAGAAGCCTAAGTGCCCCATTTTCATATCACCACAACCTATAGATTTGAGAATATCACTCTCCTAAAAGACTAAGGAATGCTTTGGAGAGACCACCATTGCACGAGAGGATCATTTAGAGGATGAAAATCAGGTGGATGGGACTCAAAATCAGTCCACCCTTGTTGCTAGGCTTACAATAAGGAAGAGATGAACCAGATGAGAAGAAGGACTAGACATAGATAGAGAGGAATGTAGGTTTTTACCCACAAGAGAGCACACCATATGAGTAGCCTTGTGATGACAACAAGGCCACCAGGGCCATGAATGAGCTTCACATGGATGACTGAGTTGCTCAGAACATGAGAAACACCTTCAGCAGGGGGGTGATGATGAGTCACATCAATAGTTATATTTTGAATATCATTAGGCCATTGTCCACCCTTAAAACCCTCTTTCTCTCACATTAATTCACATATTTTCTTATATTATTCTTAGTAAGAGGAGTAAAAGGTGTTTCTCACAATATTTCGCCTAATGCATTTTAATTGAAGGAAAACTAAGAATTATTTAGGCTATTACTATGCAACGTCTTGATGTATACAACTAGGAGAGAATCTAGGGGGTTTTTCCACCTCCTTAACTCCCTAAACTCAACTTGGGATCACAATATCCTCTCTCACTAGTTCGAATTCATTGGTAGCCAAGTGACACCTAGTCCAAGTGAAAATCAAGTGGGACAAGATCCACCATTTTTGAGATGAAGGAGAGAACGACTCCTACTTTCAAGGGATCTTCTTCATCTACACTTTTATATAAATAAACAAGAAGAAAAGCTCATTAGGATTAGAAGTTTCTTTTCAGCTAAGTGCAACTATTGAGCTTGAAGCTTGACATTGTTGGTTTGAAATTTTATATGTTGTATGAGACTTTCCCTTTTTGATAATGAGAAGTTTTATTTTAAGCTACATTTGAGTTAGTTTCGTAGGGATGAGACCCTTGGGTTTGGGCAAAACTCACAGGCTTTGGTCCCTCTATTTGTACTTATGTTTATTCTTGATTCCAAGCAGTTCATAGTTTCTTCATTTTCAGTAGATATTAATCTATAAAAAATTGTGGTTGTGGCCTCTACAACACCTCTCTTGTGTGAGAATGAGTTGAATGATTCAGAAGCACAATCCAAAAGTATTATATTTATGATTTCTTAGAAATACATTATTTCTAGTTGTCCTATTTTACATTTTCTTTCTATATCTTAGAAGCCAATTTACTAATTAAACCAGTGTTATGGCATAAACTAGATATTATTTAAATTCAACTCATATTTTCCATCATAACTTATCTCATTTTGCTAATCATAAATGAATGCATGTATGTGATTGATTGGAGGACTATGTTGATCTGCACAGAAGGGAACATTTACCACTTCCATCTTGATGTCCTTCATCTTCTCTTTGCACCTTCAAATTATATCCCCAAACTATGTTTCATAAGTCATTTTTCCTAATGTACCATGAGCACTAATCCTAGTGCAAGACAGGCCTCTGAGAGGTCTTGAGCTTGGCTAAGGGCTTATGCCAACCTCCCTTCATTTGCTTCAACTTCAATCCACCACTCCATACCTTGAATATATTATTTTCACCTTCAAAATCCACTTGGATGCCCTCCTATAGTATTACATGCCCTCCTATAGAATTATAGGAATCTTGTATAAATCACCCATAGCAAGCTTGTAGCACTGCTTTCCTTCATCTGCTTTGATCCCCACAACAAATTTGACTTAGTCTAGATGAATAATGACCGCCAACTATGATTTGACAGTTAGGGGAAGCTCCTAGGCCACTTCAACCCTTCCTTTTCTTCCTTGCAAAAGTATAGTGGATTTAGTTTCTTTATCGCAAGTATGATGCAAGTATGTTACTGATTTATAAGAAAGTGTGAACTAGGTAGATGGTACATGCAATTTTGATTGGTAGTTTCACGAATTATGAAAGATATATTAACTTCCTTTTTGTAATTAGATCTGGTATTTTGATGGATTTTGCAAGATAAAATAACTTTCTTTCTGCAAGTAGATTAGACTTTGTCCTTTCATGAATTGATTAGTTGGAATTTAAAATTTGAGTCAATGGCATTTCCACATTCATAGATAGAAGTAGTTTTCAATTGTACCTTCATCAGTAAGATTTCATTTTAATTTAGTAGGAGGAATGGTCCCTGAGCACTTTTGATATAATGTCATGAAAAAGTGTGGCATGAGTGGAATCCAATCTATTCTGCATATAGCACTGTCACCTCTGAGTTTGTAGGAGCCCTGGGTTGATAATTTGATTTGAGGATCCCTTATGAGTTGCAAAATTCTTGGTGCAATACCAGGTCTCACCACTATGGTAAGGGCCTCTCCTAAATGTGTATACCTTTCATTTTGTTCTCCTATACAATCAATTTCATGGCTATACTAAGTCCTTCAACCACTATAATAAACAGAAAAGGAAATAGAGGATTTCCATGCCTTATACCTATGGAAGGGGAGAAAGTGTTGGAGGGGAGAAAGTGTTGTACAATTTCACTCTATGGAACTAGTCTATAATCACATCATCTTAGGAGATTTGGCATAACTCTTTCTTAAAGAATCCAATATTTATTAGACTGATGGGGTTAGAAATAGGACTCAGATGGCTACCATAGGATGAAATTTCAAACATTGGAGATCCTAAATTTCAAAAATACAACAGATTCAATATTGAGCTCCTACAAAGTGAAAAAAAGGTGTGTACTTTTTTTCAAAATTTGCATAATTTTGACTTGAAAAAATAGTTTCAAGTGTTTCAAAGCATATATTGAGGAAAAATTGTCATTAATTGATGCCCCAAAGAAATAAAATGGAAACATTTAGCAAGAAAAATGAAGGTTCTACCATGACTCATGAATAAGAGGAAGAAATGCAACATGATATATCAAAATTACGAGATCAAGTGCAATGATCTCACTCTTACAAAAAGTAACATAAGCTAACATGGATGGTTTAAAGAAAGGAATGGAAGATAATATGAATGGCGTGAAAGCAAAGATGGATGGCGTGGAAGCTAAGATGGATGGCATGGAAGTTAAGATAAATGGCGTGGAAGCTAATATGGATGGTATACTTAAAGGAAACATGGAAGATTTGAAGATAGATTTGAAAAAGTTGCTACAAGAAATGCTTACTAATGGTGAAAGGGTAATAAAGGAAACTCATGCTGAGAACAAAGGAAATGTTAATCATGATCTCATATACTCTAACGTTGAAATGAAGACCCACCATGTTCCAAATATCGATATGAGGAAGTTTGATGGCAAGGATCTCATAACATTGATATTATAGATGGAGCAATATTTTGATCTCCACAACGTGTAAAACAAACAAAGGGTATGCATTACAACTTTATATTTGGAACCAAATAAATTTGTATGGTATTGATGACTTTCCTCACGTAAACAAATTTTCACATGGGAAATTTTTACGGAAGAAATGATAGCATATTATGAGGATACAAAAAGCAACACTTTTTTTAGCCAGTTGATAAATCTTGAACAAAAGGGTTCAATGATGGATCACATTGAGGACTTCCAAAAATTCAATATAAGGGTAAAAGATATTCCATAGGAACATAGGATTGATGTGTTCATAAGGACTTTAAAGGATAACATCCAACATATGGTTCACCTTTGGGAAACTTATTCATTGGAGAAGGTATTTAGGTTGGCAAGAAAAATGGAAAGAAATGTTATGGAAACAAGGAAGCCTACCACTCACAATTATAAAGATGGAAGTGTTGTTTCCCCTAGCCTTCCACAACCTACAAGGTTGAAACCACAACAATTGGAATAAAAAAAGCAAAAGGGTTTTGTTACAGTTGTGATAGCAAATACACTAAAGGTCATAAGTGTAATGAGAAGAAATTATTTTACATAGATTTAGAATAGGAGGAAGAAAAGGAACAAGAAATGGAAAAATAAGAGGATATACACTAGGAACAAACCCTAGAGAAAGAAGAAATGAATATGATCATATCTTGTAATGCATTGGCCAGAATTACCACTCCTCCAACTATAAAGATAGAAGGACATATCAAGAATAAAAAGGTACTAGTGTTCATGATTCGTATAGTACCGATAATTTTATTCGTTGTAATATAGCCAAGGAATTGAATTTGTTCCTATATCCAGCACCAGAGTGTCAAGTGATGGTAGCAAGCGGAGGAACCATAAATTTCTCTCGAAAGTGCCACAATATCAAATTATCCATGGGAGAATATGCAATGAATAACCCAATGCTTTCCATTCTAATGGGTGGTGTTGATGTCGTACTGGGAGTCCAATGCAAGGATAATTTTAGCGGTGAATGTTCGCCCTTTGGCAAAATTAAGGGGTTTTAAATTTTTAGTGGGCGAATATTTTGTATCATAGTACATTTTTAGAAATCACCTCAAATAGCCCACCTTATTTTAAGGGAGAGGGTAAAAAAGGTAAATTTAGCCCTTGAAATTAGGACTTACAACCTTCCATTCGCCCATTTTCAAGAATAGGTTTTATTTAAGTGAATCCTATGGGCCAAATACCATATTTATAAAATAGGTATGGTAAATTAATAAAAATATAAATAAATGAGAGGTATGGTAAATAAATAAAACATTTTCTATATTTACTCCATAAATCACCTTATATACATGTAAGGATGTAAACGAATAAAAATATAAGTAAAGTGGAGGTATGGTAAATAAATAAAAATATAAATAAACTAGACGTATCGTAAATAAATAAAACCTCTTTTTATATTTAGTCCATAACCCTCGTTCTATTTATGAAGGCTCAAGAAAGAGGTTTTATTTAAGTGAATCCTATGGGCCAAATACCATATTTGTAAAAGAGGTATGGTTAATTAATAAAAATATGAATAAACGAGAGGTATCGTAAACAAATAAAACATTTTTTTATATTTACTCCATAAGTCACCTTATATTTAAGAACACTCAAAAAATGGGTTATATTTAGGTGAAACCTATGGCCAAAATACTATGGGACAAATACCATGGACTAGATTGTTATTAATACCATGCAAAAAACCATTATTAACCCTAATATTAGAATTAATAAAAATAAAAATGGCATATGGTATTGACCCATGGTATTCACCAAAATGGCACATGGTATTGACCCATGGTATTCACCTGCAATGTAGCCTATTTAAATGGGGGAATTAAACCAGCATGTAGCCTATGCTAAGATTCACTAGGACTTTACAAAGTTTTATTATTTAGTGAAAGACTCGCCAACATCTTACAAGATTTTATAATTGAGTAAAATATTCACCATTCCTGGTGAGAGATTCGCCAAAAAATTATATATACATATTATATTATTGATAAAATCGCCTTCCATTTTTCCTATATACTATGGAGATTCGCCCATTTATTATATTTATAAATTTAGGGGGGTTCTTAAAATTTTCCCTGGTCCAATGGCTACAATATTTGTGTACGATAGCTTTTAATTTTCAAGAACTTTTCATGATTTTTTTCTCAAAAAGAAAGGAAGTTGAAAAGGGATATCACAAGGAAGCCAAAAAATATAATCATCTCTAACGAAATGCCAAATCTTCTAAAGAAATAACAACAATGCATAATTGCACAATTATGCTCACTCGACGTTCCCACATCAAAATCATCTTAGACAATCATTACAAGGTATGTGAGACTCCCAAAGTTGTCCCACCTATTCGTGGTCATGTTCATGTTATTCATTTAGTTCTAGGAATTGTTCCTCCAAACATCAGGCCTTTAAGATATCCCTATGCCCAAAAGAGTGAAATTTAACGTATGGTTGGAGAAACACTAGAGGCTGGTATAATTCAACCTAGTCAAAGTTCTTTCTCTACTCCAGTAGTATTGGTGCACAAGAAGGATCGATCATGGTTCACGTATCTGGATTATAGGGGGCTCGACAAGCTCACTATTAAAGATAAATTTCCCATTCCTTCCATTGATGAATTATTGGATGAATTGCATGGATCAATTTACTTCACCAAGTTGGATCTTTGTTCAGGATATCATCAAATCAGAATGAAGAGTGAAGACATTCTGAAAAGAGCATTTAGAACTCATGAGGTGTTGGGTGTGGAGCCTGATTATGTTTTGTATTCAAAGGTTTCAACTGGATGTATACCCAAGGAAGACTATACATCCCTCCACGTGGGGGGGCGCGAGGGGACTTTTCCCCCTCGCGGGGGTTCAGGGGCAGTGCCCCCAAAGCTAAAAATAAATGTAAAATTGCCTTGTAAAAGTCTAGTAATTTCTGGTCAATCTAGGCCATTCATTAGGTAGATGATCTGACGGTAGAAGTTATGTTTAATTTAGGGTTTTTTCCCCTAGAAGGAAACCCCTCACTATATATGAGGGAACTGTATTACGTGTATGTACATCTATATTTTGAGTGAGGAAGAGAGAGGAGATTGAGAGAAAAGAGGTTGTTACAGTGGATCTGCTGTAGGTTGTATCCCTTCAGTTTGCTGGATAATATAATAAAAGAAGGACTGGTTGTTTCTCCGTGGACATAGCCCAAACTGGGTGAATCACATATATCTGTGTCTCTCTTGTTTTATGTGTTTTCTGTGTTTATATTTCTGCAATATCTTTGTGTGTTCCATTGCTATGTAATATATAATTTTCTAACATGAGGGTCATTATGAATTTTTGGTGATGCCTTTTGTTCTTACCAATGCACCCTCTACATTTCAAGGTTTGATGAATTCCATTTTCAAACCCTTCTTTAGAAAATTTGTGTTTGTATTTTTTGATGATATTCTATTCTACAACAAGTCTAGGAAGGATCATGTTCAACATGTTCATAGGGTGCTCAAACTATTGGAGGAGAAACAATTATATGCAAAAAGCTCCAAATGTTCCTTTGGAGTACAAGAGGTGGAATATCTGGGTCATATTGTATCTCATGGAGGTGTTAAGGTAGAACCTAGAAAAATTAAAGCCATTAAGGACTGGAAAATCCCCACATTAATAAATCATCTGTGAGGATTTCTCGAGTTGACAAGCTATTATCTCAAGTTTGTCAAGAATTATGGGAGAATAGCAGCACCACTAACAACATTATTGATGAAAGATGCATTTTCAGGGACTCTAGAAGCAACGAAGGACTTTGAACATCTTAAAGAGGAAATGTGCCAAGAACTAGTCTTAGCTACGCCAAACTTCACAAAAACCTTTATTGTGGAATGTCATGCCTCATGAAATGGAATTGGTGTTGTTTTAATTTGAGAAGAAAGAACCATTTCTTTCAAAAGTCGTCTAATCAAAGGAAAGTATTTCCAAAAGCTATTTATGAGAAGGAAATGTTGGAAATACTACATGCACTTAACAAATGGTGACCCTATCTAATGGAAAAGGCACTTCAAGGTAAAAATGGATCATGATAGTCCTAAATACTTTTTGGAACAAATATTATCTTTAGAAGAGCAGAAAAATTGGGTCACAAAGATGTTGGGTTATGACTTTCAAATCATCTACAAAAAAGGGAAGTAAAATGTTGTGGCAAATGGACTCTCAAGAAAGGATGCGGGTGTGGAAGCATTGCTTTGCACCATTTCTACTATACAACTAAATTGGATAAACAAACCAAGGCATGAATGTAAGAATGAAGAAGAAGTGTGGGAACTAATTCAAAAGCTACAAGAAGATCCTAGTACATCTAATACATTGAGCTGGAAAATGATTCATTATGGTACAAAGATCACTTATACCTATGTAAGAATTCCCAACTAAAACAAAAGATTCTTATGGAATTGCACACCTCTGCCTTAGGAGGGAACTCATGATTTCTAAAGACTTGCCATGGGGTTAAGAAGGGATTTTCTTGGGATGGCCTTAAATCGGATATTCAAAAGTTTGTGGCAGAATATTTGGTTTTCCAACAAAATAAAGTTGAAACAATTAAGTCCCCTCGTCTATTACAACGTTTATCCATTCCAAGTCACAGTTGGGAGGAGGTTTCAATTGCTTTATCACAAGTTTAGCCAAGTCTAAAGGAAAGAGTGTCATCATGGTGGTAGTTAATTGACTTACCAAGTATGCACACTTTTGTGCATTATATCATCCATTTAAAGCCAATACAATTTCTACTGCATTTACGGAAACAATTCAAAATCTACATGGAAACCCAAATATTATTGTAAGCAACAGAAATCCCATTTTCACTGGAAATTTTTGGACAAAATTATTTTCTTGTCTTGGTACTCAGTTTTTATTACTAGGAATAGTGTCTATGCAGAACTGCTAGTCCCACTAAGGGTGATAACTACCTTAGAAACAAACACACTAAAACCACTTTCATTTTCCTGTATGAGAAATAGACGAGAGAAGAATAAAGGAGACCAACCTGTGTCTTGCGCTTGGTTCCTTGTTCGATTCCTCTCCCTTCTGATAGATCTTTTTCTACTCGCTTCCTTGTCCACCCAGCTTTACAAGGTACCTGTAGTACCAAAGTAGCATAATACTATCCAAGAACATAGATCTATTACCATAAACAATATAGGATCAGATTTAAATTGACCATACAAATGCATAAAACACAAATCATACAAGAGTATGGAGGAAAACTTGAATAGCTTTATTGATAATCAAGAAAGAGCCAAGAGAATTACAACCAATTGTTCTGACCCAACATCATCCTCTCAGCAAGAAGCCCTTCTTCACCTCATGAAAAGCTTAGATCAGCCAACACTATGATATTGTACCAAGAAACCAGCAGCACTTCCTTACAAGATGCAAAATTCCAGCCTCTGGATCTCTGGGATGAGGGATCCATATATAGATGTTTGCAAGGAGGGTGAGTCAGCTTTTGAGATTTGATTAGTGTCTTCTCTATCATAGTTCTTGATTCCACTTGGAGATTGATGATCTCTTACTCATCCCTGGTCGAATTCAGAGAGCCAAGTGTCACAGGAGAAGTTTCTGGAAGATTTCATGCTCCTCCACCTCGTGGATTGACCCTGCCATTTGTCCCTTCTCGCCCATCGCACCCCATAGAAGTGCTTCTTGACATGCATCGCACCTACTGTGTGTATTTGGGTGGGATGCAACACACTTTGCATATGGAGCTGGTGAAATGGTCCAGTTTTGACCAGTTCTGAGTAGTTTTCCTTGGAGAACTTCTAGAAGAAGATGTAATCAGTTGAACTTGTTCTTTTAGGGGTCGGAACAACACTTTTAGGGACTTAAGAGCCCTTGGTTTATTGACAATTATGATTGGGTTTGTAGTGCCAAAAAATGTCTATAACAGTTGCCCCCTAAAGCATGAGGTCGTTAATTTGTTGATGTCGGGTGAAATGCTTTATCATGAGGATCTGAAGTTCTTTCAAGCTAGAAGGAGACCTGTAATAAGATACAATACAATACATTATCTTCATAAAATTTTCATGATCTAGCTGAGGCAGGCATTCCCATGCTCAACTTTATAAATTCATTTTCATGTACATAGGACAGACAATCGTCTGAGTGTAGACTGATGATTCTGGTAGAGCCATCATCTCTTGGGCTGGATGATTATCTGTGCAGCAATGATGTACATTTGATGTCTTTATTTTCCTGAATATATATCGCAGCCCGGATGGAAGAAACTAGATCCGGGGTCTTCAATCTCATTCGATCTTCACTCAAAGTACAAGTCGATCCATGTGAGAGATGTTCTGGAGTTGAACATGGAAAGACATCGCCTGATTACCAGCCAATGATGTAAGTTGTTAACAAGCGTGAGAGGAATCACCAATAATGATGATGACCCTCAAGGTACTATAGTACAATTCACATGGTGTAAATAAAGGACTTGGTGTCGAACACCACGCAAAATCTTTCGGTCAGAGGCCATTGATGTAAACCTGTTGCTGGAAGTGAGAAACTTGTCGTTGAGGCATGCAAGCTTCAAGGTACTGAAAGGGTTGTTCCTAGATCGACTTCTTGGATAATGAGCTAATGTCAATAAGAAGTGATCCGTCAGAGGAGGGCCTTATTGAATCCCACATCAATGACACGGAATAGAACAAATGGTTTTAATGGAGGTGAAAATAATCTGGTGATATACGGTTCAGGGTGGCGGTCATGAAAGAATGGAGTGAAAATGTATTATAGTGGGTGAGACACAGGTGAATTCTCTGAGTGACTTCTCTTGAACATATCGGCAACACTGACATGATGGATTGGTAGCATTACTCCAAATGTGGATGGTGTGACGGAACCATGGTGATGTGACCAGTGAATGGAACAACCCAACCCGACTTGGATGCGGAGTGAAAGTGTCAAGTTCAAGAGCGACTTGCTACCAACAAAGTTTCTTCAAGTTTTCTTCCCAATTTCTCCCCAGTCATTGCTGACTAGTACCTCTTTATTTTTTTCAAGCTTGAGGAGGATAACATATGCTTGTTGTATAATTCGCCCTTCGGGCAAACCCATCGCTATGTTTTAACGATCTTGGCGATAGTGAAACTTGTTCTTGTCTGTTATGGACAAGTTTGTCGCTATTAGGTTTTAAAGAGTTTAACGACAAAGATAACTTGTTCATTTTCAATTTTAGAGAGTCTGAAAAGGGATGTAAAGGAAACTCAAAAAATCCTTTTTCGTCATCTAATCCCTTAAGTCCGAAAAGGTATAAAATAATACAGAAGGGATGACTTTTCTGTACTTTTAATGAGCCGAAAAAACAAGGGCTCGATCTTTTTGTGTAATAATCCCTCAGGTCCAAAAAGATTAAAATCTAAAGGAGGGATAGATCTTTCGGTCACTTTAACGAGCTGGAGAGGCCAATGGCTCGGCAATCTTTTCATATTTTACGAGTCAGTTGAAAAGAGCTTAAAGGAGACTCGTCTTTGAGGAACGGGTGATAAATTCGGGTAGCAGCTGGTTCTAGGTAAGGGTTTGGAATTTTCCAATCACAGCAGTGTTACAAGGATGAATAACAAGATCACTCTTCGCAGATGATCCTCAAAAGGGGTAAAAAATAAAATGGAGGTGAATGATCAACCAATACAGAGTGGAGGTGATGATGAGAACACGACCAAGGCTTTAAAGGCTGAAGTACTACATTCATGACGGTTATTTACCAGAAATTGGTTCATTTTTTATTTTAAAATGAGCTTAAATGCTGGGGGAAACACTTGCTCATTGCTTATGTTTATTTTTTAACGAGCTTGAAGTCCGCGTTAAAACTGCTCGATCCAGTCATAAAATAAGAATGCCTCATCTAAAACGGCATTTTTTCAAAGCTTTGCCCCACGTCCTTTCTTTATGCAAGCTAGGAAACGACCAATCCTACGCGTTTAGAGGGTTAGAGGACCTACAAATTTTAAAAAAAATGATCGCTCTTTGCTTGCATGCCAAAAGGTTTGCATGCCCCCAGGTATAGTGAAATAGAGTTTCAAGGTTACCCCTCAATTTGCAGACAAAAAATTTGTTTTATCGGGAAAGGCCTACCTTTTCAGGTTACCCCTCAATTTGCAGACAAAACATTTGTCTTATTGAGAAAGGCCTACCTCTTTTAGGTTACCAAAGATTGTTCTATCTCTGTTACAAACAAAACACTTCTTCGGTGATATCTACCGAAATAGACAAAGGTGAGTGGCGTATACGCCTCCACTCACATAACTTTGACGAGGGAATCTTATTCTAGCCTAATCCCCATTTTCCTAAATGCACGGGTGTGTCAGACTAGTCATATATCCCTCACGGAAACCTACCCTATACCTGAAGTTTTCCTGCCGAAGCAGACCAGGGTGCATGCCCCCTGGGTTTCAGTCATACCCACAGAATCACTCACGCTCATCAGGAGGACGGACTGGGGATTGATGAGACATTCCTTGCGTGAAAAGACCATTCAGGGATGGTATATGACTATTTGTTATGCGTGAACCGGGGAATGAAAGCTGGTCTATGAGCTTTACCACTCTTCCTTCATGCGGAAAACACATTACTCTAAAGAGTGATGAGACAATGGCTCCCATGCAATAAATATAGTCTCATCCAAGGAGTAGATTATAATCCAGGGGTCCTTGGACTACCAATACATTCATGTGAATGGTTTTCCCTCTCAATGTTATGGGCACATTGAGAAGGATCCCTAATGGTTGACTGGTTCCTTTGTCAAAGCCTGTTAGCTTTCTCATCTCAGGCAAAAGCGATGGCGAACCAAGTGCTTTCCAAGCAGTTGAGGAAAGGATACTCACAGAAACCCCTTCATCTATGATGGTACCGGCCATGACCATTTTATATATTTGAGCAATGATTCGGAATGGTACAGTAGCCGGTAAACGGAGTCTACCTAGTAGATTCTAGTCAAAGGAAACAAGCAGGTCACTTGGAGGTGGGACCGAATAGACAACCGGATATGACTCTGACGAACTTCCTTCCTACGGTAAAGGAATGAGTATACTGCCCCCATGTTCATCGGAGTCTGTGTTTATGAAAAGAATTTGGATGGTGTCATCCTTGTTCTCTTCGGTAATTATATCATCCGAAGATGGAACCTCTGAAGGCAAGACCGGGTCAACTGCCGCCTCGACCTTTTGACTTTCATCTGGTGTGGATTCAGCTGGTTTATCTTCAATGATAGACGCTTCGGCCAACCACAAGGGCGTGTCAGCCGGATTTTCAACTAGTGACAGACTCGGCAAGAGTTTCTTATATCCAGGAGGAAGCCGTAACGGTGAAACTGGATGGTCGTCCAAAACTCTTTTAGCCTCATCTAAGAAGGGACAATGGTAGATGGCGTGATCGCCTTCACACAGTTTACAAGGAAATTTACATTTTCCTTTTTTTCCAGGGGCTTCACTTTCACTAGTTGACAGTGTATTTTCAACATGATCATCAGAGGTTGACAACACTGGATTGTGCAAATGAGGAGACTAGTCCCTTAAGATCCGAGGGATGCAAGGAAAATCTCGATGATAGTGGTCTCCTTTGCAAATGACACATGGTAATTTAGGCCTGGTCGGTGCAGTGTGTGGGTTTTTTCTAGACGATGCTTGGTTGTCCCTTTTCGCCTTTGGCTCCTTCTTCTTCTTCTCTTTCTTCTTCTTTTCCTTCTTCTTCTCAGGTACTTGATTTTTGGCTTTACCAGCTTCATCAAGCGAAGAGGAAGGAGGAGAGGAAGAGTTGGACGAAGTAGAGGGTTGGGGGGTAACTCTGGAATCGTTTAGTTGTTGACTCGATTGTTTAGGAATCACAGTGTTCTGAACAACAGAGGTTGAGAAGAGCCATATGAGCAAGCCAATTGTCAATCCTAGAAGCGACAATGTGGCCATATGGGGTGCACCAACATCTCCCCAAGAGGAGAAGGGACTAGGATTTCCTCCGAGGGGAACCCCTTGGTTGGTGGACTCCATCTTCCTCAACCTAAGAACAACTTAGGAAAGGTGATAATTATTCCGTTTAAAATAAATTTTAGACGCTTTGACACAACTTGTTTTTTCAATTTTTAAGAGTCGAGAAAAAACAAAAGATGACTCTAGTCACCTTCAATTTTTAATGAGCCTGAAGTGAAAAGTGCTCAGATGGACCTTTTCCGTTAAGGAGTCTAAAAAGGAATGAAAGGGACTGCTCTGGAAATCTAGACAGAGGGATTACCAAACCAATCACAAAACTGCAAAATACTTTTTATGGTACGGTAGTCAATCTTCCCGAATGCTATGTTCAGTGCATTGCGATCGATAGGGTGGCAGACACAGCTTCCTATGGATAAAGGATTAAGCCTATTGTGGTCTCCCAAAATATACTCGATGGTATGTGGGAGCACAAGTTCGTACTGGCACTTATCATCTCAAAGTGGAGGAATCACCCAACCAACAGTGGAAAGAATAGTTACCAAGCTTTACGACGCCAGAATACGTCTCTATCCTAGAGTTCTATATGTTGTGCGTTAGGTTCCAAAGCATTTTTAGATTCATTAAATTTATTTTATAGTTGATCTTTCTCAAGAAATTTGCCTTTCAGTTTCACCGCGTGATGTAGATGTACAATTCCTAAAATGCAATCTAAGATGATAAACAATCGTTTAGTCTTCTTTTTGCAGATGAAAATCTTAGCTACTAAGGAAAGAGAGATGGTGTTCTTTCAACAAAGAGCAAAGAGCACACACTATATGCATTGTCCTAAATCAAACCAACAAACAGTCTAAATGCAAACGCACATGCATGTATTTTTTTTCAGCCTTCTTAATGTGTAAATGATAAAACAAAAGCTAAGCGCAAATCTGAATTATTTTTCAAAGCGGCAATTACTAACAAGTTTCTTTTCAAGGCAAAATGAGGACGATGGCAAGAATTTGCGATTTGGAATTGAAAGCTTGCTTTCGACACTAAAAAAAACTACTAATTCAGATCAAATACAAGAGTAACAGGGTAATCGACTATCAAGAATAATCAAATTCTCTTCTATGACTGAAAACGACACTGGCGACACTTTCAGATCAAGAAACGACACTACAATTATGCTACTTCTTTGTAAAGGAGAACTGAAAATGACTCAAAAAATACATAAAAACATTTACAGCTCTTTGCACCATGGAGGTAGAATAACAGCAAGGAAAGGGGTTTCAAACAGAGGTGTACTAACTACAGGCAACAAAACTCCTGAATAGATCTGAAAAGAGTGAGCATAGAAACCAAAAATTAGGAACAAGGCCTTGTCTGATCAGTGCACCTATAACACAGTGAAACTTAAATGCAATGTACCTACTACACTCGGGAAGTGCGCTGCATTTGAAGTTCACAGAACAGACAGTGCGCTGGACTAGGGACAAGACTTGGATTGGGTTCCGGGTCAGAGTTTGCAATTCAGTTCAGGGATTTAGGCCGAGCAACTGGTAATCAGTAAATCAATCATAGGGGTAGATCTAAAGAGGTTATTAGAGCCACCACAAGTGTAATTAGAGAGCTTGTAAATCAATTATTTAATTCATAAACAAAACCCGAAGATTGACTGAAGCAGAATTTATCTACTTTGCATTTACATAGAAAATGCAGTTCGAAGGCTACCTGGCTCAACTTCAGGCTCCATCTGTAAGTGTATGGAGTAAACAAATGTAGACAAACAAACAATCTACTCGGTCCCCAACGGAGTCGTCATTTTGTTATCGAGAATAGTGTATATGCAGAACTGCTAGTCCCACTAAGCATGATAGCTACCTTAGAAACAAACACACTAAAACCACTTTCGTTTTCCTTTATGAGAAATAGACGAGAGAAGAATAAAGGAGACCAACCTGTGTCTTGCGCTTGGTTCCTTGTTCGATTGCTCTCCCTTCTGATAGATCTCTTACTACTCGCTTCCTTGTCCACCCAGCTTCACAGGGTACCTGTAGAATCAAAGCAGCATAATACTATCCAAGAACATAGATCTATCACCATAAACAATATAGGATCAGATGTAAATTGACCATACAAATGCATAAAACATAAATCATACAAGAGTATGGAGGAAAACTTGAATAGCTTTATTAATAATCAGGAAAGAGCCAAGAGAATTACAACAAATTTTTCTGACCCAGCATCATCCTCTCAGCAAGAAGCGGTTCTTCACCCCATGAAAAGCTTAGATCACCCAACACTATGATATTGCAGCAAGAAACCAGCAGCACTTCCTTACAAGATGTAAAATTCCAGCCTCTGGATCTCTGGGATGGGGGATCCATATATAGATGTTTGCAAGGAGGGTGAGTCAGCTTTTGAGATTTTATTAGTGTCTTCTCTCTGATAGTTCTTGACTCAACTTGGATATTGATGATCTCTTACTCATCCCTGGTCGAATTCAGAGAGGCAAGTGTCACAAGAGAAGTTTCTAGAAGATTCCATGCTCCTCCACCTCGTGGATTGACCCTGCCATTTGTCCCTTCTCGCCCATCGCACCCCATAGAAGGGCTTTTCGACATGCATCACACCTACTGTGTGTATTTAAGTGGGATGCAACGGACTTTGCCTATGGAGCAGGTGAAATGGTCCAGTTTTGACCAGTTCTGAGTAGTTTTTCATGGAGAACTTCTGGAAGAATATGTAATCAGTTGACCTTGTTATTTTAGGGGTCGGAACAACACCTTTAGGGACTTAAGAGCCCTTGGTTTATTGACATTTATAACTGGGTTTGCAGTGCCCAAAAATGTCTATAACAAGTTTTCTCATAGCTCATCTTATATTTCTCAATTTGATGGGAAAACTGAGATATTAAACACATGTTTGGAAGGATATCTTCATTGCTTTGGATCTGATAAATAGACTCAATGGGTCAAATCATTGCTTCTCACTAAATGGTGGTATAATACTTCCTTCCATACTGCAGCAAAAATGACCCCATTTATGGCACTTTATAGATATCATCCACTGTCCATCACACCACATTTAAGAGGAAATTCCAAGGTTAAACTAGTGGAAGATCACATCAAGCATCAACAACAAGTTCTCTAACTCTTAAAGGATAACCTAACTTTGGCGCATAATAGAATGAAACAACAGGAAAATCAAAATAGCAGTGAAATAAGTTTTGATGTAGGTGATTGGGTATTTCTACAGCTACAGCCATATAAACATATTTACCTCAAGCAAGCTAAGAAGGATAATAAATTATCACCAAATTATTATGGTTCATACAAGGTTTTGCGAAAGATTGGTACTATTGCATACAAATTAGAGCTTCTTGCAGCTCCCTAAGTCCACCAAGTTTTCCATGTTTCATTCTTAAAGAAGATTATAGGTGACAAACTCCTAGTTCAAAAAATATTTATAGAACTTGACAAGGAAGGAGAAATCATATTGGAACCTGAAGTAGTGATAGAAAGAAGAACTCGAAAACTATGAAGTTGATCAATTTTTAAGTATCTCATGAAGTGGAATAACTTGCTGAAGATTCCACATGGGAGGATGAGAAGTTTATACAAAAGCATCCATAACTACTTGAGCATTGCAGACAACACTTTTCTGAAGGAGAGGGGCGTGTTAGGTCCCTATAATACTAGTGATTCCCCCATTACTATTGTCATTGTAGCCCTTATTGTTATTATTCTGCCCTCATTGTCTCCATAATGTTATTATTGTGCCCCATAGAAGCCCACTATTGTTATTGTTGTTCCCTTATATTATTATTGTTATGTCGGCTTTGATTATATTGCGACCCTTTAGACTCTTATTTATAGAAAGGAGGTTTTTTCATTTGTATCATCCAAGAATTGTTCGTTTGTGTAATGTAAAGGAGGTTGCGCCCTTGAAGAGGTTGATTTTGAAGTCGTTGATCTATCTCTTCTTCTATTTTGTGAGTTGGTTTCATAACACATCAAAGGCATATACTGATGAGCCCCAAAAATGCGTAACTTATTAGGCTCATTTTTCCTATTATTCTCGATTAATCCACCATTCTTCATAGTTTATGCATACTTTTGAATATATTTATGTTAATTGAATGAATAAGAATAGTCACTTAACCATGAAGTCTAATACGTGCTTCTTGCATATTTTTGGACATCTTTTGGACCAAGGTCAAGCATTTATGAGCCAGTTGACAGCCAAATATGAGGGAACAAGGCTAAGGATTGGTAGGAAGGATGTCTCCTACACTAACTGACCCCTTCCTCGAATTCTACACCATCGGCTCGAAGTTCAACAACCCACCAAAGATGATTTCCAGGGGCAACCGAGCAAATTTTGTGAAGTGGCTGATTAACTGCAACTTTGAGCAGCCAAGCCCCTCAAGTTAAGGAGGGCTATTGGAGGTCCTCATGGTGCATAGTTAGGAAGGTTTAAAGCTTTGGTAGTTTAGCTCTTGAATAGTTGTTTCTCGCAATTTGGTGTTGCTCTGCCTTTCAGCTCATTTTCGAGCTTTTGTTGTAAACATTTTTGTGACATGGTTATTTTTTGACTAATGGAGATAAATTTCACTTTGCACCAGCTCTAAGCTTTCCTTAGGAGGCTGTAGCTCTTGGGGTTGGGCCCAACCCAAGTGCCAGTACCTCCTTTATGTACTATTATGTGTTTTCTTTGCATTAATAGAATAATTTCTGTTATTTAGGTAAAAATCTTGCTTTGTTATGCTTGTTATGCTTTGCATTAAAATAGCTTGTTATGCTTCAAGTTGATTTCAAAGTTTGATAACAGAAAATATCTACAAAAAGGCCACCAAGAAATCCTTGATCTCATCTCTCCCTCCTTGGGACCATGAGCTGAGACCAAGGCATACTTGCTGCCACAAAAACACTGTTTTGCCTTTCAATGCAATTGCAAGTGTTGGATTTTTAGTTGGAAAAGTTGATACCAGTTGTGCTTCCATATTTATATCTATTCTTGCTTAGGTTTCCATAGTTATATTGCATGATTTCTTGTTCACAACTTGTTGTTCATCATGTTTCTTCTTTTTACGTCAGATTAGGTCAAAGTAGATAGATCTCTGATTTTTCTAGTCTTTCTTTGATTAGTTTTGAGAGATAGTGTGCAGATCACCTGTAATACATCCCTGTCTATCCTTCCTTCATCACACAACTTGCTCCAAACCCAAATTCCGGATTCCTTCCCTTCATTTGCCACACTTTTCCAATTTGACCTAATTTCTACATTTTTGTGCAACACTGCTCCCTCCATCCTTGAACAAATCCAACCATCTTCATCACTCCTTAACCTCATTTACTAGGTCCTAGACCTCTTAACATCCTCATCCATACTCCATTTCCACTTTTCCACTGTTTTTCCTCCAACAACCCTCAAAATCCTCTCTCGGCTCTTCTTGTAGAACCCCTGCAAACTTCTTGTAGAAGATCACGTGAGCAATTTCTTGAGATCTGATCATTGTGAAACTCTCTGGAAGGCTGCTAGTGACCACTTAGGCCCTCTTCTCACCTGATCAACCTCCCACAAATTCCCACTCCATTTCCTTTCGCCAATAAACCCCTGAACAGTTAAAAATAGTTAAAGCACATGCATAATAATTCCGCAAAATTACTCAAAAATACAAAAAGATGTGTTTTCCATCTTTTCCTTCAGAAATTGCTTAGTCACATGTATTTCACCTTTCCAAGAGTCAATCACATCCATTTTTGCAGCTTTCATCTCTTTTCTTGCACTAGTAGGGTTAGTGAGTAAAACTAGGGTTTGCTAGGGTTTGCATTTCCTTTCAGCATTCAGCTTCTTTCTGCAAGTATATTAGCCTCCTCTAAGTTAGCTTTCGTCCATCACAGAGCTCATAGAGGTTGTCTTAAGCTCCTATTGGACTTGTGCCAGTTGATCAAGTGACAGCCTATGGCAAGAGCTAGTACTTGTGCATACAACACCATCGCTTCCAAGTTTGTTACAAACTACCGGGTTGATAAAAGTAAAGAAGGAAGTCCCAGGAGTTGCAGCATCATTGCTGCAATATTGGAGCCCACCATATTTTTGGCATAATTGCCAAGGAAGTGTTAGAGTATTTGTGATTTTTGCTTTTCTTCTATTTTCTACTGCAACCTTCTGGTATGTAGTTTATTTCAGCAAGAGTAGAGTAGTTGTTTCATTTCCATTTGGCAATTTCATTCCCGCAAAAGTAGATTAGACATTTCCTGCTTTCATTTCATTTCAGCAAGCATATATTAGCATTTCTTGCTTTCATATATTAGCATTTCAATTTTTCAATTTCAATTCTACAAGCGTAGATTAGCATTTCAATTCCACAATTTCAATTCTGCAAGCGTAGATTAGCATTTCAATTCTGCAATTTCCATTCTGCAAACGTAGCTTAGCATTTCATTTTAGCAACATAGATTAGTCATTTCCTGCTTTCATTCCAGTTCTGCATTTTCATTTCAGCAAGATAGATTTTATTTAGTTGTAGTTCAATCTATTTCAGTTTTGCAGGTACAAGCAGAAAAACACACAAAAATCAACCAAAAATATTTCCTTTCATGCCTCGTAAGAACAGAGACAATACAAGAAAATTCTTACCTAACACCCCCACCACATCACTGAGTCACCCTTCTCTCTTCTTTGGTGGCAGTGATATAGAAGAACCTATGGGTGAACCTCTAGAGATATAGAAAGATCCTAGAATAGAAGAAGATTAAGAAAACGTTCCTCCTAAGACCATGGCTAAACAAAGGAACGATATAGGGAATGAGGAGAGAATAGAAGGTGCCTTTCCAATCTGAGAGACAAATGGGGACAAAAAAATGAAAAACATAAGTCCCTCAGCCTTACCTCACTTCCATGGATTGACCACTGAAGACCCTGATACCTTCTTGTTTGAGTTTGCTATCCTTTGTCGAACTTATGACTATGCAAAAGACGAGCAAAAGTTGAAACTCTTTTCCTCTACCCTTAAGGATGCAGCACTACGTTGGTTCATGTGGTTACCTAGAAACAGTATCACAACTTGGGCTCAAATGCAGCAAGCCTTTAACAACAAATACCGGGACTACTGTGGGTCAAAGGAAACGAAGGGAGCGATCTTTTGGATGACCATGGGAAGTGATGAGTCTTTGGATGACTATGAAGAAAGGTTCCGACTTAGTTATAAAAGGGCTAGGTGCACACCTGACCCCGAATCTCTAAAGTTGTTTTTGCTCTGAGGAGTGCCTGAAGACCTCCTAGATACCCTCCATTTGCTAGCTGGAGGAGACATCTACCTACTACCTTATGATGACATAAAGATTGTGTTTAGAAACCATTCTAGGGCAGCTCAGAAAAGAGGTGGGGGAATCCACTTTCATCTAGTGCCACCTTCTCCAAACATGAGTTTACAAATCAAATGGAAGACCTTAAAAGTGAGGTGAGAAAGACCATTACCATGCAACTGGATACTTTCTGAATCCAACAGAAGAAAGAGGAAGATGAGAGGGATTTGGCCATCTTTTGTCCCAGATGCACAAGGAAGCATCCTAAGAACGAGTGCCCATTGCACTCAATAATGGTAGGCTTTGTTTGGGAGGAAGACTACCCTACAAACCAGTGCCCAACCTTACGCAGACTTAAATCTATGTACCAAGGGGCTGAAAGAGCCACCAAACCACTCTACTTCCTTAACCAAAGGAGGCAACATGGATCCAGACCTTACGAGCAGGGGATGCAAGGGACATCCCAAACTTATTAAAACCCCAACCAATCCACTCACATACCTTCTTGGGGTCCCCCTACTAATCCTTCCTGGTCCGCACCCCCTCCTTGGTCACATCCATCTCAATACCATACTCCACCTACTGCTCATTTGTTTCATTCTCATGTTTAGCCACAACCTTAGTGGAATACACTACAACAGGGGTGGAGGCCCTAGTACAACTCTCCTCCCACCATTTTCCCTTGACCACCTGCTCAACCACAACCATTACCTCCTGCTCCTCCAAGACAACCCCAGATGCCTGCTCAACTGAACCCAAACCCTAATAATAGACAAGCCCAGCAAGTATATACTAGAGAGACAACATGCCCTACCTATGTTGTGGAGATTCGGGAGATCAACCTACAATCTAGGAAGGTCCTCCCAGATAGCCAACCTTCTCCTAAGGAGGATGAAGCAGAGGAATAGGAAAGTGAACCCAAATCCATTCCACCCTTTCCTGAGAGACTAACTGGAAACACACAACCAAACCAAAAAGAGACTGAACTTCTAGGAGAACTTAAACAGCTGTGTGTAAAAATACCACTTCTCCAGGCCATCAAAGATGTACCAATCTACAACAAATTAATCAAAGAGAAGTGTTTCAGGCACCCAGGCAGGTGCAAGGGAGATGCCTCAACTATCAATGTCATAAGACAATTGTCCGGCCTAATGTTGGGACAAGTAATTTGTCCAAAATATTTGGACCCTGGGAGTCTTGTAGTGGATGTCCACATCAATGGCACCATAATCCCCCACACCCTGATTGATCTAGGGGATGCCATTAATGTGATGACCAGGGACACTATGCTCAAACTTAACCTTCAGGGTTCCCTAAGAAAGACCTTGACAGTACTACAGTTAGCATACCACTCCACCGTGACTCCCGAAGCGATTATGGAAGACGTCCTGGTCTCTGTTGATTCTTGGGAGTACCCTACGGACTTTTTGGTCCTTCAGCCAAAGGAAAAACTCACTGCATACCCCCTCATTTTGGGAAGGCCTTGGTTAGCTACTGTAGATGCTTAAATCAGTTGTCGAGCTGGGAGCATGACCATTAAGACTGGGCCAGTGTCCAAACAGCTAGTCCTATATCCTCCTGCCCAACTTTTGCTCAAACATGACTTCCCTCTCTGGTTGGACGAGGAAGCTGAGGATGAAGTCTACTCTGCACTAGTGTGCACCGTGGAAGCCACCAGAGGAGGTCCCCAAACCGAGGATGACCTTATTGAGAATTTAATTCAAAATCCACCTCCCAATGTGCTGCCATTAGAATAGTTGATAGGAGACACCCAAGCCAGTGCTTTAGTCGATCTCTATGTAGCTGATCCGACCTCTTCCCGAGTTAAGAATATGGAATTTGGACCTGAAATAACCTTGAAAATCAACTCATCCCTATCTCCCTCTCAAGAGAAGGAGCTTTGTAGCTTATTGAACAGCCATTTGGATGCTTTTCCTTGGAGCTATAAGGAGATGAAAGGAGACCACCCTTCAGTCTATACCCATCACATTTACATTAAGGGGGAGTGTAAACTATTCAGGTAGCCTTAGAGGAGAATGAATCCTGCTCGTAAGGACATTGTCAAAGAAGAATTGCAAAAGTTGTTGGATGCAGGATTCATCTACCCCATCTCTGACAGCGAGTGGGTTTCTCCTCTAGTGCTTGTGCCCAGGAAAAACGGGAAGTGGAGAATATGTGTAGATTATTGAGAACTTAACAAATCTACCAAGAAGGACCATTTCCCTTTGCCTTTCATATATCAAGTGTTAGATGGCCTGGCAGGGAAGAAGTTCCTTTCCTTCCTTGATGGGTTAAGCAGGTATAATCAGATCTAAATCAGCCCAGAAGACCAAGATAAGACCACTTTCACTTGTCCATGGGGTACCTTTGCCTACCGGGTCCTTCCCTTTGGGTTATGCAATGCTCCTACCACATTCCAGAGAGTAGTACTAAGCATATTTACTGAGTTGGTTCATGATTCGATGGAAATCTATATGGATGACTTTACTCCTTATGGGTCCAACGTCCAAGAAGTAGTGACTAACCTAGGAAAAGTTTTAACCAAGTGTGTTGAAATGAACTTTTCCCTCAGTCCTGAAAAATGTGAATTCCTGATGACTGAAGGGACCGTGCTAGGTAATACAATTTCTCAGCAAGGATTACAGGTGGATCCCACCAAGATTGCTATCATCCAAAGGGTTCCAACTCCTCAAAAGGTAAGTGATGTTCGGAGTTTTTTAGGCTTAGTGGGATATAATAGAAGGTTCATTAAAGATTTCAGTAAGCTAGCCTCTCCATTGTTTGGTCTTTTGGGGAAAGATGTTGAGTTTATATGGATTGACAACTATCAAGAGGCTCTGGATGTGTTGAAGGATAAGCTAGTAACTAACCCAATCTTGAGAGGCCCAAACTGGGCCCTACCTTTCCACATTCACACGGATGCCTCGAACAAAGCCATAGGAGCAACCTTAGGACAAGTTGAAGAGACGCTACCGTATGCCATATATATTGTCAATAAAAACCTGTCCAAGGTAGAATTAAACTATACTATAACCGAGAAAGAGCTCCTAGTTGTATTCCATTCCTTAAACAAGTTCAGACACTATATCACTGGTTATCAAACATTCGTACACACTGATCATGCTGCAATTAGGTATTTGATGAATAAACCTAATGTAAATGCTCGTATCAATAGATGGTTACTTTTATTGCAGCAATTTGATTTGACCATTGTTGATAAGCCAGGTAAGGAAAATGTTGTTGCTGATTTTTTGTCTAGACTAGATTTGCCTGCAGGGGAAGAAGGGGTGGTGGATGATCAACTACCAGATGAACACCAATTTGCTATTTTGGTACTCTCTCCATGGTTTGTTGATATAGAAAATTATTTGGTTTCAGCTCAATTCTCGCCACACCTATCCTCAAAAGAGAAGAGCAATATCGTGGGGAAAAGCACCCCATTCACTTGGATTGGGGGCAACCTATTCAAACTTGGCCCAAATCGGATTTTGAGGCATTGTGTCAGGGAGGAGGAAGTTTCTGACATCCTCCTAACCTGTCATGATGGACCCTATGGAGGCCACTTTGCAGCAAAAAGAACCGCTTTCAAAATTCTACACGTAGGCTACTATTGGCCCACTCTGCATCAAGATGTTAGAAGATACATCAACCAATGTGACCGATGGCAAAGGATGGGGAAACCAACTCTAAGGAATGAAATGCCCCTCCAACCTCAGGTGCCTTTCGAGCCATTTTAAGAGTGGGGCATGGACTTTGTGGGTCCTATCAACCCTCCTTCAAAACAAAAATATTACATCATTGTGTGCACGGACTACCTAAAAAAGTGGGCAGAAAGAAAGGCAATCAAGACAGCAACAGAAGAAGAAGTGGCTGAGCTTTTGAGGGAAAATATCTTCTATAAGTTTGGCTACCCAAGATAATTAGTCACATATCAAGGAAGCCAGTTTACCTCTAACCTGATTAAAGACCTACTTTCTCATCACAAGATTAAGCACAGAACTTCCACCCCTTATCATCTGCAAGAAAATGGGCAGGTGCAAGTCACTAGCAGGGTTTTGGAAGAGATTTTGACTAAAGTGGTGAGCAGCAGTAGAAAAGATTAGGCAGATCGCTTGGTTGAGGCCACCTAGGCCTACAACACTACTTGGAAAACTACAACATGTTTCACACCTTATGAGCTGGTCTATGGGAAGAAGGCTTTGTTGTCCATAGAATTTGAATAAAACACATTGAGGTTGGAAACTCAGCTGGACCTAGATATTAGCCATGCACAACAGGAAAGACTACTTCAACTGAATGGACTAGATGAACAAAGAATGCAGGCCCTCCCCCACTTAGAGGTGGTCCAACTTCAAAGAAAAATATGGCATGATTGTCACCTTAAAGAGAAGCAATTTCAGCCAGGAGATTGGGCACTATTATATGATTCAAGATACAAGGATTTCAAAGGGAAGCTGAGGAGAAGATGGTTGGGACCATATACAGTAGAGAAATTTAACGACAATGGTTCAGTCCTTATCAGGACCATTGATGAAGAAGCCATCCCCATTCTTGTCAATGGGCATCGATTGAAGATCTATACGAAGCCCCTTTCTAAGCAGGAGTTCATTGAAACTCTGGATAAATCAGTGCTGGTAGTGGAGTAGGACCCTATATCCACCCCACACACATTCTGAGCACCAAAAAAAAAAATTAGGAAAAGAATAAAAGATACTTGGGTGAAAACCTCTTGGAGGCGCCCAGGACAGGTAGTGAGGGTTAAAACCTCCGGGAGGCACTCCAGCTGTCTCAAAAAAAAAAAAAAATTAAAAAAAAAGGAAAAAAAATAGAAAAAATAAACTTGACTTCTGTTGAGCAAATTGTAGGTTGCAGGAAGGACATTGCAGGTTAGGAGGATCGTACAAGACAAAGATAGAGGTCAGCACCAAGCTGCATGCATCCCTCGTAGTCAATTCCTCCATGACCACTACCCTTCCCTAAGATTTGATCTCATTCGGGCCAAGATTTCACCTTCTACATGAAGTTTTGTGTCTTCTACAGGAAGATCTTGTAGAACCCACAGACGAGCAAAATTGATCTTAGAAGGGAATCCGAAAGTTGGGAACCTGGCTATGAGACCTGTCCACATCCCTGTTTCCATCATCACCATATGTCACCTTCTCCTATCTCTGAACACCTGCATTGCACTCATTTTTTATATATTCCTGCACAGTCAGACACAAAAATCCTATTTTCTTCATACTGCTAGCAAAAACTTTTATTAACAAATCAAGCAATAGTTTCCCACTCACCATACCTATCAATCTCCATGTAGACTCCTCATCAGCCGAAACCCTCGTCAATAGTATAGCCCTGCTCATTCTAGCTTGCATTTCGGGAGGAGAAGCATCTATAGGACATCCTATAGGAATACTGTAGCAGCTGATCCCTCTGGAAGACATACTCTGGAGACAGGGATAGCCAAGAATGGCAAAAGAGACATGCAAAGAGCTCTTTTTGAATGTAAGAATATCAACAGTAGCCGAAGCCAAGCATGCAGTGTGCATGCAGCAATAGCAAATGAAGGAGTGGGTTCCAAAACCCGTCCATGCAGTAACAGCAAATGAAGGAATGGGTTCTGGAACCCAAAATCTGCATAACGCAGCCATGACCACGCGGGTAAGTTCCTAAACTTATTTGTTAATTACATAAATCATATTTTAAAATTTGCATGCTTATAGGAATGGTTCAGATTGAGTGGAATCAGTGGCCAATCAACTGCCCACCCTCGGCCAGTTACATACCCTCGTGGGATCCAAACGAGCCCCGTTACATTCAAAATTGCCGACGAAATGTACAGCCAGCACATGTGGCTGGACCGGACCATTGGATCCACATGTGCTGGCTGTACATTTCGAACCAATGGTCCGGTCCAGCCACCTCATCCCCTCACCACGAATCACACCACAGTTAAAAGATGCCCGGCTGAAACATGCAACACATCCTCGATTAGAGTACGCATCCATCGCTTCCAAAAACAGTTAACCAGTCATCCTCCACCAGTTTTTCTGCCTGTTTTCGAAAATATCCCATGCATCGGGCTCTATCGGAGGCACAATTTCATTCTACAGGAACCGAGAGCTTTATACAGGAAGGGTTCTACAGGAAAGGCAGAACAGCTCTTTGGGGAAAGGAAACCTGGAATTTTTGTTGAATTTGAAGCTCCAAATGAGGTAGGCTTGAAAAAACCTTCTCTATGCATAAGTTGTTTGTGCAAGGTGGAGAATTGAATGGCATCAATTTGAAAAACAAAAGGAAATTTTTTTCCTGTGTATTGAAAAATGTGAAAGTCGCTTGCGTATTTCACTCAGTTTCTCAAGTTTTTCTGCATCAGAAATCTCCTCCACATTTCTTTTTAAATTCTCCTGCAAGGAGGATATATGTAGTCATAGAAACCAATCTATGTGTGTGAAAAATTGAGTTTACATATCTATCTGTATGCTGAGAAGAGAACTTGTGTCTTTATGCTCTGTCTATAAAAACAAAATTCTTCTTTTCATAAACAAACAGTCAAATTCTGGGTGACAACAGTCTTAAACCAAGGAAATTGTTGCTAGTTGATATTGGGTACATGAGGAATTCTTTCTTGGGTTCAGAAGAAACCAAATTCAGCTATCCTCTGTTTCAGATTGACTGTTTCATTGCCTGAGTATTTCCTTTTTTGGTTAAAACATAGAAAGAGAACTCACACCATGCCAGGAGGATTAATAGGGAAAGAAACCTCAGACTCTAGTAAACTGCACGAGCACCCTGAGGTGGTGGACCTTTTCACCTCAGCAAATTGGATATCCTTCTTTGACAAAATTCAGGGTCATGATGAGGAGATAACTGATGAGTTTTTAATGTCCCTGGGACCACAGTCAAAAACAGATGCCACAGTTAGTTTTAGGGGTTTTACCCTAGAACTCACCCCTGAGCTCATCAGTGGAGTTACTGGTCTACCATTAGGGCTCCCTTGGAGCAAAGAATAGAGATCATTGGGCCAAATTGCGGAAAAGTCATTTTTTCGGCCCACGGAGCATCCTGTAGAAGAAAAAAATGGGGTTAGAAGAACTACCTTGCCTCCTCTCTAGAGTGAAGTTAGTTTTCAAATTATGAAGTATATCACATGTGAAGGGAGGTTTAGCATCATCTATGGATATCATTTTAGGTTGTTGTGTGAACTAAGGCATGGGATTGACTTGCCTCTAGCCAAGGAACTGAGCATCCCCTATTTCCTTCTTCAGTCACTAATTGAATGTGGTACAAATTCAAATGAAGGGATCCCAGATTAGTTTGCCCATCATGGGTTCATCAAACTATTGGTGGAAGATGCTTTGCACACCTACAATGTCCCCATATCTTGGGAAAGCTTCATAAACATGTCTAGGGATGACAATATTAGAACTTTGGCCGAAAACATCACCCCATCCGGCAAGGAGGAGGGAGAACACACTAAAGAAGGTGAGAAAAAAAATGATGAAGGAACACAGGACATTCAAGCACAGAAAGAATAGAAAGAAAAATGGGAAATGGGCCAGATTACTGAGCCCAAAACAAAGGAAGAAACAACAGTAAAAACACCAAGGGAAAAGAGGATATAGAGTAGAAAGGAAAAGGTCGAGAAATCCCAAATGAAGGCTGCCATGACCAAATTAGGCACATAGAAATAAAAGGGACAGACACATCCTGAGATATCAGTCATACAGACAAAAACAGTGGACACAGATATTTCTACAGGAAGTAAGGAAAAAGAAAAACAAGAGGAGAAATAACCTGAGATATTGGAAAGGGGGGTAGTAGTTGTGCTTGTTGCCTTAAGCACACGTCTAAAACAAAAAGGGAAGAGAAAGAGGCAGCGCTCCATGTACTTTAAGGCAACGAGAAGCACAAGGATCAAAGTGGGCAGACCCCAGCCATAGTCAAAGGAGCCAATTGTCATTGAGGCCACAACAACTAAACCAAAATAAGAGTCTCATTCAAAGAAATCTATCACCTATGAACGAGGAAGCCCAAAACCTCCACCTGGAGAGAGAGAATTATGATGATGGACTCAAAGACAACTCTATAAGAAGCTGAGCCATCTACAGGAAACTCTAGCTAAGTTAAAGGAGACCGAGAAATTGGAGGAAAAGGCAGCCAAAGCATCAGAGGGAGAGGAAAAGATCAAGGGGATACTGGAACCAATCCCTCAGCCTAGCTTGGGCTCATACTACAACCTCTTAGAGGGTGGGAAAATCATCCCACAAAAATTTGTTGTGCCACTCTTCTTTGCCTTGTAACAGGAGAGGATCAGAACACACACATGGATGAAAATTGCCAAATCTAAGGGAATTGAGGACATAGGCCACATGGAGGAGAAGTTAAAAGAATTAAGAGGATAACTGGCCATGGTAAGGCATGTAGAAAGTTGCAAAAGAGCCCAGTTGTGGGAGGAGAATGAGCTGCTGAAAAAATAGTTGTAGCTATAGGAAGTCCACAAGGAAGGTAGACTGTCCATTTTGGGAGGGCAACAGTAGCAAGAAAGACCTCCAGCAGACAAAGACACAAATGAGAAACAGTTGAGGGAGGCAGAGCTACAAGGCAATGTGGAGATGCTCACAAAACTTCTGCAAGAATAGGAGTCTCAGGCAGCAGAAAAGATACAGGGTTTAAAACAACAGTTGCAAGAAAAAGATGCCGAGATGGCCTGCATGGCCAGCTGGGAAATAGAAGCCTTACAATGTAGGCAACCCGCTAAGTCATATGCCTTATATATTAAAGATCATTGGTTGCAATTACAAATTAACACCTTGACCCAGAGGGGCACCATTACATTTCAGAATTACCATCAGTTTATGGACTTGTGTGACAGTAGCTCAATAGAAGATAAGGCCAAGTTATCATAATTCTATTTACACAACTTTGCCCTTCCAAACATGAATCTGTGGGACCCCAATGCTACATTGGGAGATGTTCAACTCATGGCCATGGCCTCATGGTTAAAACATGAGGAAAGAGGGCAGCAGAGATTAGGAATGTTATGAACAAGGAGCTAAGTGAGCCACTCATGATCAGAGTAGAACCAGAAGATCCCTCAGCTTTATTGTATGCCCATCAGCACCTTGCCAACAACCCGCAGGTTCTCCCAGACTACATTGAAAAGCAAGCTCATGACATTGCCCACTTTGAGGACATGGAGAGACTGTTGGGTGATAACTACATTCATGCTTGCATAAGGAGATGGAACACATTGTCCCACAGTTTAAAAATCAAAGAGTACCACTCCCCAACAAGGATGAGGGAGGCCTTGGCAAGGGTGCCACTTTATAAATAGTCAATGCAAACTCTGTAGGCTAACTGGATCGGCCTGAAGTTCAATCCTCCATTGCTTTTGGGACTGTTGGAATGGGTCAAAGAAGAAGAAGAGCATGGGCAATGGGAGGAAGTAGAGAGAAAAGAAAGATTTCATGACCGAGAAGAGGACATCACCTCGAAAGCCTGGGATGTTAGAGAGGCAGTCAAAGCAATCAAAGATTATGATCTGGATTAGTTGCTCAGAGGATGAGCAACAAATTTAGCAGGGGGGTGATGATGAGCCCCAAAAATGGGTAACTTATTGGGCTCATTTTTCCTATTATTCTCAATTAATCCACCATTCTTCATAGTTTATGCATGCTTTTGAATATATTTATATTAATTGAATGAATGAGAATAGTCACTTGACCATGAAGTCTAATACGTGCTTATCGCAGATTTTTGGACATCTTTTGGACCAAGGTCAAGCATTTACAAGCCAATTGACAGCCAAATACGAGGGAACAACGTCGAGGATTGGTAGGAAGGGTGTCTCCTGCACTAAATGACCCCTTCTTCGAGTTCTCCGCCATCAACTCGGAGTTCAACAACCCACCAAAGATGATTTCCAACGGCAGCCAAGCAGATTTTGTTAAGTGGCTGATTAACTGCAGTTTTGAGCAGCCAAGCCCCTCAATTTAAGGATGGTTGTTGGAGGTCCTCGTGGTGCATAATTAGGAAGGCTTCAAACCTTGGTAGTTTAGCTCTTGAACAGTTTTTTTTTGCACTTTTGTGCTACTCTGCCTTTCAGCTCATTTTCAAGCTTTTACTGTAAACTTTTTTGTGACATGGTTATTTTTTGAGTAATGGAGATAAATTTCACTTTGTACCCACCCTGAGCTTTCCTTAGGAGGCTGTAGCTCTTGGGGTTGGGTCCAAACCAAGTGCCAGTACCTCCTTTGTGTACTATTATGTGTTTTCTTTGCATTCATAGAATAATTTCTACTATTTAGGTTAAAATCTAGCTTTGTTACTTAGGTTGTTTTTGATGATTAAAATAACTTTTCATGCTTCAGGTTGATTTGACAGTTTGATAACAGCAAAAATCTACAAAAAGGCCACCAAGAAATCCTTGATCTCATCTCTCCCTCCTTGGGACAATGAGTTGAGACCAAGGCATAATTGCTGCCACACAAACACAGTTTTGCCTTTCAATGCAATTGCAAGTGTTGGATTTTTAGTTGGAAAAGTTGATACCAGTTGTGCTTGCATATTTATATCTATTCTTGCTTAGTTTTACATAGTTATCTTGCATTATTTCCTATTCACAACTTGTTGTTCATAATGTCTCTGGTTTTTAGGTCAGATTAGGTCAAAGTAGATAGATCTTTGATTTTTCTAGTCTTTCTTTGATTAGTTTTGAGAGATAGTGTGCAGATCACCTGTAATACATCCCTGCCTATCCTTCCTTCATCACACAACCTGATCCAAACCCAAATTCCAGATTCATTCCCTTCATTTGCGACACTTTTCCAATTTGACCTAATTTCTACATTTTTGTGCAACATTTCTCCCTCAATCCTTGAACAAATCCAACCATCTTCCTCACTACTTAGCCTCATTTACCAGGTCCTAGACCTCTTCGCATCCCCATCCATACTCCATTTCCACTTTCCCACCATTTTTCCTCCATCAACCCTCAAAATCCTCTCTCGGCTCTTCCTATAGAACATCCTGTAGAACCCCTGCAGACTTCCTGTAGAAGATCACGTGAGTAGTTTCTCGAGATCTGATCATTGTGAAACTCTCTGGAAGGGTGCTAGGGACCCCTTAATCCCTCTTCTCACCTTCCCAACCTCCTTCAAATGTCCACTCCATTTCCTTTTGCCAATAAACCCCTGCACAGTTAAAAATAGTTAAAGCACATGCATAATAATTCTGGAAAATTACTCAAAAATAAAAAAAGATGTGTTTTCCATATTTTCCTTTAGAAGTAGCTTAGTCACATGCATTTCACCTTTCCAAGAGTCAATCACATCCATTTCTTTAGCTTTCATCTCTTTTCTTGGACCAGTAGGGTTAGTTGATAAAACTAGGGTTTGCTAGGGTTTGCATTTCCTTTCAGCTTTCAACTTCTTTATGCAAGTAGATTAGCCTCCTTTGAGTTAGATTTCATCCATCACAGTTAAAATATTCTTCTAAGATCTCATAGAGGTTGGCTTACGCTCCTAGCGGACTTGTGCCAGCTGATCAAGTGATAGCCTGCAGCAAGAGCTAGTACTTGTGCATACAACACCGTTGCTTCCAAGTTTGTTATGAACTACCGGTTGATAAAAGTAAAGAAGGGAGTCCTAGGAGTTGTAGCATCATTGCTGCAATACTGGAGCCCACCATATACCACTCCTATTAGTGGCCCAACCAAAACCCTTAAGGTGCAAAAGGTTTCGTCGGAAAAGGAAGACAAGGGTTGCATTATTATTTTAAAAAAAAAAATTCCCCACGTCACAAATGCAAGGAACCAAAATTATTCCATATTGACACCACTATAAATAGCCTAGGATATGAGCCCCAACACACTAAAGTCTCTTGGAATGATGTAGTGGAACCCCAATATTGTACTACAACACCTGATGAACCGATTATAACACTCCATCCATTACCAGGTTTTTCTTCTCCACCAATGCCTAAAATGAGAGGATTTGTTAAGCATCAACAGATGGTGGTATTTATTTATAGTGGAAGCATGCATAAATTTTTCCATAAATGCGTTTTTGAGGCAATGCATTGTTTTTTCGGAGAAATATCCAATTTTATGTTCCTTATAGCTAATGCGGGAGACCATGAAATGTGAAGGAGATTGTGAGAACATAAATCTCCCAATGGGGGACTATCACCTCAAAACAAACATGTTTTCCATTGAAATGGGAGGTTATGACATTCTCCTTGGAGATGAATGGCTGCAAAAACTAGGCCTCATTACCATGCTCTTCTAAGAGTTATATATGAGCTTCACACATAATGGACATAGTCATACACTTTGTTGGATCCAATAAACTTCCCCTACTATAGTTACTTCATATAGAATGGAGAATATTTCAAGAAATGGACACCATGGGATTGTTTCTCAATTCAATGCAATCTAGCCCATTGAATGAAGCCCTAACAACATACATCTAGATATACAATAGGTGTTGACTCACCATCAATAGGTGTTTGGAAATCCTAAGGAACTACCCCCTTGTTGAGGTGAGCATGATCATAACATTTCTTTGATTCCAGGTAGCTATCCACCCAATGTTTGCCCCTATAGGTATCCATTCACACAGAGGGATGAGATTGAAAATATTATGAAGGAGATACTAGAATCAAGTGTGATTTGTCCCAGAACTAGCCCATATTCATCCCTAGTGGTCACGGTTTTAAAGAAATATGGGGAGTGGTGCATGTGTCTTGACTTCATATCCCATAATAAGATCATCATCAAGGATAAGTTCCTTATTCTGGTCATCCATGATCTCCTTGATGAACTCCATGTTGCCTAATTCTTTACCAAGTTGTATCTCTGCTCAAGCTATCCTCAAATCAAAATGAAAGTATCAGATATTCTGAAGACAACTTTCAGCACCCATGAAGGTCACTATTAATTTTTGGTTATGCCATTTGGTATTTGTAATGCCCCACCCACCTTTCAAAGTCTCATGAATCACCTCCTCAATCCATGTCTTAGAAATTTTTCATTGGTATTTTTTGATGATATACTAATCTACATCAAAACATGGGAAATACATGTTCAACATGTTGACCAGGTATTACAACATTTGAAGGATAAGAAATTATCTATGAAATTATCCAAATGTTCTTTTAGAATTGGAGAGGTGGAGTACTTGGGAAACATTGTGAGCTGCAAAGGACTATAGGTGGATCCAAAAAATATTCAGGAAATAAATACTGGAAACAAATTCAAACATTGAAAAGTATGCAAGCATTTTGGGGTCTCACCGAAAACAATAGCAAATTTGGTAGAGATTATGGACGCATTACTTGACCCATTGAAAACCGTCTCAAGAAAAATGCATTCCTCTTAGCAAAAACAACTCAGTAGGATTTCTTGGCTCTAAAAAAGGTCGGGTGTTCCACCCTAGTTTTCACCCTTGTAGATTTTAAAAAATACTTCTTGAGAGAATGTGATGCTTCGGGGACTCAAATTGGAGCAATTCTAATGCAAGAAGTTCGACCAATAGCCTTAACAAGGAAACACTTAACTAGCAGGAATTTGGGTCAATCTACTTATGAGAAGGAAATGATGGCCATCATACATGCAATAGACACTTGGTGACCATATTTTCTTGGATGATATTTCCATATCCAAAATGACGCCATAGTCTGGAGTATTTTCTAGAGCATTGCTTATCCTCTTTGAAACAAAACAAATGTCTTAAAAGAATGTTGGGATATGACTATCAGAGAGTCTATAAGAAAGGTCAATACAATGTTGTATTCGATTCCTTATCACGAAAATTTGAAGACGGAGACACCATCTTATACTTATCCTTTCCCATACCATCTTAGATTGAGGAGCCACACAAAGAGTTTTTTTCCCATAAATATATTTCCCAACTAATCCAAAGGTTACAAGCAGATCCCAACCACTAAGTGGGTTACAGTTGTAGGAAGATGTTCTTTGATATAAGTATCATGTGTTTCTCTCCCCTACATCCACTCTCAAACCACACATCTTAATAGATTTTCACTCCTCGCCCATCGTAGGACATTTACATTCAAAATAATTATGTTGGGGAACACCACTCCTTCTTTTAGGAAGGGATGAACCATGACATTCTTACATTTGTAGCTGAATTTGATGTCTACTACCACAACAAAGGGGAAACAGTCAAGAGATGAGGTACCTTACAACCCTTGCCACTAACTTCTTATATATGGATGGCTATCTCCATGGGTTTCATTATAGGTCTCCTTACACTAGTTAACAAGTCATTCATCATGGTGGTAGTGGATCATCTTTCCAAATACTGCCATTTTTGGGCCTTACCGCACTCGTTCGCTCTAGATTTGGTGGCTCAAGACTTCATCAATCAAATTTCCAAATTCCATGGCATGCCTACTTCTATTATGTCTGATTGTGATCCCACCTTCGCTATAATTTTTTTACAGAAGTTGTTCAAGCTACATGGCACACAAATCCAAATGAGTATAGCATAACTCCCCTAGGCGGGTCATCAAACTGAAGCAGTAAACAAATTTTTGAAGACCTACATGCGATGCTTTATGTCGAATAGACAACATCAATGGGTGCAGTTGCTACCTTTATCAAAATGGTTGTATAATACTAATTATCATGAGGGAACCAAGATGACATTGTTTGAGGTGGTGTATGGCCAACTCCCACCTTAACCAACTTATTATTTTCTCAGATCTTCCAAAGTGCGGTCAATTGATAAGCTGCTTCAAAACCTAGCCACCACTCTAACTCTTTTGAATTATAATCTCCATCAAGTGCAAAACGAGATGAAGCAAGACGTTGACCAACATAGCTCATAAAGCTATTTTCAAGTTGGTGACAAAGTGTTTCTTCAACTCCAGCCTTATTAGAAGATGCCTCTTAAAGAAAAGGGCTTCCAAAAATAAGCTCCAAAATTTTATGGCCTTATTAGGTGATTTAGCATATTGGCTCCATCACGCACATGATAGCCCTACCAACCACTTCAAAAATCCACACTCTCTTCCATGTCTCTTGTCTCAAAATAAGCATGGGGTAAAATTAAAAGGTATAAATCATATTGCCTATATTGGATGAAGAACGTTGTATTGTCAGAAATTAGTTAACAAAGAAATGGAACACATAAAATATTACAAAATAAAAAACAAACAAAAAACATAAGAGAAGAGAGACACATATATATGGTTCACCTAATTTGGTCTACATCCACCGAGAAATAGCCGAGCCTTTCTTTTATAATATCAAGCAAAATGAAGAGATAGAACCTACAACAAATTCACTCTATTTTCCTCTTCGCTCTCACATAGTCACCTCTCCCTTTCTCGCACATAATAATAAAAATGCATAGCCACAATACAATTCCCTCATATAAATAGATGGTTTCCTTCTAGGGTAAAAGATTCTAAATTAACATAACTTCTATGATAATATATTTCACCTAATGAATGGCCCACAATGACTACATAATTACAATATTTTACAAGGAACTTTTTATCAAAAGTTTTACTTGGGCCATAGCTAATAAAAATAGTTCTTAACCTACATTATGCAAGGGCCCATTAGTAGTTAGGGATTTTAGTCTAAAGAAACTATATATTGTTGTCATTTGTTGTGTAATTCATATTTGCTCTACTAGAGACAACCCCCCTCGAAAAGGCAAGTGAATAATATTTGTTGCAAATCTTAAGAAATTATTTCCATTATTATTACCTCAATGTGTTATTCTATGTGGTATCTCTGGAATATTTCACACTTCTAATATTTTCAGCAGGTCAAGCATACTACATACATGCACATGAATTGTCAAACTATTTTGTGAACCCATTGAACTGATTCAATATGGAAGCACTTAAAGAATTACCAAACTATATGTTAGTTTCGACGGGTTGGTTTGGTTTTCAAATTAATACAATTTTAAGAAAAGAGAAATTGGTAGATTTGGTGTGGGATTCAATATTGAAATTCTCCTTCTCTGGAAGGCCTTCACTCAACTATTGAGTACATAAGCCTATCTTTCACTTTAAGTAGAGAAAGGAATTTTGACAAAACAAATATTTACATTGGGAGTGCGTCTTCACTCAACTATTGAGTACATAAGCCTATCTTTCACTTTAAGTAGAGAAAGGAATTTTGACAAAACAAATATTTACATTAGGAGTGCGTGATAAATGTGTAGAAGCATTGTACAGAGAAAGGGACACAAACTCCTATGCACACAACCTCTCCACACCCCTTTTCTCCCACACACCATTTACTGTGAGTGTGCACACCAACCTACATAGACATAAAAATCCATTTTTGCTTTATACATTGCAAAACATGTGAATGGAGGTTTTAGGGTTACGATTTTTCAATATATGGATGTAGTAATTCATACTATAAATATCATAATTTTCTGGTAACGAATTGGTAAACAATAAAATCTAACATTTTTAATTGTAAAGCTCTCTATGAAAATAAATTAGAATAGTTTAAAGTTTAAACCCATTATGATTTGGACATTATTTTAAAATTTAGAAGTATTTTTATAATTTATTGACATTGTAGAATGCTAATACAATATTATTTGAGTCTCAAGCGCTAAGAAATAGAAAGAACGAAGCTGTGTGGGTTGATGAGAAGTATGGGGTGCAAGATGGAAACACAATTTTTTTTAGATCTATGTTTCTTGTTAATTTTGAAGCAATTGTCATGATTTCTCCTTTCTGAAAGCATATTAGTAACCAGCATGTTTTTAATGAAACCATTAAATCATTTCTAGATGGCAACGTTCAGTTGAATTACCAAACTGTATTTTGAAGCCATTGAATTGTTTCTAGGTGGAAGCGCTAATGGAATTGTCGAATTTTATGTCATGTATTTAGCTAGCATGGGTAGCATACTAATGGGGCATTTTTTTCGAAACTCTTGATCTCTATCAGCTTGGAAGCTTGTTCCTTTCATTATGTCGCATGTTCAAAATCGAATCGACAACCTCATCATTGTTGCACACTGTTGATTCTTGGGTAAAGCTTTGTTAAAGATTTGTATAGATTACGATCGAATCATCTTTTTAATCTCATTGTGTGAATTGTTGAGGTGGATTTCGTCGTGCGAAGTGCAGAGGTCGCTTCGCACTTTGCATAATGAGATACTCATCCATCTGATCCAATCCAAAGGAAACATTCTCTAATAACATAGAAGCATTTAAAATCTTAGTTATTTCTTTGTACCCAACCTTGTTTTACACGAAAATGATTTATCATGAGATTGGACTCTATCTTCCAGCTGGCTCTTCAGTATCCAAATGCAAAGAAAATAGGTCTTGATGGTAAATTAAAGAGGGCTCTGGCATAGACAAAAGGGCACAAAGGCACATATTATAAAGTGTTGTTCCTAGGATAAATGGGGAAGTATGTTTGCGGATGAGGAGGGGCTCTCATTTGGCGTAGAAAAATGAAAATGTGGCTTCTTGTGCAGCTGCGTATTGGATATCTATAAAATCCGAAGAAGCCGGTCATGGATGTCTACAAACCAAGTGCAGGAAATTCGATTCCCCTTTAATGGGATAATAGCCGCATCATAAACCACTATACTCATCACCAAAACCATAGCCAACTGGACATTAAGAAACTGCAATCGAAAAATCGTCACCATTTACTCCATGGCTTGGCAATTAGACAATCATTTGATGAACTAATTATATGTTGATCAAATAAATTCAAATATTTAAAAGTTATAAAATCGTACATGCGATGTAAAACTAATTTTTTTAATTAAATATAAACGAATTACAATCAATCGGAAAATCAATTGTTAAATGCACTAATTGGGCAGGTATAGTAAAGCACATCAGATTTTAGAATTCCAACATCATACATATACGTAGTTTGAGACTAAATGTCTTCTTACATATGGCAAAATTAACGATGGAAAAAAATGGAAAATTGAGAAACAGGTTCTTGAGCGTAACCGAAACAAACATTCCCATCGTTGGGAAAATGTCCACTTATCGAGTCTCAGAATCAAACTCCTCATTCCTTATAAGCTTCAATACAACTCATAAACGAAGATCATATTGTGAAGAAATCACACAAGATCCCAAGAGTGTTAATGCTTTGCATACCAAATTTCGTTGAACTCCCCACTAAATGACATCACATCACTGAATAAAAGGAATCAGCCCATTCATTGCTCAGTCAATGGAAAAGGTATCGTGTCCATAGAATGACTGTTTTGGGCCATGAATTCACGAAGTGATTTTACCAAAGCATAGTTGCAACAAGCTGACAAAGAAATGAAGAAGCTAGCTTGGCGAAGTATTTCTTGGAAGAGTTTGCAAGTATTTCCATCCCGTTATTGCTGGGCGAAAAATGAAATTTCTATCAGTCGTTGAAAAGGATAGAAATTCATAAGACAAAAGATCATAGAAATTCATAAGAGAAAAGATCATAGTCTTGATCACTTCGATTGTAAGTTGTAGGATTTCATGCTTACTCCCTTCCGAGATGAGGATAATATTTGCAAAAGCCATAGTATAATTCTTTATATCCATTCTTAAGCTCTGAAAGAAGAGCACAAGAAATTGTGAAAAAAAAAAACGAAATTGGGACATGTAATTTTTTTTAAAATATAATAATACATTATATGATAATGATGGGTATATATCATGGCCACATTATGCCAGCTAGATTAAATTTAAGGTTGGATGAACTTGAAGAACGCATTTACATTCTTTAGTATTTGTTTAAGCTTTGTTATCATTGAACAATAGGTTTATATCCATTTGCTTTTGTTTTGTGTAGGATAAGATGACTCGGATTTGATGGAAATAAGAGAAGTAATAGGAATAAATTATTTTGATTATCCAAGTTAAAAAGAACTAAAAAAAAATAAACAAGCATGCATACTAATGTTATGTTCTATTCTTAGATCTTAGATCTAAGATATGGATCTAAGATATGGTGGTTGTTATTAGAGGCATATAGAGAATCATCATTATCTCTTATGATCATTTTTCCTTACATGTAGATGTTAGGTAAATTTTTTGGAGTAAGAAGGAAGCTTTTATTTTGCTCTTTTGGCACTCCCGCACATCTTTATTCCACAAATTACAATGTGAGGCATTTTGCCAAAATCAAAGGTTGTCATATGGTTGGACCCAAACCATGGTGACCATGAGAAATTGGATTTTCCTTCATTGATTGCTTGTGTTACATGCTACATTTATTTATTTCTCTTCCCCTAATGATTTCACAAAGGAAAAGTTTCTAAATAAGTTATCTTCTTTCATATGTCTTATAGGAAACCTTGTCAGGAATCATTTCAAGAATCACAATATGTCTATTTGGAAATGTTATGGTTTTGTACATATGAAACAAATGATAGAGAAATATTAAGATTTTAATTACTTTTTTTTATGCAGGGAACAAAGGAACTATACAATATCAATAGGTGGTGTAGAAACTTGCTTGGCTAGCGATTACATGACACTCGAGATAGCTGTTATAGACATATTTCAGCACTGCAACCCCAAACTCATATGTCCATAAAGTAAGGGCTCCCTAATTCCCTAAAAGTGTTGCTTCATACCCTAAAATATCATGGTCAACTGATTACATCATTTCCCAGAAGTTCCACCTAAAAAACTACTCAGAATTGGCCAAAACTGGACCATACAGACTGTTCCATGGGCAAGGTGCGATGCATACTGAAATGGCCTTCTGTGGGGTGTGATGAGCGAGAATAGACAAATGGCAACGACAACTTGATAAGTGGATGATCATGTAATCTTCCATAAACTTCTCCTGTGGCACTTGTCTCTCTGAATTTGCCCAAGCATGAGTAAGAGATCAATGAAATCTCCAAGTGGAACCAAGAACTATCAATCGAATGACACTAATCAAAAACCCAGTGCTGACTCACACCCTTGAAAGACATCTATAAATAGTTACCCTTCAATTTGCAGACAAAACATTCGTTCTATCGGGAAAGGCCTACCTTCTAACAGAGGTACCTTATTCCGATCTAATCCCATTTTCCTATATGGACGGGTGTGTCAAACTAGTCATATATCCTCCGCGGAATCCTACCCTATACCTGAAGTTTTTCTGCCGAAGCAGACCAAGGTGAATGCTCCCTGGGTTTCAGTCATGGCCACCGAATTACTCATGTTCTTCAGGTGGATGGATTGGAGATTAATGAGACATTCCTTGCATCAAAAACCATTTAGGGATGGTATTTGACTATTAGCTATGTGTGAGCCGAAGAACGAAAGCTGGTCTACGAGCTGGACTACTCAGCCTTCATATGGAAAACACATTACTCGAAAGAGTGAGGAGACAACGGCTCTCATGCTATAAATATAGTCACGCCCAAGGAGCAGATTATAATCTAAAGGTCCTTGGACTACCATTACATTCAGATACATGGTTTTCCCTCTCAAATTTATAGGCAAACTTGGAAAGATCCCTAACGATCGACTGGTTCCTTTATCGAAGCTTGTTAGATTTTGCATCTTAGGCAAAAGCGATAGCGAACCAAGCACTTTCCAAGCAGTTTTGGAAAGGATACACACAGGGACCCCCTCATCTATGATGGTACCGACCATGACCATTCTGTAGGTTTGAACAATGATTCGAAATGGTACACTAGCCAGTATACGGGGTCTTCCTAGTAGATTCTAATCAAAGGAAATGACTAGGTTGCTCGGAGGTGGGACCAAATAAATGGCCGGGTATGACTCTGACGAACTTATTTCCTGTGGTAAAGGAATGGGTAGATTGCCTGCATGTTCATCGAAGTCTGTGTTTACGAAAATATTTTGAACGGTGTCATTCTCATTCTCTTTGGTGATTGTATCATCTGAAGATGGACCTTCCGAAGACAAGACTGGGTCGACTGCTGCCTCAACCTTTTGACTTTTGTCTGGTATGGATTCAGTGGGTTTATCTTCAATGGTAGATGCTTCGATCGACCACAAAGTTGTGTCGGTCGGATTTTCAACTAGTGATGGACTCAACAAGAGTTACTTGTATCCAGGAGGAAGCCGCAGCGGTGAAGCAGGACGGTTATCCAAAACTCTTTTAGCTTCATCCAGGAAGGGACAACTGTGGACGACATGATTTCCTTTGCACAGTTTACAAGGAAATTTACATCTTCATTTCTGTCCAGAGACTTCATTTTCACTAGTTGATGGTGTGCTTTCAAAATGATCGTCAGAGGTTGATGACATTGGATTATGCAAACGAGGAGAACAGTCCCCTAAGATCCGGGAGATACAAGGACAATCTCGATGATAGTGGTCCCCTTTGCAAATGACACATGGAGATTTAGGTCTGGACAGTGCTGTGTGTGGATTTTCGCTAGATGATGCATGGTTACCCCTTTTTTCCTTTGGCTTATTCTTCTTCTTTTCCTTCTTCTCCTTCCCCTTCTTTTCCTTCTTAGTTACTTGATTTTTTTCTTTACCAGCTTCATCAAGCGAAGAGGAAGGAGGAGAGGGAGAAACAGACGAAGTAGAAGGTTCGGGGGTAACTCTAGCATCATCTAGTTGTTGACTTGATTGTTCAGGAATCACGGTATTATGAACAACGGAGGTCGCGAAGAGCCATATTGGCAAGCCAATCGTCAATCCTGGAAGTGACAATGTCGCCATATGAGGTGTACCAACATCTCCCCAAGAGGAGAAAGGACCAAGATTTCCTCCAAGGGGAAATCCTTGGTTGGTGGACCACATTTTCTCAACCTAAGACCAATGAGGGAATAATGATGTTATTCCAATTAAGATAAATTTTAGACCCTTTGGCACAACTTGCTTTTTCAATTTTTAAGATTCGAGAAAAAACAAAAGATGACTCTTGTCACCTTCGCTTTTTAATGAGCCTGAAGTGACAAGTGCTCAGATGGACCTTTTCCTTTAACGAGTCTAAAAACGAACGAAAGAGACTACTCTGGAAATCTAGACAGAGGGATTACCAAACCAATCGCAAAACTGCAGAATACGTTTTACGGTACGACATTCAATCTTCCTGAATTCTGTGTTCAGTGCATTGTGATCAATAGGGCGGTGGACATGGCTTCCTAAGGATAAAGGATATAGCCTATTGTGGTCTCCCAATATATACTCAACGGTACGTGGGAGCACAAGTCCGTACTCGCACTTGTCATCTCAAAGAGGAGGAATCACCCAACCAACAATGAAAGTGATAGTTACCAGGCTTTACGATGCCGGAATACGTCTCTAGCCTAGACTTCTAAATGTTGTGCGTTAGGTTCCAAAGCGTTTTTATGTTCATTGAATTTATTTTACAGTTGATCTTTCCTAAGAAATTTTCCTTTCAAGTTCACTGCGTGCTGTAGATATATAATTCCTAAAATGCAATCTAAGATGATAAAAAATCATTTAATCTTCTTTTTGCAATGAAAATCCTAGCTCCTAAAGAAAGAAAGATAATATTCTTTCAACATAGAGCAGAGAGCACACACTAGATGCACTGTCCTAAATCAAACCAACAAGCAGTCTAAATGCAAATGCACATGCATGTATTTGTTTTCCACTTTCTTAATGTGTGAATGACATAAAGAACGCTGAGTACAAATCTGAATTATCTTTTCAAAGCGATAGTACTAACAAATTTCTCTTCAAAAGCGAAAGGAAGATAATGATGACACTCTGCGACTTTGAATTGAAAATTGCTTTTGAAACTTGAAAAAATACTAATTCAAATCAAATACAAGAGTAACTATATAATCGACCATCAAGAACGATAGGATTCTTTTCTTTGACTGAAAACGACACTTGCGACACTTCCAAATCAAAAGACAACAGTTTGATTATGCTACTTTTTGTAAAAGAGAACTGTAAATGGTGCACAATACATAAAAACATTCACAATTCTTTGTAATATGGAGGCGGAATCATGCAAAGGAAGGGAGTTTCCACAGTGGTATACTGATCACAAATAACAAAACTCCTGAATAAAGCTGAAGAGAGTGAACAAAGAAACCAAAATCTGGAAGCAGAAGACGTCTTATCTGATCAGTGCACCTACAACACAGGGAAAGTGCGATGCAACGCACCTACTACACATGGGAGGTACGATGCATCTAGAGTCCCAGGAGGAGAAAGTGCGATGGCTCAGGGACAAGACTTCAACTTGGTTCTTGGTCAGAGTTTGCAACTTAGTGTAGGGATTTAGGCCGAGCTAATGATAGTCAGTAAATAGAAATCACAGGGGCTGATCTAATGAGGTTCCTAGAGCCACCACTAGGGCAATTAGGATTTTTGCAAATCGATTGTTCAGTTTATATCAATACCCGGAGATAGATTGAAGTAACATTGATCTAATTTGCACTTGCATAGCAAATGCAATTCGAAGGCTAGCTGGCTTAACTTCAGGCTCTGTCTGTAAGTTTATAAAGCAAACAAGTATAAACAAGCAAACAAGCTATTCGTTCCCCAGCGGAGTCACCATTTTGTTACTGGGAAATCTAGTGTCTATGCAGAGCTGCTAGTCCCACTAAGATGGGTAGCTATCTTAGAAACAAACAGACTAAAGTTACTTTCGTTTTCCTTTATGAGAAGTAGATAGGATAGGATCAAAGAATACCAACCTCGATCTTTCGCTCGGTTCTTTGTTTGTTCCTTCTCCTCACCAACACGTCTTTGCTGCTTCTCCCTTGACCACTCCACTTCAAAGAGTACCTGTAAAGTCAAAGAAGCATAATACCTTCAAAGTGCAGAGATCTACAATTATAAACAATATAGGACCAGATATATATTGACCACACAAATGCATATACTATCACGGATATAAGAATGTGGAGGAAAACTTGAACAACTTAATTGATGTAAATATTAGAAGAGAGGATTACAACCCATTAGTCTAACCCAACGTCATCCTCCCCGCATGAAAGCCCTTCTTCACCTCATGAAAAGCTTAGATCACCCAACACTTCCTTACAAGATACAAAATTCCGGCCTCTGGATCTCTAGGATGAGGGATCCATATATAGATGATTGCATGGAGGTGACTTAGCTTCTGTGATTTTGATTACTGTCTTCTCTTTGATAGTTCTTGATTCCACTTGGAGATTGATGATCTCTTACTCATCCCTAGGCCAATTCAGAGAGGCAAGTGTCACAGGAGAAGTTTCTGGAAGATTCCATGATCATCCACCTTGCAAAATGTCTCTCCCATTTGTCCATTCTCGCCCATCACACCCTACGGAAAGGCTTTCCAATATGCATCACACCTTTTACACTAGGGAGGTGAGATGCATCTCACCCTTAGCACTGAGCAACCTGTATCGTCCAGTTTTGACCAATTCTGAGCAGTTTTCTATGGATAACTTCTCGGAGATGATGTAATCAGCTGACCTTGTTCCCTTAGGGCATGAAACGACACTTTTAGGGACTCAGAAGCCATTGGTTTATGGACATATATGATTGGGGTTGCAGTGCCCAAAAATTTCTATAACATCCCTCACCCCATTTTTCCATTGATTTCCTTATTCCCTAAGTTCTCCTACGCCCTAAATTTACTAATCCCTTATCCCAAGTTCCCTTTCCCAAAATCCCAAACGCAAATTCCCAAACCCTAGCCCCTCCTAAATCATTCCCTATTTCCTTAAATTACCCCTTCACGGTCCCTCATTTCACTGTTTTCCCTTGGTGGCAAAGGCCAAACACATCATCAAAAACAGTTCAAGACAGTTTAACACATCAGCACCTACAACTCCAAGACAATTTATCTACCAGGAGATATGGCATTTGATACTTCATATGATTATGAAGAGGATACCCAAAGTGACTCACCTACAGAGGGACATGCATCGAGGAGGCCTCATAGAGGTGGCAAACATATTAGAGAAGAACCAACCACTCTTTCTGAGTTACAGGCCTACCCTCTTGCCATCTCTTGTTTCCAACATCAGTCATGTTATGAATGTTGTGAGAAGGTTGCTAGCATTCAGTTTCATCATGAGTTGGCTTGTTTGTTTGTACTGCATTTACATGGTGATCAAGCGTGTCACTTTCACATTAACACCAGAATTCATTTCACTAGCAACCAGTATTCCCAACATTGGAGTGTAGTGGAACATGACGCAGAAAATTGACCAGCAGCACTATGAACCGTACATCAAGCCTCGCTTTATGATACAGCTCAAGAGAGTGTTTCCTTTTCGGTACCTCAAATATGACTCCTTTAATGAAACTAATCATGAGGTATTTTAGCTGTGAGGGCCAGTTCTCCCGTTTATATTCTTATCATATCAGGTTGCTGATGCATTTCCCCCGGGTACGGATGATGAACATCCCTTACTTCATGTGCCGAAACATAGAGAAGATGACCACCCTAGTGCAGCACAACACTCCACGGTAGCAGTTCAACAGTTTTTACCATTTTTCTCTCATTAAAATTGTGGTCATTCATCAACTTGGCTTACAAAGCATCACTTGCGAGGACTTCATCTCTTGTGAGTCTTTTAGAACTCAACAGGTACCTTCAGAGGCTTTGCATGATACAAGTGGACCTTGTTATCAGCATGAGGGCCATGAGACACAGACCGCTAGTTTGCCGGTGTTTATCACCTATCAGAATGGCACTAGACGGTTGTTTGCAGTAGCCAAGTGAGTGTTATCTCCGCACGGGGTGGAAAGGGCCTCGCTTCCATCATCAGCACAACAGGTTCAGGACAAAGGCAAGAGGCCACTATAGGAGGAAGGGCCATCAGGTGAGTGGGAGACTGATTTCATTCTCATTGAGGGTGATGATACTGATATTTTCTCGCAAAGCACAAATCTTCGAGAAATCATTCAGGAGCAGCAGGCGGACATTGATGCCTTGTATACCAACTTGGATAGAGCCCAATAGACAATACAATACCTAGAGCAAAGGAATAAGTAGCTTGTGAACCACCAAGTGATTATGGAGTTGCAAAACATTCGGGAAAATCGCCAAGCTACCCAAAGGAGGAGGGTGGAGTTCACTTCACTTGAGCAAGAGATCAATGCCGATTGGGAGTCATGGCTTCAAAGAGCTAACATCCGCTTAGAGAAGTTATTGGAAAAGGCCAACAAGGAGAAGACATTGTGAAGGCACATGGTTTATCATTATATGGCGAGAAACAAAGTTTGCAAGGCGAGAATCAGGAGCTTAAAGGGAAAATTGAAGAGGGTATCAAGGAGGCGAAAGGAGCATGATAGACTTCAGATATTGCTTGAGGCTTCCTTGGCCCATCACATCACTTGTTGGAGAAGACTCAGCCCAAATTTCAAAAAATTTGGGACATTTTTTGCATTTTTGAAATTTTTGGACTAAAACACTGAATTTTCTGCCCTACACGTCGCGCCACCTGGCGCTCACTTTTGATGGGAGCCTAAAAATGCCAAAAATTAGAATTTTGGGATTTGGCATGGAAAAATATGGTTCCCTACCATTGGCCAAGAAATTTGGACAGGTTTTGAGCCCTCAAAAAGGTCAAAAACACTCAAAAAATGACCTTACTGCCCCTATTTTGACACACATCAGGCAGTGTTGGGAGAATGGACTTTTGGAGGGGCAAATGGAGGCCAAATTGAAAAATTCTACTTGGGTTCGAAAGTAGACAGGCATACCATTCGAACAAGCACACCTGGAGCTCATTTGCACACTAGGAAGGCTTCCAAAAGTGGGTCCAAATAGGTGCGATGCATAGAGAATTTGGCGTGGCGCATAGAGGAAAACTTGCCAGTTTGACCAAGTTTTGCTCCGCTTTTCGCCCAGGTTTAGCTAGTTTGACTTTTTCACTTTCTTAATGGAAAATTTGTGATGTAATTTAATGTACTCTGATGGATCATGATGTAAATGTGTCAAATTTTCACTTGTAGGGGTAGATTCATTAGTTTAAAGGTTGTTTGAAACTGAATGAATCAGTTCCCTTATTTCTAGAGGCATGTTGTTATGTTTCCTAATTTTTAGTTCTTAGTTTAGAATCAGTTGGATCAGCTCCTAAACATGTGATCTTGACCCCTAGAGGCAAGGATGAGCTATGTTTTTCTATATTATGTTGCTTTTCAGTCATTAGCAGGGTTTGACTCTTGAGAAAGAAAAGAACTTCATTGTACACTCATATTTTCATTTTGGTTAAGGAATTGAGACTAGGATTTGCAGAACTCTTTGGGATTCATGTGGCAATTTGTCTTGGTACAATGATTTTCTTTGCAATTGTGAATTTTCTTATGTGTTATGTATTCCATTCTCTATCTTGTTTCTTCTTAACTAAACAAAGAAGAGTGTAAGTAGAATACGTTGAAATTGCAGTGCTCTACTTGAAGTTTGCTTTAGTTATTTGATGTTTTCAGCTGTTTGGGGAGGATCCATGATTTCTCTTGCCCTCTTCAACACCTCACTTGTCTATTCCTTCCATCTCTTTCAATTTTAAGTGCTAAAAACAATTGCCTACCTTGCCCCATTGAGATCTCTGTAGGACTGAGCCTCAATCCCCACACCCAAAATCTACCTTTCCATCTGAGCCAACAAATCATCATTTTATTCAATCAAAATCTCTTACACATATGCCTAGCCTAATATTAGAAGATATTTCAGTCATCTCAAGCCCTCATCGATCATAATTTGCTGAGATTGCCCCGGAGAGAGCCCTCTCCTGACTTAGTAGGGCTAGCTACTAGGCTGAGCGTGGTTTGATGTTGGCCCTGGATCCTACCTTTTGAGCCTGAGGTAAATATAGGCACTAACATTGCAAAATCCTAATCTAATATTATCTGATTCTCATGTGCTAAGAAACAAGAAGGATGATGATCTATGCATCATCAAGAAGTATGAGGTGTAAGATGAAAACATGAAAACTTCTTGGATGCATGTTTGTTATTAGTTTTGAATAAATTTTCATGATTGCATCTTTCTGGAAGCATATTAGACACAAAGATATTTTTAACGAAACCTTTAAATTATTTCTAGATGGAAGCATTTCGAGGGTCCCACCCTAACCCCTATAGTAATTTAATAATCCCTAGATGTCCCGTAAGAGTCATGATTAGTTAGTCTAATAAATAAATCCCGAAAGCATTGTAAGTGGTTGACCCGTATTATAAAAACATGACCATAATTAGGTATAACAGGCCATAGCTAATAAATAATGTGGTTATACTGCATTACACAAGGGACCATGAGTAGTTATGGTTTTCACTCTTAGGAAACTATATATTCTAGAAAATAGTAAGGGATGACTTGTTTTGTGTTGTATAATTGATGTCTTCTCTAATAGAGGTTGCCCCCTCGAAGAGGAAAGTGAATCGTATTTGTTGCAGAACATAATAAAATATTTCAATTTTTGTTTATCATTGTGTTATTTTGTGTGGTATCTCTGGCATATTTCACAATTTTAATATTTTTCTTGAAGTCAAGCATACTACAAGTGATATCAGAGCACCTTCCGAGGGCATCCGCACCACCCATTTTAGTAAGAAAAGATTATTCTAAGCGAATTGAAACTATAGAGATATGTCATTACACACATTAACCTATGGTTGGGGAAGCATATATACATGAACTAGAAGAGGTGGTCACATCTATTGGATTCCCTTGTAACCCCACTTTGATACCCCTTCGAGTAGTAGGCTATTAGATAACATGCACACACAGATTGCACATACAAGGATTGCACCTATACCCTAAAACCAACCCATCTCCTTTACAATTGGTGTATATGTGTGCCATCATTTCCACATGGGTCACCAATATTCTAGCAATAAAAAACCCAAGATTGACATGCACAGAATTGACAGTTCTAACTGGACAGTGTGGGTGGCACAAATGGAACAATATATTCAACTCAACTATATCTTGGATGATGAAATAAAATTACATTTCAGAGCTTTTTATTTGTATCATTAACACTGGAAGTGGTTCCAATGGCATCACAAATGGTATGTAGGAAATCCAACTTGGAATATGTTCCCTAATGCAAATTGTGCTTGTTTTAATAGGGACTCTCACTTTTTGGGTTGGCTCACGAAGCTCAAACAAATTGGTACAATCCAAGACTATATAATGGCCTTTGAAAAACTGACCATCTGAACTGAGGGCCTAGGGGACACCATCTATATGGAATATTTAATCAATGGACTCAAGGAAGCCATTCAAGCACATGTTAAAATGCATCAACCCACTACTTGATTAGAAGATTGCCACGGAGCTTTATATGCATAAACTACCATTAATTCCAAATATAGTCATTGCTCATTCACATCTTGTTAGGTCAATATAATACTAGTGATTCCCCCATTACTATTGTCATCATAGCCCTTATTGTTATTTTTGTGCCCCTATTGTCCCCATATTGTTATTATTGTGCCCCATATAGGCCCATTATTGTTATTGGTGTGCCCTTACATTATTATTGTTATGTCAGCTTTGATTATATTGTGACCCCTTAGACTCCTATATATAGAAAGAAGGTTTTGTCATTTCTATCATCCAAGAATGTTTCATTTGTGTAATATAAATGATGTTTTCCCCTCAAAGAGGCTGATTTTGAAGTCGTTAATCTATCGTTTCTCCTATTTTGTGAGCTAGGTACATAACATTTGGTATTAGAGCCTTGGATTCTAGGGTTTCGTTGCTCCAAACAGGTCATCATGGAATTTTCGCTATAACCTTTTTTATACGATGTTTCAAAAGCTGAAATTAAAACCCATTTGAACCAATTCTCGATGAAACTTGGTTCACAATTTTATATCTGTTCTCGCTACATTTTTGGTGATATGATCCATGGAAGTTAGGGTTTTGCAGGCTCTCGAATTACATCACAAATAGGTGACCTTGGGAAAATCATAATAACTTTCTCTCTAAGAATCGGATTGAAATTTCATAAGAAGCTATACAAAGACAATGGACTGCAATTTTTTTGTAGTGTTTTCAAGTACGAAGATCGAAACAGTGGCACGTGGTAGGTTGTACAAGTTCACTCTATGGAACTAGTCTATAATCAGGTCATCTTAGGAGATTTGGCATAACCCTTTCTTAAAGAATCCAATATTGATCAGACTGGTGGGGTTAGAAATAGGACTCAGATGGCTATCATAGGATGCAATTTCAAACCTTGGAGATCCTAAATTTCAAATATACAACAGATTCAATATCGAGCTCCTACAAAGCGAAAAGAGGGTGTGTACCTTTTTTTAAATTTTCATAATTTTGACTTGAAAAAATAGTTTGAAGTGTTTCAAAGCATATATTGAGGAAAATTTGTCATTAATTGATGCCCTAGAGAAATAAAATGGAAATATTTAGTAAGCAACCTGAACGCTCTACCATGACTCATGAAGAAGAGAAAGAAATGCAACATGATATATCAATATTACGAGATCAAGTGCAACGATTTCACTCTTACAAAAAGTAACAAAAGCTAAGATGGATGGTTTAAAGAAAGGCATGGAAGATAATATGAATGGTGTGAAAGCAAAGATGGATGGCATGGAAGCTAAGATGGATGGCATGGAAGTTAATATGAGTGGCGTGGAAGCTAAGATGGATGGTATACTTAAAGGAAATATGAAATATTTGAAGATAGATTTGACAAAGTTGCTACAAGAAATGCTTACTAATGGTGAAAGGGTAATAAAGGAAACTCATGATGAGAACAAAAGAAATGTTAATCATGATTTCATATACTCTAACATTGGATTGAAGACCCACCATGTTCCAAATATTGATATGAGGAAGTTTGATGGCAATGATCTCGTAACATTGATATTACAGATGGAGCAATATTTTGATCTCCATAATGTGCAAAACACACAAAAGGTATGCATTACAACTTTATATTTGGAACCAAATCAATTTGTATGGTATTGATGTCTTTGCCCTCGTAAACAAATTTTCACATGGGAAATTTTTACGGAAGAAATGATAGCATATTATGAGGATAAAAAAGGAAACACTTTTTTTAGCCAATTGATAAATCTCCAACAAAAGGGTTCAATGATGGATCACATTGAGGACTTCCAAAAATTATATAAGGGTAAAAGATATTCCATAGGAACATAGAATTGATGTGTTCATAGGGACTTTAAAGGATAACATCCAACTTAAGGTTCACCTTTTAGAACCTGATTCATTGGAGAAAGTATTTAGGTTGGCAAGAAAAATGGAAAGAAAAATTATGGCAACAAGGAAGCCTACCACTCACAACTATAAAGATGGAAGCGTTGTTCCCCTAGCCTTCCACAATCTACAAAGTTGACACCACAACAATTGGAATTAAAAAAAGCAAAAGGGCTTTGTTATAGTTGTGATAGCAAATACACTAAAGGCCATAAGTGTGCTGAGAAGAAATTATTTTACAGAGATTGTGAATAGGAGGAAGAAAAGGAACAAGAAACAGAGAAAGAAGAGAATATACACTAGGAACAAACCCTAGAGGAAGAAGAATGAATATGACTGTATCTTGTAATGCATTGGCCAAAATTATCACTCCTCCAACTATAAAGATAGAAGGACATATCAAGAATAAAAAGGTAATAGTGTTCATTGATTCGTACAGTACCCATAATTTTATTCATTGTAATATAGCCAAGGAATTGAATTTGTTCCTATATCCAGCACCAGAGTGTCAAGTGATGGTTGCAAGTGGAGGAACCATAAATTTCTCTTGAAAGTGCCACAATATCAAGTTATCCATGGGAGAATATGTAATGAATAACCCAATGCTTTCCATTCTAATGGGTGGTCTTGATGTCGTACTGGGAGTCCAATGGCTACAATCTTTGTGTACGATAGCTTTTAATTTTCAAGAACTTTTCATGATTTTTTTTTTCAGAAAGAAAGGAAGTTTAATTAAGGGGTATTGCAAGGAAACCAGAAAATATAATTAGCTCTAACGTAATGCCAAATCTTCTAAATAAATAACAACAATGCATAATTGCACAATTATGTTCACTCGACGTTCCCACATCGAAATCATCTATTTCTCCAGATCTTCAAAATGTCTTAGACAATCCAAGGTATGTGATACTCCCAAAGTTGTCCCACCTATTCATGATCATGTTCTTGTTATTCATTTAATTACAGGAAGTGTTCCTCCAAACATCAGGCCTTATAGATATCCCTATGCCCGAAAGAGTGAAATTGAACGTATGGTTGGAGAAATGCTAGAGGCTGGTATAATTCAACCTAGTCAAATTTATTTCTCTGCTCCAGTAGTATTGGTGCACAAGACGGATGGATCATGGCACATGTATCTGGATTATAGGGAGCTCAACAAGCTCACTATTAAAGATAAATTTCCCATTCATTTTGTTGATGAATTATTGGATGAATTACATGGATTAATTTACTTCACCAAGTTGGATCTTCATTCAAGATATCATGAAATCAAAATGAAGATTGAAGACATTCCGAAAAAAACATTTAGAACTCATGAGGGTCATTATGAATTTTTGGTCATGCCTTTTACCCTTACCAATGCACCCTCTACATTTCAAGGTTTGATGAATTCCATTTTCAAACCCTTCTTTAGAAAATTTGTGTTGGTACTTTTTGATGATATTCTAATCTACAACTAGTATAGGAAGGATCATGTTCAACATGTTGACAGGGTGCTCAAACTATTGGAGGGGAAACAATTATATGAAAAAAGCTCCAAATGTTCCTTTGGAGTACAAGAGATGAAATATCTGGGTCATATTGTATCTCATGAAGGTGTTAAGGTAGAACCTAGAAAAATTAAAGCCATTAACGACTGGAAAATCCCGACATCAATAAATCATCTACGAGGATTTCCCAGGTTGACAAGCTATTATCACAAGTTTTTTAAGAATTATGGGAGAATAGCAGAACCCCTAACAACATTATTGATGAAAGATGCATTTTCATGGACACCAGAAGCAACGAAGTCCTTTGAACATCTTAAAGAGGAAACCTGCCAAGCACTGGTCTTAGCTACGCCAAACTTCACAAAAACCTTTATTGTGGAATGTGATGCCTCAGGAAATGGAATTGGTGTTGTTCAAATGCAAGAAGAAAGAACCATTTCTTTTGAAGTCGTCCAATCAAAGGAAAGTATTTACACAAAGCTATTTATGAGAAGGAAATGTTGGAAACACTACATGCACTTAACAAATGGTGACCCTACCTAATGGGAATGGCACTTCAAGGTAAAAATGGATCATGAGAGTCCTAAATATGTTTTAGAACAGATATTATCTTTAGAAGAGCAGCAAAATTGGGTCACAAAGATGTTGGGTTATGACTTTGAAATCATCTACAAAAAAGGGAAGTAAAATGTTGTGGCAGATGCACTCTCAAGAAAGGATGAGGATGTGGAAGCATTGGTTTGAACCATTTCCACTATACAACCAAATTGGATAAACAAACCAAGGTATGAATGTAAGAATGACGAAGAAGTGTAGGAAGTAATTCGAAAGCTACAACAAGATCCTAGCACATTTCATACATTGAGTTCGAAAAATGATTCATTATGGTACAAAGATCACTTATACCTATGTAAGAATTCCGAACTAAAACAAAATATTCTTACGGAATTTCACACCTCTACCTTAGGATGGAACTCAAGATTTTTAAAAACTTACTACAGGGTTAAGAAGGAATTTTCCTGGGATGGCCTTAAACCTGATATTCTAAATTTTGTGGCAAAATGATTGGTTTGACAACAAAATAAAGTTGAAACAATTAAGGCCCCCGGTCTATTACAACCTTTATCCATTCCAAGTCAACATTGGGAGGAGGTTTCAATTGATTTATCACAAGTTTAGCCAAGTCCAAAGGAAAGAGTGTCATCATGGTGGTAGTTGATTGGCTTACCAAGTATGCACAATTTTGTGCATTATATCATCAATTTAAAGCCAGTACAGTTTCTACTGCATTTATGGAAACAATTCAAAATCTACATGGAAACCAAAAGATTATTGTAAGCGACAGAGATCCCATTTTCAGTGGAAAGTTTTGGACAAAATTGTTTTTTTGTCTTGGTACTCAGTTTGCTCATAGCTCATCTTATATTCCTCAATTTTATGGGAAAACTGAGATATTAAACACATGTTTGGAAGGATATATTCATTGCTTTGGATCCGATAAACAGACACAGTGGGTCAAATCGTTGCCTCTTACTCAGTGGTGGTATAACACATCCTTCCATACTATAGAAAAAATGACCCCATTTATGGCACTTTATAGATATCATCCACAGTCCATCACACCATATTTAAGAGGAAATTCTAAGGTTCAACCATTGGAAGATCACATCAAGCATCAAAAACAAGTTCTCTAACTCTTAAAGGATAACCTCACTTTGGCACATAATAGAATGAAACAATAGGCATATCAACATCGCAGTAAAATAACTTTTGATGTAGGTGATTGGGTATTTCTACGGCTACAACGATATAAAAAAATTAACTCAAGCAAGCTAAGAAGGATAATAAATTATCACCAAAGAATTATGGTTCATACAAGGTGTTTCGAAAGATTGGTACAATTGCATACAAATTGGAGCTTCCTACAGCTCCTTGAGTGCACCAAGTTTTCCATGTTTCATTCTTAAAGAAGGTTATAGGTGATAAGCTCCTAGTTCAAAAAATATTTCTAGAACTTGATGAGGAAGGAGAAATCATATTGGAACCTGAAGCAGTGATAGAAAGAAGAACTCGACAATTGCGAAATTCATCAATTTTGAAGTATCTCATCAAGTGGAATAACTTACTCGCTGAATATTCCACATGGGAGGATGAGAATTTTATACAAAAGCATCCAGAACTACTTGAGCATTGAGCACAACACTTTTCTGAAGGAGAGTGGCATGTTAGATCCCTATAATACTAGTGATTCCCCCATTACTATTGTCATTGTAGCCCTTATTGTTATTGTTGTGCCCTCATTGTCCTCATATTGTTATTATTGTGCCCCATAGAAGCCCACTATTGTTATTTTTGTTCCCTTATATTATTATTGTTATGTCGGCTTTGAATATATTGTGACCCCTTACACTCCTATTTATAGAAAGGATGTTTTCTCATTTGTATCATCCAAGAATTGTTCATTTGTGTAATGTAAAGGAGGTTTCCCCCTCAAAGAGGTTGATTTTGAAGTCGTTGATCTATCTTTTCTTCTATTTTGTGAGTTGGTTTCATAACACATTAAAGACATGTACCACTCCTATTAGTGGCCCCAACGAAACCCTTAAGGTGCAAAAGGTGTCGCTACTGGAAATAGCCGGAAAAAGAAGACAAGGGTTGCATTATTATTTTGATGAAAAATATTCCCCACGTCACAAATGCAAGGAACCAAAATTATTCCATATTGACACCATTGTAAATAGCCTAGGATATGAGCCCCAACGTGCTAAGGTCCCTTGGAATGATGTAGTGGAACCCTGAGATTGTACAGCAACACCTGATGAACCAATTATAACACTCCATCCATTACCAGGTATTTCTTCTCCACCAATGCTTAAAATGAGAGGATTTATTAAGCATCAACGGATGGTGGTATTTATTTATAGTGGAAGCATGCATAAATTTTTCCATAAATGAGTTTTTGAGGCAATGCACTATTTTTTGCGAGAAATATCCAATTTTCTTTGCATTATAGCTAATGCGGGGGACCATGAAATGTGAAGGAGATTGTGAGAACATAGATCTCCCAATGGGGGACTATCACCTCAAAAAAAAAATGTTTTCCATTGAAATGGGAGGTTATGACATTTTCCTTGGAGATGATTGGCTGCAAAAGCTAGGCCTGATTACCATGCTCTTCTAAGAGCTATATATGAGCTTCACACATAATGGACACAGTCATACACTTTGTTGGATCCAATAAACTTCTCCTACTATAGTTACTTCATATAGAATGGAGAATATTTTGAGAAATGGACACCATAGGATTGTTTCTCAATTCAATCCAATCTACCCCATTGAATCAAGCCCCACCAACATTCATCTAGATATACAATACATGTTGACTCACCATCAATAGGTGTTTGGAAATCCTAAGGAACTACCCCCTTGTTGAGGTGAGCATGATCATAACATTTCTTTGATTCTGGGTAGCTATCCACCCAATGTTTTCCCTATAGGTATCCATTCACACAAAAGGATGAGATTGAAAATATTATGAAGGAGATACTAGAAGCAAGTGTGATTTGTCCCAAAACCAGCCCATATTCATCCCTAGTGGTCACGGTCTTAAAGAAATATGGGGATTGGTGCATGTGTCTTGATTTCAGATCCCATAATAAGATCATCATCAAGGATAAGTTCCTTATTCTAGTCATCCATGATCTCCTTGATGAACTCCATGTCGCCTAATTCTTTACCAAGCTATCATCAAATCAGAATGAAAGTATCAGATATTCTGAAGACAACTTTCAGCACCCATGAAGGTCACTATTAATTCTTGGTTATGCCCTTTAGTATTTGTAATGCCCCACCCACCTTTCAAAGTCTCATGAATCACCTTCTCAATCCATGTCTTAGAAATTTTGCACTGGTATTTTTTGATGATATACTAATATACATCAAAAGATGGGAAATACATGTTCAACATGTTGACCAGGTATTACAACTTTTGAAGGATAATAACTTATCTATGAAATTATCCAAATCTTCTTTTAGAATTGGAGAGGTGGATTAATTGGGACACATTGTCAACTGCAAAGGACTATGGGTGGATCCAAAAAAGATTCAGGAAATGAAATACTAGCAACAAATTCAAACATTGAAAAGTATGCAATCATTTTTGGGTCTCACTGAAAGCAATAGCAAATTTGGTAGAGATTATGGATGCATTACTTCACCCATTGAAAATCGTCTCAAAAAAAATGCATTCCTCTTAACAAAAATAACTCAACAGGATTTCTTAGCTCTCAAAAAAGTCGTGTGTTCCACCCTACTTTTCGCCCTTGTAGATTTTAAAAAATACTTCTGGAGTGAATGTGATGCTTCGGGGACTCAAATTGGAGCAATGCTAATGCATGAAGTTTGACCAATAGAATTCATAAGGAAACACTTAACTAGCAGGAATTTGGGTCAATCTATTTACGAGAAGGAAATGATGGCCATCATACATGCAGTAGACACTTGGTGACCATATTTGCTTGGATGATATTTCCATATCCAAAATGACGCCATAGTCTGCAGTATTTTATAGAGCATCGCTTATCCTCTTTGCAACAAAACAAATTTCTTAAAAGAATGTTAGGATATGACTATGAGAGAGTCTGTAAGAAAGGTCAAGACAACGTTGTATTCAATGCCTTATCACGAAAATTTGAGGATGGAGACACCATCTTATCCTTATCCTTTCCCATACCATCTTAGATTGAGGAGGCATACAAAGAGTTTTTCGCCATAAATATGTTTCCCAACTAATCCAAAGGTTACAGGCAGATCCCAACCACTGAGTGGGTTAAAGTTGGTAGGAAGATGTTCTTTGATATAAGTATCATGTGTTTCTCTCCCCTACCTCCACTCCCAAACCACACATCTTAATAGATTTTCACTCGTCGCCCAGCATAGGACATTTACATTCAAAAGAATTATGTTGGGGCACATCGCTCCTTCTTTTAGAAGGGATGAACCATGACATTCTTACATTGTAGCTGAATGTGATGTCTACTAGCATAACAAAGGGGAAACAGTGAAGACACGGGGTACCTTACAACGCTTGCCACTAACTTGCTATATATCGATGGTTATCTCCATTGGTTTCATTATAGGTCTCCTTAAACTAGTTAACAAGTCATTCATCATGGTGGTAGTGGATCAACATTCCAAATACTCTCATTTTTGGGCCTTACCACACTCATTCACCCTAGATTTTGTGGCTCAAGCCTTCATCAATCAAATTTTCAAATTCCATGGCATGCCTACTTCTATTATGTCTGATTGTGATCCCACCTTCGCTATAATTTTTTTACAAGAGTTGTTCAAGCTACATGGCACACAAATCCAAATGAGTATAGCATAACTCCCCTAGGCAGGTCATCAAACTGAAGCAGTAAACAAATTTTTGGAGACCTACATGCGATGATTTATGTCGAATAGAGAACATCAATGGGTGCAATTGCTACCTTTAGCAGAATGGTTTTATAATACTAATTATCATGAGAGAACCAAGATGACACTGTTTGAGGTGGCGTATGGCCAAATCCCACCTTAACCAACTTCTTATTTTCCTGGATCTTCCAAAGTTCGGTCAATTGATAAGCTGCTTCAAAACCTAGCCACCACTATCACTCTTTTGAATTATAATCTCCATCAAGTGCAAAATGAGATGAAGCAACACGTTGACCAACATAGCTCAGAAAGGTATTTTCAAGTTGGTGGCTAAGTGTTTCTTCAACTCCAACCTTATAACAAGATGCCTCTTAAAGAAAAGGGCTTCCAAAAATAAGCTCCAAAATTTTATGGCCTTATGAGGTGATTTAGCGTATTAGCTCCATCGCCCGCACGATAGCCCTACAAGCCACTTCAAAAATCCACACTGTCTTCCATGTCTCTTGCCTCAAAATAGGCATGGGGCAGAATTAAAAGGTATAAATCATATTGCCTATATTGGATGAGGAACGTTCTATTGTTAGAAAGTAGTTAACAGAGAAATGAAACACATAAAATATTACAAAATCACAAAAAAAAAAACATAAGAGAAGAGAGACACATATATATATGGTTCACCCAATTTGGTCTACATCCACCGAAAAATAGCCGAACCTTTCTCTTATAATATCTACCAAAATGAAGAGATAGAACCTACAACAAATTCGCTCTAATTTCCTCTTCGCTCTCACATAGTCACCTCTCCCTTTCTCGCACATAATAATAAAAATGCATAGCCACAATACAATTCCCTCATATAAATAGATGGTTTCCTTCTAGGGTAAAAAATTCTAAATTAACATAACTTCTATGATAATATATTTCACCTAATGAATGGCCCACAATGACTACATAATTACAATATTTTACAAAGAACTTTTTATCAAAAATTTTCTTTGGGCCATAGCTAATAAAAACAATGCTTAACCTACATTATGCAAGGGTCCATGAGTAGTTAGGGATTTTAGTCTTAAGAAACTATATATTGTCGAAGATAGTAAGTGAAGTATTGCCTTGTGTTGCTTAATTCATCTTTGCGCTACTAGAGACAACCCCCCTCAAAGGGGCAAGTGAACAATATTTGTTGCAAGTCTTAAGAAATTATTTCCATTATTATTACCTCAATGTGTTATTCTATTTGGTATCTCTAGAATATTTCACGCTTCTAATATTTTCAGGAGGTCAAGCATACTACATACATTCACATGAATTGTCAAACTATTTTGTGAACAGATTGAATTGATTCAATATGGAAGCACTCAAAGGATTACCAAACTATATGTTAGTTTCTATGGGTTGGTTTGGTTTTCAAATTAATACATTTTTAAGAAGAGAGAAATTGGTAGATTTGGTGCGGGATTCGATATTGAAATTCTCCTTCTTTGGAACGCCTCCACTCAACTATTCAGTACATAAGCCTATCTTTCACTTTAAATAGAGAAAGGAATTTTGACAAAACAAATATTTACATTGGGAGTGCAGGATAAATGTGTAGAAGCATTGTACACAGCAAGGAACACAAACTCCTATGTACACAATCTCTCCACACCCCTTTTCTCCCACACACCATTTACTATGAGTGTGCACACCAACCTACCTAAACATAAAAATCCATTTTTGCTTTATACATTGCCAAACATGTGAATGGAGGTTTTAGGGTTACGATTTTTCAATATATGGACGTAGTAATTCATACTATAAATATCATAATTTTCTGGTAACGAATTGGTAAACAATAAAATCTAACATTTTTAATTGTAAAGCTGTCTACGAAAATAAATTAGAATAGTTTAAACCCATTATAATTTGGACATTATTTTAAAATTTAGAAGTATTTTTATAATTTATGGACATTGTAGAATGCTACTACAATATTATTTGAGTCTCATGCGCTAAGAAATAGAAAGAACGAAGCTTTGTGGTCTGATGAGAAGTATGGGGTGCAAGATGGAAACCTCATTTTTTTTAGATCTATGTTTCTCGTTAATTTTGAAGAAATTGTCATGATTTCTTCTTTCTGAAAGCATATTAGCAACCAGCATGATTTTAATGAAACCATTAAATCATTTCTAGATGGCAACGTTCAGTTGAATTACCCAACTGTATTTTGAAGCCATTGAATTGTTTCTAGGTGGAAGCGCTCGTGGAATTGTCAAATTTTATGTCATGTATTTAGCTAGCATGGGTAGCATACTAATGGGGAATTTTTTTCGAAACTCTTGATCTTTATCAGGTTGTAAGCGTGTTCCTTTCATTATGTCGCATGTTCGAAATCGAATCGACAACCTCATCATTGTTGCACGCTGTTGATGCAAGCTTTATTAAAGATTTCTATAGATTACGATCGAATCATCTATCATTCATCATCGATCGAATCATCTTTTTAATTTCATTGTGTGAATTGTTGAGGTGGATTTCGTTGTGCGAAGTGCAGAGGTCGCTTCGCACTTTGCATAATGAGATACTCCTCCATCTGATCCAATCGGAAGGAAACATTCTCTAATAACATAGAAGCATTTAAAATCTTAGTTATTTCTTTGTAACCAACCTTGTTTTACACGAAAATGATTTATCATGAGATTCGACTCTATCTTCCAGCTGGCTCTTCAGTATCCAAATGCAAAGAAAATAGGTCTTGATGGTAAATTAAAAAGGGCTCTACCATAGACAAAATGGCACAAAGGCACATATTATGAAGTGTTGTTCCTAGGATAAATGGCGAAGTATGTTTGCGGATGAGGAGGGGCTCTCATTTGGCGTAGAAGAATGAAAATGTGGCTTCTTGTGCAGCTGCGTATTGGATATCTATAAAATCCGAAGAAGCCGGTCATGGATGTCTACAAACCAAGTGCAGGAAATTCGAAATGTGGCTTCTTGTGCAGCTGCGTATTGGATATCTATAAAATCCGAAGAAGCCGGTCATGGATGTCTACAAACCAAGTGCAGGAAATTCGAAATGTGGCTTCTTGTGCAGCTGCGTATTGGATATCTATAAAATCCGAAGAAGCCGGTCATGGATGTCTACAAACCAAGTGCAGGAAATTCGATTCCCCTTTAATGGGATAATAGCCGCATCATAAACCACTATACTGATCACCAAAACCATAGCCAACTGGACATTAAAAAATTGCAACCGAAAAATCGTCACCATTTACTCCATGGCTTGGCAATTAGACAATCATTTGATGAACTAATTATATGTTGATCGAATAAATTCAAATATTTAAAAGTTAAACTAATTATATTGGCAATGTAAAACTAATTTTTTTAATTAAATATAAACGAATTACAATCAATCGGAAAATCAATTGTTAAATTCACTACTTGGGCAGGTATAGTAAAGCACATCAGATTTTAGAATTCCAACATCATACATATACGTAGTTTGAGACTAAATGTCTTCTTACATATGGCAAAATTAACGATGGAAAAAAATGGAAAATTGAGAAACAGGTTCTTGAGCGTAACCGAAACAAACATTCCCATCGTTGGGAAAATGTCCACTTATTGAGTCTCGGAATCAAATTCCTCATTCCTTTTAAGCTTCAATACAACTCATAAACGAAGATCATATTGTGAAGAAATCACACAAGATCCCAAGTGTGTTAATGTTTTGCATACCAAATTTCGTTGAACTCCCCACTAAATGACATCACATCACTGAATAAAAGGAGTCAGCCCATTCATTGCTCAGTCAATGGTAAAGGTATTGTGTGCATAGAATATTTAAAAATAATTAATATTATTTTTATTAATGGAGAAAATGATTACGTTGTTGTAACGTTCTCCCTAGTTTAGGATTAGTTCCTAAAGTTTAGGGGTTTGGGTGCAACTTCCTAATTCCTAGTATTGTATTTAATGATGTAATCTTTCATTGATGAATAATAGAGTGTACGAGAGTGATCTCTCTGTTTTGGTGAGTGTAGTCTCCAACTCCACGCCACACCTGAGAGCTACATCTCTTTCTTTTCAATTCTGTTCACATTTTATCTTGGTATCAGAGCTCAGATTGGGTGAGCCTGATTTTTTGTCACCTTGTGGCTGAAGTGCCTTTTTGTAGCTAGCTTACCTGTGTGGTAGAATTGCCTGTGTGGCAGAATTGCCTGTGTGGCTTGAAGTGCCTTTGTGGCCGCGTGTACACAAGAGCTCTGTGCTCAATTGAGCAGGTGGACTGCAGAACACCTCGCTCGGACTCAGATATTTTTTTTTCTGAGTGGAGAGGATATTGGCGCGCTTTTTGCGCTGACAGAAGCGCCAGGAAGGGGAATTAGCGCGGATTTGTTGGGATTAATCGCGCCAGAGCGCCAGAACATCCAATTGGCGCGGAATTTAAGGAGGAAATCGCGCCAGCAAAAAATACTCTAACCAATTTTTAATTGGCGCGGATTTTTCGCTCGGGATCGCGCCAACACAAAGAGGATTTTTCGCTCGCTGATTGAGGACGCGCCAATCTTCCTTCAAGGGGATCTGCGGGAAGCCTCAACTTCGTTTGGCGGTTTGCAAGGGGTGCAGATCGGCGAAGTTGCAGATCTATCTAGAAGAGGCAGATCAGATCAATTTTTTATCAGATCGGATCTTCGGCTGTATTGAAGACGCCGAATTTTCTCGTTGAAGCGGGATTGCCAGACACTATAGATCGATGGCAGAGGTGACAGATCGATCTGACAGGCATTGTTTTATTTTTGTTGTTGAGTAGATTCAGAATGAGTAATACGATGGAATCTTACCTTAACGAATCTTGTAAACCTAATGGATCTAACTTCACGAATTTGAAGTTTAAGATCCAGACCTCGCTTGAGAGTGCGAATGCTTGGTCTATAGTTACAGGCGATGAGCAGAAGCCGAACGGAGGGCCACAGGAACAAGATTGGGGAAAACGAGAGAACAAGGCCAAAGTCTTGTTAAAGATGTCTGTGAAAGACAATGTTATTGCGCACATCAGAGACTGTAAAATGTCCGCGGACATCTGGACGAAAATCAAAAGTCTGTATGAGACCCAGAATACAAGTCGAGTCTTGGCGCTTAAAAGCAAGCTATTTTCAAGGAGGATGGACGAAAGGGAGACTGCTACTGCATTTGTTGCGCGAATTAAAGTTGTGAAAGACGGATTGGGGGCCATCGGAGTGGCGGTGTCTGATGAAGATCTTGTTGCAATCACAATGAACAGGATGCGTGATGATTTTCAAACGTTCATCACTGGAGTGTCGGCAAGGGAGAAAGCGCCCTCATTTGATGATCTCACTAGAATCTTGCAGCAAGAGGAGGAGCGGCGGCAGAACTTGAACCCCCAGAGTGATGATCTTGCGTTGATGGCGAAATGACGATCATCCAAAGGAAAGCAGTCACATCAACAATCAAAGCAGAAAGGAGCAACATCACATAAGAATCTGCATTCTCATAAAGGTATGCTTGCAAATAATTCTGAAAAGAAATGTTATTATTGTGGAAAGACGGGTCATATACAAAGAGAAGGTTATAAGAAGCACGCTGATGATGCAAAGAGGAGGCAAGCAAATGCAAAGCACAGAGGATACTTTTTTGAAGAAGAAGACTTCAGTCACGAATTTCGACTCTTCACAGTCGACTGTGCCCTTTCAGCATCTAATGAAGATGACATTTGGTATCTCGATTCCGGAGCATCCTCTCACATGACAGGTAAAAAGGAATTTTTTGATAGTCTTGAAGAAAGTATAAATGGATCAAAAATATATCTAGGAGATGATAGTGTATACAAGATTAAAGGTCATGGGGTGATTTCAGTTAAGTTACCAAATGGAAAAATTAGTCACCTTACAAATGTTTTATATGTATCCGGAATTAAGAAAAATCTGATATCTGTATCCATGATGGCTGATCAAGATATGCAAGTCGAGTTCTTCAAGACTCATTGTGTGATAAAGGATTGCAGGAATGAAATAGTTGCAACAGGCATGCGAGTTTGAAGCCTATACAGACTGGATGCAAAAAGCATACCAAAGCAAGCCATGGTTGCAGAAGGATCGACAGTCGAACAACTCTGGCATCAGAGGTTTGGTCATTTGAATATGCAGGATCTCATGTTATTGCAGAAGAAAGGTATGGTCGAGCGACTCCCTATCTTTCGTAATGTTCAGTTAAATTGTGATGGTTGTGCTTTAGGAAAAATGAATAGAGAACAGTTTCCTATGCATGATAGGAGGAAGGAAACAGATGTTTTAGAACTAGTGCACACTGATGTATGCGGACCTATGCAGACAAGGTCGCTAGGAGGAGCATATTATTTTTTGTTATTTACTGATGACTGCACTAGATATTCATGGGTTTATTTTTTGAACAAGAAAAGTCAGACTTTTCAGTGCTTTATAGAATTTAAAACCTTTGTGGAAAAGCAGTTTGGTAAGAGCATAAAAATTCTCCGATCTGATCAAGGGGGAGAATAAAAGTTAAAGGAATTCATGAAATTCTGTAAATCTCATGGGATTTTTCAGCAGTATACAGTGCCACACACACCACAACAAAATGGAGTTGCAGAGCGCAAAAACAGAACCTTGGTGGAGTGCGCAAGGAGCATGTTACAAGGTAAGGGTCTGTCTAATAGCTTTTGGGCAGAGGCTATTAATACTGCTGTATATTTGAAGAACAGAAGTCCTACCAGGTATCTTGGCTTCAAAACCCCTTTTGAAGCTCTATATGGATTTAAACCAGCAGTAAACAATCTAAGAGTATTTGGGTCAAAAGCATTTGCCCATATACCCAAAGCTGATAGGAATAAATTAGATCCTAAAGCTGTGAAATGCATCTTTGTTGGTTATGGCACAGAATTTAAAGCATATAAATTATACAATCCTGAGTATCGTAAGACATTTGCAAGCAAGGATGTGGTGTTTCATGAACAGGTACAGGAAGGGAAAGATGACGTTGGTGATGATTTGCACATTCCGTTGTTGTTGGAGGAAAGCAGCGAGGATGAAAGAGAGAAGGAGCAGAAAGAAGAGAAAAAAGAAGAACAGCAAGAAGGTGATAATGCAAACCCAATTATAGCAGAATAAAACAAATTTGAGGTAAGTCCCCTACCAAGGAGGTCAGGTAGGAAGACTCAATTACCATTAAAATTGAGAAACTATGCTTTGATGTCAAAGGTTTTGAACAATGTAGAACCCTCTAATTATAAAGAAGCTAGTCAATTTAAGGAATGGACAGCTGCAATGAATGAAGAAATGGAACCAATTCTTATAAATGATACTTGGGATTTAGTTGAGCTGACTAAGAATAAAACACCCATAGGATGTAAATGGCTATTTAAACCAAAAATGAATGCAGACGGATATATAGATAAGTTAAAAGCTAGGCTAGTTGCAAAAGGATATTCACAGCAGGAAGGTATAGATTTTGATGATACTTTTGCACCTGTAGCAAAGTTAAATACAATCAGAATGCTTATTGCTTTAGCTACTAAATGTAATTGGGAATTACACAAGCTTGATGTTAAATCTGCATTTTTAAATGGTGATTTAAAAGAGGAAATTTATTTAGTACAGCCAGAAGGATATGTAAAGCAGGGGCAGGAACATCTTGTTTGCAGATTGAAAAAGGCTTTATATGGTTTAAAGCAAGCACCCAGGTCTTGGTACGAAAATGTTGATTCTTTCTTTGTAGAGTATGGTTTCCATAAAATTTTAAATGACCCAAATTTGTATACCAAGTACAATAATGAGGGGCAGATTATTTTGATTTCTTTGTATGTGGACGACATGATTATAACAGGAAATGCAGATGATTTAATCAGAGAAATCAAAAGGCTTATGGCACAAATTTTTGAGATGAAAGATCTCGGAAGCCTTCACTACTGTCTGGGATTAGAAGTATGCAGAGATACTGGGCAAACTTTTCTTACCCAATGGAAGTATGCCAGAAATATGTTGGAAAAGTTTGGTATGGATCAGTGTAGATCAGCAGCGACACCTTTGCAGCATAATCTGAAATTGAACATTGATGATGGCACTAAGGAGGTTGATGCCACAATGTACAGACAACTGGTTGGAAGATTGATATATCTTACAACAACCAGACCTGACTTGGCATACTCTATTAGTGTATTGAGCCAATTCATGTCGAAACCGCTTGAAAGTCTCTGGATAGCAGCAAAGAGCGTGTTGAGGTATCTTTTTGGTACTGTTAATTATGGTATTTTATACACTGATGTATCTGATGTTACTCTAGCAAGTTTTTCACACTCAGACTGGGCAAGTAACCTGGATGATCGGAGGTCCATCACAGGTTATGCATTCAACATAGGTTACGGGGTCATAGCTTGGAGCAACAAGAAGCAAAGTACTGTAGCCTTGTCTTCATGTGAAGCTGAGTATCAAGCATTGTGTGCAACAACATGTGAAGCGATCTGGTTGAGAAGGCTCCTTAAAGATGCAGGAAAAGAACAGAAGAATCCCACTTCCATCAAAAGCGACAACCAGAGCACCATTAAATTAGCATACAATCCAGTGTTTCACAAAAACACCAAACATATAGACACTCAGTTCCATTTTGTTAGAGAGAAAATAGAGTCTAAAGAAATTGTTGTTGAATATTGTAAAACTTGTGACAATGTGGCTGATATTTTCACAAAGCCTCTTGCACGAGTGAAATTTGAATTGTTTAGAAAGATGCTAGGAGTCCAGGAGAACCCTTTCTCCATTAAGAGGGGGAGTTTAAAATAATTAATATTACTTTTATTAATGGAGAAAATGGTTACATTGTTGTAACGTTCTCCCTAGTTTAGGATTAGTTCCTAAAGTTTAGGGATTTGGGTGCAACTTCCTAATTCCTAGTATCGTATTTGATGATGTAATCTTTCATTAACGAATAATAGAGTGTACGAGAGTGATCTCTCTGTTTTGGTGAGTGTAGTCTCCAGGTGCAGGCCACCCCTGAGAGCTACATCTCTTTCTTTTCAATTATGTTCACATTTTATCTAGAATGATTGTATTGGGCCATGAATTCACGAAGTGATTTTACCAAAGCATAGTTACAACAAGCTGACAAAGAAATGAAGAAGCTAGCTTGTAAGGAGATGAAGTATTTCTTGGAAGAGTTTGCAAGTATTTCCATCCCGTTATTGCTGGGTGAAAAATGAAATTTCTATCAGTCGTTGAAAAGGATAGAAATTCATAAGAGAAAAGATCATATTCTTGATCACTTCGATTGTAAGTTGTAGGATTTCATGCTTACTCCCTTCCGAGATGAGGATAATATTTGCAAAAGCCATAGTATAATTCTTTATATCCATTCTTAAGCTCTGAAAGAAGAGGACAAGAAATTGTGAAAAAAAAAAAACGAAATTAGGACATGTAATTTTTTTAAAAATATAATACATTATATGATAATGATGGGTATATATCATGGCCACATTATGCCAGCTAGATTAAATTTAAGGTTGGATGAACTTGAAGAACGCATTTACATTCTTTAGTATTTGTTTAAGCTTTGTTGTCATTGAACAAAAGTTTATATCCATTTTCTTTTGTTGGTATAGGATAAGATGACTCGGATTTGATGAAAATAAGAGAAGTAATAGGAATAAATTATTTTGAATATCCATGTTAAAGAGAACTAAAAAAAATAAACAAGCATGCATACTAATGTTATGTTCTATTCTTGGATCTTAGATCTACAATATGGTGGTTGTTATTAGGGGCATATAGAGAATCATCACTATCTCTTATGATCATTTTTCTTTACATGTAGATGTTAGGTAATTTTTTTGGAGTAAGAAGGAAGCTTTTATTGTGCTTTTTTGGCACTCCCGCACATCTTTATTCCACAAATTACAATGTGAGGCATTTTTCCAAAATCAAAGGTTGTCATATGGTTGGACCGAAACCATGGTGACCATGAGAAATTGGATTTTCCTTCATTGATTGCTTGTGTTACATGCTACATTTATTTATTTCTCTTCCCCTAATGATTTCACAAAGGAAAAGTTTCTAAATAACTTATCTTCTTTCAGATGTCTTATAAGGAAACCTTGGCAGGAATCATTTCAAGAATCACAACATATTTGGCAATGTTATGGTTTTGTACATATGAAACAACAAATAGAGAAATATTAAGATTTTAATTTCTTTTTTTTTATGCAGGGAACAAAGGAACTATACAATATCAATAGGTGGTGTAGAAACTTGGTTGGCTAGCAATTACATGACACTCGAGATAGCTGTTATAGACATATTTCAGCACTGCAACCCCAAACTCATATGTCCATAAACTAAGGGCTCCCTAATTCCCTAAAAGTGTTGCTTCATACCCTAAAATATCATGGTCAACTAATTACATCATTTCCCAAAAGTTCCACCTGAAAAACTACTCAGAATTGGCCAAAACTGGACCATACAGACTGTTCCATGGGCAAGGTGCGATGCATACTGAAATGGCCTTCTGTGGGGTGCGATGAGCGAGAATAGACAAATGGCAACGACAACTCACTAAGTGGATTATCATGTAATCTTCCAGAAACTTCTCGTGTGACACTTGTCTCTCTGAATTCACCCAAGGATGAGTAAGAGATTAATGAAATCTCCAAGTGGAACCAAGAACTATCAATCAAATGACACTAACCAAAAACCTAGTGCTGACTCACACCCTTGAAAGACATCTATAAATGGACCCCTCATCTGAGAGATCTAGAGGCCAGAATTTTGTATTTTTTAAGGAAGTGTTGTTGGTTTGTTGGTGAGAAGAGACATTGCGTTGTTGGGTGATTTGCTTGTTCATGAGGTGAAGAGGGCTTCTACACTAGGAGTATAATGCTGGATCGGACAATTGGGTTGTAATCCTCTATTACACTACTATTAATAAATTTCTTTGAGTTTTCCTCCATATAATTGTGTCTTTATGAATGCAATTGTATGGGAAATTTGTTTCTCATTCCACATTGTTTATGATGTTTTAAATGGAGATGATTTGATGGTTTGATGTTGATTTGACTCTACAGGTACTCTTTGAAGCAGGACAAGTAGGAGAGGAGTGGCAAATTCTATTAAGGAGAGGAGAAATCAAGCTAGGATCAAAGCGGAAGATCCAGGTTGGTCCTCTGTTATTCCCTCTAATCTATCACACTTAAAAGAACTCTTGAAAATCTTTCATTGTTTGTTTCTAAGATAGCTACTCATCCTAGTGGGACTAGTAGTTCGAATCGACACTAATTTTCCCTGAAACAAAATGGCGACTCTGCTGGGGAATGAATAGTTTGTTTTGCTTGTTTATTGTTTTCTTTATAAACTACAGATGAAGCTTGAAGTTAGCCAGCTAGCCTTCGAAACACCTTTGCTATGTAATTGCGAAGTAGATGATTGCTGCTTTAGTCAATCTCAGGGTTGGTTTATGAACTGAACATATGAATTACAAAACATTCTAAGTGCCCTTGTGGTAACTCAGAACCTCATAAGATCTTACCCCTATGCTTTTTTTTTACTGTCCATCATTACTCAGCCTAAATCACTGAACTTAGCTGCAAATTTTGAGAAAAAACCAATCTCAGTTTCTCTCCCTAGTCCATCGCACTGTCTGTAACTATGCAACTTGGATGCATCGTACCTCCCGTGTGTTGCAGGTGAGATGCATCCATGTTTCCTCTGTTGCAGGTGCAATGATTGAGTGATACTGTTTTCTTCTCTGAAAGTTGGTTTTTTCCTCCTTGTTTTCAGCTTTATTCAGTAGTTTTGTTGTTCATGATCAATATCTTCTTGCTGGAACCTTCTTCCTTCACATATCTCAACCTCCATCAGTTAGGAATTGTAAATTTTTTTGTGTATTTGTGAATCATTTACAGTCTTGCTTTATCGAAAGTAGCTTAATTGAACTATCATTTTTGGTGCAAGTGTCGTAATTGCCATTGTGAATTAAAAGAAGAGTGTCGTAAAGTCTTCATCTTCTAGATAGTTCATTGTACTTTTGTCATTGTACTTGATTTGAGTTATTAGTATTTGAAGTGTAATTTTGCAGTTTTCAATTCGAAATCGAAAAGTGTCGTCTTAGTCTTCCTTTCATTTTGAAAAGAAATTGTTAGAAATGTCGCTTTGAAAGAAAATAGTTCAGATCTGTACTTAGATTTCCTTTTTGGCATTCACACATTAAGGAAGCGGAAAACAAATACATGCATGTGCATTTGCATTTTGAATGCATGCGAAATTTGATTTAGGAAAGTGCATTTAGTGTGTGCTTTATGCTTTCTGCTGAAAGAAAAAATCATTATCTTCTTTCCTTTGTAGCTAAGATTTTCATTGCTAAAAGAACATAAATGACTGTTTATCATTTTAGATTGCATATTTCAGAATTTCACACCTACATCATGCGGTGAACCTTGAAAGACAAACTTCTAAGCAAGATCAACTCTAAAATAAATCTCAATGAACATAAAAATGCTTTGGAACCTAACGAAACACATCTAGATGTCTAGGCTAGAGGCGTGTTTCGGTGTCGTAAAACCTAGTAACTATCATTTCATCGAAGGTTGGGTGACTCCTCCTCCTTGATACGATAAGCGCCAGTACGGACTTGTGCTCCCTCTATCATCGAGTATATCTTGGGAGACCATAATATGCTGATATCCTTTATCCTTAGGAAGCCGTGTCCGTCACCCTATCGATCACAATGCACTGAACACAACATTCGAGAAGATTGACTGCCATAAATAAGTCATTGGTGATTTCTCCATCATTTATCACCAAGGTGTACTTTGCAGTTTTGCGATCGATTTGGTAATTCCTCTGTCTAGATTTCCAGACTAGTCACTTTCATTTTTTTGACTCCTTAAAAGAAAAGGTCCGTCTGAGCACTTGTCACTTCAAGCTCATTAAAAATCGAAGGCGACTAGAGTCACCTTTAGCTTTTTCTCGACTCTTAAAAATTGAAAAAGCAAGTTGTGTCAAAGTGTACTAACATTTATTTTAAATAGAATAACATCCCTGTTCCTTCGTTGATCTGAGGTTGAGATAATGGATTCTACCAATCAAGGAATCCCTCTTGGAGGGAATAATAGTCCTTTCTCCTCTTGGGGAGATATTGGTTCTCTATATATGGCTACATTGTCCCTTCCAGGAATCACAATCGGCCTGCCAGTATGGCTTTTCTTGACCTCTATCGTTCAAAGCACCGTAATTCCTCAACAATCTAATTGGCAACCAGATGATACTGAAGTTACCCCTTAACCTTCTACTTCATTTGTTTCTCCTTCCCCTTCTTCCTCTTCACTTGGTGAAACTAGTGACACTAAAAACCAAGTAGCTGAGAAGAAAAATAAAGGGAAGGAGAAGAAGAAGAAGCCAGCTCAACAAGGGAACAACAATGTATCATCTAGCAAAAATCCGCACACTGAACGTTCCAAACCCAAAAATCCATGCACAATTTGCAAGGGAGGACACTACCATCGAGATTGCCCTTGCATTCTATGAATTTTGAGAGAATGGTCTCCCCGTTTGCACCATTCGATGTCATCAACCCTTGACAATCAGGTTGACTGCACACCATCAACTAGTGAAAACGAATTCAATAGACATAAAGGAAAAGTCAGAGTTCCATGTAGGTTATGTGAAGGTGATCATACCCTTCACCGTTGTCCTTTTCCGGATGAAGGAAAAAACGTTTTGGATAACCATCTTACTTCACCGCAGCAACTTCCACCTAGATATAGGAAACTCTTACCAAGTCCTTCGCTAGTTAAAAACCTAATTGACATAACTCGATTGTCGATCAAATCGCCTATCATTGAAAGTGAACCTTCTAAGTCTAGATCGGACCAAAGTCAACTCGTCGAGATGGAAGTCGACCCAGTCTTTCCTTCAGAAGGCCCACCTTCGGATGATACAGTTTCCAAAGAGAATGAGAATGAAACTGTTCAAATTCTTTTTGTTGATACAGAGTCTAATGAACTTGGGGGCAATCCACTAATTCCTTTACAACAGGAAGAGACCTCCCCATTTCATGAAACTTATCCAGACATTTATCCATTACCTCCTCCAAGTAGTCTAGTCGTTTTCTTTGATTGGAATCAGCTAGAAAAACCCCACCTTCCATCTAATGTACCATTATGAATCATAGTACAAGTTTACAAAATGATCATGTCTGGCACTATCATAGATGAAGGGGCTTCAGTAAGTATCCTTTCCTCAACTGCTTGGAAAGCTCTTGGCTCGCCATCACTTTTGCCTGAAAAACAAAATTTGTCAGGCTTCAACAAAGGAACCAGTCGACCATTAGGGATCCTTCCAAAGTTACCAATAAATTTTAGAAATAAAACCGTTCATTTGAACGTGATGGTAGTGAAAGGTCCACTAGATTACAATCTACTCCTTGGACGCGACTATATATATAGCATGGAAGCTATTGTTTCCACATTCTTTCGAGTGATGTGTTTTCCACATGAAGGCACACTGGTGCAACTTGTTGACTAGCTTTCATTTCCTGGTTTAAACACAGCTATGAATCAACCATCATTCCTAAATGGTCTCTTCGCGTCAGCAATGTCTCTTCAACCTTCATCTCATTTGCCTAATTACAGCAAGTAGTTCGGTGAATGTTCTGAAGGTTAGGGGGCATGCACCATAGTTTGCTTTACAAGGCAAACCTAGAGGAAAAGAGAGATTTTCTTGAAGGTCATAATGATTGGACTAAAGAAAAATTCATGTATAGGTTATGTGATCAGTCTGAAACAATTATTTCCTTGTACGATTGTGATTGGAAGCTCACACCATTCACCTTCGTACGTTATGTGATTGGAAGCTCACACTAGTCACCTTCGTCTATTTTGATGGACAAAGCAAAGGAAGAGTTTTTGTCTACTGACAGAAACAATCCTGCCTAACTGTAAGGACTTCCATTTGGTAACCTGGAAACTCTCCTTTTACTGAAACACCTAGGGGCATGCAAACCTTTGTATGCAAGTGAAAGGTGACCTTTGATTTTCTTAGTTTGTAGGTTCTTAACCCTTTAACCTCGTAGCACAGTCGTTTCTAGCCTGCAAAAAAAGGTCATGAGCACATGTTATGGTAGTGTTCAAGCTCATCAAAAAATAAATCTACCAAGAGACATTATCAAAAGACTGGAAAGAGAAATGTTCCCGCAAGGTTCAAGCTCATTAAAAAATCAACTTGCACTGAGCATAGTTTTCTTCTGATTCAAGCTCATTAAAAAATGAAACCAACTTCGGTAAATAGCCTTTGTGATCACTTTGCTATCAACCTTTTTGAACCTTGGTTGTGTTCCTATCATCACCTCCATTCTTTTGGCCAACCATACGCTTCCACTTTATTGTTTACCCTTTTGAGTAATAGCTGCGACGAGTGATTCTGATTGCCGACCTCTTCACACTGCCATGTTCTGAGAAGTTCCAAACTTACCTAGAACCAGTTGCTAGCTAGAAATACCACTCGTTCCTAAAATACGAAGTCCCTTTTAAACTCTTTTTAGACTCGTTAAATATAAAAAGATTGTCGAGCCATTGGCCTTTCTAGCTCATTAAAGTAAGGGGAATGCCATCCCTCTCATATATTTTAATCTTTTTGGAACTGAGGGATTATCAAACAAAAATATCGAGCACTTTTCTTTGTCGGCTCGTTAAAGCTATCGAAAATTCATCCCCTTTGTATTGTTTTATGCTTTTTCAGACTTAAGGGATTACGCCATGAAAAAGGACTATTGGAGTCTCCTTTTCATCCCTTTTCAAACTCTCTAAACATGAAAAGGATCGAGTTGTCTTTGTCATTAAACTCGTTAAAACAATAGCAACAAACTTGTCCACCCAGACAAGAATGAGTCTCACTGATGCTAGGCTCGCTAAACACAAAGTGACAGGTTTTCCCAAAGGGCAAATTATATACCAAGCATATGTTTTCCTCCTCAATCTTGTCAAAAATAAAGAGGTACTGGTCAGCAATGACTAGGGAAAATGGAAAGAAAACTTGAAGAACTCTATTGGTAGCAGGTCACTCTTGAACATGACACTTTCACTCCATCACTATGATTGAGTTAGGTTGGGTTTTTCCATTCACCATCACCATCGGTCCTTCGTACCATCCATGGGGTTAATGCTAGCAAGTCCATATCAGTGTCGCGAATATTTTCAAGAGAATTCATTCAGAGAATTCACCATCCAGCAAACACCTCATCCACTGCAATACTTCCACCCTTCATTTTTCATGACCACCATTCCTGAACCTTATATCATCAGATCGTTTTCACGTCCACAAAAATCATTTGCTCCGTTTCACATCGTAGATGTGGGATACATCAAGGCCCTCCTACGACAAGTCACTTCTTGTCGACATCAGCTCATTATCCAAGAAGTTGACTTAGAAACAACCCTTTCAGTACTTTGAAGGTTTCATACCTCAATGGCAAGTTTCTCATTTCCCGCGACAGGTTTACATCAATGACCTTCGACCGAAAGACTTTGTGTGGTGTTCGACATCGGCTCATATATTCACACCACGTGAATTGTACTGTAGTACCTTAAGGGTCATCATCATTATCGGTGACTCATCTCGCATCTGTTAACAACTTACATTATTGGCTGGTAATCAGGCGATGCCTTTCCATGTTTGACTTTAGAACGTATTTTCACATGGATCAACTTGTACATCAGGCGAAGATTGAATGAGTTTTGAAGACCCCAGATCTAATTTCATCCATCCAGGCTGCGATATATTCAGGAAAATAAAGACATCAATTGTACACAAAAGTTGCACAGATAGTCATCTAAGCCAGGGAAGATGACTCTTCATGTGAAGAATCACCAGTCTGCAACAAGAGACGATTGTCTATCCTGTGTACATGAAAATGAATTTATAAAGTTGAGCATGGGAATCTTTGCCTCAGCTAGATCATGAAAATAATATGATGATGATGTATTGTATTATATCTTATACATGTCACCTTCCAGTACGAATACCTCGGATCCTCATGATAAAGCATTTCACCTGACATCAGAAGATTTAAGACCTCATGCTTTAGGGGGCACCTATTATAGACATATTTGGGCACTTCAACCCCAAACACATATGTCCATAAACTAAGGGCTCCTTAAGTCCCTAAAATTGTTGCCTCATACCCTAAAGGATCATGGTCAAATGATTACATCATTTCCCAGAAGTTCCACCTGAAAAACTACTGAGAACTGGCCAAAACTAGACCATACACACTTCTCCATGGGAAAGGTGTGATGCATATTGGCTGCCAAACTAGCCAGGTGCAATGCATACTGAAATGGCCTTCTGTGGGGTGCGATGAGGGAGAATAGGAAAATGGTAGAGACAGTTTGCTAAGTGGATGATCATAGAATCTTCCAAAAACTTCTCCTGTGGCACCTGCCTCTCTAAATTTTCCCAAGGATGAGTAAGAGATCAATGAAATCTCCAAGTGGAACCAAGAACTATCAGTGGAAGGACACTAATCAAAAACCCAGAGCTGACTCACACCCTTGCAAGACATCTATACATGGATCCCTCATCTGAGAGACCTAGAGGCTAGAATTTTATATTTTGTAAGGAAGTGATGTTGGTTTGTTGGTGAGAAGAGACATTGCATTGTTGGGTGATTTTCTTGTTCATGAGGTGAAGAGGGCTTCTACACTGGGAGGATGATGCTAGATCAAACAGTTGGGTTGTAATCCTCTCTTACATTACTATTAATAAAGTTCTTTGAGTTTTCCTCCATATAATCGTGTGTTTATGAATCTTATTGGTTATGAATGCAATTGTATGGTCAATGTGTTTCTGATTCTGCATTGTTTATGATGTTTTAGATGGAGATGCTTTGATGGTTTGCTATTTCTTTGACTCTATAGGTACTCTTTGAAGCGGTACAAGTAGGAGAGGAGTGGCAAATTCTATCAAGGAAAGGAGAAATCAAGCTAGGATTAAAGCAGAAGATCCAGGTTGGTCCTCTTTTCTTCCCTCTAATCTATTACACTTAAAGGAACTCCTGAAAAGCTTTCATTGCTTATTTCTAAGATAGCTACCCATCTTAGTGGGACTAGCAGTTCGAATCGACACTAGTTCTCCCTAAAAAAATAGCATCGCATGAAAAAATTATAGTAGTAAGTGAAAAAAACAAACAAAAGGGAAAAAAAAGAGTTTACGGATGAGAGGTCCCACCATGGGGGAGTGGATTTCACACAACCACTTTGGTGATGCTGACATTGTAGAGAAAGATTCCACGAGAGATCCCATGTGGGTAATAATAAAATTATTGAAAGATATACTCATTTTTACTTTGGATTGCAAAACCTTGAGGAATGAAAAGAGAGTTGAAGCATATTGTGAATCAACTACTTATAAGCTAATGGTCGCATAATGACTAATATACAAAACACTATGAATACTCTGAAGCAATCGTAATAAACTCTAGCTATTTGTTATTAAATACTGAGATAGTATGTTGGTAATGAGGGTTCTAGAATTGGCTGTGCAAATTGTAGAGGCATGAAGGAAGAAATATTGAATCGATATAGTCCCTACTCTTTAGAAACTTCCCCTTGCACACAATTTCTCCACACACCCTTTCTCCCGCACTTTCCACATACCCTTTCTCCAAAAAGAAAAATAGTAGCAATTTCATATTAAATTAATATATAAAAGGTTCCTCCACATATTCTTTCAACCATGCCACCCCCACCCCATCCCCTCACTTACATAAGGGACCATTAACACTGTCAATTTTGACATCATTGCATAGATCAGTGGTAGTGTCACGCGTAATCGTGTCATAGAACTTACGAATGGAATTATTACTCATAAAATGATTCTTTTTTTAGTTTAAAATTATTTGTTAGGCACTCACAAAAAATGAAAATAAGATTCCCTCACCAGGGGAATCATGTCACACCAAGGCTCACCTAACTAATGTAAAATTAGAAATAATATTTCCATAAACTACAAATTTATTTTTTAAGTTAGTTACAATTAGGAATATTAAACATTTTATTAAAAAAATTGGTTAAAGTTACAAAATATGGGAAAAATAATTGAGAGTCAACGTACTTTGACCACGATGCAAGTGTTATAGTCCCTAGTGAGGTAAGGACTAATGATTGGCCAAATGAACCTTTCGTGGATTTTTTTTCATATTTTCATATGTTGGGAGTTTAATTCTACCTTGGCATCAAATTTTCATTGAGTTAATTTATATTGAAATGGATTCAAATTATTTAAGAGCTTTAAATTCAGTTTACCAATATTTTCTTCCTAAAATTTATGTTTGAATCGATTGCAAAAATATTGTTGATCAGTTTAACCAATTCAAAACTCCAAATGTAACATAATGTTTTTATTATAGAAAAAACATGTGAAATATTTCTTGTTCACATTTAGCTCTTTTATGCATTGTCCATTTGATTTCTACCTCATTGTTGAAATCTTAATTTCATAGTGGCATATTTAATCTATCCAAAAAATTTCATTTATGAAAATATTTGCAATTATGAAATTATAATCCTTTAGTGTCCAATAACTGGACTCATGTTCTTTATCTATATATTTAGTTTCAAGAAGCATGACGAGTTCTAGATGGGAAGCCTTCATGAACCTCTTATATTAATTTTAGTGGAAATATTACCATGAAATGGATTGAGAATAATCAATTTGACCTAAACACTAGAAAAACCAAAGGCTTGTTCCATTAGGACTTAATTTTTTCTTTGTTTTCCTACCCATATCCAATTTCCATCAACCCATAAACTCATTTATGTAATCCTAAAAAAATCATAATACTTATCTTACCTATATAGAAACCGAGGATACAAAAAAATCTCTTTTATAGTGGGTTAACTTGTTACTAGTTGTCTGCAATGCTTTGAAACTACCATTAGGATATGATGATTAGGATTCCTCTCTCAATTGTGTCTCAGGAACCAAGACCCATACCAAGTGCTCAAAATTTCTTATTGACACTCATGTTGCCACTTGAAGCAAAAAGATACCCTTGAGAGGTCATCTATGGTCATTTCAGGTTTCATGTACAACCATTTCACTGTACATGCTACCTAATCCCTCAACATGTCATGTGTGGTGGTTTGAGACATCATGTTTGGTCTTGGATTACTATAAGGTTTATGCTTTAGCTAAGGCTTTGGTTTCCTTGTTTGACCATAACAAGGTTGTGAGTCTAAAACATAAGGAACAAAACCATTTGAGAGTAGTAAGATCTTTCACAAAGGATAAAAATATCCTACAAAGGTAATAAGTGATCTGTAAAATATTGTGGATATTCCACTAGATAGTTCATCACAACATATATGATAAAATTGTACTTACAAAATTTGAAATCCATCTTATGAGGGTTACATTTCCTTAGACATTTGGATTTATTAGTATATTGTTATATGCATGCAATATGTAAAATGTAAAAATTAGACAATAGAAAAAAAAAATACAATCAGTCACAACCGGAAGAACATAAGATATACCCTAGGAAACATTTTTGAGAAAAAAATTCTACAAGAAGGTGAGGTTCCTTTGCTCTTTCCTTCTTTGAATGGAAATCACTTTAAATACAAACAAGTAAGCCATGTGGCTTGTGGGATTCTATAGTGCACAAATCCTCTCTTTTCTCTCTCCCTCTATCAAATCTTACTAGCTACTTTTCTCATATATGGAACCAAATGCACTTGAATAGGTTAGAACATTTTCTCCTCACAGTCGAGTTATAACACAACTTGAAATCCTATTATTAGTTGTTGGGTGTGGAGCCCCTATATTTAAAGGTATCACCACATTGGACCTTAGTTCAAAATGGGGCGGCAATGCCACCGGTAAAATATTCGCTGCAGGGGGGGTCTGAGGGGGGGCAGCTATGACCTTTGGGGAGCCCCCCCTGGCGAGGGGTTTCGGGGGCAGTGCCCCCAAAGCTAAGAATAGATGTAAAATTTCCTTGTAAAAGTATAGTAATTTCTAGTCAATCTGGGTCATTCATTAGGCGGAGATTTGACGATAGAAGTTATGTTTAATTTAGGGTTTTTTGCCCTAGAAGGAAACCCCTCACTATATATGAGGGAATTGTATTGCGTCTATGTAGATATGTATTCCGAGTGAGAAAGAGAGAGGAGATTGAGAGTGAAGAGGGTGTTACAGCGAATCTGTTGTAGGATGTATCTTTTCAGTTTGCTGGATAATATAAAAGGAAGGACTGGTTGTTTCTCTGTGGACGTAGCTCAAACTGGGTGAACCACGTATATCTGTGTCTCTCTTGTCTTATGCATTTTCTATGTTTATATTTATGCAATATTTTATGTGTTCCATTGCTTCATAATATATAATTTTCTAACAACTAGTATCAGAACCGAAGGTCTTTTCGGCTGACAAAGTCGCAGGAGAGAAGGATTCCTAGTTCGAGTGGGAGAAATGGCGGAAGATGGTAAGTTTAGGGTCAAGAAATTTAACAGCCAAAACTTCTCATTGTGGAAGATGCAGATGGAAGATTATATATATCATTAAGATCTGTACCTACCATTGGGTGAAAAAACAAAAATACCGATGGTATGACAGATGAAGAATGGAACCTTCTCGATAGAAAGGCACTCGGAACAGTACGATTGTGCCTCGCAGCGTCGGTCACCTTCAAAATTTCAAAGAAACAATGATAGAGGGTTTGATTAAGGCGTTGGCGAAACTATATGAAAAACCCTCGACCTCAAATAAGGTATTTCTTATGAAGCGTTTATTTAGTATGAAGATGCCGGAAGGTGGATTTGTTGCAGACCATTTAAATGATTTTAATAGTATTACAAGTCAGTTAAGTTCTGTAGCGGTAAACTTTGATGATGAAGTTAGAGCTCTGTTATTCTTGTGCTCATTGCCAGAAATTTGGAATGGTCTAGTAATGGCCATTAGTAACTCTGTTTCTGGATCTATTACTTTAAAGTTTGATGATGTTGTCGGTGCTATCCTTAGCGAGGAAATGCGATGGAAAATCTCCAGTGAGACATTGGGTAATGCTTTGAGTGCGGAGTCTAGGGGAAGAAAAATGGAAAGAGGAAAGAGCTCACGATATCATAGTAAATCAAGGAAAGGAAGATCCAAGTCCAAATCGGGAATAGTCTACTGGAAATGTGGAAGGAAAGGACACCTAAAGAATGATTGTAGATCTCGGAAGGGAAAAGAAGGAGATGCACAACAAGAAAAAAATCATGAAGCAAATGTGACATGTGAGGTGTTACAAGATGCTTTGATTATTTCTTTCAAAACTATTAATGATTCTTGGGTGATAGATTCAGGGGCCTCATTCCATGCCAAACCTGATAAGAAATATTTTCATGACTATGTTCAAGCAGATTTTGGACAAGTTCGTTTGGGTGATGATAAACGCTGTAAAATTGTTGGAATGGGTAAGATTTTGTAAAACAGCAAAATGGAAACCAGTGGCTACTAAAGGAGGTAAGGCATGTTCAAGATCTGAAGAAAAATATGATTTCAACAGGGCAGTTAGGCCGTGAAGGTTGTGTGGAAAAATTCACAAATAAATCTTGGAAGGTCACAAAAGGAGCCTTGGTAATAGCAAAAGGCCAAAAGGTTGGTACATTGTATTTATGCAATGGTATTTCTAACTATGTTAATGCTTTAACTTCTGAAGGAGTAGATGCAGAATTATGGAATCATAGGCTCGAACACATGAGTGAGAAGGCGATGAAGATCCTTCACTCAAGGAATTTGTTGCCAGGTTTTAAGAAGGTTGATTTGGACTTCTGTGAGAATTGCATTTATGGAAAACATAAGATAATCCGATTTCTCAGAGTTGGGAAAGAAAATAAGAGCGAAAAATTAGAGCTTGTGCATACAGATGTATGGGGACTTGCTTAGGTATCATCACTTTGTGAATATCATTATTATGTTATTTTTATTGATGATGCAACTAGAAAAACTTGGATTTATTGTATTAAGAATAAATCTGATGTATTTGATACTTTCAAGAAATGGAAAGCTTTGGTCGAGACTGAGACAAGAAAGGAATTGAAGTGTCTTAGATCAGACAATGGAGGTGAATATTCCACCAACGAGTTTGATAGGTACTGTTCAGAGCATGGAATTCACAGAGAGAAGACAGTTCCAAGACCACCACAAGAAAATGGTGTGTCAGAAAGGATGAATAGAACAATCATGGAGCATGCAAGGTGCATGAGATTGCATGCAGGATTGCCTTTACAATTTTGGTCAGATGTTGTAGATACTGTTGTTTATCTAATAAACAGAGGGCATTCAAGTTCCTTGGATGGTGCTGTTCTAGAGGAAGCATGGACAATTAAAAAGGTAAACTACTCCTTTTAAAGCCTTTTGGTTGTGAGGCCTTTGTCCATGTTAATAAAGAAAATAGAACAAAGCTTGAGGCAAAATCAAAGAAATGTACCTTTATTGGACATGGTGTTAATCATTTGTGTTATCACTTATATGATTATGAAAATCACAAAATCATTAGGAGCAGAGATGTAATATTCAATGAAAAGGTCTTGTATAAGAATCAGTTGTAGGAAAAGAAACAAGAAAAAAGAAAACAAGGAATACACAGTTCTTGATGAGATCACTAAAAAAGTAAAGGTGCCTGAAAATAATAATAATCAACAACCACCACAATAGCAATAGGCACCCCAAACACCTGAAAGTGGTGTTAGAAGATCTACCAGGATAATTAGACCCCCTGAACGATACTCTCCTTCATTATATTATTTATTGTTGATTGATTATGGTGAACCCGAATGTTATGAACAAGCAATTCAGGTTGAAAGCAGAAAGAAGTGGGACCTAGCCATGGAAGAAGAGATGGACTCCTTAATGCATAACCAGACTTTGGACTTAGTCAGGTTACCTGCAGGTAAAACTACATTGCAGAATAAATGGGTTTACAGGCAGAAGGAAGAGAGAGGAGATTGAGAGTGAAGAGGGTGTTATAGCAGATCTGCTGGAGGTTGTATCTCTTTAGTTTGCTGGATAATATAAAAGGAAGGACCGGTTGTTTCACCGTTGACATAGCCCAAACTCAGTGAACCACATATATTTGTGTCTCTCTTGTTTTATGTGTTTTATGTGTTTATATTTTTGTAATATTTTATGTGTTCCATTGCTTCGTAATATATAATTTTCTAACATTAGTTAGGTTAGAGTCATTTAACTCTTCATTGGAGTTACAATATGGGCTCTTCTAGCGCCCTCTTCAATAAGATCATGTGACCAACACATTTTCCATGAATAGTACCCAAGTGTTGTATATGTACCATATTATCCTCCCAAGCCTTAATATGCTTGTAATTCTAACCTCTCAAAAGTTGCACTAAATTCCTATTGACTACCCACTTCTGCCCATCTTTCTGTGATCATAATTCTCTAGACATATTTAAATTTGTTTCCATTTTCTCCCGTAACGTAGTCCAAAAGGCATTAAGAAATATTATGTCCCTTTCAAAAATAATGCTCCTTGGTATCCTAAAATTCACCCATACCTGTTGAAAGAACAAGCTTGCTAATTCTTTCCTGCTTATGTTTTTTTTGTAGGTCATTAGAACACACATCTTTTTGAAACTATGAAATACCATGAATAGGTAGTCATGTCCCTCTCTAGCCCTCAGTAAACCTCCCACAAAGTCCAGGTAAATGCTTTTTCAGGGACGAGAAGATACTGGAAAGAGATGATATAGGCCATGTTTATTCTTAATAAGCATGTTGGTACAAAAAATAATGTGTCCTCTTATGGACCTAGCCACCTAGTATTACATCCTAGGCCGATAGACATACCTTTGGAAGTTGGTCATTGTCTTCCCTACAACAAAGTTCCTTGCAATTGTGGAGTTGTGAGCCTCTCTAATCAACTGTAGTCACTCCTATTTAAGAAAACAATTTATCTATCCTATATCTTAACCTATCCTATAGATGGTACTCAAATGTTTTATCACGATCATGCACATGACTCTAGTTCTCCAACCACTGAAAGACATCCTTGACTTTCTTGCCATTTGAATATGTTTGTGTGTATGCATCATGGGTCAATGGATCCATGTGGATAAGAGTTCCCAAATCTATGATCATTGATGTCGAAAGCCTTGACAGCATGTCATCCAACTTATGTGTGTATCCCTTCATATTCTTTATCACTAAATGAAACTATTGTAGAAAACCAAATAACTTGTAATTCATGATCTATAGTAGCTTGCTCTAGGCTTAAAAGTAAAATAGTGGGTGGTGATCTATGTGGATTATTCTCTCCTATCCCAGAAATATTGTTTCTACTTCTTCATAGATTATACTGGGATGTAGATCTATTTTTCATAGTTATAGTAGTTGAGAAACAACCCATGAAATAGTGTAGAGTGGTAGGATATATGCCTTCATATATGGATCAAGACAACTTACATAGAATATGCACTCACATCTATCTCCACTTCAAAGCATTTTTGTAAGTTTGGTAATGCTAGAGTTAGTGTGTGTTTGATATACTTGTTTAAATCCTCAAAGGTAATCTTTGAACTCTTTCCCTAATGGAGACTCTTTCCAATTGCTATTATGGTGTTGAGTGGTGTTCTTACTACTAAGAACAAGGATATGAATTTCCTGAGGTGTTGTGCTACCCCAATGAAAAGCCTAAGCTAAAAAATATTAGTAGGGATCTACTAGTTCATGATGGCCTCCATCTTAGTAATATATATGTTTATTTCTCCCCCATCTATTACATACCTCATATGCACCAAATATTGTTGTGAAAACTCACACTTATTGAGATTTTCTAGTAGTTGGTGGTTCTTTAATGTCTTTGTCACCTAGACCAAATGTGTGATGTTATCCTCCTAGGTAGCACTATATATAAATATATCATCCAAGTATATAATAACAATTGAATATATAAAAGGATGCACTATATCATTCATTAACCTCATAAATGTAGCTAGAGAATTACATAACCTAGAAAACATGAGTAACAACTTATACAAACTTTTCCTAGTTTTGAAGGTGGTCTTGTAGGTATCTTCTTATCTAAGTTGAATCTAGTGATTCCCTAAGTCTATGTCTATCTTAGTGAATTATTTGGCTTTCTACAATCAATCCAGAAGATCATCTATCCTTTCTAGGGGTAATATGTTCTTAAGCATAATTTCTCTTAACACCCTATAATCAATACACATCTTCCAAGTGTTATCATTCTTTGCCATAATGATGATAGGTGACCCATATGGTGAGGTACTTGATCAAATGATTCCCTGTTCTAATAGCTCCTACAACTACAAATTGACCTCACTTGCTTATATAATGGACTTCCTATATAGCCCAATCTTTGGGAAATAGGAGTTCGTAAATATTTAGATCACATGTCCCATTTTCCTCTTGGGTGGTAAGCCTTTACAATATTGGAAGAAACCCATCTATGTTGTAGTAACTCTTCAAGTTTCTATTTATATTCCTTAGTATACCCCTCCAAGGATGATGTTTCTCTCACTAACTCTTCTACAAATTTAATTTCTCTTAAAAATTGTAAACAATACTTGTTAAAATTCATTAGTTTCTTTTCTTAGCTGGGACTTACAAGTGAAATTTTTTAGTTTCCCTTGTGCACATTGATGGTGAAGGATTCTCCATATTTGTTGAGGAAATATTAGTTTTCTCTCCACATAAAGAAAACATCTCATATGTGCATAGAGTGTATTCCAAACATACATTCACATATATCAATGGGAACCACCTCTCATTCTACTTCACAACAAAATTAGTGTTAATAGAAAATCTGATTCTTCATTTCTTGCTAGCCTTTATTTCCACTTCCTTATTTAACCATCCCAATAATTAGATGATCCAAAACTTATAGCCCAATTTATTGACCAACTTTTCTACAATGATATTCACTTATGATAATTAGTCAAACAAATAATAAAAACTTGTCATCTTGACTTGCATGTTTATATGGAAGAGTTTTGTCTTTTTGTTCTCTTACTACCACCAGAGTCTACTCAAATTAACCATGAACACTGATTTGTAAGAAATATTCACATATACCCCAAGATAATTTCCCCTTTTTCTATTGAATCAGTGACCATGAGATTTTTCTTCTTAGGAACTTACTTTGTGTTTCTTCAAATTGAGCTTCGGATGCAACTTCAAACATCTCTCCTTTATATGATCTTCATTGTTACAATGGCTACAATTGTTGTTGGGATATTTTCACTTGTATGTTGTGGCATTTATCTATTTTTCCTTTTCCCATTTCCACTTCTTCTTCCCCACCATGGAATCTTCATGGTGCTCCTTTTAGTTCGAGTCACTTGGTTTCCCTTTCATTTGGCCTATGTTTTTGAGGTACTATGTCTATACATAAAAATAGTCCACAAACCTAGTCTTGATCAACATATTTTTCTTCTACATATGGTTGTGTATAGCCCCCAAATACTTGAGGAGTACGTATAGCTGCTTTGCATAAATACCTAGCATTAAGGGAAATATTTCTATATTTCTTGGGGTAATCCTTTACAATTTTGACCTATTTCTACCAAAAGCAATGCTACCAAATGCATTGGGCCTCTACATACCCAATAGGATATATTATTACTTTTCATTGGTTTTGAGATGCTCCCACTTAGTCTCTAGAGTATCTACCTACAACTGTAGGTCTTTGTGTGGTTTTCCCACTAGGTAAAGGTACCTCATTCTAATTTTAGTCGAGCAAGCGAAATATTCTATTCCTCCTCTATATGATTCACACTAAAATAAAATTATGGTTCCTACAACCAATTACTTAAATGTATATCATCAATAGGACTTTAGTATGGCTAGATGTTGATCTTAGCTTCCATTTTTTATAAGGACTGTGAAATGTTAATGACACTTGACCTGGATTGTACACAATATTTTGAAAAAGGATTTACATGTAAAGTGTTTGACAAAATACATGAACAACGGAAATAAATATTTTGCAAGTGTGGTTAGGATAAATTAATTAGGGACTATACATTAAAAATTGGTATCAAATATATTATCGAGCTAGTAAAAAAAATGAGTACCATGTAACCTTTGTAAATCTTTGAGGAAATTAGTTCTATTATATTATGGTATAAGAGCATGACTCAACACTGAACCTCGATGCGATAAAATAAAATGAACTGGAAGCTCTAATATTGCGTTACAAAGTTTTATTATAGCTAAGATTCAACAATGAACCTAAATGTTCTCAAGGAATGTTACATATCCATTTGGGTACATCACTCCCATCATTCAGATAAGGACTTTTAGGGCTCATCAAACCCTAATACAGTTGCTACATGCCCTAGACAAGTCATCACTTTGAATGCCTCCTTCCCTGAGAGTTTCTTGGCCTGAAGCGCTCCGGAAATGCCTCCTTTAGGGACCAACACAGCCTTGGTCAGGGGTAAGTGTGCTTCAGTGTAGGTAGGCCCATATTAGGGTGCTTTCCAAAGAACTTAGGCCCACTTCGATCTATGTTGCGCGAGATTGAGCGAATTCATCATAGGGTTCTGGGAATATTATTATCTTTTTGAGCCATCTAGAAGATTCTTACACTTATCATCTCCTAAGAGCTCAAAATTGAATAGGGAATGAGTTAAGTAACCTCCTATCCTCTCATCCCTTCCTACATGGAAACTAACTCTAAGTTTGGAAGGCCATTCAATACCATCATTTATTACCGAACCTCCTTCATTTTCCCATAAATTGAGCACTCATCTAAGTGATTAGGGGCTAGAATTTGAGAATTTGTAAGGAGATATTGTTGGTGTGAGGTTTGAGATTATAAGAAAGTATTGTTATGCTGTTAGATTGTTGTTCTTTTGATGTGATGTTGGTTGGAACCCAAGCTGGAAGAGTGACAAAGGATCAGACTTCATGGTTGTAATTTTTCCTTCTACTTAATAATGTTGTTTACACCTTTTGCCATATTCTTGTCTTTATGTATGATTATTATATGTGTAAATTCTTTCGATTACATTTGCTTATAGTAGATAGATCTCTTGTTTTGATTTGTTTTTGTCTTCTATTTATAATTACAGGTACTTGTCAAGTTGATTAAGTTCGAGAAGGAGAGGCAGGAGACAAAGGGAAAGAAAAAGATAACAAGTAGGTCCCTTGGCTTATTTATCTTCTATAGAAAAGGGTAAGCGCTTTAAATTTGTTGTTCTAGTTGTAGCTACCCACATACGGAAATTGTGTTTATCATTAGATGCAAAATTCAACATAAGAAATTGGCGATCACACTAGGGAACGATCATCATTCCAGGTAGTTTATCTTCATCCTAGTACACCATAGTAGACTTTCCTTTCTTCCATTGATCTTGTTTCAACCGTTTTGAAGTGTGTTTTGGTAAAAAATGTGCTTGAAAGCCCCTAGAATGGCCTCTCTAGCACTAGCACAGGCTTGGTTAGGACACAGAGCGCTGTAGAGTACCCTTGGCTTGAGGACAATGCTCTGAAGTGCACTGTCTGCCATTCAGAAAATCCCACCTTTGACTTGATTTTTCCCAAATTTCATTCTATTTTTTCTTGTTGAAATATCAATGATTCTTGTGTCCCTGAAATAAATTTATGTTTCCTTTCCTAGCCCTACTTTGGCCTTGATTGTTTAGTGTTTCTTAAATGATTTCTTTATCACTATCAACTCATTTTCAAAGTTAGTTTATAGTCCATTAATCTTTTCTCAAAAGAAAGTGTTGTAAAATTCTTCATTTCTTTAAAGAAGAAACTGTCGTAAAGTCTTCATTCTTGCAAAAATATTGATTAATTGTATGTGCATTAGTTTCCCTTTGTTTATTTAAAAAATAAAGGGAATTGAAAAGAAAATCTTGCATTGTGCATTGAAAATTTTTGAGTGTGCTCATAGGAATAGTTTAGGGAAATTGCATTAGATGTGCTCTTTGTTCTTTGATTAAAAGAATCTGATTACTCTGTCCCTACTAGATAAGGTTTTCATTATTCAAATTGAGTGAAAATAATGCTTGTCATATTAGTTGCATTCTAGGAATTTCAAAGACCTCTATTTACCTAATGGAGCATTGTCACCTAACGCAAAACATTTAGAGGTTCTAGGCTAGAGATGTGTTCCGGTGTCGTAAAACATAGCAGTTGTCACTAACTTATCTACATTACATTCTGAGTGTGATACCTCATTCCACATACATGAGTATATTTTAGCTTTTCCACGTACCTTCGAGTATATAGGGAAGTGTTACAATACATAAAGTATAAAGGAATGCTCTCACTGTGCGGTTTCGCATTAGAAGGGCTAACATGTATTGGGCCTTCACGTACTTTTGGGTATATATGGGAGGACTACATTAGGTTGATATCCATCCTTAGGTAACCGATTTGGCTACCTTGTACACTATGATACATTGAACACAACATTTGGTGAGATTGCTTGCCCGTACTTCTCGGTTCACTGGAGGTATTCTGCAGTTCACAATTAGATGGTAATCCTTTTGCCTAGATTATCCCTCTTTTTGTTTTATTATGTTATTTTGATTAGAATAAATTAATTGACCATGGGTAACATCCTCCATGTCATTCCTTAATTGATCTTAGGTTGACACATATGGAAGCAACTCTGGAGTCCATAGATCAAGGAATTCCTTTTGATGGGAATCCTAGTTATTTTCCTCCTTCCGGAAATATTGTTGCTCCTTATATGGCTACATTGTCCCTTCCATGACTTACCATCGGCTTTCCAATATGGTTTTTCTCAACCTCCTTGGCCCCGCAAATGAATATTCCTACAATTGGAAAAAAACAACCTCCAGTTGATCCTAAAGTTGACCCTATGCCTTCTTCCTTAGTTTTTTCTTCCTCCCCTTATTCCTCTTCACCTAGTGAAAGTATTGGTACTAGTAACCAGGTGGCTAAGAAGAAGAAGAAAGGGAAGAAGAAGAAGAAGAAGATAATTTAGCAAGGGGACAACCAAGAAACCATTGCTTCGAATGAAACTTCTGATGAGAAACTGTCCGATAAGCCTCACAAAGTTCAATATCCTTGCAAACTTTGTACAGGATACCATCTTCTTCAAAATTTTCCTGATATTCCTCAGATCTTAGAAGAATGGTCTTCTTGTTCACATCATCCTGTGTCATCAACTTCTCTAGATCATGCTGGTGACGCACCATCAACTAGTGGTAGTAAATTTCATGGAAATAAGGGTAAAATTAAGTTTCCCTGTAGATTATGTGAAGGGAATCACCCCATTCACCTTTGTCTCGATCTGGATGAAGCCCAAAAAGTGTTGGATAACCCTGCTACTTCTCCGCAGTGACTTCCATATGGTTATATGAGACTCTCCATTAATCCTTCACTAGTTGATAAAGTGATTGACCCAAATCAGCCATCGGTCAAACCCACTCTCTCTGAATGTGAATCCCATGAGTCTATACCTTACCAATCACAGGTTGAGGAAACAGTTGACCTAACTTCACCTTCAATTAATCGTACATTTCCCAGGGAGTGTGAATATGATACCACTCAATTTTTCTTCATTTCTTTAGATTCTAATGAGCTTGGGGGCAAGCCTCTTGTTCCATCAAGACAAGAGGAAAATCCTCCCACTCTCGTAACTCAAGGAGGTAATTCTCCCATTCTTACGGTACCCCCTCCAAGTAGTCTGGTCACTTCTTTTGATTGGAATCGACTGGAAGGATGTCTTCTTCCTTCTTATGTTCCTTTCCATATCATAGTACAAGCTTGTAATATGATTGTGACAGGGACTATTATAGATGAAGGTGCATATGTGAGTATCCTTTCCTCCACTACTTGGAAAGCACTTGGTTCGCCGCCACTTGTGCTTGTTACCCAGAATATGTTGGATTTTAACAGAGGAACCAATCAACCATTATGGATCCTTCCTCATTTGCCTATTAATTTAGGAGGAAAGATTGTTTATCTCAATGTGATGGTAGTCCCATGCCCTTTAGGTTACAATTTACTTCTTGGGCACGACTATATTTATGACATGGGAGCTATTGTTTCAACACTCTTTCGAGTGATGTCTTTCCCACATGAAGGCATGATTGTCACCATTTACCAACTTTCATTTCCTAATCCAAATATGGCTTCCAGTCAACCATATTTCCTAAATTGTCCTTTTGTCCCAATATCTTTCCCACCACGAGTCAATTATGTGGCAACCCATTCCATGCCTACATCAACTCACGATCAATTCTATGATGTTGTACATTATGTACTAGGGGCATTGGAACCAAATCTCAGATTCCTTGTTACGGATCCCTTCTAGAGCATTCTTCTCCCATTTAATGAGACCCTCTTGGAAGTCATGACCTCTTATGGGTCATGAACAAGAATATGAGGATAGTTCCTTGTCTTGTTTCAACCTCGTTAAAAAATGAAACAAAGGGTATGAGGATAGTTCCTTGTCTTGTGTCAACCTCATTAAAAAATGAAACAAGGAATATGAGGATAGTTCCTTGTCTTCTGTCAACCTCGTTGAAAATGAAACAAAATATATGAGGATAGTTTCTTTTCTTGTGTCAACCTCATTAAAAAATGAAACAAGGAATATTAGGATAGTTCCTTGCTTTGTGTCAACCTCATTAAAAAATGAAACAATGAATATGAGGATAGTTCTTGGTCTTGTGTCAACCTCTTTAAAAAATAAAACAATGGATATGAGGATAATTCTTGGTCTTGTGTCAGCCTCGTTAAAAAATGAAACAAGGAATATGAGGATAGTTATTTTATTGTGTTAACCTCATTAAAAAATGAAATAGGTCTATGAGGATAGTTCTTGGTCTTGTGTTAACCTCGTTAGAAAATGAAACAAAGGGTATGAGTATAGTTCCTTGTCTTGTGTTAACATCCTTAAAAAATGAAACAAGGAATATGAGGATAGTTCCATGTCTAGTTTCAACCTCATTAAAAAATGAAATAAAGGGTATGAGGATAGTTCCTTGTCTTGTGTCAACCTCGTTAAAAAACAAAACAAGGAATATGAGGATAGTTCCTTGTCTTGTGTCAACCTCGTTAAAAAATGAACAAAGGGTATGAGGGCAGTTCCTTATCTTGTGTCAACCTCGTTAAAAAATGAAACAAAGGTTATGAGGAGAGTTCCTTGTCTTGTGTCAACCTTGTTAAAAATGAAGCAAGGAATATGAGGATAGTTCTTTTACTATGCAAACCTCATTAAAAAAATAAAACAGGTCCCAGAGCATAGTTCCTTATCTTTTGTCAAGCTCGTTAAAAAATGAAACAAGGAATCAAAGCATAGTTCCTTGTCTTATGTCAAGCTCGTTAAAAAATGAAACGAGGAATATGAGTAGAGTTCCTTGTCTTGTGTCAAGCTCATTCAAAAGTGAAACAAGGTCCCCTAAAGAAAAGTTCCAAGTTGAATCTTTGATTAGATCTCGTAAAATCCCACACGAGTCTTTCACTTGATCTCATATATGAACCTTCATTCCATCCACCTCATAGCCACGAGTAGTCTACTTAGGTGAATGCAATGAAGCTTGGGGGGCATGCATCTAGAATCGAGTCATCATGCTGGGGGCATGTAAACAAATCCCAAGCATAGTTTTTCATTTCAAGCTTGTGTAAACATGAAACTGAATCCAAGCATAATTCCCTATGGTTCAAGCTTCTATAAAAATTAACCCATCTCCATTTTAACCCACGTGAGTGCCATTCTATTAGCCTCTTCCGTTAGATGAGCCTTAGTGTTTTTCTCCTTCCATATTCACTATCTGCTTGGCTGATCATACACTTTCACTTGGTTGTTTTACCCTTTTTTAGGAACAGTTGCAATGAGTGGTCTTATTAGCCAGCCTCTTGACCATCACATGTTTTGAGAGGTTCCAACATCACTAGAACCAGTTGCTATCTTAGAAACCACTCCTTCCTCTAAGTTGAGTCCTCTCTAAGCTCTTTCTAGACTCTTGAAATATGAAAAGATTTTCAAGCACTTGTCCTTTTCAGCTCGTTAATGGATTGGAAACAACATCTACCCAGTATAAGTTTAACCCTTTTTCAGATTGAGATAAATTATTTACGAAAAAGGAATACATTGATCGAGCATGGTCAATAGGTTCTCTCTTGTATTGTTTTACGCTTTTTCGGACTTGAGAGACAAATATATGAAAAAGAACTTGTGGAGTTTTCTTTTTTTCTCTTTTCAAGCTCTCTAAATATGAAAAGGGCCGAGTTATCATTGTCGTTAAACTCGTTAAAACATCAAATAAAGACAAACTTGTCCATCATAACAAGACCTAGTTTCACCTTCTCTAGACTCATTAAAACATCACATAGTGATGGATTCACCCGAAGGGTGGAATTATACAACAATTATATGTTATCCTCCTCAAGCTTGATAAAAAATGAAGAGGTATTGGTCAGCAATAACTGGGGAAAATGGGAAAAGGGGTAAACCACTTTATGGCAGCAGGTCGCTCTTGAACATGACACTTTCACTTGATCATTGTGACTACATGGGTTGGGTTATCTTCTTGATGGATATCATAGCTTGGTCTATCATACCATATATTACCTTGGTTTTGCATCAAATGTTGCCAATTCATTCAGTGTCGTCAACATGTTCAAGAGAAGTCATTCAGTTAAATTCATCCTTTGCAATACTCATAAACCTTCATTTTCATGACTGCCATTCCTAAACCTTGTGTTGTTAGTTACATTCCATCTCCAGAATCATTACACTCGTTTCATGTCATTGATGTGGGATACTTCAAGGCCCTCCTGTGACGAGTCACTTCTTGTTGACATCAGTACATTATCTAAGAAGTTGACTTAGAAACACCGTTTTAGTACCTTGGGGCTTGCATACATCAATGGAAAGTTTCTTGCTTCGGGGAATGGGTTGACATCATTACCCTTCGACCAAAAGACTTTGTATGGTGTTTGAGATGAAAAAATTTATTCACACCATGCAAAATGTACTGCAGTACCTTTAGGATCATTATCATTATCGATGATTTATCTCGCATCTGTTAACTGCTTACATCATTGGTTGGTAATTAGACGGTGTCTTCCCATGTTCGACTTCAAATCACATATTCTCATGGTTAGAGTAGTATTTGAGTGAATGATTGAACAAGATAGGAGACCTTGGATCTAGTTTCATCCATCTGTGCTACGATTTCAGGAAAGTAACAAGTCGTCCGCACAATGGCTTTTCATTGATGGTCATCCGATCATGGGTCTATTTCTATAGACGACTATCTATGTACTTGTAATGAAAGTTTATATGTTTAGCATGGGTATGCCTTCCCTCAGCAATTCATGAGGAAAAATAAAGATATCATGATATTATGTATTGTAATCCATGCAGGTTGCCATCCACTTCAGAACCTCCTCATCACATCGTAAAGCATATCACTTGACTTATCATTTTTTGACCTCATTCTTTAGAGGGCAGTTATTATAGATCCATTTGGGAACATCACTCCCATCATTAAGATCATTAATTTTAGGGCTCATCAAACCCTAATTCGGTTGCTACATGCCCTAGACAAGTCATCACTTTCAATGCCTCCTTCCCTAAGAATTTCTTAGCTTGAAGCCCTCCAGAAATGCCTTCTTGAGGGACAACGTAGCCTTGCTCAGCGATAAGTATGCTTTAGTGCAGATAGGCCCATGTCAAGGTGCTTTCTAGAGCACTTAGACCCACTTTGACCTACATTGGGTGAGATTGAACGAAATCATCATAGGGTTTTGGGAATATTCTTACCTTCTAGAGCCATCCAGAAGATTCTCACACTTATCATCTCCTATGAGCTCGAAATTTCATAGGGAAATATTGAAGTAACCTCATATCCTCTCATCCCTTCCTCCATGGAAACTAACTCTAGGTTTGGAATGCCATTCAATACCCTCATTTATGACCAAACATCCTCCATTTTCCTATAAATTGAGCACTCATCTAAGTGATCAAGGGCTAGAATTTGAGAATTTGTAAGGAGATACTACTGATGTGAGGTTTGATATTATAAGAAAGTATTGTTATGCTGCCATAGTGTTGTGATTTTAATGCGATTTTTGATCTGGAATTTATCCAAGACAAAGAATTAAAGGTATTATAGACTCATGTGCATGGATGTGCCTATGTTAATTTATGCAATGGATCAATAAGAATGCGAAATACATAGACACTGAAGCAGTTAGAGAAAACATAACAGGCAAACATGTAGGCACAACAAGTTTAACAAGCAGTTCACCTAATTCTCCTGGGCTACGTCTCCTGGTCCAGCCTTCAATGGTGGCCTCTCTATTACGTTTTCAATGAAAAGTTTTTACAACAATGAGCTCAATTTGAGTCTCACTCAACAGATGTAAATCAGTAGGACTGGACTTGGATCCCCAAGTCTCTGGAGTACATAGACTCTCTTTACCGAAACTTGGCCTTTATTGGTCACAGTAGTATGAGCCCAATCTGAGTCTCATACATGACAGACATAAACAAAAGAGTTCGCTTGAACCTCTCAAACCTTCTTTGGAGTAAACAGACTCTCTAACTCTATCTAGCTCTATCTGGCTCAATGTTGCCTTCAAGTCAGCTTAGCTTCTTCCCTCTGTTCTTTCCTCTTAGCTTTCTTAACTCGCTTTTCTCATTGCTTGCTTTGTTTCTGTTAGTTCATGGCTTTTAAAGCCAATTTGCTTTTTGACTGTTGATTTCCGCTCCCCGGCTTTCTTGTTCTCCTACCTCTATCCATTTGAGTTCCTCTATTCTGTGTCATCATCATTGTGTAATGCCTTCCAAGGAAGTGGCCACCTCTTCCATAACGAACTAAGTGTCAGTTCTCTTGGACGTCTTTGAAACGAATGTTTTTACCGTTAACTCCAATAATGCCCGCGAACATCATTCCTATGCCAACTCATCGTTCATGCCGAACTTCAAACCTTTATACAACTTGGCTTGTTTACCCTATTGAATCCGGTCATCCATTGGATCGCATTTCCACCGTCGATCTCAAGCCTCCAGATCCTACAGTCTCCGTTCATATCGGGTGGGTAAGTAGCATGACGTTTACCTATTCGATGTGAACGTTTTTCTCTCTCTTCTGCAGGACACGTGGCACCCAGTGTGTGGCATTAGGCGGGACTCGGTTAAAACCGCTTACTGCTTCGAAGCCCTTTCGATATCCTGCTCGGTTTTCGTGTGGGACCCGCCTCTGACAGAATTGGCGAATTCCGTCTGGTTTTTTTACTTTTTGGATCCGGGTCAATCGGGGCTTCTTGTTCTCTGTGGGGTTTGGCTAGCGATATGTGATTAGCGATATGCGATATGTGATATGTGATATCGCATATCAGAAACTTCCCCCGTTTCTCAAAAAGACTTCCCATTTTGTTGTTTCATCACAGCGCGTGTTACCATGGACCAACGGTCTGCGCGCTTGACTGAGAGTCCTCGTTGCTCGGTGCTACTCGCAAATTACAACTGTTCAAGGATATTTCTAATAATCTTGACCTTTTTAATATTTTGAAACTTTGTCATGAATTTTACAGAGTTATGAAAGCTTAGAGAGTTCTTTAGGATCCAATTCAGATCACAAACTTCCCACTGAAAAATATTTTGGACAACCAAAAGTTGGTTTTTAAGCATCAATCAAGTGAGGTATATATTCCTCACTTGCTCAATCTCTATCCATTTTCCACTGCTTGGTTTTCAACCTTTGAGTCCAATCCTAAGGTACTCAACATCCCCCCTGCACATAGTTCTCACCTTCCTGTCCAAAACTGTATCCTCCTGCAATTCGTTAAGATATTCAGGCAACAGATCATCAATAGAAGGCAATTGACTCTGCTCTTCAGGATATTCAATCAATGAAGGTTCAAACAGTCTCACGTTGTATGCATTAACAACTGAGTAGATGTGCATGTAAGCTGGTAAATCAAGGAAAAAATCATTCTCACCAATTTTCTCAAGTATCTTGAAAGTTCCATATCTTATTGGCTTCAGCTTCTTACCTTCACCTTCCATTCTGTCTTTTCTCATATATAGCCAGACTTGATCACCAACTTGGAAACTATGCTCATTCCAATGCTTATCATGCCTTGCCTTGTACCTTGCTTGGCTCTTTTCCAGTTGTTCCTGTACTGCCTGGTGAATCTCTTGGATTTGTTCAATGAACTTGGTTACCTTGTCCACATCACTGTGTCCATCAACTACTATGTCTTTACTAAAGACAAAATCCAAGGGAGACCTTGATATGAAACCAAAAAAAGTCTCAAAACGAGATATTTTTGTAGAAGAATGTTTAGCTCGGTTGTAAGCATGTTGCACATAACATAAATGTTCATCCCAAGGCTTGGGATGCCTGCTGCAATAGCCTCTGAGTAATTGGATCAATGTCCTATTGACCACTTCTATTTGGCCATCTGTTTGCAGATGAAAAGTTGTGCTCTTCTTCAATCTCGTGTCCATCAATTCCCACAAACTCGAACAAAATTTCCCAACAAATCGGGTATCTCGATCAGATATAATGGAAGTGGGTAATCCAAAATGAACCCATAGATGTTGAAAGAACAACTTTGTAGTTTTCAGCTGTAATATGTTCGTGACAAGGCATTAAAATACACATTTTGTTGAACCTATCCACAACAACATATAAATAGTCATGACCTTTTCTAGATTTAGGCAGTCCTCCAACAAAGTCCATGGAAGCACTTTCCCATGGATGAGAAGGAACTGGTAGTGGAGTGTACAAGCCTAGTTCTCTATTGTTGGGCTTTCTTTTAGCACACATAGTACACCCTATCTAGAAACTGTCTCATTCATTTTTGGCCAATAACAAAATCTTTGCAGTTGTGCAACAGTTTTACTTACACCAAAGTGACCTGATATTAGAGAAGTGTGTGCTTCTCGAATTATCTTTACTCTTTCTATTTGAGGAATGCCTAACTTTCCCAAATGATACAATATTTGGTCCTTAACATGATAATCGAATTCTTCTACTTGTTTTCCATGACTTAAAGTTGCATATACATCTCTAAAATCTATATCTTGAGCATATTGTTCAATGTAGCTTTCATGCAATACCAAATTATGCTTAAATATAGTAGATGCATTTATGATTGGTCTGGACAACATATCTGCAAATTTGTTGTGTATGACCTTTTTATATTTGATGACAAGATGAAACTATTGTAGAAAACCCGTCCACCTATAGTGTCTTGATTGTTGCAATTTAGTTTGTGAGTGCAAATATTAAAGTGCTTGACGATCAGTATGTATACCTGTCTCTTTGTCCATTAGGTAATGTTTCCACTTTCTCACACTTTGTACTAATAAATACAATTCTTTATCATATGTGGGATAATTAACTACTGCAAAATTAAATGTCTCAGAATGATAATGTATGGGTTTAGCGTGCTACATCAACGTTGCTCCCCTAGCATAGTCACTGGCATCTATTTCAATCTCAAATGGTCTTTGAAGATCGGGCAGTGCTAGTATTGGTGTTGTACTAATCTTTTCTTTTAAGATGTCGAAGGTTTTCTACTATTTTCCTCCCCACTAAAACACCTTGTTCAATCCTGTTAAAGCATGTAACGGAGTTGCAATCAAGGAAAAGTTAGCTATAAACTTTCTCCAATATTGTGCTACTCCTAAGAAGCTTCTAACTTCTGTATCAGATTTGGGTTTAGGCCAGTTTACAATGACTGCAACCTTAGAGGGATCTATCTTCAATTCACCACCCCCTACAATATGACCCAAATAATTCAAATATGCTTTTTAAAATTCACATTTTGAGAGCTTAACATAAAGATCTTCTCTTTTCAAAACATCTAGAGTTTTCTTTACATGATGCAAGTGTTCTTCCCATGGTTTACTAAATATAAGAATGTCGTCCAAATATACAATGACAAAATTATCACTAAAAGGTCTAAGTACATCATTCATTACTCTCATGAAAGTAGCAGGAGCATTAGTTAAGCCAAAAGGCATAACCAACCACTCATACAATCCCTGCTTTGTTTTGAAAGCAGTCTTCCGTGCATCTTGCTCTGCAGCTCTGACTTGATGGTAGCCACTATGCATGTCCAACTTGGAAAAGTAAACAACTTCTTTCAATTGATCTAGTAGTTCATCTATGTGAGCAAGGGGATAATGATTTTTCATCGTTATCTTATTCAGTGCTCGGTAATCAATGCACATTCTCCATGAGCCATATTTCTTTCTCACCAAGACAATTGGAGACCCACATGGCGATGTGCTAGGTCTTATGAACACTTTCTCGAGCAGCTCCTATACTTGCTTCTTGATTTCTGCATTCTCTGAAGCTAACAACTTGTGGCTGCAATAGTTGTTTCATCTCTTGAGTCTGACCCCAAATATTTTTGAATAGTTGCAACAATATTCTTCTTCTTTCCATCGTACTTCTTCGGTTTCAACTCTGAATGCAGAATCCAGCAATGTTCATCATCATGCCCATCCTTCTTACAGTGATTGCATGAAGATTTGGTTTTTGGTACAGTATTTGTCTTCCTCTATTTCCATTTTTGTTTTCTCTTCTCCTTATTCTTGCTTGTAGTGTGTTTCAATGATTGCCCATCTTCTGGGTTTACATTCTTTTCTTTAGCCTCTAGATGTGTAGCTTGAACAGATACCTCATCTATGCTAGTGGGATTAAACATGAGAACAGTGTGCCTTAAGTAGATGTGTAGACCACCTATATACTTCAACAAAGTTTTAGGTGAGTCTAAAGAAATTCCTAGAATCAAAGCTCTTTTCCTAAATTCTTGAGTGTAGCCTTGTACACTTTGCCCTTTTAATTGGTGAATAGTTTGCTAGCTCATCATGGCTTGCTGCATATAGGCTAGTGGATAGAATTTCTTTTTAATTACAGAAAGAAATTAACTCCATACAGAAAGAATTTTACCATGCTTCTTCATGTCAGCTTGTGTCCTGCCTTCCCACCATACCAAGGCAGTGCCTCCAAGGCATAGGCTGGCCTGCTGAATCTTACTCTTGTCTAAATCGATGCTCTACACTCTGCAATAAACATCAATCTATATAATCCAATTATCCAGCTTCTCTGCATTCAACTCTCCATCATATATTGGCAAATCAAATTTAACATCTAATTTAATCAAAGATGTCTTCTTTTTGTTTTCAAGGCTACTAGGAGGTGTGGGAACTTTTTCTTATTTCCCTTTTCCTTTAGAGTGGTCATGGAGGAGAGATTCTTCTACTCCTTCATATTGTTTGGAGTTTTATGAATCTTCATCTCTACCTTTCTTAAATTCTCTATACATTTCTTCTACAATGGCTTTCATGGTCAGGAAACCATCCATGAACTAGGAGTCTAATTCCAAGGGGTTTTCCTCTGACATTTTCCTCTTAAGATATAATTTTCCAATTTCTGGGTTAGTTTCAACCAACACTCCTTCTCCTAATTTAAGCTTTGATCTAGTTAGCTTTCAACAACAAAATCTACTACAAGCTTTTCTAACCTTAGTAACCTAAATCTCTGATACCACTTGATCTGGAATTTATCCAGGACAAAGAATTAAAGGTATTACAAACTCATGTGCATGGATTTGCCTATGTTACTTTATGTAACAGATCGATAAGATTGCAAAATACATAGACACTGAAGCAGTTAGAGAAAACATAACAGGAAAACATGTAAACACAACAAGTTTAATAAGGAGTTTTCTCAATGCTCCTAGGCTACGTCTCCTGGTCCAGACTTTAGTGGTGGCCTCTATATTATGTTTTCAAAGCAGATTTTTTACAACAGTGAGCTCAATTTGAGTCTCACTCAACAGATATAAATCAGTAGGACTAGACTTAGATCCCCCAAGTCTCTGGAGTACATAGACTCTCCTTACCGAAACTTGACCTCTATTGGTCATAGTAGTATGAGCCCAATCTGAGACTCATATATGACAGGCATATACAGAGGAGTTCAATTGAACCTCTCAAAGCTTCTCTGGAGTACATAGACTGTGACTATCTTTGGCTCTATCTAACTTGATGTTGCCTTCAAGTCAGCTTGGCTTATTCCCTTTGTTCTCTGCTCTTAGCTTTCTTAACTCACTTTTCTCACTGTTTGCTTTGTTTCGGTCAGTTCGTGGCTTTTAAAGCCAATCTGCTTTCTGACTATTCATTTCTGCTCCCCGACTTTTTGGTTTTGCTACCTCTGTCCATTTGAATTCCTCTGTTCTGCGTCATAATCATTGTGTAGTGCCTTACAAGGAGGTGGCCACCTATTTCATAACGAACTAAGTGTCAATTCTCTTGAACGTCTTTGAAACTATCGTTTTTATCGTTAACTCCAAGAATGCCCACGAACATGATTTCTTTGCCAACTCATCATTCATGCCGAACTTCAAACCTTTATACATCTCAACCTTTATACCCCATTGAATCTGGTCATCCATCAGATCGCATTTCTCTCGTCGATCTAGAGCCGCCTGATCCTACAGTCTCTGTTCATATCGGGTGGGTAAGTAGCATGACGTTTACCCATCCCATGTCAGTGGTTTTATCTCTCTTCCGCTAGATGCGTGGCACCCAGTGTGTGGCATCAGGTGGGACTCAGTAAAACCACTTACTGCTTCGAAGCCCTTCCGATATCCTACCGGTTTTCGTGTGGGACCCGCCTGTGACGGAATCGTCAAATTTCATACGGTTTTTTTTCTTTTCGGATCCGGGTCGCCCGGGGATTTTTCTTCTCTGAGGGGTTTGCCTAACAATATGTGATTAGCGACTTGTCACTAATCGCATATCAGAAACCTCCCCCGTTTCTCAGAAAGACTTCCCGTTTTGTTGTTTCGTGACAGCATGTGTTACCATGGGCCAATGGTCTACACGCTTGATAGAGGGTCTTCATTGCTCAGCGCTACTGAAAAATTACAATTGTTTGAGGATGTTTTTGATAAGCTCGACCTTTGTAATATTTTGAAACTTTGGCATGAATTTTACAGAGTTATGAAAACTTAGAGAGTTCTTTAGGATCCAATTCAAATTAGATGTTGGTTGGAACCCATGCTGGAAGAGTGACAATGGATCAGACTTCATGGTTGTAATTCTTCCTTCTACTTATTAAAGTTTTTTACACCTTTTCCCATATTCTTGTATTTATGTATGATTATTATATGTGTAAATTCTTTCGATTCCATTTCCTTATAGTAGATAGATCTCTTACTTTGATTGGTTTTTATCTTCTGTTTATGTTTACAGGTACTTGTCAAGCGGATTAAGCTCGAGAAGGAGAGATGGGAGCCAAACAAAGGAGACAAATGGAAAGTAAAAGATAAAAAGTAGGTCCCTTGTCGTATTTATCTTCTACAGAAAAAGTTTAGGTGCTTTAAATCTGTTGTTCTAGGTGTAGCTACCCACCTAGGGAGATTGTGTTTATCTGTAGATGCAAAATTCCACATAACAAGGAAAGATTAAATGATATACTTACGCATGGATATGCAATTATATGTGTTTTATTTTTATATGCTTATGAATATATTGATGTTGACTACAAACTAACTTTAGTGTGATGCGGAAAGATAAACTTCTAGGATGGTATAGGCATATAATACATGAAGTAAAGGCAATGAAAATATTTGACATGATTTTGTTTAAAAGGTACTAAGAAATGTGTGTTCATTTGAACACATGGAAGGCTTTTCAACAATAAAAGAGAAATATGTGTAGCAGAAAAGCCTAACCAAGAAAGGAAATTATTTGATTTAAGGAAAAGGGGAGAGAATATGACACATCTCTAGATCTCCTTGAAACAATGGATATTTTGAAGGAATGCCTTTAGAGCTACAATGAATATAGTGAAATATTGATTAAAGACCCAGAAAGGTAAGTGGAATTGAGTGTTATGTTTATAGAAAGCTTGTATGAGATTCAAAATAGGTTAGAAAATAAGGTAAAATATCTTAAGGTTTGGAAGAAATAAATCCCATTGAAATTTTTGGGTTATTGAGGAGAGAACTTTCTTTGTGAATTCCCTCACCAAAAACTAAAGAAGGATAACCCATTTAAACTATACATACATGGGCCAATAACCAACAGTAAAAAATGAAGTAAATCAAAGGGGGAGACTTTGAAATGTTGGGGCTACTAAAACGAACACCCACTTCGTTACTTACCTTATAAGAAACATGAGGGGAGGGAAATATCTAATTTCTAAGAGACTACCTCAATGGATAAAGCATACATAAGTGCATTCCAGGTTGGGACAATAGCGAGAGATAAACAAGAAAAATCCATACCAGTGGAAATAAAGCTTTCCAAGAGTTGGTTAGTGTCAAGAGAAATTAAAAAGGGTAAGTCATCCCTAAACGTATCTCTAATATAATTAAAAACTGAATGAAATTTCCATTATAGGATTATGAAATTTAATAACTAATTATGGATACTTGGATAGGAATGAAAGTGTGAGGGTCTCTCTTCAACTATTAAAAAATATTTTGGAATTTGAAAGTTGTTATAGACCTTAGGAAAGACTAATTAGATTTGGTGTAGATGATAATGCTTGTACCCATGCTACAATAAAAGTAGAGGCAATATTTTGACTAGGTAAAATGAAGTTGTACATTGAATTACAAAACAACATAAACATGATAAGGTTTGGCTTACTACAAATATATAAAGATATATTGACATACTAAAATCAAATTTTAATAAGACTAAATTAGTTGTTTAACTAAGGTTTTATTGATCATTCATAAACTAATTGACTAAAAATTGATGCATGCATCAATGCTATGGATTATGTTGAAGCATTGAAAATGCATGACAAAACCATTTGGAGGAGAAAATAGTTCCATGAGAAAACAACAACATGTGGTTGCACTCTCAACTACAAAAATTTAATACAATGCAACCACTCATGCTCCTCCAAATAGGTTTTCCATGGATGTATCATACTTGAATAGATTCCATACCATTCATACATGCATCAATTGTTCATCAATTAATTAATGCATGAGATATAACACTTGAATTCAACAACCAATTTCGTCTTATTTAAATTTAAGTTTAGGGAAGAAATATGGTTATGTTGTCACCATGACAACAACCCTCCAGAAAAAATATTCTTATTCAATTTCGGAGCATAGATATGTTATCATGAGTTTTGCTTCAAGCTATCTATTGTCATCATGTAATTTGTTAATCTTTTCCTCAGTTCTGACTATCCTTTCAACATCCTTAAGTGTTTCTTTTCCTCGTAGCTCAAAGTTCCCTAAGTGTCACTTTCTTATTTTTGGAAGTTCTTGGGTCTTCTTTAGAAAGTGTTGATGGTGTTGGACACGCCAACATGTGGGTGGATCTCCCTAATAAGAAGTCCCAACTAGACCTCAAACCATTTAGTGTAGGAGTCCTAGTGGTGGTTCATATTGTATCGCCTTGAACGCAGTTGTGCACAGAGGTAAATAAGATGTCCTTGTTGGTAGTGAGGGTGTGACATGCGCAACAAGCCAAGGAAGGTGCATGAACGGTTCTAACACACAGAAAGTGGGGTGAGTGCATCCCTTGGAGACTTGTGGAAACATGCAACTTTGAAGGGACTACACATGAACAGATGCATCACAAACTGAAAGGTGGGTGAACTAGAAATCCAAACTGATGATTAAGCCAAAAATACATCTCAGTAAGATTTATACATACATATAAAGAAAGAGTCTATACATACATGCGTAAGCAAACATATACATATATCACTACCGTAACCAAGATAGCTAAAAGACAATAACAACATATGCATGAAATGTGTTGTCTCTATTATATTAAGAAGTGAAAGTTACAAATATAGAGTACAACCATGACCAACCACTAGTCCCAATAACGAAATGTTATAGTCACTGTCACCTGCTCCTCCAAAGAGATGTACTAGCTCTGTAGTGTGGAGAAGTCAAGGCTCATTATAATACACTCCAAGCTTTCTCTAAGATACTCCTATTAGAAGCTTGGCTGCCCAAAAGCCTCTACAATGAGTTATGAGGTTATATAAACAGGAAAGGTTGGGGTGACCCTTGAAATTCCCCTTTGTGATTGTTCACCTACCCTCATGACTCTTCAACTACTCTATGATTGTTGCATTCAACTATCGAAACTTGTACTTTCACTTTACAAGTTCTGACATACAATCTTCACATGTACCCATGTGAGACAAAATAGGCTTGAGAAATCCATGCAAGACATCACTAAGACTTAGACAACAGTGGGAAGAGAAACTCTTTGACATCCTCATGATGATCAATGATGGCGAACTGATGCCAAGCTTGGTAGTCTGTGATGGTGTCCATGTGCTCTGTGGTGACATCTTTCAGGAAAGGAACTCTTGCCTCTGTTGCATCCAGGTACATTGATTTGGATCCTTTGTCTAACTCGCCTAATAACATGTGCATCATCGTCATCAATGAAGTTGGAAAAATGACATACTGATGCATAGTGTCTACGCTAATTGCCATGTCTACACTAGTGGATACGCGAATCAACTCATCAAAGTACATGTCCAGCTCCAGTCATACTTGATTCTCTGTCTTTGCCTCAGTGAGTACTCCAACAGATGGGATCGCATGAGGGTGCACAACAAAATCCATGCTTTTGAAAACCTGTGCATGTGAAGCCTGTAAACTAGTGATGAGGTGTGGGAGTTCATCAGAGTTATGGATTTGACTCCAGATACGTGCCTTCAACTCTACCACCTTGGGATTCATCAACTTGGCCAAGTGTAACGAGGCTCCCTTGTATGTCATTTTCCATCTTTGCATGTGGTCAATTGCAGTGTGAAAATATGGCAACATTTGTGCTCTCCTAGTACAGCCCTAATGCAAAGCGTTGAGATGGAAAACTGTGTTGGCTTACTGGGTCCTAACCCAAGTTCAGAGTTAGTTTTTCCAAACAAATCCCTACACTATTGGCCCTTTCGGCATCAATCTTTGGAGCACGGATTGAAGTCTCAGCTAAAGCAGTATGGGGGAATGCTAGAACCAAGTTTCCACACCTAATGATGAACGTGATGTCGTTTTATGCCCTAAATCTGCCTTTGGGCAGATCGATAAGCTTTTAGGGCTTATCGATATAACTACCCTTAATCAACTTCTATACCTCCACGAATGTTTACGACTATCTTTCGTAGACCCTGAATATGTGAATCAGCTACTTACGTGCATCAAAGATTACTCTTAACCCAGTAATTACTCAGATCAGCTTAACTGTTTAATAACTCCCACATACAATAAGATAATCTTCACGTAAACAATTAACAGTAATTGCATTCATGTAACAATATAAATTGTATAAATTTGCACATTAATACATCATTATTTCATAAACCCATTATAACATAAGGCGCATTCATATAAAACAGAGTGTGTAGAAAAAACATAGGAGTTTCAGGAATAATCTATTTATTAATACTTCAGTTCTGCTTATAGACTAAAGACTTCCCCGTGCACCCGACTGCAAGGGTCCACACACCTAGCTGCAGACTCTATCTAGGCCACTGTGCACATAGCTGCAGAGCCTTCCTTCTACTTTAAGACTTCTACGCTCTTCTTACTACAAACCCATTACATTCATTTTCATCCTCTCTTTTTTACTTTAGACATCCTAAGACACACCTATTTATACAATCCCATGGTCCACGGACCATGGGTAGATCTTCAAAAGCTGACTCAACTTACATAAAATAAGGGTAAAACCCTTTATGACACTTTAACTATCTACGTGCTCCATGACCACAACTTGCAGAGACTTTACATTTTATACAACAAAACTTGGGCTTTTGCCCCAAAAATAACCCTAGGGGACCCCATCACAACAGGCCCCCAACATAAAGATCGTGACTCACCCTCGAGTCACCCTACTGGCATGGAGATCTTACTGTGAAGACCTCCCAATTCTACTTGTGCCACTACCACTTCAATCGTGATTTGCATGCCTGCCTGTTTGATCTGCTCCACCACCTTCTCTATTGTCGATCCTGCACTATCCTCCTTACTTTTTTGTTGCGTTCTTTGTATGCTCACCAACTTCTCCTGAGTGTTGGCATAGATAATGTAGACCTCATCTAGCCAAGGCCCCAATCTGGCCTTGAGGACCACCTCTTTCTTCTGCATTTCTTCCACCCGTAGATGCAACGTCATTGCCCTTACTTCATCGTACTATTGTTGGAGTTCGTGAACTACTGTATTCAAGGCTTATACGGTGGGATCTTTGAGAGGATCCATGACTACCTCCATTTCTTTCTCAAAAGGTGTGGTGCAGTCTGCCACTACAGCATCCACTATCACAACTCCATCCTTCACAACGGATTCGCATTGTTCCTTCACCTTTGGTGGAGTTGAAGGCTATGAATTCATATCTAATGTTGTGATCTTTAATTTCAACTCAAACTGAACTGTAGCCATTTTGGTCTTGGCCTCGAGCACGCCTACGGCCAACTTTGTGATCTTCACCTACAACACTGCTTCGTTTAGCATATGTAGTTTGAGGACTGCTCTGCAGGCTTCTGCTACCATGGCAACAAGCTAGGCATTATGTGCCTAAATTTTCTTTTGTGCCTCTAGTGCCTGTGATTTCTCAACAAACATCTATTTTTTGTTTACTCTATACTCTCTTATAAGGCTCAGTGCACATTGATTCTGAGATTTAACCTTTGCTATCACACCCGCTTGCAGCGTGTGAAGAAAATCGGTGGGGAGCGTGCCAAGGTTGAGGCCAATGTTCTTCAGAGAGATGACAATAGCCTTGTTAGCGACTTCCTCCACGCTCAAAGATCCATCTTACAGCGCAACTGCCCAGAGATCTACTGACCGAACCAGCTTGGCTGCTTGAGCGGTCCCCTATGCCAAACTTGTTAATGCAATGTTGCTTTGACCTGCGCCGACCTGGATCCTATTTTCCTGGATCTACAACTCATGTAGATCCTTCTTAATAGCACTCAACACCCACTGTTGTTGTTGCTCAAACTGTTGTAGCAGTTTTGCGGTGGTATCCTGCACCTTATCACATATTTCATCTACGTTTCTATCAGTCGAAGTAATTGGGTCCAGCAACAGCTTGGTGACTTTTTTTTCTTCCGTAATGCTTTCTTTTCCTGTTCCCTATACCGCTTCACTCACAAGGAAGTGCTTTTCTCATCTTGACCCCCACTGCCTTCCTCTGGCTATTGTTCCTCCTTCGTTTGGGGTGAAGGAGACTCATCACTCTGCTCAGAGGCGTGCTCTTCTTGTTCAGCCTATTTCTTTGGTGAATTCTGCTTCGACCTAGGCCTTCTCCTCAGCCTCTTTGCTCCATTTCTCAGCCAACTGTTGAACCTTCTATTTGGCTGCGTCCTTCTTCTTCTTCTCCACGGACTTGCTGGTGCCTACAGCGAAATCAAAAGGAGAATGCCAATATGTTGGCCAACGTTTGATGAGCTCCTTGATAGCATCATCTATAGCAAGGTAAGGTAGGTTGAACTACTTTTTCTCCGGATCCTTCCACACCTGGATGTATACATGGTGGAAGTCAGCTTTGAACCCTGCGTATCCTAAAAGTTGTTCAAACATAGTTGGTGAAAACCGTTCCTTTTGGTTGATGGCCATGTGAATTATTGCCTCTATCATCACCCAAAATACTTTGGTCTCTATGACTCATGCATCATCATTTATGGCCCACAAAGATGTAAATTTTGCGGCCTCCGACAAATATTTCTCTACGGGAGGAAATTCGTTGTCCTCCAACAAATCTGAGGGGACCATCGTAATCGAGAGAAACAACCATGAATAGTGGAATGTTTTAATCTCGTCCTGTGCCTCTCTACAACTAACAAGGAACTCAATACACAAGTAGCGCACCCAATTGAACTGCACACCCTTCGTGCATTGTGTAGCCAAAGAAACCAATGGCATCGAAACCTCATTCTCATGGCATTCTGTCATAACCTTGCCAGCCAAAATCTGTGTGGAAACCTTTACCGCAGGGTAAGTGATCGAGGTAATAGAATACTCGTGTGGCTTCTTCATAAGCAAACTTGTCCTTCATCTTCTCTGCGAGGTCATGCTCACTCATCTTTCTGTCCAACTCCTTGGCTGGATTCAATCCTAAGTGTGGGAACAGCATGATCCAATGGATCATCATATCAGTGATAGGGATCGGTGCACTCAGCCACAGTCATCCGTCATGCACCAGGCACAGCAATTGATTAATGAAAATCAAGTTAATATTGGAGTGATGGTAGTGGAGCACCAACAATAGGTTCAACAACCCCTACTAGTTCACTGTGTGAATCCATTCCATATGCTCCAATGTCGTGACACCAGACTCTTTGTAGAAAACCCTCTTCATGTAGGTGTTTGCAACAAGGTGAGGGAACCGCTTGTGATTTTCCAAATCCCAATCCTCTAGCTTCAAATGTGGGATCCGCGCCAAGCGTGAACCTTCAATGGTTAGGTTCTTTAGTAGCAGGCGTGTGCTGAGGAGGAATTGTCCTACATTTGGGTCTTTAGGGACTTTCACCTTTCTCTTACGTGGAGGGATATACTCCAAAAAATTAGATATAGGATCCACCCCTTCAGTGTCTATATCCTCTGCACCCTTTTCAGCCTCCAAATCCACCACTTTCCCCTTCTCTTTTGCGCTTAGATTTTCCATCCTCTGGTCTTGTGTAGTGGTATGCTTCCTTGGTAACTCATGCACTAGCACCGGCTTATTTTGCTTATCTTTCTTCGGCTTGGGGACCTATATCACTGGCATAGGCTTCGACCTAGGCAATGTTAGTGTCGTAGGCACTGTAGCCAGAACCTCCATGCTCATCACCTCCGGGGCAACTCCCTCAGAGGAGATAGTTCCTCTAGTGCTAGCAGTTTCTCCTTATCTAGACATAGCATTGGGTATCCTCAGGTAACTTCTCGAATACAGAAATAGCGACCAAATCAGCGTAAACCTGAGGATTCATATACAATCAGCAACTCAACACATAAATTATAAGAGTGCAAAGTGTTTTTCACTGGACAACCATGTGTAATTTATAGGCGAATTCGAATTCAAATTCGACTGTTCCCCCCAAAATCCATCCATAAATGCTCAATTGTCGGTATATTTTCCAAGATTGCAATCTTAAATTTAGCCTTAAATGACTTAAATGTCACCACCCCACTCCTCTTAACCATCTCCTAGCAGCCAAATCATGAATAGTGACTGTAACAGTTACTTTCTAGCTACTCTGCATGGTCTCTCCCCCTATAGAAAATCTCCCTTCACAATTCTTCTGGTACTATGACACTAGCCTGTTTCACGTAGACCCCCTGTCGCACAGCTCTACAAACTGAGAAGTGTAGTTTATAGTCTCACACCTCTGTGCAGTTGTGTAGAGCACTAAGACTATGCTACCATCATGTAATCATTGGGCCGGATCCCTGGTGTGTGGCTTCAATCGACTTCCATTTACCCTTCTCGTAAATGGATATCCATTCAACTTCACGAGTTGAATTGCTCCACCATATATAAGTTGTTTGATAGCATATGTTCCTAGCCAATGCATCTGAAAATTTCCTAGAAAATTATCAAACTTACTATCATATAATAAAACCAAATCATTTACCTTTAAGGTGCACAGTTTGATCTGCTGATTGTGCTAATCTTTTTCACATTCCTTGTGAACCTGCTGATGGAATCCAGCCAAAAAGCTATCTTCCTTGAGCTCTGTCAGCTACACAAGCCTCTCCTCTAAAGCTCTCTGTTCTACCATTCCTGTGAAAGCCACTATGCATAGACTAGGCACGATATACTCCATAGGCATTACAAGCCCTACGCCATAGACCATCCTAAAAGGTGTCTAACCAGTAAGATTTTTACAAGTAGTTCTATAAGCCCATAACATCATTGGTACGTGCACATCCCAATCATTCTATTGTGTTTTGCACACCTTTTTTAGTGCGTTCTCCAATATCTTATTAAAAGCCTCAACCATTCCATTGGCCTGAGGATGATATGGCATACTTTTCTGATGACAAACTTGGAACTCTTCTATCAGCGCGCTAATATTTTCATTGAGAAAATGCTTACAACGATCACTCATCAAAATCTTTGGGCAACCAAACCTGGTCAACACATATTCAAACAAGAATTTTGTTGTTGTTTCCCCTGTACAGTCCTTCACAGGTTGTGCCTCCGCCCACCGTGCCAAATATTCAGTCGCGGTGATGATATACCGCACACCTGTCTTCTTGCCTGGAGGCTGAATTGGCCCTACACAATCAATTGCCCACTTCTCAAATGGCTGCAATGACACATGCAGATTCAGGGGCACCTCATCCCTCCGCGATGTCCTACCTACTCTATGACATGCATCGCATGCCCTACAATATGCTTTAGAATGCTTATGCAATGTTGGCCACCACAACCCAACACGTAAAATCTTCTACGTTGACACTTTCCCAGCATATTAGCCTCCCGCAGCTCCTCCATGAGCTTCAGCGAGAATAATATTTCTTTCAAATCAGACACATAGCGTTGCAGTATTTCGTCCGACCCGATCTTGTAAAAATTCCCTACAATAACTGAAAAGTTTGTCATGTGCACTACCAATTCTTTATTCTTTTGACTCGTGTATATCTCTGCCACCATTCATGTAGTCAGGAAGTGGATAATTTCTGCAAAATGATTATCTGCTATGTGCACCATGAAGAGTTATAGTCCCTCCTCCAAATTGGTGGGCTCCTCTCCTGCTTCAATGCACAACAGATGATCTGGCCCTACATTCAACCTATATGGCTTCACAATCACCTCAAAATCATACTCCTGAAACAACAACAACCATCTCCATATTATCCCCCCAGACACAAGCTTATTAATGAGGTATTTCAATGCGGACTGGTTTGTGTACATCTTTAAATGCCCGCCCAGAAAGTAATGTCGGAACTTCTGGAGCACATATACCATAGAAAACCCTTCGCGCTCTGTTGTCAAATAATTATTTTTATCCTTAGACAAATTCCTACTTGCAAATGGTATAGGGTGATCCAATTCTCCTGCACCGGCCTGTGTCAGCACTACTCCTAGCGTAATACATGACGCATCCACATTCACATGAAATTCCTTCTTCCAATCTGGGAAGACTACGATCAACGTGGTGACCATTTTTTCCTTTAATACATCCAGACTCTACTGACACTCTTCGCTCCAACACAATGTAGCATCCTTTTTCAATAGCTTTTCCATTGGCACAGTAATCTGGGCATAACTTTTATTGAACTTCTGATAATACCCAGTATGGCCTAGTGTTGCACTCAACTATTTAATACTCCTTCACGCCTCCAAATTGATTACAACCGAAATCTTACCAGGGTCCACCCTTAATCCTTGCCTACATACCACGTGACCCAGCAAAATTCCAAAGGGGATCCAAAATAAGAATTTTTCAAGTTTAGCGCAATTTGATACCTTCGGCATATATCCAACATCAAGCGTAAACTAGATACATGGGTGCTTTACCAGCCCAAACACTATCCAATCATCAAAATATACCTCCAAAAATTTATGAATGAACACTTTGAATGTCGCAATGACTACGCTCAAGAAGATCGCCAACTCATTTTTAAGTCCAAAAGGCATTACCGTATATTAAAAACATCCCCACTTAGTCATGAAGATTGTCTTACTCCTGTCTTCTAGCGCGATCTTAATTTGATGGTACCCAGAGAACCCATCAATGAATGAATATGATTCCTACCCTCCAACATTATCGAAAACTTAATCTGTGAATCGTGTCAGAAAGGGATTATGAATGTCAACATCATTGAGCTTCCCAAGATCTACAAAAGTCCTTATTTTATCATTTTGCTTCTTTTCCTGAACGACCATTGGACTCACCCAATTAGATTCCTCCACCTGTTCAATAATACCTGCTACAAGCATCTTGTCCAACTCCAGGCAGACCTTTTCCTTTTATTTGGGATTAAGATGATATAGCCTCTACTTAACAGGTTTCGCGTCCAGTTTCAAAGTTATTTCCATCACTCCAAAATCACCTATGATGCCTTTTAAATCCGAAAATTTTGTGGGAAATAAATCTTGATATTTGCGGAGTAGCTCAAAAATCTTATCTACTGTGGCATCATCCCAGTAGTCTTCGATCTTCGCAAACTTCAGCTCTACCTCTGTGCCAACATTTACCTGTCTAGTTTTAAGTGGTGAGGAGATATCTGGATTCTCTATCTATGGTCCCTCAACTTCTCGGTGGCCTTCTGCCTCTGGGATGTTAATGTTCCTTGGATCCTCCTCTTCGTCTTCAGTAGTCACATTGTAGCACTCCAGCGCATGGTGTAGCTGGGTGCTCCAATCTGGTTGAATCAGGTCCAAAGAATGTTGTGGTATTTTGAATATTGCTGCCTTAAGCTCCTGTAGTGCCTCATCAATGCATTTGAATGCATCCTCAAAGGTGAATTTCATCAAGAATCCTTGTCTCAAAATGTCCCACTCTTCAGTGACGTGGCGGAGATCTATTTCTAGGTGCCAATTCATTGGTATTACATCCAAAGTGTGACAAAACAAATGCACCCACTCAAGTTGCGGCTCCATTCCACAAACCTCAGTCCATTTTTCTAAGTGATCGCGCAGATGATTCCTTACATCATATTTCTCTGTTAGCCAAACTTTTGGGCGACAAAAGCACAATCTCATCATTTTTCTATACTCGCACCACCCATCAAAATTGTCTTTATGCGTACCCCACCATCTTAAGGGCGTAGCACACAGTGCCAAATCTAGTGCTTGGAAGCGATGCTTCTGAGGAACCTCCCTTTCAAAGGCATCCAAAAATTTATCTAGGTCAGTTATACCATCATAATAAGGAAGAAATCTTACCTCTGATGATACACAGTGCAACGATTTAGTAATCATATTACAGCAAAGCGTGGATACTTTGTGCAATATATTCTTCCAATGTTCCAATTCCTCATCTGAATCTGTTGTACAAGAAATTTTGCAGTATCATTCAATGCATCCATCATCAGTCAGATTAACCCAATCTTGGTCTCGCGTTGTTATTTTATAGATCTAATCCAAATCATCATCACTTTACTCATAATCGCAGACTGGTTTACTATAGCACGGTCCTTTTGCACGGTCCAAAGGTACTATTACGCAGAGAGATCTCCTCTCAAATGACATTTTTCGCTTCTTCATATTGATTACCCCATTCATGTCGATAGCCAAATCAATTCCAAGGAGCACGGGTTATCGATTGCTGTCATAAATAATCTCTATCACTTCTAAATTGGCCAACGCACTTGTGCCTTCTATGTCTACTGTTACTCTATGTAAACTTCCCATAGGGATAATATTCTGTTAATTTTCCATTCTTAATTGAATCAGAGACCACTGCAGTGCAGGTCTCCCCATTCTTTCCCATGCCCTTTTAGGAAAAACATTCAGATCCAACCCTAGATCCAGAAAGATCTGGTCCATTTCATACTCTCCTATTTGTGTAGTGAGCCTCATCTCACGTCCTATTCGCTTCTTGTGTTTTCCTATCTTTCAAACTACGCAGTGCCTTTCAGGAGCATTTTCCTTACCATACACCTGTTTATTGGTTCTTGTAACCCTTTCACATCCCTTATGTCACGCACCAGGTTCATACAAGCATCGAAAAATGTGGTAAGCATAGAGTGGTCAATTTCTTCAGATAAATTATCCTGACTCCCTGAGGTAGAGGCTTCAGTGAAGCTTTTCTTCACTTCCATGAATGTTTCCCTCACGCATTCCAGATCAAATCCTACATCCTTTCCTGGAGCCTTGGGAACCAACTCACCTTCTTTAGGTTGTTTCCCTTTATTAACCCCGATCATCATCCCACTTCACACCACAATATTCACATTGGGATCTTCTTCATGGGGCTCATCCCTCATCATCTATAGATTCTGGGTAGTTTTCTAAGGTTGTGCTTTCTTCTCTCGCATATTAGCTATCAGTATAGGGCATTCCTCTATTGTGTAGTCAAACAAAGCACAATACCGGCATGGCAGTCGTGTCTAGCTCGTGTACTCCCACACATAGTGTCCTGGTACTCCACAATTATATCAAATAACTTATTCCCGACCTCTACCAGGTCCTCCTCCTCCTCGGCCTCGTCTGTGACTTTGATATCCTCCATGCGCTGCCACAACACCTTGATCCAGAGGCTGAGTTTCTATTTGCATTCGGTACGTGGGAATTCTTTCCATCATCAATTCATAGCTATGGAAGTTACGCTCATCATGGCCTACCAATTTACAAAAATTGTATAATAATTGTTGCGGTGACTGCACAATTTTTTGCAGAAAGTGGCAATTATCTGTTACATGATTTCCAGCTCTTTGAAAAATAGCGCACCACGGCATAGGCCCTGTACTTGGTCCTTCTCGATCTTCCTGCCTTAGAGGCATGGGCCCTCCTCCTACCACATAATTCATGAAAAAAAGGCAATGATCCTTATCATGCCCCTCATTTTTACACTTGAGGCAGCAAAATTCTTCACGTACCTCTCACCAAGACGCTATCTCATTTTTCAAGCTTCAAAATTCCAAGCATGTTGTTGGGAAAAGTATCCAATACGGAATGACCCTATCCCACTCTAAGGGTGATAGTACCTCAGCAACAATCAAAGAAAAGCTATTCGAGATTACTTCTTTATGAGATGTAAGAGAGAGGGGGAAGAGATCCACTAACCGATGTCTTCCGCTAATGATTGATCCAATCTTCTCTCTTTTTTGCTTGCTCCCAGCTCCTCGCTCTTTTATTGGCCCAGTTACACCAAGATCCTGCAAAATAACAAGAGAGGGGAACTACAAGAAGCATACATTCATAATTGATTCAAGGATTAGAATAAATCAAATACACAAGCATAAGAATACACCATTGAGACACATGCATATAGAAGAACCTCAAATGCTTTATTAATGGAAGAAGTAAAGTTCAGGAAGTGATACAACCATAAAAGGCCCAATCCAGCATCACCTCCCAGCAGAAAGAAATCTCCTCTTCACCTCCTTCAAGCAAATCACCCAATAGTTCTATACTCAAACCAACAGAACTTCCTTACATTCACAAGATTCCAGCCTCCTTAGACCTCATGAGAGAGATCTATATATAGGATATTTGGAGAAAGGATGAGTCAGCTTGAGCTTGGCATGGAGCTGACTAGTGTCCTCTCCCACTTCAGTTATTCTTCAGTTATTGAGTCCACTTGGAGGTTCTTGCTTCCACTTGGAGATCTAGACCCTCTTACTCATCACTAGGCGAATTCTCTAATCCAAGTGTCATTTTGGAAGCTTCCTGGGCATTGACACCTTGAGGAATGACTGTGCCACTTGGCCAAACTCGCCCAGCGCAGGTAGCCTTCTTTACAGTTGACATTCAGCGCAGGTACAGAGTGGAGCAGTTGACATTCAGCGCAGATGCTCAGTGGAGCAGTTGACATGATCCAGAATTAGCTTGTTTTTGAGTGTTTTCAGGTGGAGAACTGATATTCAGTGCTCTGGTATGCTGACCTTGTTCCTCTAGGGGTAGGAACAACATGTTTAGGGACTTTGGATCCCTTAGATTATTGACATTTCATGCTTCATGCTGTAAGGCACAAAAATGTATATAACAGTTGCCCCCTAAAGTATGAGGTCGTTTATCAGGTGAAATGCTTTATCAGGAGGATCCGAAGTTCATTCAATCGCTGAGAGGTGACCTGTAATAAAATACAATACAATACATTATTTTTTCATTCTGCTTTCATGATCTAGCTGAGGCGGGCATTCCCATGCTCAGCTTTATCAATTCATTTTGGTACATAGAACAGATGATCATCTGATGGTAGACTGATAATTCTCTGCTAAAATTATCATCCTTTGAGTAGGATGATCATCTGCTGCAATGATGTACATGTCAAATGTCTTTATGTTTCCTGAATATATATCGCAGCCCGGATGGATGAAACTAGATCCGGGGTCTTCAAACTCGTTCGATCTTCAGTCTAAGTACAAGTCGATCCATGCGAGAATTGCGCTGAAGTCGAACATGGAAAGACATCGCTTGATTACCGGTCAATGATGTAAACCGTTAAGAAGCGCGAGAGGAATCACCGATAATGATAATGACCCTCAAGGTACTGCAGTACAATTCACGTGGTGTGAATATAGGACTCGGCGTCAAACACCACACAAAATCTTCTGGTCGAAGGTCATTGATGTATACCTGTCGCCGGAAGTGAGAAACTTGCCATTGAGGCATGCAAGCTTCAAAGTACTGAGGGGGGTGTTCCTAGATCAACTTCTTGGATAATGAGCTGAAGTCGACAAGAAGCGATCCGTCAAAGGAGGGCCTTAATGAATCCCACATCAGTGACACGGAACGGAGCTAATGATTTTAGTGGAGGTGAAAACAATCTGTGAAATATGATTCAGGGTGGCGATCATGGGTCGATGAAGGATAATGTACGGTAGTGGATGGGACACGGTTGACTCTTTCTGAACAACATCTCTTGAACACATAACGACACTGATGCGATGGATCGGTAGCATTACCCCAAATGTGGATGGTTTGGCGAAGACCATGGTGATGAGACCGGTGAATGAAACAACCCAACCCAATGTGATACGGAGGAAAAGTGTCATGTTCAAGAGCGACTTGCTACCATTAAAGCTTTGAGGTTCTCCCAATTTTTCCCTAGTCATTTCTGACCAGTACCTCTTTATTTTTGTCAAGCTTGAGGAGGATAACATATGCTTGTTCTATAACCTGCCCTTCGGGCAAGCCCATCGCTATGTTTTAATGAGCCTAGCGATAGGGAAACTTGTTCTCGTCTAAAGACAAGTTTGTCGCTATTTAATCATTTTAACGAGTCTAACGACAAAGAAAACTTGGTCCTTTTCATTTTTAGAGAGTCTGAAAAGGTACAGAAAGTTAACTCCAAAATTCCTTTTTCGTCATCTAATCCCTTAAGTCCGAAAAAGTATAAAACACTACAGAAGGGATGAGTTTTCGATAATTTTAACGAGCCGAATAAAACAAGCGCTTGACCTTTTTGTGCAATAATCCCTCAGGTCCAAAAAGATTAAAATCTAGAGGAGGGATAGCTCTTCCGGTCCTTTTAACGAGCTGGAAGGCCAAAACTCGGCAAACTTTTCATATTTTACGAGTCAGATGAAAAGAGCTCAAAGAAGACTCGTCTTTTGAGGAACGAGTGATAAACAGGGATAGCAGTAGATTCCAGGTACAGGTTGGAATTTTCCAATCACGGCAGTGTCACAAGGATGGCTAGGTGAAATCACTCTTCGCAGCTGTTCCTCAAAATGGGTAAACAATCATATGGTGGTGAACGATCGGCCAAATGGAATGGAGGTGGCAGGTGCAAACAGGACCAAGGCTTTTTATGGCTAATAAATTTACGATCACAATGGTTATTTACCGGAATAGGTTCATTTTTTAATGAGCTTAAACTCTGGAGAAAACTCTTGCTCAAACTTATGTTTATTTTTTAACGAGCATGAACTATGTACTAAAACTGTTGGGATCTCGCTTTTCTATTTTTTAATGAGCATAAATTCCGCGGTAAAACTGCTCGATATACCAGTCATAAGATAAGAATGTCTCCTATGAGATAGGTATTTTTTATGGAGCTTTATCTCACGAAGCTATGTTCCTTCTCATCCTTTCTTTATGCAAGTTTGGAAACGGCTAATCCTACGAGTTTAAAGGGTTAGACCTACAGGTTTAAAGGGAGGACCTAAAAATTTAAAAAATAAATAGTCACCCCTTGCTTGCACTCCAAAAGGTTGCATGCCCCCAGGTATAAGACAGAGTTTCAACGTTACCCCTACTTCTTTCCGCCAAAACTTTCGTTTCACCGAGAGAGGCATACCTCTTTTTGGTTACCCAAAGATTGTTTTGTTAACACCATCAAACGAAAACATTTCCTCGGCACTATCTACCGAAGTAGACAATGGTGAATGACCTTTGTCAAACAAGTAACCTTAACAAAAGAATCCTGTTCTAGAACAACCCCTCTTCCATCCACGGACGGGGTACGGACTAGTCATATTCTTTCGCGGAAATTATACCTTATACCCAAGGTTTCCTATGCCCGAAGCAGACCAGGATGCATGCCCCCTGGGTTCCAGTCCCATCTTTCCGAATCACTCGCACTCATCAGGAAGGAGGACTGGGGGTGGAGACATTTCTTGATTGAATAGACCATTGAGGGTTGGTATGTGACTATTTGCGATGCGTGATCCCGGAAATGAAAGTTGGTCTACGAGCTTGACCATTCTTCCTTCGTGTGGAAAGCACATTACTCTAAAGAGTGAGGAGACTATAGCTCCCATGCAATATATATAGTCTCGTCCAAGGAGTAGGTTATAATCCAAGGGTCCTTGAACGACCATCATGTTCATTTGAACGGTCTTCCCTTTCAATGTAACAGGTACATTGGGGAGGATCCCTAATGGTCGACTGGTTCCTTTATCAAAACCCGAGAGATTTCTTATCTCAGACAAAAGCGCCAGGGAACCCAGTGCTTTCCAAGCAATAGAGGAAAGGATACTCACAAACGCCCCTTCATCAATGATAGTGCCAGCCATTACCATTCTATAAATTTGGACTATGATTCTCAATGGTACACTGACTGGCAACCGGGGTCTGCCTAGTTGGTTCCAATCAAAGGACACAACCAGGTTGCTTGGTGGTGGGACCGAATACACGGCCGGATATGACCCTGACGATGTTCCTTCCTGCGATAAAGGAATGGGCGCATTGCCCTGCTGCTCATCAGAGTCAGTGTTGATGAAAAGAATCTGGATGGTGTCATCCTTATTCTCTTCAGTGAGGGTGTCATTTGAAGATGAATCTTCAGTGACGGTGTCATTTGTGGATGAAACCTCTGAAGGAAGAACCGGGTCAACTGCCGTATCGACCTTTAGACTTTCGTCTGGTCTGGATTCAGTAGGTTCATTTTCAATGACTGACGCTTCAGCTGACCACTTGAGCGGGCCAACTGTATTTTCAACCAACGAAGGACTCGGAACGAGTTCTTTGTATCCAGGAGGAAGTCTCAACGGTGAAATCGGGCGATCTTCCAAAACTCTCTTCGCTTCGTCTAAGAAGGGACAATGGTGGATGGCGTGATCGCCTTCATACAGTCTGCAGGGGGATCTTGCTCCTCCTCTTTGTCTTGAACCTTTACTTTCGCTGGTTCACGGTAAGCATTCAACATGGCTATCAGAGGTTGATGCTCCTGAATTGTGCAAACGAGGGGACCAGTCCCTTAGTATCTGGGGAATACAGGGACAATCTCTATGGAAGTGGTCTCCTTTACATATGACACATGGTGATTTAGGCCCGGTCTGTGCTGTCTGTGGATTTTTGTTAGATGTCTTTTGCTTGCCCCCAGTCGCCTTAGGCTCCTTCTTCTTCTTCTCTCTCTTCTTCTCCTTCTTCTCCATGGGAGCTTGGCTTTTTCCGACTCTACCTTGCGAAGATGAAGGATTGGAGGAAGAGTTATAGGAAGTAGAAGGCTAGTGGGCAGCTCTAGACTGATCTAACTGTTGACTCGACTGTTCAGGAAACATGGTGTTCTGAACTACATTGGTTTAGAATAGCCAAATAGGCAGGCCAATTGTCAGTCCTGGAAGCGACAATGTGGCCATGTGGGGCGCACCAACTTCTCCCCAAGAGGAGAAAGGACTAGGATTTCCATCATGTGGAATTCCTTGGTTGGGGCGTTCCATGTTCTCAACCTATAGATCAACGCAGGAATGGGAGGTGATTATGTTCCGTTTAAAATAAATTTTTATAACGACGCTTTAGACACAACTTGCTTTTTCACTTTTTAAGAGTCGAGAAAAAGCTAAAGATGACTCTAGTCTCCTTCGATGTTTTAACGAGCCCGAAGTGACAAATGCTCGGATGGACTTTTTCAGTTATAGAGTTTGAAAAAGGCCAAAAGAAACTACTCTGGAGTTCTAGGCAGAGGGTGTGCTGAAATTTTCGCAAAACCACAGAATACGTTTTACGGTACGAGTGGTTGATCTTCGTGAATGCTATGTTCACTGCATTGCGATCAGTAGGGCGGCCGACACGGCTTCCTATGGATAAAGGCTTTGTTCCTATAGGGGTCTCCCAATATATACACGACGGTACGTGGGAGCACAAGTCCGTATTGATACTTATCGCTTCACCGTGGAGGAATCACCCAACCACTCAACGCTAAGATATCACGTTTAACGACGCCGGAACACGTCTCTAGCTTAGACCTCTATGTGTTTGCGTTATGTTTCAATGCGTTGTTATGTAAATTCAATTTATTTTAAGGTTGATCTTGTTTAGCAGTTTGCCTTTATGGATCACCACGAGATGTATAGTAACACTCCTAAATGCAGTCTAAGATGATAAGCAAGCTTTTCAATCTTTTAACTTTGAAAATCTTAACTACTGAGGGAAAAGAAAGACATCATCTTTTCACACAGATCATAGAGCACACACTAATGCACTTTTTCCTAAATCAACATGCAAGCTGTCAAAATGCACATGCACAATGCAGGTATTTCTTTTCTCTTTCTTAATGTTGATGTAATACAAAAAGAAAGCTGTTGTATAATTTTGAATTCAATTTCAAGTGAAAGTAAACAAGCTTGTCCAAAATCAAAAGACACCTTAAGATTTACTTGTTTCGACACTAGAAACATATAAATTCAAACCATATGACGAAAGAAAAATCTCAATCAACTATGAACAGTAAACAAACTAACTCTTAAGATCAGAACGACACTTTATCACAGGTCTAGATCTAAGAGGCCACAGCAAGACTAGTTCACTTTCGTTATGGGAAACTGCAAATGATATAAAAAATACACAAAGAACAAACACAGTTTCTTTATACAACCGAGGCGGAATAGTGGCAAGGAAAGTTGGTTTCAGATAGGTACATTGACTGGTAACAGGCTACAAAAACAAGGGTGAAAACAGGGCAATAAACAGGAGGGAACCCCAGTAGCACTAGGTAAAACTGGTTCAGCGCAGGTAGTACACTGGCAGTTTGACCTTCAACGTAGGTTGCCCCTTCGGGAACTGTGCTGAAATGCAGACTGCCTTCACAGTGCCTGCACTGAACATTCAAACTTTCGTTTTTCTCAGTTTCTGGGTCACAGATTGCTCAAAAATTCACAGTTTTTGGCCAAATTAGAAGCTATCAGTCAAGTACACACTAAAGGATGAAAAGGAGGATGAAAAGCTATCACTAAGAGCTATTTAGAGTCCTTGTGAATCAGCTCTTCAAATCATAAACATGCCCAGAAATTGAGCTAGAGTAGCTGCCCTCTACTTTGCATTTGAAAGATCCAAATGCAGTTCGATTCAGTGCTCCCTGCGTTTATGAAATGAATAGCAAAAACGAAAACAACCAACAAGATACGGTCCCCAGCGGAGTCGCCAATTTGTTGTTGGGAAAACTATCCAATACGGAATGACCCTATCCCACTCTAAGGGTGATAGTACCTCAGCAACAATCAAAGAAAAGCTATTCGAGATTACTTCTTTATGAGATGTAAGAGAGAGGGGGAAGAGATCCACTAACCGATGTCTTCCGCTAATGATTGATCCAATCTTCTCTCTTTGCTGCTTGCTCCCAGCTCCTCGCTCTTTTACTGGCCCAGTTACACCAAGATCCTGCAAAATAACAAGAGAGGGGAACTACAAGAAGCATACATTCATAATTGATTCAAGGATTAGAATAAATCAAATACACAAGCATAAGAATACACCATTGAGACACATGCATATAGAAGAACCTCAAATGCTTTATTAATGGAAGAAGTAAAGTTCAGGAAGTGATACAACCATAAAAGGCCCAATCCAGCATCACCTCCCAGCAGAAATAAATCTCCTCTTCACCTCCTTCAAGCAAATCACCCAATAGTTCTATACTCAAACCAACAGCACTTCCTTACATTCACAAGATTCCAGCCTCCTTAGACCTCATGAGAGAGATCTATATATAGGATATTTGGAGAAAGGATGAGTCAGCTTGAGCTTGGCATGGAGCTGACTAGTGTCCTCTCCCACTTCAGTTATTCTTCAGTTCTTGAGTCCACTTGGAGGTTCTTGCTTCCACTTGGAGATCTAGACCCTCTTACTCATCACTAGGCGAATTCTCTGATCCAAGTGTCATTTTGGAAGCTTCCTGGGCATTGACACCTTGAGGAATGACTGTGCCACTTGGCCAAACTCGCCCAGCGCAGGTAGCCTTCTTTACAGTTGACATTCAGCGCAGGTACAGAGTGGAGCAGTTGACATTCAGCGCAGATGCTCAGTGGAGCAGTTGACATGATCCAGAATTAGCTTGTTTCTGAGTGTTTTCGGGTGGAGAACTGATATTCAGTGCTGTGGTTTGCTGACCTTGTTCCTCTAGGGGTAGGAACAACATGTTTAGGGACTTTGGATCCCTTAGATTATTGACATTTCATGCTTCATGCTGTAAGGCACAAAAATGTCTATAACAGTTGCCCCCTAAAGTATGAGGTCGTTTATCGGGTGAAATGCTTTATCAGGAGGATCCGAAGTTCATTCAATCGCTGAGAGGTGACCTGTAATAAAATACAATACAATACATTATTTTTTCATTCTGCTTTCATGATCTAGCTGAGGCGGGCATTCCCATGCTCAGCTTTATAAATTCATTTTGGTACATAGAACAGATGATCGTCTGATGGTAGACTGATAATTCTCTGCTGAAATTATCATCCTTTGAGTAGGATGATCATCTGCTGCAATGATGTACATGTCAAATGTCTTTATGTTTCCTGAATATATATCGCAGCCCGGATGGATGAAACTAGATCTGGGGTCTTCAAAGTCGTTCGATCTTCACTCTAAGTACAAGTCGATCCATGCGAGAATTTCACTCAAGTCGAACATGGAAAGACATCGCTTGATTACCGGTCAATGATGTAAACCGTTAACAAGCGCGAGAGGAATCAACGATAATGATAATGACCCTCAAGGTACTGCAGTACAATTCACGTGGTGTGAATATAGGACTCGGCGTCGAACACCACGCAAAATCTTCTGGTCGAAGGTCATTGATGTATACCTGTCGCCGGAAGTGAGAAACTTGCCATTGAGGCATGCAAGCTTCAAAGTACTGAGGGGGGTGTTCCTAGATCAACTTCTCGGATAATGAGCTGGAGTCGACAAGAAGCGTCCCGTCAAAGGAGGGCCTTAATGAATCCCACATCAGTGACACGGAACGGAGCTAATGATTTTAGTGGAGGTGAAAACAATCTGTGAAATATGATTCAGGGTGGTGATCATGGGTGGATGAAGGATAATGTACCGTAGTGGATGGGACACGGTTGACTCTTTCTGAACAACATCTCTTGAACACATAACGACACTGATGCGATGGATCGGTAGCATTACCCCAAATGTGGATGGTTTGGCGAAGACCATGGTGATGAGACCGGTGAATGAAACAACCCAACCCGATGTGATACGGAGGAAAATTGTCATGTTCAAGAGCGACTTGCTACCATTAAAGCTTTGAGGTTCTCCCAATTTTTCCCCAGTCATTTCTGACCAGTACCTCTTTATTTTTGTCAAGCTTGAGGAGGATAACATATGCTTGTTCTATAACCTGCCCTTCGGGCAAGCCCATCACTATGTTTTAACGAGCCTAGCGATAGGGAAACTCGTTCTCGTCTAAAGACAAGTTTGTCGCTATTTAATCATTTTAACGAGTCTAATGGCAAAGAAAACTCGGTCCTTTTCATTTTTAGAGAGTCTGAAAAGGTACAGAAAGTTAACTACAAAATTCCTTTTTCGTCATCTAAACCCCTTAAGTCCGAAAAAGTATAAAACACTACAGAAGGGATGAGTTTTCGATAATTTTAACGAGCCAAATAAAACAAGCACTCGACCTTTTTGTGCAATAATCCCTCAGGTCCAAAAAGATTAAAATCTAGAGGAGGAATAGCTCTTCCGGTCCTTTTAACGAGCTGGAAGGCCAAAACTCGGCAAACTTTTCATATTTTACGAGTCAGATGAAAAGAGCTCAAAGAAGACTCGTCTTTTGAGGAACGAGTGATAAACAGGGATAGCAGTAGATTCCAGGTACAGGTTGGAATTTTCCAATCACGGCAGTGTCACAAGGATGGCTAGGTGAAATCACTCTTCGCAGGTGTTCCTCAAAATGGGTAAACAATCATATGGTGGTGAACGATCGGCCAAATGGAATGGAGGTGGCAGGTGCAAACACGACCAAGGCTTTTTATGGCTAATAAATTTACGATCACAATGGTTATTTACCGGAATAGGTTCATTTTTTAATGAGCTTAAACTCTAGAGAAAACTCTTGCTCAAACTTATGTTTATTTTTTCACGAGCATGAACTATGTACTAAAACTGCTCAGATCTCGCTTTTCTATTTTTTAAGGAGCATAAATTCCGCGGTAAAACTGCTTGATATACCAGTCATAAGATAAGAATGTCTCCTGTGAGATAGGTATTTTTTATGGAGCTTTATCTCACGAAGCTATGCTCCTTCTCATCCTTTCTTTATGCAAGTTTGGAAACGGCTAATCCTACGAGTTTAAAGGGTTAGACCTACAGGTTTAAAGGGAGGACCTAAAAATTTAAAAAATAAATAGTCGTCCCTTGCTTGCACTCCAAAAGGTTGCATGCCCCCAAGTATAAGACAGAGTTTCAAGGTTACCCCTACTTCCTTCTGCCAAAACTTTCGTTTCACCGAGAGAGGCATACCTCTTTCTGGTTACCCAAAGATTGTTTTGTTAACACCATCAAACGAAAACATTTCCTCGGCACTGTCTACCGAAGTAGACAATGGTGAATGACCTTTGTCAAACAAGTAACCTTAACAAAAGAATCCTATTCTAGAACAACCCCTCTTCCATCCACGGACGGGGTACGGACTAGTCATATTCTTTCGCGGAAATTCTACCTTATACCCAAGGTTTCCTCTACCCGAAGCAGACCAGGATGCATGCCCCCTGGGTTCCAGTCCCATCTTTCCGAATCACTCGCACTCATCGGGAAGGAGGACTGGGGGTGGAGACATTTCTTGATTGAATAGACCATTGAGGGTTGGTATGTGACTATTTGCGATGCGTGATCCCGGAAATGAAAGTTGGTCTACGAGCTTGACCATTCTTCCTTCGTGTGGAAAGCACATTACTCTAAAGAGTGAGGAGACTATAGCTCCCATGCAATATATATAGTCTCGTCCAAGGGTAGGTTATAATCCAAGGGTCCTTGAACGACCATCACATTCATTTGAACGGACTTCCCTTTCAATGTAACAGGTACATTGGGGAGGATCCCTAATGGTCGACTGGTTCCTTTATCAAAACCTGAGAGATTTCTTATCTCAGGCAAAAGCGCCGGGGAACCCAGTGCTTTACAAGCAATTGAGGAAAGGATACTTACAAACGCCCCTTCATCAATGATACTCACAGACGCCCCTTCATCATGAAATAGAGCCGCTGCCATTCATTAATTCTCTGTCAAAAATATACACTGAAGAAGCAGAGTTTCTTTCCCACAGTCTCCCAGAAGTTACAAGCCAACCAACCCTTTGCAAATAGTTTGCATACAATATATAGAATGTGCCATGAAGAGATATAACGCCCAAGGGTTGTGGATTTACTCGAATCATTACAAAATGGAAGTGGAAAGCCAGCGATTAGCTACGCGTGCAACGTTACAAACATGACAAATGGCTTGGGTGACCGTTTACCTTCCTTCACCACTTGGATAGAAGGAAATCTAGAGAGAAAATACTTTAAATTCCACCTTAGGTGCCAAAAAACTGAAATGTAGATGAGCGGGCCAACTTTGAGAAGTCGCAAATCGAAATTTCGCAAAACGGAGGTAAAATTGGGCTTTTTCCTATATGCGCCGCGCCATTTTCTATGTGCGTCGTGCCACCTTGGATCCAATTTGGAGGCACTTGTGGGAGTCCAAATTATGCCCAAGTGTTCTTGTTGGAAAGCCTGTCCTGTCTACTTTCCAACCCAAGTGGAATTTCTGAATTTGGTGCTCATTTGCCCCTCCAAATCTTCATTCTCCCAAGACTGCTTCCTGTGTGTCAAAATAGGGGCAGAGAGGTCATTTTTTGAGTGTTTTTGACCTCCTAGAGACTCAAATCATGCCCAAATTTCTTTTCCAAGCACCAGTAATTGTGATTTTGCATGATGAATCCAAAAATGCAAACCATTCTTTATTTGGAGCTCCCAATTTTTAGCACCGCACCAGTGGTGCAGCGCACAGGGAGAGAAAACCAGTGTTTTGCACAAAAAATTTTCAAATGACCAAAAATGCCAAAAAAATGCTCTAAATTTCTTGGCCATGCACTAGAGGTCATGATTTTTCATGTTGAATCCAAAAATGAAAACCTTTCTTGATTTGGAGCTCCCCAATTTTAGCACCGCGGCAGTGCGCGGCGCATAGAGCCTATGCGTAGCGCGTTTTTCAGGAGACGTTTGGAGGCCCTGCCGCTGTCAAAATTGTGTGCAGGATAGCTCGTTGGAAAGTTCCATGAGTATAATTTCTAACCCAACTAGAATTTTTCAATTTGGGGTTCATTTTCACTATCAAAAATCAAATCTTCCACGACTGGTCAAAATGTGCCAAATGAGGCTGCCTAAAGGCAAAGTGCTGTTACAGTCAACTTTTGAATGCCTTCCTCAACTCCAAATTGAGCTCATGATAGCTCATTGGAAATATATTTGTGTCTAGTTATCATTTGGCGCATAAAGAAAGTCATTTGGCCAACCGAGCTAGGAGAATAGTTGATTTTACCAAGGTCACTCTAGAGGTGCATTCAATTCCCTGAGGCAATGGTATTTTTGACATTTCTCTTAAACCATGACACCTGTGTAAAAATCGAAGGGGGTTTTTTTTCCTTGGCCTGTTGTGGACAAAAATTTCTCTCAGTTTTCCAAAATTCATTTTTTCTTGCTGGGAAACATCATTTTAGTGAACCAATGAACCTTCCTCTGGCCTGCAAGTATTATTTGAGAACAACAATTTGCAAACCCTGCACCTAATGACTGAAATGACTCTTGTCCATTAAAATATCAAAAATTGACTGTCATGGACCTTAATAACATTGATGAAAATACTTAAGCTAGTAGGTACAAGACATGAGGCGAATGAATTGACAAGACCCTTCCGTCAGATTATGGCATGCCTCTAGCGGAATGCAGCTGAGTGAATGGAGTGAGACACATAAAAATGAGATGTAGAAAGATTTTTGATCTTTGACCGAGGACTGACAAGACCGACTCTAACATTGGCTCCAATAGGGATGGCAGCTCCAGCTCCTTGAAGGTGCCAAGAACTGCAGATCTTTGGGAGAGCAGACAGTGCCTTCGTCCATTGGGCTATGGAGTCAAAACACGGAAACTGACATTATGCAGACGGACTCTGACTGAAGACTCAAACTGAAAACCATAATAAAACCAAACATGACTAAATCCTAACTAACAAACTGGAAAGATGCTCATATTTGAGCTTATTCAGCAAACCTACCCTAATTACTCTTTCCACCACCCGGTCAAGTGAGATGGAACAGCCAATGGAACCAGGTAAGCATTATGGCTGATATTTGATTTCTTCCCAAATGCTTTCTGATGTGCAGGAAAAGGGAAGAATCGAAAGGCAACTCCCATGGAAACCTGGAATCAAGTTCACCACTGACAAACTTGCAAAGCATGAATTGGTTGGATGACTCCAAGAATACTGCAAAAGGATCTTCATAAGCATCACCATTGATTTCCATTAACACATTACTGCTCTGGTCCAAGTAATCTTCACAGCTAGATATTAAAATTTTCCTCACATCTGCATTGTCTTTCTCTGATGATTGCAGCAAGTGGTCAAAAGGATCCTGAATTTCGTGAAGAACCAAAGTCTGTTGTTGCTTCGAAATAGAACCGAAGCCTCCTTTATCAATCTTCTCATATGACTGCAAACTTTGGTATGGGCTATGAAATGAACAATCTGTTAAACAAGACAATGAAGGTGACCCTTGAAGCAGATGATTATCAACCTTCTCTTTTGTAGAATGGTTAGCTGATGAAGAAGAATTTTTGCAGCAAACAAAATCTAACACATGAGCAAAAAGATCATCAAAAACTTAAGGAGACTATTGCGATGTATCTATTGAAACTATATGACATCATATTGGCTATTCATCTTTTTCTTTAGAGATATTACGAAGATTCTACCTTATAAACTGAAATGCTTCGTAACACAAGGGTACAGAATCCTCTTGCATCATTAAATCATGTATTTCGCCTGCCTCACCTTCATCTGTAATCTGACCTTTAATTGTGTGTGGTGGCTGCAAATCTAGTTCCGTATCCAAAATGATTTCATCAATCATTTCAGGGGAAGATTTCTTATTAACGACCTACTCAAAAAATTTTCCATCTGTCTCATCCTCAACTTTAAAACTGAGAGATTGTTGATTTCCTACAAACTTTTCATTTGAAGATTTACTATGCAATTTACCCCGCAAAAACTAAAATGATTCAAAACAGAGAGGTAAGGAATCTTCTTGTATCGTTTGATCATATATGCCAACTTCTACGTCTTCACGTGCAACCTGACTGTTAATGGAATTTGGGGGCTAGAACTCTGAATATAAGAAGTCTGGAACAAATTTTCCATCGCCCTCAAGAGGATCCAAATCAATATTTTTCGATAGCTGATGTCTGATTGCATGGAAATTATCTCTAATGAACTGACATGAATCAAAGCACAAAGGCAAAGATCCTTCACTTACTTCAAAATATGCTGCACTTTCCTCATCGTTTCCATAGCTGATATGCCTCGGTTGATCACTGTACTCGAGCTGTTGTAAGCAAACTTCCTCATCCCACAAACTAGCTGTTGATTTGTCTGCAAGATTAACTTCTGTTTGGTGAGCATAATCATCATCATCATACTGATCAAACTGGGGCAAATCATCAGTATAAAACACATCATCAATCATACATGTCATATCAATAGGTCTTTCTTCTCCAAGATGTTCTACAAAACAATCCTTATGACTACTGAGATAAGAAACACAATGTTTTGGATCAGCCACTTGTTCATGAACGTCATTTTCATCTTTTGCAGTCATTTTCCTCACCATCTCTTCTACTACACTCACCAAAATGTCAAGCTTTTCCTCTTAGGTGTAGTTTTCTCTGGATCCACATTTTTCATCTCTTCTTCTTTCAACCTTGCCCTTATGATCAGAAAATGAGCCTCTACATTTACTGCATTGTTTTGCATCTCTTCAAGTGTTGTGACATTCTTTTTTCTTAGTCGAAATTCCATTTCCGGATCAAAGGCACCCGGGTAGTGCAAGAGAGTGGATCCAAGAGGGGGTCTTATATCAACTGGCATTGAATAATAAACTTGATTAAATATGGTTGAAAATTGTTGTATTATCTCCCCTGGCAGTCTCTTCAGCTGATTATACTCTTCTATGATAAGAAAAAGGTCTTGTCCGATCCTCCACTTGTCAAGAAAAACTTTGATGAACTACTGTAAATTTGTGATGCTCGCGTCAGGCAGGGCTTTGAACCAACTCTTGACTTTGCCTTGCAAAGAAAGCGCAAAAAGCCTTATACTGACATCTTCTTCATCAATTTCAAAAAGGTCTAGAAAACTCTCAACATTTTGCACATGTTTCTCGGCATTAACATTCTTACATTCACCGTCAAATCTTGGCAAGTACAGATCATATTTTTTTGGGAAAGCATGAAGAACAGAAGGTAAAACAAGAGGTTTATACCTATCTGGTATTATAACAGTTGTAGGAATATGTACAAGAGTGATGGGATCATGTTTGTTTTCTTTAGGCTCATCACTCTGAAGAGAGGCATCATAAGATGTGGGAAAAGTAAGGAGGCCAAGATCTAAGGGGAACTCAATATTTACACTTTTTGAATAGGTCGAGTGAATATTCTGATCACCTTTATCAGACAACAAGTTCTGAAAAACTTTCAAGGTAGCTTCAAGAACAGTAAAGAAGTAATTCACAAGGAAGCAGAGTAGGTCCTGGATATCATTCCACTTTGGATACCCGAATTTTGTGTAAGATCCTTCCATTTTCGCAGAGAAAAAGTTAGTCCTCCAGTGGAGTCACCATGAAGCACCGATTACTGGATTCTTCAGTGAATGGAGTCGCCAGGTGAATGATTTTAGCCATCTTCTGTCTGATTGTTGTCCACCATCAACCATCAGATTTGAAATTGAGATATGTACTGGGGCAAGACAATCTAGAAGTAAACCATTTTCGTCCCGAGTGGAGTCGCCACTATGTTAGCACCTAAATCTGCCTTAGGCTGAAGGAAGGAAAAATTCAGGGTAACCACAAACCACGCTCAGTCTAGTAGATAGCCCTACCAGAACAGGAGAGGGCTCTCTCCAAGTCATGCTTAGTAAATGGATAAATAAAACTGTCTGAGATGACTTACAGTGAAATATTTATCTTAGGCTAGTAAGTGAATATGGATACAAGAAACAATTTTTATGAATGACAAAGCTTCTGGGATGGTATGGGACCAACGGTCAACAAAGAATAGAGAATTTAATACAAAGGCACAGATTACTTCATGAGGCAAGGCAGGCGGAAAGTGTAGCAATTTAGTTTGAAATAACACACAATGGAGAGATTGTTTAGGAGAGTGAAACGGGCATAGGAACATGAATCCTTTTCAACAGAAGAAGAACATTGTACATGGAATTTTCCCACAAGCAGAGCAATAAAATTGAATTCTACCTTATCTAACTCAGAAAATTTCACTGGAAATGAAAATGAATTGAATTATTAAACATAATGAAATACATATGAAAACATAAGAGACACATTTGCTACACTCACAACCACATGAATCTCATGAAATAGAGCCGCTGCCATTCATTAATTCTCTGTCAAAAATATACAGTGAAGAAGCAGAGTTTCTTTCCCACAGTCTCCCAGAAGTTACAAGCAAACCAACCCTTTGCAAATAGTTTTCATACAATATATAGAATGTGCCATGAAGAGATATAACGCCCAGGGGTTGGGGAGTTACTTGAATCATTACAAAATGGAAGTGGAAAGCCAACCATTAGCTACAGGTGCAGCATTACAAACATGACAAATGGCTTGGGTGACCATTTGCCTTCCTTCGCCACTTGGATAGAAGACAATCTGGAGATAAAATACTTTAAATGCTGCCTTAGGTGCCAAAAAACTGAAATGTAGATGAGCGGGCCAACTTTGAGAAGTCACGAATCGAAATTTCGCGAAACATAGGTAAAATTGGGCTTTTTTCCTATATGCGCCGCACCATTTTCTGTGTGCACCATGCCACGTTCGAGCCCATTTTGAGGCACTTTTAGGAGTCCAAATTATGCCCAAGTGTTCTTGTTGGAAAAATTGGCCTATCTACTTTCCAACCCAAGTGGAATTTCTAAATTTGGTGCTCATTTGCCCCTCCAAACCTTCATTCTCCCAAGACTGCTTCCTGTGTGTCAAAATAGGGGCAGAGAGGTCATTTTTTGAGTGTTTTTGACCTCCTGGAGACTCAAATCATGCCAAAATTTCTTGTCCAAGCACTAGTAGTCGCAATTTTGTATTATGAATCCAAAAATTCAAACCATTCTTCATGTGGAGCTCCCAATTTTTAGCGTCGCGCCACTGCACAGGGAGAAAAAACCTGTGTTTTGCACAAAAAATTGTCAAATGACCAAAAATGCCCCAAAAATGCTCCAAATTTCTTGGCCATGCTCCAGAAGTCATGATTTTTCATGCTAAATCCAAAAATGCAAACCTTTCTTGATTTGGAGCTCCCCATTTTTAGCGCCGCACCAGTGCGTGGCGCATAGAGCCTATGCGTAGCACTTTTTCAGGAGATGTTTGCAGGTCTTCCCGGTGTCTAAATTGGGTGCAGAATAGCTCATTTGAAAGGTATTTGAGTCTAATTTCCAACTCAACTATAATTTTTAAATTTAGATTTCATGTGCCCTGTCAAAAGTCAAATCTCCCAATACTGGTTAAAATGTGCCAAATGAGGCTGCCTAAAGGCAGAGTGCTATTACAGTCAACGTTTGAATGCCTTCGTCAACTCCAAATTGAGCTCATGATAGCTCATTGGAAAGATATTTTTGTTTAGTTATCATTTGGCTCATCAAGAAAGTCATGTGATCAACTGAGCTAGGAGAAAGCTTTATTTTCCCAAGGTCACTCCAGAGGTGCATTCAATTCCCTAAGGCAACGATATTTTTGACATTTCCCTTAAACCATGACACCTGTGCAAAACGTGAAGGAGGTTTTTCTTGCTTGGCCTATTTTAGACAAAAAACTCTCTTAGTTTTCCAAAATTCATCTTTTCTTGCTCAGAAACATCATTTGAGTGAACCATTGAACCTTCCTCTGGCCTGCAAGTATTATTTGAGAACAAGAATTTGCAAACCCTAGACCTAATTAATGAAATGACTCTTGTCCATTAAAATATCAAATATTGACTGTCATGGACCTTAATAAATTTGATGAAAAGACCTAAGCCAACAGGTACAAGACATGAGGGAAATGAATTGACAAGACCCTTCCGTTAGATTATGGCGTGCCTCTAGCGGAATGCAGCTGAGTGAATGGAGCGAGACACCTAAAAATGAGATGCAAAAAGAGTTTTGATCTCTGACAGAGGACTAACAAGACTGACTCTAACACCATGTATTCAAAGATCTTAAATACTTACCTCGCGGTTCCTTGAAGAAGCCTCACTCTGCTTCACTATAGCCAACCGAGGTATCAACCGTGAATTCTATGACAAATCCTCATATGACTCAATCAAGCCAATGATCGACGGCGCATGCAATATTATCTTCAGAAGCTTCCAATCTCCACACTAGTTCTGGGGTCCACACTATTGGGCCGTGAAGCATCCACCTTCCTTGGTCATCTACAAATTTAGCGATCCACTCATACAGTTCGATTGAGAAGGTGCAGAACAAGATTTCATGTATCTCTGTGTATAGGTATCTATCCAACCACTATTCTTTCATCAGGCGCAGACTTTTGTTTTTTTGTGCCACAAATTAATGGGTCTTTCTATCCAACCACTTCTCAATTTCTTTCTTTGTTGGATTCCAATGATGCAACATCACACATCTCTTTATGTAGATCCCGGTCCCGACAATGGAACCATTTGTTGTCATAGTGGGTCCTGAACTAGGTTTAGAGTTAATTTTGCCAAAAAAATCCCGACACTACTCATTGTTTCGGCATCAATCCGTAGAGCCCGGACTGAATTCTCACTTGAAGAAGTATGGGGGGATGTTGCAACCAAGTTTCCCAACCCAGAGATGAGCACAATATCGTTGTGTGCCCTAAATCTTCCTTCGTACAAATCGATGAGCTTTTAGGGCTTATCGATATAACTACCATTAAACAACTTCTATACCTCCGTGAACATTTATTACTTTCTTTTGCGGACCTTGAATATGTGAACCAAATACTTACACACATTAAATATTACTCTTAACCCAATAATTACTCAAATTGGCTTAAGTGTTTAATAACACCCACATGCAATAAGATAATCTTTGCGTAAACAATTAAAAGTAATTGCGTTCACGTAACAATATAAATCATGTAAAGTCACGCAATAATCATCATTATTTCATAAACCTATTATAACAAAAAGTGCATCCATATAAAACAGAGTTAATAGACAAAACACTGGATTTTCTGGGGTAATCTCTTTATTAATACTTCAGTTCTGCTTACAAACTAAAGACTTACTTGTGCACCCAACTGGAGGGGTCCATGCACTCAGTGACGGACTCTAGTCTAGGCCTCTATGCACACAGTTGTAGAGCCTTCCTTCTACTCTAAGACTTCTACGCTCTTCTTACTACAAACCCAATATGTTCATTTTCATCCTAAGACGCACCAATCTTCAAAAGCCGACTCAACTTACATAAAAGAAGGGTAAAACCCTTATGACACTTTAACTATCTATGTGTTCTGAGACCAAAACTTGTGGAGACTTTACATTTTATACAACAAAAGTTATTATTTTTACCCAAAACTTGGGATTTTTTCCAAAAATGACCCTAGGGGAACCCATCCCAAAAAATTGCCTTATGCACGGCGCCAAATCTGGAATACAACATTCACATAACTATCTCGAGAGACAATACCTCATTTAATATTTCTCTCTTCAAATATGCTCTAGCGAATGACGTAACCGGTTCTCCTCCCTTCTTGGCTGTCTATAACTCCTTACCCATTCACTCATTCTCTGCTATCAAGAAGTGAACACTCGAGCTAGCTGCTTTGGCATATGCTCTGGTAGCATCAGCCAATGTTGTTGGATTCTTGCACACGTCAACTACGATGAATTGTTCCTCAAACTATGCAAGAGATGTGTGGACATCTGGAGTATTCACTCTGTGTGACTTCGCAACTCTATGTTGTGACTCATCGAATGATATGCTATGAATCTCTACTTCCAGATTGTCTCCAAGTATCTCATTATCTCCTTGACCGCCCAGGACTTGATCTTCTTCTGGATCTGGTGAAGCTGACGGGTTGACCTCTTAGTTGTAAGTCATGAGGTCAGTATCATGTTCTCACTCTAGCTACTCCATCTCTATATCCATCTGCTCAAGTATCTGTTCAATCTCTTGAGCGAAGTCCTGCTCCTACGAGTTCTCACCCTGTCTTCTTTGTGTCAGCCGCTCAAATGAGTCTATAACCTATATGGGCATAGTTTCATCAATATGCGCATGTTGCGCCTCCTGTTGTGTCTGTCCCTACTGTGCTTCCTTCTCTTGTCTGCGTAAATCTTGTTCTTCTGAGAGTTTCTACTTCAACTATTGCAACTCCTTCACTATTTCTGCCATCCTCTATTTATCTCTCTGCCTTTACGCAATCCTCCTGTCGCATTGTTGACTCTTTGCCTCTATCTCCAAAGTTTCTTTCTCCACAAGTGAGTGTGCTTTGAACTTGTAGTTTTTTTCTGCCTCTGCACTATCAACAATATTTCTCTTGCCTTTGTCACGCTCAGGTTGTTACCCCCTACTGCTCTTGATGATGGTGCTCTCCCAGATGCTACTTCGCGTTGCTTCGGTAACGATTCCATAGCTATGCCGACCGGTTCATTGAGCCTAGAGAAGTTATGGCAATATCTCCATGGGTCTTCATCAGCCCAATGACACACCCCGTGGATCCAAGGAAATTTCACTTTCGCACAGTGGTCCTTTAAAAATCAATGTGGGTCGTATGGATTGAAACTTATGGTGATGAAAGTAAATCTTTTGAATTCTTCTGTCTCAGAATCAACATGCTTGAGATTCCATATCTCTTACAACCTGATCTTTAATGGAAGAGCAGGCCAAGGTGTCTTCTTCTTCTGATGCAGTCTAGCTGATAGTCCTATCGAGATGTGGTACAACACTTCTTGCATGATGAGCTTGTCCATGGAAACCTTTGGTAAAACATGCGGGGGATTCTCCACATTGTACATCCAAATGAAGGTGCCAAGATGTGAGGCATACCAATATGCTATGTCGATCAATGCCTCCATTGCTGCCTACAACATGCAAGGTGGATCCTCCTCAAATATCATCTTGTACACCAAGGTGTCAAAATGGTCTAACAACTGTGTGATGACTCCATGGAAGCTACATTCAAAAAGAAATCTGCAGTAAGTGTCTAGATAGGTTTCTGATGATGTCCATGCCCAACCCAAGCTTGGGAATTGTTGATGGGTACAAATTGCATATAAAATGTATGCAAACATGTATATCTCTGCTTTTTGATCTTTGGGTGGCTGGCAAGCTCCTGCTACCCATTCCTTCATCTTGTGAGACAACATGTTGGACCAGTTGCATGGTTTTCCATCACTACCCAGTTGGTCCAACACGATCACTCAACTTTGTGGGAAGGTCTCCATGCTCTCTTGGTCATACAAGTGGCATGCAAAGATGAAAAAGTATTGATATGCCTTCCGTAGTATCTTCATCTTGTAAACCTAGTTGGATGTCAACCTAAACTTGGCTGGCTCTTTCACCCAACTCTTCAAGATATCCCTAGAGTTTTCACTATTGTTGGGTTTACTGAAGGGTGTCTCCATTATGATCACGAGTTGCAGAAAGTGGTACATTTGCTAATAGTTCTGTTCACTAAAGGTAGAAATATATTTTCTACTAACATTGATTAACACTATCATCTTGGGATCAATGTGTGAGACAATCCATTGTATCATGTCCACACATGGAAACGCGGGATACCTGCATGCAATCCGGTACAAGCTAGACTTGTGGATATTCACATAGACCCTACAGTCTTCTAGATCTTTCCCAAATGTGCCTGAGAATGTATCATTGATATCCTTCCATTTCAACTTCATGTCTTTGTCTACGAGTAGCTCGGTGTCTTCATAAATCGACAAACTCATAGACACTTTCTCAACTACATCTCTAGTTGTGCTTCTATTGATGTCCTTTTACCATGCTCTCTTACAGGCCATTGAACCTGAATTTTTGACAGATGGGCAGACACTTACTATACCTGGAGACATGGCGACATTCAAGCAAGAAATCTATCAATTGAAAACCAAATAAAACTTGAGGACTGACATGCAGCATACCCGTGAGATTAATGGCAATGATTGTGCAATTTTTACCAGGGGGCTGGGAGACTGAATGTCAGAATTACGCAAAAGATAGTCTGGATTGTCAAGAGGCTCGCTGACTGCTAGAATTATGTAATGTGAAATCCAGGCTGACGTGTTGGGTGTCGAGATTACGCAATGCACAATTTCACTCAACAATGCATGCATGCCCAGGGACTGCATTGTGTAATTTTCTGGGCTTGCAGAGCATTGCCTCTCAGAATTGCACAGAGAAATCATGGAGGACAGTGTCAGGCCAATTTTGTGCATTTTCTGGGAGGAAGGCAGAGCTTTCCCTCTCATAAATGCACAATGTTGTCAGGGCAAGGCAAGGCTCGGGCTAAGGTTTCCCAGACCTGCCGACGGGCAACTGAGAACATGTGAAGATTTGAATGCATGGCGACACTCAGTGTAACTAAGAGTGAATGATCATGCATGCAAACAATGAATGCAAGATTTAGAAAATAGTAAAACATGCATGCATGTGAAACGGGTCTTCGCATCAGTGATTGTTGGTGCAAAAAGAGTGTCATGCATGTGACAATAGTGAGATGCAAAACGAAAACTAAAACGATGCTTGCATAGGCTAACATGCATGAAAACAAAAACAAGCATTCATAGAAATCAAGAAGACAACACTCACACAAGTAAAAACACAAAAATCAGTAGAAAAGCTGCAAAATACATGTCAAGTGGACTTACCTGGAAAAATATGAGGTTAATGTGCCGATGAATCGTAGATGTGATGTGGGATGTTAAAACTCCAAGATAAATGTGAAGAATGAGCTCTGTAGTATCGAATAAATAAGTTTGAGGCTCACGATGCACATTCCACAAATCTAGGAAAAAGAAACACTTGGAGTTCAGTTTCTAAAATGATCTTTGCATGTAACCTCCAACTACTAAAAGTAGATCCCTAAAATCTAGGGATGCTTTTTACATGTTTCTCTTTTCTATTTCAGGAAAAGAAGCCCATGCATGAAAATCAATTTTTCTCAGCCCTGGAGGAAACCAATCAACTTGAAGGCACATGCATCAGTCCATGATCCTGGGATGACAATTTGCGCATTTTCTGAGTTGTGTTGGGATGGTTGTCCCTGAGGGATTGCACAATTTCTGGGGTTAGCAGGTGACTTCCTCCTAGAATTACGCAATTTTTGGGCTGAGGTCCTTGCGTAGTTTTTTGTGGGAATCTTGTCTAACTATTCTAAGTAATTATAGAGCCTGACATATTTACATAATTTCTGAATGGAAATCTGGTTCCCCTACAGAATGGCACAATTTTTTGGGGGTCCGCTCAGGCAACAAGTAACTTAAGTCCAGAATGGAAGCCTGTGAAGGGAGTGAAGAAAAGTGAAATTCATAGGCTGGTGAGGCACTGACAGTGCAAGACATGCTACTAAAGATGGTTGGTACGGAGGCTCGAAAATGAAGCTAAGGAAATGTTTTGGAGGGTGCTTGTAGCCGCTACAATAGAAAGATAGCAAAAACACTAGATTTTCTTTGACTTAGTGTTAAATCTCTTTAGTCCACATGAAAATCATACAAAGGTAAGAAAGTGCATCCTTTTCTCCAAGTGGAAGAGAACTTTCTAAATATAGTGACTACACATGCACTATTGGAGGAAATTGGGTCATCTTGTGCCTAAACGCACTTTCTTTCGCTAGTGGAGCGGACTTTTGTCACATTGTTGAGTACACTCCCTGTTCACAATGAGGGCACATTCCTTATCAACAGCAAGTGCAAAATCCTTCATTAGGGGAATTTTTAGGTCTATAGTGATCCTCCTAAGGAAATTATAAAACAATAGAAGAAATAATAAAATAAGATTAGTTTACTCATGAAATTTCAGAGGGAAGAAAGAAAAAACTACTTTTTCAACTTATCTCCCTATGGGTTTACTCAAATTTCGAGCGAGAACTGTCATTGGATGCATAATTTGATTATCGTCTAAGGAGTAGCCTCTTTGCATAATTTCGATTCACCTTGCTACATGAAAAACATGATGACAATCATGTTTTTTTCGTGTATTTCTCATTTTTTATGTAGCAGTGTCCATCAAAAGTATGCAACATGAGCACTCCTTGCATAAGGAATTAAATTTTTCATCCAACAAGTACTTCATCTTGAAATTTTAGTAAAATGTTAGGGAGACAAGTTGAAAAAGTCATTTTATTATTTTATGATCTTTTAATATTTTTACTTTTTAACCCCAAAAATGTTGAATCATCCCCCATGGTTGACACCATCATCTTGAATCTTAATGTTTCTTAAGAAGTTTATTTTGGTTGTACATTTTTCTTAGGAGGCCCATTCTAGACCTCCAAAGTTCTCTAATGTGTTCTCAGTAGAAACACACTCCCTATCATAAATAGGTGCACACTTCTAGTTTTTTACACGTGTTCCCTTCCTTGTTTGCATGAAAATCACACTCCTGGAAAATAGGGACCCTCTCTAACTTAACTTAACTAGCTCAGTCATCAAGCAACAAGTTGTGAGCATGCATCAAATCTCTCACCTTTTATTGCATGTATATTTTCTTTATAAGTAGTGCAACTGATTATTCATTCTCACAATCATTATTCACTCTAGGTTGTGTGCATTTTCTCATCACAAGGATTTTCTTCACTCTTAGTCACAAGTGCATCAATTCTTGGTAAGTTTTTCAAATTCTCACTTTTGTTTTATTTTGTTTTCCTTATTGGTGTTTTGATTTTCTACTGCATATGAAGTATCCTTTGCATCCATTCTTTCTCCTACAAGTGTCATCTGGTTGTTGCAAGTGGCATTTCTACTCACTCTTCACATTCCATGACCTTTGACCTTGTATTCATGATTTCCACAAAATATATAGACACTTGAAGCTTGTTTCTCTCACCTTTACTATGTTCTCGACTTGTTGATCACCATCACTTAGAAGTTTTTAGCTCCTCCTTGAGCATAGCACACTTTCAAGAATCAAGAATCCACTCTAGTTCCAAATTGTGCCCAACTAAGAAAGGCTCCCTACCAAAGAAGATAACGCACTTTGAAGCCACAATGGTGCATCTCTTCCCACTGTAATTGAAACATACACCCTCAATGAGTCTCCCTAGTGCACTATGCACTTTTAGTGAGCAATGTTCTTCACCCTTGCACACTGTAACTATGACCTATGCCTAAGAGGAGTCCTTGTCTCTCACAAGTGTGTATGGTGTAGTTCTATGTTCCGATCTATCCTTGTTTTTGCACCATGATCCTACCTTTCACCCTCTCTTCCTTTCCTTGGTGTAGTACATACTTCCAGTGGCTAGTGAAGCCACCTTGTCTCACTCTTGTTGGGCTTATGCTCCATGATTGTGAAATATTTCCTATCATTGTCTTTTGCATAGATTACATGGGATAACTAAGAGATTTTTAGAAACTATATTTTTTTCCATGAGTGATCTTCCACTTGCAAGTGTTATAGATATAGAACATATCAATATTTCATATTCTACAAATAATATGCCTCCTAGCACTTCACAAGCTACATCAAAAGAAACTTCAGAGAATATTAGTGAGGAGGAAGTGGAATTTTTGAAGTCGATTGTTCCCATCTTATCGAATGCACAATATTTCATTGATAAATTTCTAAAAGTCTTTGGGAAGGATTTCAAGGATGCCTTCATGAAAAATGAATTCCCAGAAAAATTAGAAGACAAGGAAGTATATATAAACATCAATAGGTAGACAATGCATAGAGTGGCATGAAAATTCCCAGTATTACTTTGTGCAGAAGCTAGCGAATGGATCTTCTTACATATGGATAGAAAGAATCTTGTTCTTAGTAGTGAAAGAGTATAGGAGGTTCCCAGCTATCATCCACATGACATACATTCCTATTACAAGATGGTAACTCCTAACTAGTATTTGAATACAAATTTTTATGAAGCTTAGGCTACCCTCAATACCATCTAGATTAGCAAGGCTAGCAGCCAACCGGTAGTTCCCTCTGGAAATTGTGCAAGTCTAGCTACTAGTGACCCCAACAGCCAACTGGTAGTTCGCTCTCGGAATTGCGCAATTCTGTCTACTAGTGACCTGAGAAGCCAACTAGTAGTTCCCTCTGGGAATTGCGCAGTTTTGGATGCCAAACTCCTAGGTAGTTCCCCAAAAAACTATGTAATCCCTAATTTCTGACCCTTCATGCAGCCTAACCCATTCCTCTGAAAAATCGCACAAATCTCGTTGTCCAGCCCCTGCTTATTGTTCATTTCAGAAAATGCGTAGAGCATGCCTGCCTTAGTGTCTTGCAGCCTGGACAATCCCTCCCAAAATTTTGGCAACTGTTCCTCCTAGCCGAGCCAGACCTTGTAGACAGTGAATGTTGACTCCTATTTTTTGTCTCCATCTCTCAATGACTCTTCCCCAGTTTTAAGCAAAAGCTTCCCGGAGCCATCATCCCGCATCACAGCCCTGCTGCCTCTCCTAGTCATCTGCATCCAAATGATCTTGTGTCATGGTAGACTAGGAGGTTTTGGATTTGATGTCGTCTCGTCATGAGTGACTGCAGGTACAGGTACACCAACAAAATGTTAAGAAGATGAACTGGATGAACGAAGTGATCACATGCAGATGGATAGGTTCACTAATGGATGAATGAACAAAGCATGCGAAGCATATGAACACGACAAAAATGCACCTTCATGAACATGTGAGCCTATCAGGCCTTCTAGCATGAAAGCAAGGAACAACATGCTAAAGCTTCGTGAAGTGAACCAAGGACCATCGAAGAATCCATGCACTTCGCCATGCGAAGTTGAAGCTATGATACACCATGAAGACATCCATCACTTAATAGCACTGTAGCTCAACATGCACTCTCGCACTAGCACGAATCTACCAACATTGTCATGTCAAGTCATGTCGAGTCAAGTCACGAGTCATGTTAACCACATTTGTACTATGGGCTTTTTGTCATTCAATGTGATGTAACTTGGAAGTCCAAGAGATGCACTTGTTGAACATGCAGTAATTTAAGTCGAAAATTCATGGAATTCGAATGGTCATGAGGGTAGCCGAACAACCACAAGGGTCAGTTTCACCCTTGTCTATAAATAACCCCCTCATTTGTACATGAAAGGGCTTTTCACCTCAGCTCCTCCCACATAGCCTAGAGAGTCTGTAATCTTTTCTTTGACGGGTAAGTAGTGGCTCCAATGCCCCACTGACGGAATTAGTGATGTATGGTATAAGGATGTGTCTTGGAACTTTCACTTAATTCAGAAGCCTGTTAATAGGCCAACATGTTTTCACACATGTATTACATTTTTTGTAAGACTAATCTTTTACACTTGTAATGCATGTTGCTTTAACCTTTTTTCTACATCTGAACTAATTCATTTGTTGTAATGCATAATCTATTAAGGAAATGTGTTGTATATGTTCCTAATGATGTCCCATCCATGTTGACTACTTTTTCGGACATAATACAAACCCTTCACATGAACCTTGTAGTAAAAACCATTGCACTCGTTTGGACTGATCCATGTGTGTTGTACGTGTTATCTTACCTTGCATGTTGTGACTGCCACATTCGAGTGGAATGCTCCGCTGGAAGTTGTGTATGTCCTTTTGTGTTGTGTGTTCCTAGCAAAGTTGGGATAGATCCCTTTCAACTTGGAACTCACCTTCACCTTCTTCCCCTCACAGTGAAAGAACCATTGACACAAGTACACTTACACTTACCAGGCATGCGAACCTCACTTCTTGAAGACAAAGCAAATGAATCTCCTATGCTGACAAGAAAGAGTTGAGGAAAATCCTTAAGACAATGGCAAATAGGCCATCATACCAGATGGGACTCCCACACCAAACAGTGTGAGGTCTTGTTGGGACTTCATATCGATGTTATCCCCTGAATGCTGGTGGGTCTAGCACCATCAACATTTATGGTGCTAGAAGGAGGGATGCGAGTTGTACATGGCTAAAATTCCCCTCGCACTCACTCATCAACCATCTGGTCAAGGCAATAACTCACACTCCCTCTCTCATGACTCAACAGTTGGTTACTCCTCACCTCCCAGAATTAAACATGATATTTCATTTCAACACCTTCGCTCCATCTGTCCTATCACTCGCCAGTTCGTGAAAGCAGTCAGACTGATCCCAGTTGTAAAATATCTTCCACATGGATCTAAAAATCCAAAAGCCACTCCCACAGGCGTTGTTGTATCATCGGTGGAAGAAGCAATCCTTGCCACTCTTTAAGGTTTGGAAGAAACTAATGAAGATGGAGAGGAACCTCCAATCTTCTTTGAAGACGAACAAGACACTCTTGTGGCCTTGGGATCAAACTCTAGTATAAGAGGAGGAGGGGAAGGCAACGGAGGAAGTGGGGTCGCAGACGAACCAACAGACTCAGATCTAGAACTAGCAGATTTCGAAGGAGAGGAAGAAGACGAGGAGGATGAAGAAGATGAAGAGATGGATGACCCAAATCTTGAATGGATGACTCAAGGACCATTGGCTCTCCTGGATGTTCTGCACAAGATGCTGAAGAGAGTAGAGGGAATGAACATCGAGTTCAACCCTAACAGCATGGTGAAGGCAAAAGACCATTCAGACAACTTCTACCTACAGCTGCATACCCTTGAGGTAAGTTATGACGACGTGGCATGTAGATTGTTTTAATGTGCCTTGGACAGCTATGGAGCTACTTGGTATCACAACCTTCGACCCAAATCCATACAAAACTAGGGTTCTTTCAAACGTAAGTTCGTTGAAAATTTTTCTGATGATAAGACCCTAGCCATGCTACTCAAAGAATTGGGAAGCCTCGAGATGGAGGGAAAAGAGAAAGTGAAATATTTCAATCAGAGGTTTATGCATATTTTGAACAACTTTGCAGCAGACACCAAACCTCATGAATCCATCATTGTTGACTAGTACACATCTACACTACCAACCACCATTGTGCAGTTCGTCAAGCGATCTATGAAGCCAACACTTTTAGAAAGTTGTGAAGAGGCTATTGCTAGTGAGAAAGACTTGCATGCCATTAGAGTCATCAAGGATGACAAGTCAACAAAAAAATATAAGGATGAAGGTAGAAAGCCCCAAGAAACAGAAATCAAAGGAAGAGACAAGGAAGCATCTAACATTGAGACCCTCACTCGCCTTGTCAAGAAATTGACCACCAAAATGTCTGAACTCAAGTAATGGAAGATGGACACATTCGCAAACATCCATCTGCCCAGACAAGGATAGGAAAGTATTTCACCAACTGGCTCATCAAGCAATAGCTAATTCAGTTCCAAATTTTCACAGAAGCCTATGTTCCAACTCGATCAATGCGTTGATCCTAAGTACTATTCCTTCCATGAAGAATTTCACCCCGAGAACCCTTGTTCAAATTGGAGACGAGTTGTTACCTCTGTCTGTACTCATACACTCGATGCGGATGACAACATACAAGAGCAACCGGAAGACACTGATGATAATGAACAGGTTGCACCTAATGAAGCACCAAGTTCGGGGCATGTGGTGAATGTATAACAGTGCTCGCAAGCAGTCTCGTAGACTACATTGAGAAGCAACCCCAAAAACACATTGATCGCTACCATATTAAGAGTAAAGGGGCTTCCCCTACACTTGAGGAGATGCAAGAGAAGGTGATATAGCTGATAAAGAAAGTTGACCCACTAACTCCCTCAAAGAAACCAACACAGAGCAAGTCCAGGAAGACAACAGCAGATAAGAGCACGTCCATAGGCAGCATATTGTAGAACAATCCGCTGGACAACACAAGCATCAATTCCACCCCAGACACCTTGGTGAGTCTAACACCTTTGAATTACAGCATAGTCGATGACATGAAGAAAACTCGACTGAAAATTATTTTGTTCAAGCTAGCCAAAGTCTAGACTCAGCAAGATATCCTACTGTGCACATTGGGACAAACAACAACAGACAATGCGGCCTTCACTAGAAAGGGAGAAAGCACACATCTCGAATCACTATCCATCGTGCTCAATACACTATGGATGGAAGAAGAAAACTCATGTTCCTCCCATTCCTCCTTTCATTCGAATGTTTCAACTACAATGTCGACAACTACTTGGTTGATTCTGGCATGGAAGCCAATGTCATGCCACTCTCCATTGCTAAAAAGATCAATGCATGATGGAGTGAAACATCCGCAAGAATCATCCAAATTGATAGAATGTTAGTACCAGCCATTGGTGAACTATGAGATGTGATCATCCGACTATCCCATGACAGTCAAGTCCACCAATGCATCAACATAGTTTTTGTGGACTTACTGGAAGCATATGCTTTGCTGCTCAGCAGAGACTGGTCCAGCAAGTGAGATGGATACTTTTCCACAGACTAATCTCACATGTGGCTTCCATACAAGGGTAGATGCAACCAAATCCGAGTGTTATTGGAGAGGTATATGAAACACAATGTCACTCCCCTTAATGGCAAGAACGAACCATTGGCCTTCGTAGAACTCATGTTTGGAAAGTGCTTCCTGGAAAAGACATTGCAGTGTTATCTTACACGATCAACCCCAACCTCATCAGATAAGTAGTTGGGTTTCCTTCCTCGCCCAACTGATGATAATGAAAGTTGTATAATTTGTTTTTCTAATAGTAGCAGTAGAAGAAACAATGATAGTAGCAACAGTACCAGCATGCTGAACAATCCATATACAGACAAGTTGTGGACCATGAGTCTTGGCAAATCAGGAACACGTAATGGCTCAAGGACAGAGTGTATCTCAGCCATACAAAATAATGAACCATGTGTGATTTCAAGTCTTTTGAAGATCGAAGTAAAAAACTATGATGTTGAAGCACTCGTGCTGAATACACGAAGGACCAACACCATGAACAAACACAACAACCTGGGAACCCACTATGATCCGAAGATGGCAAATCTCGGTACACTGCAGCATAACCAACTATTGAACACTTGATCGAACAGTACCGAGATCGGTTTGCATGAGTAGATGATGACTTGAGTACCCACTGCACCTGATTAATCCAACATGAGATTCCAGGTAAAGGATGAGACAAGCCATTGCAACAAAGAATAGGTAACACACACATGTTGTTAGTCCTCCTTTTGCCAAAAGGATTGACTAAAATTTTAAGTGTTTCGATTAATTGCAAAGTTTGTCATCATACATGGTTTTCTAATTCAAATCTTGCATGTAAGAAATCTAGGAAGATCCGCTTACGCATTGACTTCAGAAACTTGAATCCTTCCCGGAATAAAAATAACTACCTTATTCCATCATCCAAGCCCATGATGCACGCAGTACCTAAAACAGTGGTGTTGTCTTCACTTGAAGGTCTTGTGGAATGCCACCAGGTTCCAGTAGCAGAGCCCAATGGACTGGCACTGGTCCATGGGAATCTCGTCTTACACACCTATCATTTGCAATCACTTGATGGGAGGATTGATAATATTCCTATGAAAGGCAAAGTCCTCAAACACTAGTTTCATTAGGTCGGATTGTGCCCATGCCATGTACATCGTCTCCTTACTATTTGTTGTTTTCATTTGGTTTGTTTTTATTATTATCTTTTCTTTCACTTTGTTCGGTTTTGCTTACTATTTTTGTTCACGTTCATTTTGTTTGTTTAATGCATTACTATTTTTGTTTCCGGAAATAAGTGTTGCCATCTACTATGTTATGGCTTTTGAATAGAGTATGTGTCTAAAATTTGAAGAGACTTGTGACACTGCGGCACTTGGCCCATCTTGTGTCCATTTTCTTTGTGCTTAGTTACAACCTTTGGCTGATTAAGTCCGAATAGAAAATATGAACCATCTGTAGGGGAAGCTCTAGTCCAATTGTGAACCTATGTCCACACAGGGAAGCCCCATACCTGTACTCAACTTTCTATTATGTGTGTTTAAGCTAATCCAACTAGTAGGAATAGAGAAGGAGAAAAATCTAAACGAGAAAACCTATGTCAGAGGTGTTACATGCTTCTCGCAAGGAACAACCTCTTATGTTCTCAGTAAGTAGGGATCCCTCTTCCACCTCAAAAATAAATAAATTCCTATGCATAGTTCTCTTAAAAAAAATACAAAGGGAAAAGAAGAGAAAGGCTTCCTATGCAGAGAGGTAAAGCATTAAACTCCACCGGGGTAATGACCAAGCTCGCTGGCAGTGGAGAAATGTGTGTGTTCTTGCGTGACTCCGATGAGGTATTGTCCAGGCCTACTAGCAGTGGAGCAACACCAGAGATGAAAACTTATACTCTGAAAATCTTCAACCCACAAGCTAAACTACCCTTCCCGGATTCAAAACACTGAGATCTAAGATGAAATTTTGTGTTTGACTAAGTTGGCAAAGGGTGAACCATGTATGTCCATGGGGTAAGTGGGGAAACTAAAGTAACTTGCACAACGATTCAGTACTCCCTGAAGGATAAAGGCCTTGTCCTAACAATGAACCAAAACAGAGAAGCTGGAGTTCTACCAGTGTGTCGCCAAGTGTTGTAGCGGCTACAACCACCCTCCAAAATTTTGGCCTGAACCAATTTCGAAGCCTCCCTTGGAGAGTTCCACTTGATGACTACACACACTCAGGGTCACTCTGTGAGCTCGTGTGAGTCTTTACATTCACCTTGCTTGTTTATTGCGCTCAAGGTTTTGCAGGCTGATGTCTAAGTCATGCTTGCAACCGTGTTCTAGTTATACTTAAAGTCTTTGCTTTGTATGTGTTTGTTCTCTTTGCCATGAAAGCTTCTATCACACTAACACACTAAGTCACATTCACTCTCGCACAAGCATCATCTTGATCATGAACGATCAATCACGAGTGTCGTGCTTGTCTCTTGCGTCGTTGGTCAGTCATGTTGAACATGTGTGTCTAGATATTTCGATCGTTTTGTCATCAAGTCATGCGAGTGTGTGTTCATATGATTACCTATGCATCTTTCTACTATTCACACATAGTCATTTTTGTTGATGTTCCAGTGACCAAACTCCTCACTGACAACTAGACCATCACCCTGCTTTCAACATGATCAACTGTCAACCACAACAATCTTGAAGCACCAAGCTAGTTCTTTAAGGCAATGTTGCCCGCAAGAAACTCAAGAAACACTCATGCTGGCCACCCAAATAGTCGACCAAATATTCATCTCAGAAATTGTGCAGTGCTAATGAGCAAGCCTCTTACTGCCCATTAGTCAAGTCAGCTCAGAAATTGCGCAGATATGATGAGCAGGCCAGCCTTCCAGCTTTAGTGTAGTTTTCCCAGCCAGTAGCTCCCAACAGACTACTGCCCGTTCCTTCCAAGAATTGCACAGTTTCTTCTCCCAGTGACCCTAGCAACCAACTGGCAGTTCCCTCTGGGAATTGTGAAAGTCTGGCTGCCAATGACCCCAAAAGCCAACCGGGAGTTCCCTCTGGGAATTATGCAAGTCTGGCTTCTAGTGACCCCAGCAACCAACTGGAAGTTCCCTCTAGGAATGGCACAAGTCTCACTTCCAATGAGCCCAACAACCAACTGGCAGTTCCCTCTGGGAATTGCATAGTTTTGGCTACAAGTAACCCTAGCAGCTAATTGGTAGTTCCCTTTGGGAATTGTGCAGTTCTGGGTGCCAGTCTTCCAAGCAGTTCCCTAGACAAAATGTGCAATCCCTGCCTATTGACCCTTCATGCAGCTCGACCCATTCCTTTGGAAAATTACACAAATCAGGTTGTCCATCCCCTGCTGACTGTTCATTCCAGAAAATGCATAGAGCATGCCTACCTTGCCCTCCTATAGCTTGGATTGTCCCTCCAAAAACTTGTGCAATCTTGCCTCCCAACCAAGCTAGACCTTGGAGACAGTCATTATTGGCTCAGATTGTCTGTCTCCATATCTCAATGACTCTTGAGCAGTTTCCAGCAGCAGTTGCCCAGAGCCATCATACCAAATCACAGCCTTGCTACCTCTCCCATTCACCTGCATCTAAATGATCATGTGTCATGGTAGACTAGGAGGTTTTGGATTTGATGTTGTCTGGTCATGAGTGACTACAGGTACAGGTACACCAACAACAATGTCAAGACGACGAACGGGATGAACAAAGGTAGCACATTTAGATGGACAAGTTCACCACTGGATGAATGAACGAATCATGTGAAGTGGACGAACACGATGAATATGCACCTTTGCCAACAAGTGAGCCTGCCAAGCCTTCCAACATGAAAGAAAGGAACAACATGCTAAAGCTTAATCAAGTGAACCAAGTACCATCGAAGACTCTGCGGACTTCGCTATGCGGAGGTGAGGCTATGATACACCATAAATACATCCATGCACTCTAACAGCAACATGACTCAAGTCATGTCAAGTCAAGTCATGAGTCATGTTGCCCACATCTCCACTATGGGCTTGTTGTCAATCAATGTGATGTAACTTGGAAGTCTAAGAGACCCACTTGTTGAACATAGAGTCATGTATGTTGAAAAGTCATGGAAGTCGAATGGTCATGAGGGTAGCTGAACAACCACAAGGGTCAGCTTCACCCTTGGTTATAAATACCCCCCTCATTTGTACATGGAATGGCTTTTCACCTCAACTCCTCCCACATAGCCAAGAGAGTCTCTAGTCTTTTCTCTGAGGAGGAAGTATTGGCTCCAAAGTCCTGCTGACGAGGTCAGTGATGTATGGTGTAAAAATGTGCCCTGGAACTTTTGCTTAATTCAGAAGCCTGTTAACAGGCCAACGCGTTTTCACACATGTATTGTATTTGTTGTAAGACTGATCTTTAGCACCTGCAATGCATGTTGCTTTAACCTTTGTTCTACATCTGAACTGATTCATTTGTTGTAATGCATAATCTATTAATGGAAATGTGTTGTATATGCTATTAATGTTGTCATGTCCATGTCGATTGCTCTACCGGATAGTAGACAGACCTTTCACATGAAGCTTGTAGTAACAACCGTTGCACTCGTTCGATCTAATTTGTGAGTGTTATACGTGTTATCTTACCTTGTATGTTGTGACTACCACATTCGAGTGGATTGCTCCACCGTAAGCTATCTATGTCCTTTTGCGTTGTGTGTTCCTAGCCAAGTTGGGACAGATCCCTTTCAACTTGGAACTCACCTTCATCTTCTCCCCCTCACAGTGAAAGAACCATTGACACAAGTACACTTACACTCATGAGGCACGTGAACCTCACTTCTCAAAGACAAGGGGAACCACTCTCGTATGTTGACAAGAAAGAGTTGAGGCAAATCCTTAAGACACTGGCAACCGGGCTATCATACCGGATGGGACTCCCACACCAAGTGTGAGGTCTAGGTGGGACTTCATACCGTGGTGATCCCCTGAATGTTGGCAGGGCTAACACCATCAACAGGTTGACTCACCTATGACATGCGATTTGCAATATACGAGGGCCAATGGTAGACTGCCACTTGGCACATCCCCATTCACTGAGGGGCCTTGCGACATCATCTTTTCCTACCATATGTCCAAGTCAAACCTAAACTTTGACATGCTCTAACATCTTCATAAGAGCTCGGATTTGAGTGTTGTTTGCATTGTTGGAATCAGAATGATGAGCTCTTCGGTCTCAAGCTAAGTTTATCAAGATTCTGACACTTGGATTTTTGAGCCTAATTTTGAGCACATGTTCACTCGACCCCACTGGAAGCCTTTTGGACACCAAAAGGATCACTCTCATTGTCCAGTAGGTGAGGGTATAGTTCCCTCAACTTTCTAACCTCTATCCATTTAGATTTTAAAGGATTTTATCCTTGAGCCCCACTCGAAGATAATTGATACTTCCCTTTTTTGATGTACTTATTCTTTTGTCAAGTATAGTGTCTTGTTGAAGCTCATCAAGGTATTCTGCAGAAAAGTCTTCAATAGATGGAATTTGACTATTGTCTTCTTGATCTTTAATCAAAGGAGGCTCATACAACCTTAAATTATCAACATTAACAACAACATAAATGTTCACATATGAAGGAAAATCCAACCTGAAGGCGTTGTTACCAATCTTTTCCAAAATTCTAAATGGACCATATCTAATTGGTTTTAGCTTTTACCTTCTCCTTGGAACCCCTCTTTTTTAATGTGAAGCCAAAATTCATCACCAACTTGGAACTTGTGATCTTGATGATGCTTGTTGTGGCTTGCTTTGTACTTTCCTTGGCTTTCCTCAAGCTATTCTTGAAGCTTTTGGTGTAATAATTGGATTTTTTCAATGAGCTTCCTTGCTTTGTCTATGGCGCTATGACCTTCAATAGAAACATCTTTGCCAAAAATAAAATCCAAAGGAGATTTAGGCAAGTATCCCATGCATTCCTCAAATGACGAAGTTTGAGTGGAAGAGTGCTTGGCTTAGTTGTAAGCATGTTGAATATAGTGTAAATGTTCATCCCACAGCTTTGGATGCTTACTGCAATACCCACGAAAAATATGTATCACTCTTATATTCACCACTTATGTTTGACCATCTGTTTGTGGAAGAAAGGTTGTACTCTTTTTAAATTTGATGTCCATGAATCCCCACAAGCTGGACCTAAAATTCCCAACAAAGCGAGAATCTTGATCACTAGCAATAGATGTGTTCAATCCAAAATGCACCAAACATTATGAAAGAATAACTGAGCAATCTGTTTAGCTATAACTTACTTTCTACATGGCATCAAAATACACATTTTGCTGAACATATCCATAGCTACACACAAATAATCATGACCTCTTTCTAATAGTGGAAGACCTCCTACAAAATCCATAGAAACAGTCCCCCATGATCGTGAAGGAACCGGAAGTGGTGTGGACAATCCTACCTTCATATTTCTAGGCTTAGTGATTGCACATAATGAACATCCTTTCATAAAATGGGACACACTTTCAAGCATATGAAGCCAATAAAAATACCTCTATACATGTGCCACTATATTACTTACATTGAAATGACCAACAATACGAGAATTATGTGCCACACTTATGATGTTTTCTCTTTCTCCATATGGAATACAAAGCTTACAAAGATGGTACAGAAAGTTATCATGCAAATGATAATCTAATTCCTCTACTTGGTTACCTTGACTCAAGATTGCATAAACATCTTGAAAGTCATCATCTGATGCATATTTCTTAATGTAACATTCATGTAAAATAGAATTATGCTTAAGTAAAGTAGTCGCACCAACAATAGGCCTAGAAAGCGTATCAACAACGTTATTGTATATACCTTTAGTAAACCTAATTAGGAAGTGGAATTGTTGCATAAAACCCATCCATCAGAAGTTCCTTGATTGTTGCAACTTTGATTGTGATTGCAGGTATTGCAATGGTTGGTGATCAGTTTGAATGACTGTTTCCTTACCCTTCAAGTAGTGTTTCCATTTTTTCACACTTTTCACCAATGCATACAATTCTTGTCATATGTACGATAGTTAATTATCGCACCATTAAAAGTTTCCGAATGAAAACAAATAGGCTTACCATGTTGCATGAGGACTACACCCATAGCATAATCACTAGAATTAGTCTAAATCTAAAATGACTGTCTCAAGTCTAGATGTGTGAGTATTGGAGTTGTACTAATATTTTCGTTCAACTCATCGAAGGAATTTTATTGTTTTCCTCCCCAGTGAAAAACCTTTTTCACGCTTGTTAAGGCATACAGAGGAGCTTCTATAAGAGATAAATTAGCAATGAATTTCCTCCAATATTTGGATTCTCCCAAAAAACTTCTTACCTATGTAACTGTCATAGGCCTCGGAAAATTCACAATGACATCAACCTTGGAGGGATCTATTTTCAACTCACCTCCTCCAACAATATGACCCAAGTAAACTAAAGAAGTTTTTCCAAATTCGCACTTTGACATCTTAAGATACAACTGTTCTTTTTTCAAGACATCAAGTATGCTTCTTACATGCATGACATTTTCATCCCGATATTTACTAAAAATTAAGATGTCATCTAAGTAGACTGTGAAAAACGCATCAAGAAATATCCTCAATACATCATTCATCACACACATGAATGTAGCAGGAGCATTAGATAAATGAAACAACATAAATATCGATTCAAACAAACCCTGTTTTTTTTAATGTCGTCTTGCAAATGTCTCCTTCATCTATTCTAATTTGATGGTAGCCACTTCTTAAGTCCAACTTAGTAAAATAATTTGCATCTTTTAATTGATCAAGTAAATCATCTATTTTGGGCAGTGGGTAACAGTTCTTTACCATAAGTTTTTTCAATGCACGAAAGTCCATGAACATGCACCATGTTCCATCCTTATTTGGCATCAAGACAATAGGTGAACTACATGGTGAAGAATATGGTCTGATGATCCATTTATTCAACAACTCTTGAATTTGTTTCTTAATTTTTGCACTTTCCATCACTGACATCTCGTACATGCCAATGTTAGGAAGAGGACAATCTTGTTGCAACTGTATCTCATGTTGGATTCCTCTCTCATGAGGTAATCCCTCTGGTTCCTGAAACATCTCATCATATTAGTTAACTACGTCAACAAATTCAGATTTCAAATTCGAAACACAACCTTTAAAAGCTTCATTATCAACATCATTCTTCTTCTTGATCATGAGAAGCACAAAATTATTGATTGAATTCACTAGTCTTTTCATCTGTCGTGCGTTAGCAAGCAAAAGAATTGTTTTCTTGCTATGAGCTATCACAATATATTCTACTCCACCTTTGAATAAATGATATTTGTTTTCATGTCTATGGAAGATAGTTTTTTTGTCATAAAGGTACGGGTTGACCAGACCTATGCCACAGGTATCTAATGACACAACATCAAGCTCCACATCCTATATGAATTTTGCAGTAATGGAAAATTTCATTTTACACTTTCTTGTTACCTGCAATTGCGCATTTCACACACCCATCCAAGTAGATACGGTTTATGATGTGGAATGGTTTCCAAATTTAAACATTTGACAATACTTTCAAAGATAAGATGGTCTTGAGAGCCACTATCTAACATTGTATCAATCTTGTTGTGTTTTAATATCGCCCTTATGTGAAAAGGTCCTATTCTCCTCTTTTCGTTTCGAGTTTCATTTTGTGAGTTTTAAGAATTAGTGCTCGCAATGTATTATTTTCCTTTTAACCCCATGGGTGTGATTTTAGTTTCATCGCCCGAATTAGATTCCAAATCGTGTTTAGTGGTTGTAGTTGTTTTTTGTTTTCCCTTGTTGTTGATCTTCTTTGGTCCCATTTCAGGATGAAGCTTCTAACAATGAGCTACATCGTAACCCTCTCTGGAGAAATGTTTTCATGTAATTTTCTCTCCTTATTTTTTGATATATGCATTTTTATTTGCCTTCCCTTTGAAAGCCTTTTCATTTCCTTCACTTTTAAATGGATTTTTACTACCTTCTTATGGGGTGTTTTTCCCTCTTGCCTTAAGAGGAGTGGCTTTCACACACACAGATCATCTAGATTATTGGGATAAACATTAAGATAGTATGCCTAGGGTAACTATTTAAACCCCCTATGTACTTCAGTAATATGTCCTGTGATTTCAAATGTACACCTAACATCAAGGGCCTTTTTCTGAATTCTTGGGTGTAATCTTATAATTTTTTACCTTTAAGCTATTTAAAATTCTGCCAATTCATGATGGCTTTCTGCACATAAGCTATAGGGTAGAATTGTATTTTGATTGCAACAATGAAATCATTCCAAGAAATTGATATCTTACCATTTTTTTAATTTCCTCTTAGGTCTTCGATTCCCACCATACTAGTGCTGCACCCTCCAATCTCAAGGGAATTGAATGAATATTTATGTCATCCTCTTGAAGGTTTTGAATCCTACAATAGACCTCCAACTAATGAATCCAATTCCTAAGCTTCTCTGCATTCACTTCACCATTATACATGGGCAACTCAAATTTAACATCAAGTTTAAAAAAAGGTGATTTACTAGTTTCTTTTGAAGAATGATGATGAGTATTAGTAATGGTTGTGTTAGTGGAAGAGGGTGAAGATGGAGAAGATGGTGGAGAGGGTGGAGGTTTGTCTCCATTTTCATTACCTCGTCCTAAAGAGCCTTCTCCTTTGGGAGGTTTGGAACTTTCCCCTTGCAACTTGGCATTCCTCTCTTCATAGACGACCTTCACCATATCTTCATATCAAAGAAACCCTTTCTGAAGCTCTTTTCATCTTCTATCATGTTTGTAGGTTCTCCTTCATGGGACATGATCTTTAGAGTCTCAACTACTACTTGAGGATGAACTGGTGTTGGAGATTGTGGAAACCTTGCTCTCCTTCCCCTTGATCCGACTTCAAGGCTTCCAACTAGCTTTCCTTCACCTCTTTTGACTTTTAACCTAGTACGCATGGCAAAAACTTGCAAACAATTAAATCCTTCATTCAAAAAGCAACCCTAGCTCTCTGATATGAAATTGATCTGATTCAGAATATTATATTGAAGTGCTAAGATCCTCCTCAGATTATAAACAAATTTCTTTCATTGTGCTTGAGGAATCATGAATTTTCCCAAGTGAAATGAATAATTTTTATGTTAATTTTATGAGAAATTTAACATAAATAAGAGAATGAATAGCAACATAAAAATGTACATAACATCATTAAAAGCGCATTACAGCAAGCACATGATAAAGGATTTCCCCCCTCCTGGGCTACGTCTCCTTGGTCCATCTTCCAATGTCTTGGGTCTTTCTATTATGTCCAAAAGTGTAAAAAGTTGTGTTTACAATGCTCAAATGCTTCTGAAACTTGCTCCCATCATTCCAGAATACTCAAAAATGGCTATCTCACCTTTTTTTGCATCCAATTTCGTGGAAAAATGAAGAATTTAGGATTTCTCCTAGTTCTCCCAATATTTGCTCCATAAATTTCCCCATATTCAGTATGATCCTACAATTTATCTCCAAAAATGCGCTAACTGGATGAAAATGTCACCCTTCGATAGGCTAGAATATGTCAACCAACTGTTTATCACAAATTGCAGTCGGCGAGGAAACCACCACGCTTTATAGTTTGTGAATGCGATGGGTGATGTGTTATTGGTATGTTCCGAACTCGACGAAAGTGTTAACCACAACCGATAAAGATATTTTGTCCAGGATCCTTTCCCAAATCACAATTCGGAAGAGTATTGACAATCCATATATGTGGGACTTTTATTTTTCTGCAAAGTGCAATTGTGATCTAGGATCCATCGCATCGCAACTCCGAGGTTGATCCCTTAATTCCTTCCCACCTTTATTTTGTGAAGTGCGATTGTGATTTGCAATACATTGCATTGCAACCCTTCCCTACTCGACGCAAATTCTTTAATGCCATATGTACCTATGACCATTTTAGAGGATGAGAAGATCAAGAACTGGTACAAACCATTCAGGAATCATTGGCCAGGAGATGAGGCAGGAACCTCCCATGTTTCTTGATTACATGATATACATATGGAGGAGATGCAACAAGAAGTAACTACTGAATTTGACATTGTATCATCCAGAAAGAAACCAAAGCATGATCCAGTGATAGAGAATATAAAAAAATCATGGTTGATTCATTGTCCAAAGGTGCAATAAAGGTAGAGCAGCAAAATAAGAAACAGGAGGAGGAAGTTAAAATTTTAGAACAAGAGAAGGAGTAAGAAGAAGAATGAAAGAGGGAGGAGCAAAAAAAACAAAAAAAGAACATGAAAAGAAGAAGCAAGATGACGTGTTGAATAAGAAAAAAGCAGAGCAACTACAGAAGAAATAACAAGAGGAAATATTACAAAATCATAAAGCAAAGGAGGAAAGGAGAAGAGAAGAGGAATAGTAGAAACAAAAGTGATTGCAAGAAGAAGAAATGAATAATAAATAGGAATAGGAATCTACACATGCAATGGAGGAAGAAAAAATGATCGATGATATAGAAGCAGAGAAATCAATCAGATCCTCCTCTCGTTGGTGGCAATCTCCCATTCAGTGAAATGGGAATTGTTCCTCCATGTCATGACAAGGTTATGGACATATCTAATTTCACCTTCGAACAATTCAAGAAAATAATTATACAGGAAAGGTGAGGGTATTTTCCCAATGGAAATCTTCATACTCTCTCCATAGCCAGAGAGAAGGTTATAGTACCTAATACTAAGAGGAATCCCCAAACAATCATAGTAGAAAATGTCGCCTTTGTGACAACAATAGAGGCCAATATAGAGTATATTTTGAGTGAGAATTTAGAACTACAAATGGATCTAGCTATCACAAAGAAATAGGTGGATCATCTCACCACATACAATTAATGGTTGTCTTCTACCGGTATTAGCACGACAGAGTTATGGTTGGACATAATTGAAGAATTGAATTCGATGGAAGATATTATGAAGCAGTTGTATAGTGAGATGATTCTCTTGCATGCACTGATGGTACCCTTGGTTGAAATTCAAGAACTATCCTCAGAAATCTTGAAGGTTCTGAAGGTTACATCCATAGTTAACAATCTGATGTTGTATCCTGGCATCAAATACCTTATTGTTCCTAAGCGCTTGGTTAAGAAAGGAAGATTAACAGTCGAGGTGGATAGAGTGAATTTAAGGATGCATACTAAGAACTACAATCATCTATGCGAATAGGTTACAAACACAATAGTTTCTTATGTTCGAATACACAGTAGTTTAGAGTCGTTGGCATGGAAAGATAAAGTGCCTTTTGTGGGTTCACTTGGATAAAGAACGAGTAAGGATGTAATCATGTGGGGGATAAAAGAGTTCATTGAACAAATTAGTCAAGAAACAAATCAGGAAATCTTGGAGGTGACCAAGAATGTTATTTTATAGTATGTAATTAGGCTAGCCAAAATTCACATAAATTAATCTCCTTTGTTGAGTAGCGTACAGTCAAACTCCAAATCTATATTATTAGATGCATTGGAGGCAAAGATGTAGTACATTACGGATCTACCAGCCAGAGCCAATCATTGCAATAGAGTTAAGAGCATGGACTCCTACATCATAAATGAACTCCATTCTCAAGGCATTGATTTTTCCTTTCCTCCTACATGAAGAAGTTTGTATCTTATTATAGTATTGTCTTATATAGCCACCAATTTTTTATGTAATTTTTCTTTTATAAATAAGTAATTCAATGTAAAATAAGTCCAAGAGAAACATGTGGAATATGAAGAGTGATGTTTAATTCCATGGGTTGTAGAATTCAAAGAGTCACGATGAAGTTCAAGGGTCATTATCATTTGTTATAAATAATCCCTTGTAATTCAAGCAAAGGGCTTGGACTTTTGGAGTTTTCTCCTTAGATTCTATACTTGTGTGTAAGGGAGAAGATCATTCTTTTGGTGAAGAAAGTGGTAGCTTCATGTTCCACTATTGGAGCTAATGCTTCATTAATGTAACCATGTACTTGGATATTTCATTTAATTACCAAAAGCTCTTGGAGCGAGCACTCTTTCATGTATGTATCATGAATGTTGTAAGACTATTCTTTAGATGTTTATGGTATATGCTTATGTTATTTCATACTAAAGAGAATGAACTATTTTGTCACTTTAGACATGAATATTGTTGAATGGGTGTTGTTATGTTTTTACATGATTGTTGTTATCTTATGAAATAATTTGCAAGGTAATCAACAATCCTTTCATGTTTTCTCTCATGTGTCGCTCTTAGGATAATACTAATACTTTTCCATTAGAGACTAGTCTCTGATTTCCCTGTTGTGGAAGCTCCCTTTACACTTTACACTCGATATCTCACAAAGCTTACACACTTGTTGCCCCAAAGTTATGCGTATGATTTTTATTTTACGTTTCACAGCGAAGACACACCTCTAAGATGACTTGCAATGGTGGTCAGACCTTATTTTCATATGGGGCTCCTATACAAAATGGTGTGAGGTCTAATTGGGACTTCACATCACGGTGACCCCATGTATGTTGGCGGTATCTAGCACTGTCAACATGTTACAAATATTGTGTTTTGGTATTGGGTTGGTACAAGAAGCTATAAGGATAGATTATGACATCTAGAGTGGAATATTTTTAGAAAAGAATCAAATTTATCATTCACAGAGGTTTCCTGGAATTCTAAAGCCCCCTCTTTTTAGAAAATAATCAAATTTATAATTTTAGTTGTTATGTTTTATTTCTATAATTTTGTATCAAGTAATGTAAGTAGGAAATTCCATTTGATAGATTGGTAAAACATTGTTCATATGTTTATATGAAAGGTTGTATAAAAATATGAAAAGGAAAGAGAAAAAATAATGTGTAACACAAAGTATTAAATTGAAGAGTAGAAGTTTTATTTCTCATATTAGTTGAGAAATAAATTTAGTAGATGGAAACGAAGGCTAAAGAAAATATAGATGCATATGTATGCATGGAGATATGTTAGACCAACTACAAATTTTCATAGAATTTCCTATAGTAAATAAATTTACAAACTAGTAAATTGATCTTTTATATATTGAACAAAATATAATCATTTATAAAGTAACTCTCCATAAAAGCAATAGCCAGAATTAGAATAGTCACATAAATCTTTTATTCAAATAATAAAAAAAACATTAAGCGCCTTAGTAAATCTTTTTCTCTAAAAGACTAACCATAAAACATGTATACAACGTAATTTTTATGTTAGCATTGTAACTCCTAGTTCAACATTGTCGACCAAATGAATAGTCATAAACACACACATAAAGGAATATATATATCATGGTAGTATTTACCCAAAAATTATACAAAGTCTCTTTGTATTTTTGTAATATCATTGTATGGATTTCTGTAACATCATTGTATGGAGACAAATTTAGAAATAGGTATGGTTGACTTTAAGAAAAGAAATGTATTGAATGAAATAAAAGCACAACTAGAAAGTTTTGTTCGTAATGTTCGTAATGAAAAACAATTTCGATATAAAAGAGGATCACAATATTTTATAGATATTCTAGACCTCAAAGAACTATATGCCATATAAGATATTAAAGAAAATAGCTAATATACAATTCCAGGAGGAAAGAGTCCAGAGGTGCACCTTGATATAGAGAAATCATTCCCATGTAGAGGAAGAGACCAAAATTTGAGAACGTATAACCGGGTGGATAAGATGAATAAGTTGGAGTAGAGCCATGCCAAATTTCAGAACATTAAAATGAAAATGCTACGGCTAAACGTGAATCAACACATGCAAGACAAAACACAAACATAATCAGTGAATAGTGAAAAGAACTACAAAGAAGGAAGAAGAGTTCAGTATTTAAGGGAATACGTGTGAAAAGGGTCATAGCAAAACTACCCGAGAATAAGTTATAAAAGTTCCATTTCCTTCCCTAACTGTACAAGGTTAAAATAAAATTTAGCCATTGTATCCAAAATGAGGATTATTACTTGTAAGCTGTGTTTAATGTATAAACAATCAAAGATTGAATCCACAAAACTACGAAATGAGTAACTACATAAACCTATTACAGGAAAATAAACCAATGAAGAACAAATTAACAATAAACCAATGAAGAACAAATTAACAATTTTGGGAGAAAAGAAATGGTAAAAAAATAAATGTTGTAAATGACTATAACCATCTTCTATAAATGAAACTATTAATTTGTCAAGAGCGTTTGAGAAATCTCAAACTGAAAATAAAAAGAATAGTGTTCACATTTAATAAGAAGAGATTTATGGGTGACTGAGAAATTTGAAAAATAACTCAAGAGGCAAAACATAGAGGGTTACTAAACCCTTCCTAAATTTAATTAAAATATTATAATAAATTATGGCAGTTAAGCCATGGAACAATTATATAAAAATAGGAAATAAGGATTTCGAAAAACGTTGAAATTTATTTTTCTCCAACTTTGCTAACTATAGTACTCTTAAAAAAAAGGAAATAATAAATCGGTTCCTTTTCATTGTTATTTAAACACTGAATCCAAAGCTAAAAAATGCATGTGAGAGGGTAAGGGTTTTTACCTGAGAGTTAGCAACGGACAAGAAAAAGGAAGTCCACTGAGTCGATGAACATCATTAAATAGTGGTTAAAACTTAGGAGAAAAACCCCCTGTAGCTAGTGACCAACTGCAATTATACAAAAATTTACTAGAAGAACTCTTGAAATGTTGTTAGGACTAGGAGATGAGTGTAAAAACCCAACAAACCTTTACAAAAGAATAGGTAATGAACAAAAGAAATTCTAAAAAAAATGTAGAATTACCTCGAGAACGGTTTGATAAAATTTGAACATAATCAGTTACTTATAGTCTATAGAACTTAGTAACTCCAGCATTGGTGAGAAATAATTACTATAAAATTGTCTAATACTGAAATAAACACAATGATTATAGAAGCTACAGAGAAAACAATTGTCACAAAGCCGCAAGGTATCAATTGGATTCAAAACATTGTTGGAATAGACATTGTACTTCTGAGAAACCCTAATACTAATCTTAACCATTCATTTAAAACGACCGGTCTACATTGTCGATGCGATAAGTCAAGGCTACCTGTAAGGTCCTTGGATACGGGTGCGTTTGGGCGCCGGGCGAAGTCACCGTGCACGGGTGCACGGGCGGGCGCGGGTTGCACGACCGGTGGGTGGGTCTGCACGACAGGCGGGTGGGTCTGCACGACAGGCGGGCGGGTCTGCACGACGGGCGGGTGAGCGCACACGGAGATGCGACGAAACTGTGCACGACAAATGCGACGATAACAGAAAACATATGAATTCGACTAAGTGTTGAGGCTGTCTTTATAGCGAATTGAAAGAGGATTAGCTTGAGAGCAGGGCCGACACTTGGAGGATGATTATGGGTGCGTTGGAAGTACTTTGGGGGTTGGCCATGGGACTGCACACCCCCTTAAAGCATACATAGGTTGCATATAAATGTAAAAGAGCATGAGCTCATTTCAATCATTCAAATCACATTCTCTCATACGCATAAGAGGGGTAAAACTGTGCATGGGTAAAAGATACTACGCATATCTCATGCGTAGGTCTTATAAGGTGCAGTTTTGGATTTTATGCCGGTTGGAGTGTGGCAAGCGTGCCGGGGTTCGAGATATGTGTGCAGGACTTGGTAAGAAGGTCGAGTGGCTCGGGTGAGCACTTCTTCTTGTGCAAGGGTGCACACGGTTGTAAAGCAGGTTGCTTGTATTGTAAAATTGGTTAAGTGTGAGACTTGGTTCGGCCAAGACACACTGTTGTATTGTAATCTGATATTCTTAATAAAATTGTTGGGCAGACTGTTCGGGAGTTGCCCCTCCCTTTATACTTGTTTGCAATTGTTGTTCTCGGTTAATTGCATATGGATAATGAATGAGTATGGGCTTCATTAAGTATAAAGGATAAATAAGTTTACTTGGTTGCGAAACACAAACTAAGTATGTTAATGTTGGAGTAGGCGTAGTCCACGAATGTTAGTATTGTTAAAAAGAAAGCGTTCGGTGGTGCCGCACCTCGCTACAAGCGGTTGGAAGACTACCGCAGGTGTAGGGGCATGACAGTTGGTATCAGAGCTCGGTCGGAGCTGGTGAGCAAAGGTTGCTCGTGACAGTGGACAACAAGACATGGCAAGTTTGGGTGAAGGTGGGAAGAAGCTCTTGCTTACCTTGGACAGGTTGAAGAGGTTGAAGGAAGAGAGACCCCGAATCCGTGAAGAACTTGAAGCCTTGGAAAAAGATGTTGAAGACAAGCTTCTTCAACTTGGTTGGACAATGGAGCAAGGTGAAGTTGCAGATTGTGCTAACAAGGAAGAGGAAGCCGTGATAGATGAAGATGTTGCAGACAGGACTACGATGGAGGATGAACTTGAGGTTGATCAAGTCGAACCAGGATCGTGCAGTTTGTCAACATGTATGGATGAGGTCACTCACATGGAGGAGCCTCATGATGATGAAGTAAGTGATGATACTTGTGTTTCATTTGGGAATTTGGGAGATGGACCGTGTGCAGAGAAGGGCAAATTCAGTTTACCAAGGCTAGGGAGCATCTCACCATGGATGACTATGATGGAACCTTGTATAGAGAAGCAAGGATTGTCGATTGTTGCAGGGCTTGTTGGGGTTACTTGTGACCTTATGATGAAAGGTGCAAGGACCCGTGACAAGGGAGGAACATGATGATCATTGTGGAGGATTGGGTCATGCTTTAGCCACATGGAGAATTGGCTAAGTGCCCGGCATGACTCATGGACAGATTGGAGGGCACACACTTGTGATGTTTTGGGTGGACTTCTCATGGCCGAGACCAAGAGGTAGTCTTGGTGGACACTTTGGTGGAGGAGCTATGGTGAAGGGACTCATGACATGATGATGCAATGATGAGATGGTTGGGTGACCGAGTTCACTAAACCGAAGATTGAAGACTTGGATGGACTTGTGAGCAGCTATGGAGCATTCCTACTACATGGGGAGCTGAGGCATCTTGTATGCTTGCTGAGGTGTTGGTTGGGGATGGTTTATGGAGCTCATGATGACATGAGATTGTTGTGACTTTTAGGGACTTCATGTATGGTGGACTTGGAGGATCTAATGCATTGAGGAGCTGAGGTCAGGAGACTTTGATGCAGTATGGGATGCATACTTTCAAAGTACATGTATGGGCATGGCTTGGAAGAGTGACTTAATGTGGAGGATCGTTATGAGACACTTTGAGGTGATGGAGTTACAACGATGATGATGATGCTTTGGTGGTACACTTGAGCATGGGTTGAGCTGAGACTCAACTACTTTCTATACATGGGAGCTGATTTGATCAAGGATCATGGGCAGCACATGGATAGGTGAGATAAGGGCATACTTGTTTCTATGGAGACTTGAGGATGGCACATTGCAAATGATGAAGAGGGCTTCATGGACCTGAATGGGGCACATCGAGAGTCGGGTTGATGAGATGATCTCTTCATATGGACGAGAGACACACATGGAAAACATGTTGCATATGAGATGGATGGAGTTTCCATGGACCTGAGAATGGATTATGGAGATACATACTTTGGTATGGTGAGCTTGGTGGCAGTGGTCACTAGGCCGGGACATAGTGGAGAAAGAGTCTCTACATATGTTGCAAGGATGTTTGCCTTATGTAGAAAGGTCGACATCGTGGATAGATGATGATCTTGGTGGAGAGCTACCGGGATGGTATGTTGTCGAGGACGACAACGATTTCAGGTGGAGGAGGATGTAAGGTCCTTGGATACGGGTGCGTTCGGGCGCCAGGCGAAGTCACCGTGCACGGGCGCGGGCGCACGGGTGGGCGCAGGCACACAAGCGGGCGCGGGTTGCACGACCGGCGGGCGGGTCTGCATGACAGGCGGGTGGGTCTGCACGACAGGCGGGCGGGTCTGCACGGCGGGCGGGTCTGCACGACGGGCGGGTGAGCGCACACGGAGATGCGACGAAACTGTGCACGACAAATGCGACGATAACAGAAAACATATGAATTCGACTAAGTGTTGAGGCTGTCTTTATAGCGAATTGAAAGAGGATTAGCTTGAGAGCAGGGCCGACACTTGGAGGATGTTTATGGGTGCGTTGGAAGTATTTTGGGGGTCGGCCAAGGGGCTGCACACCCCCTTAAAGCATACATAGGTTGCATATAAATGTAAAAGAGCATGAGCTCATTTCAATCATTCGAATCACATTCTCTCATATGCATAAGAGGGGTAAAACTGCGCAGGGGTAAAAGAGACTACGCATACCTCATGCGTAGGTCTTATAAGGTGCAGTTTTAGATTTTATGCCGGTTGGAGTGTGGGAAGCGTGCTGGGGTTCGAGATATGTGTGCAGGACTTGGTAAGAAGGTCGAGTGGCTCGGGTGAGCACTTCTTCTTGTGCAAGGGTGCACACGGTTGTAACAGAGGTTTCTTGTATTGTAAATTGGTTAAGTGTGAGACTTGGTTCGGCCAAGACACACTGTTGTATTGTAATCTGATGTTCTTAATAAAATTGTTGGGCAGACTGTTCGAGAGTTGCCCCTCGCTTTATACTTGTTTGCAATTGTTGTTCTCGGTTAATTGCATATGGATAATGAATGAATATGGGCTTCATTAAGTATAAAGGATAAATAAGTTTACTTGGTTGCGAAACAAAAACTAATTATGTTAATGTTGGAGTAGGCATAGTCCACGAATGTTAGTATTGTTAAAAAGAAAGCGTTCGGTGGTGTTGCACCTTGCTACAAGCGGTTGGAAGACTACCGCAGGTGTAGGGGCGTGACACTGCCTATCGTGGAGCCACCATAAATGACATGTATACATATAGAAAACTCTAGAAGGGTGTGCAACTCAACAACATGTATATCGTAACCAAAAACCAATCGAAAAAACAATGTTCCACTATATTAATAAAACCACATTCATTAAGCAGAGTGAATTTAAGAATGACAAAAAGAACCAACAATATGGTTATAGTACAAGCGCAATGAATGTGACATAGTTGTGAGCATATTCGTGCATTGAAGCCCTTGGAGGGTAAAACAGTTATGTTTTCCACTTGACAGTGGAAATATTTCCAATATATACATATAAAAGAAAGTGATATGATATACCATGGTTATGTTTTGCACTTAAAAGTGGAAATATTTCATATATATATATATAAAAGAAAGTGATATGATATACCATGATGGAAAGTGGAAATATTATATATATATATATATATATATATATATATATATATATATATATATATATATATATATATATATAAGTAATATGATATACAATGATGGATGAGGAAAATATGTATTTTATTGTTAAAATTTGATCCATTTTTAATAAGGTATAAGTAAATAAGGACTACATAAATGTAAAGATAAGAATAAATAAGAAATACATAAATGTAAAACTAAAAATGAAAACCAAGATAAATGTATTAGAGAAATAATGAACATCTCAATAGAAGACGCTAATATTTTCTTAGGAAACTGTAAAGATAAGAATGAAAACTAAGATAAATGTATTAGGGAAATAATGAACATCTCAATAGAAGACACTAATATTTCCTTAGGGACAAGTAAATTCATTAAATTCATTGTAGAAAAGTTGAAATCTTAAAGATCTTTTGAAAGGGGATTTGAAGAAAGTGAAAGTTTTTATTCTTGATTTAAAAATATTTATGCTAGTGAAAAAACTATGTTGTGGGTGTGGTACATTACATGTAGATACCTCTACCTATGAAACAAAAAGGGATAAAGCCAGATACATACACCATAGAATCAAAGCTCCAACCCACCAAATTGTCCCCAAAGATGGTGGCATAGACCTTAGACTCAAACAATGCACTTGAGTGTTGAAAAGAGGTCATGTCAGCCTCAATGGAGGAGCCATTCCCTAGAATCATTAAACAACTATTCAAACTCACATAGAACACTTAACCCCTTACACATAAGACTCTTAGGCACCCATGAAAACCAACCCACAAGAACCCTTTAACCCACTCCTTACATTTCACATGATGACATTCACAATAATTAACACAACCTATAGGAAATTCCTATACATCACCACTTAAAGGAAACCTTTGAATAAAGGATGTGTATAGACTGCCAGCCTTCCCAACCTTGACAAGGAGTATGAAGCAAAGCCTCCTAGCCTAATGAAATTAGACCTATCACCTCATACCCTACCACAAAACTAAATTCAAAACAAATTTCCAAAACAATGATGTAATCAACAGGTGTTTTAGTGCAAGGGGTGGCAAGAGACACCCACACTAGCCCACCATACTCCAAGGATCCAAGCAACTAGACACAAACCACAAATCCAAGGAAACTCCACTACTTCCACCAACAACCAACCCACAAGAACCCTTCAGTCCACTCCTTACATTTCACCTCATGACACCCACCATAATGAACATAATCTATAGGAAATTCCTATAATTCACCAATTAAAGGAAACCTCTGAAAACAGAATGTGTACAAACTGCCAAGCCTTCCCAACCTTGACAAGGAGTCTGAAGCAAAACCTCCCAACCCAATGAAATTAGACCTATCACCTCATGCCCTACCACAAAACTAAATTCAAAACAAATTACCAAAACAAAGATGTAATCAACAGGTGTTTTAGTGTAAGGGGTGGCAAGAGACACCCACACCAGCCCACCATACTCCAAGGCTCCAATCAACTAGACACAAACCACAAATCCATGGAAACTCCACTACTGCCACCAACAACCAACCCACAAGAACCCTTCAGCCCACTTCTTACATTTCACATCATGACACTCACCATAATTAACACAACCTATAGGAAATTCCTAAATTTCACCAATTAAAGGAAACCTCTGAACAAAGGATGTGTACATACTCCCAAGCCTTCCCAACCTTGACAAAGAGTCTGAAACAAAGACTCCCGGCCCGATGAAATTACACCTATCACCTCATACCCTACCATAGAACTCAATTCGAAACAAACTACCAAAACAATGATGCAATCAACATGTGTTTCACTGTAAGGGGTGGCAAGAGACACCCACACCAACCCACCATACTCCAAGGCTCCAAGCAACTACACACAAACAACAAATCCAAGGAAACTCTACTACTGCCACCAAGAACCAACCCACAAGAACCCTTCAGCCCACTCCTTACATTTCACATCATGACACTCACTATAATTAACACAACCTATAGGAAATTCCTAAATTTCACCGATTAAAGGAAACCTTTGAACAAAGGATGTGTACAGACTCTCAAGCCTTCCTAACCTTGACAAGGAGTCTGAAACAAAGCCTCCCAACCCAATGAAATTAGACCTATCACCTCACACCCTACCACAAAACTAAATTCAAAACAAATTACCAAAACAATAATGTAATCAATAGGTGTTTCAATGTAAGGGGTGGCAAGAGACACCCACACCAGCCCACCATACTCCAAGGCTCCAAAGAACGAGACACAAATCACAAATCCAAAGAAACTCCACTACTCACGCCAACAACTTCACACGCAAGTGAACTCTATCTGCATTGCCACAATCGCTAACCCAAACTCCAACTCATATCTCTTTTCATTATAAGCTAGAACGAAAAAGCATGCATAGAGAGTTCAAGAACCGGCCCTTGCATCCACTAAAACCACTATAAGCAACTTCGTGAAACTTCATTTGTATAAGTATATAATGAGCATTTCCGTCTTGGATTTTACATGTAATCCGGGGTAGTCATGCCCCCTTTTATTAATGCACATCACATTCCAAAGCCCCCTCTTTAAAAGCATTAACAACCCATCGGGGAAAACATAACATATTAATATATAAGACTTGGTAAAATGTAAATTTTGGATTATTAGAAAATTAACATATTAACAAAAACTAGGTAGGTAAAATGTAAAACCTTATGTAATAGCTCACGAGATGATGTCCACAATAATGAGAGTGGCAGGTCTACCAATAATTCGCCCAATTGAAATTGGGATGAAGGAAAACCCTCCTCGTGATCAGATTAAAGCTTCCTCGTGCCGGTCGGTTGCCTTGACTGGTAGGTAAGAGCATAGAGCAGTTATTCCGATAATGAATGGATTATATATTTTAGGCTGGGATAGTTCGACACTCCATTTTCGTACATTTCGATCATTACAACATCATTGTAACCTGAGCAAAAGTTTTACAAAATGGTTTGAGTGTTTGGTGCGTCTTCTTTTCCATTGGTTTAAACTGCCATCTCGGTAATCTAAAACCTGACAGAATAATTTTGTCCTGAAGAGCTAAAATCATAAATATCGGGCATCACAAATACACATTTCTATTATTATGGCATCTATGTAGCCTGAGCAAAGCTTTGTCACAATGGTTTGAGTGTTGGAACTTGGGTGTAGCTTCTTGCCTTTTGGTCGAAATGTCATCTCTGTCAAAAAACTGACGCAATAATTTTGTTGGGAGTAGCTCAAAAGCTAACGTTTCTGACATCACAAATAGTATTCTACAGGACCATCAAAATTTCGTAGGCTTCACGGAATTAGTTAAGAAATATACATGCCTTAGAACCCGTCTCGTGGACTGTTAGAGCTGGTACACGGATTGGTTGTCTGCAGGTTGTCTGCAGCTTCCTTTTTGTCAGTCCTGAGTCTGCCACACCACAGTAATTTTAGGCCAGCTGCCCTTCAAAAGCAAATGGTAAACATTTTGCAATATTCGCACAACTTAACTGGCTGCACATTATCTATAAAGCAAATGATCCCATCAGTTTTCTTGTGTAGTTCCTGTACAGGAAGTCTAGCTGGAGACAACTATCCCCGCCTCTATTCTGTTGCTGAAAATGAAGGTTTGCTCGCCAACCCATCGCTGTTTCAATAGTTTGGATCTCAGAGTGGAGGTTTCTGGATTACTCACATTGAACTTTTTAAGGTGGGTTAATCAAGTGTGGCTTATCCTCTGTCCTGAGCAAGAGCATACTTGATGTCTCGAAACTTAGACCAAAAAAATTTCAGTATGAGTATAATCTGGAAATGGTAGAACAGAATAGTTTGGATCTCACAATTATGGCAGTTAGATTAAGAGTGAGATCTTGGATATGATTAGAATAACGGTTCTGGATTATGTGTTTTTGTTTTTGTAGGCGGTTGTGTTGAAAGTCGAATTAAATTGTGATGACTGCAAGAGGAAAGTCAAGAGGGTTCTCAGAGACATCGAAGGTACGTTCCGAAAATTTATGCAGGTAACTGTAATTAGCGCTTATGTAAGGTGAAAAATAAAAATTAGCAACTGGGATAGTGATTCACCGCATTTTAGGCAATGTTTCAGGAATCGAGTCCCTTCGGATAGACACAGCTCAAAGGACACTGACCGTAACAGGCGATATTGATGCTTCTGAGATTCTCAGGAAGGTAAGGAAAGTTAAAAAATCTGCTCAACTTTGGGCCGCTGGAAACATTTATTCTTCGTCCTCGGATAAAATGTGTGGACTTGGCAACTACCCTACGTGCAGTGGCTGCTACCCTAACAGCGCTAGCAGCGACATAGTCTTGAAAATGCTTCAGATCTGGGTTAATCATGTAAAATGAGCCGCTACCCTAACAGCGCTAGCAGCGACATAGTCTTGAAAATGCTTCAAGGATCTGGGTTAATCATGTAAAATGAGCCTCTGTTCTCACACATGATAGATGCTCAAATTTAGTCCTGGATTGGTTTCGATTGTCCAAGTTATGGTGTAATGCTCCATGATTTGTTTTGTCATTAAATGCATTTTACCATGGTCTGTGTAAATGGGAAGAGAATAATTCAGATCTGATATAAGTGATTTTTCCATTAGCAATATATCTAATTTCTCACTTATTAATTTTTCTATAAAAATACTCAGCTTCGCCTTATTAAAACCATAAACAATATAGAGTATGGTCACTTGAGATTGGCATTAATGAAAATAATAGATTTAGTAAGTTTAATAACTTACTGTACTGGGTTAATCCCTATAATGATATTTAATAGGTTGTATTACAAATATTTTATGTTTAAATGAAAAAGATGGAAGGGAACTTTAACACTAGTGGCTGTAAATTGATTTCAAACACCAAAATTTTAGAGGTCAGAGATGGTGATCGACTTGCATTTACTTTATTTGTTTCCTTTTACATTATAGGCATATGGATGACAGCACCAGAGATTTGAACACAAGTGAGACAGCTGCAACTCTATTCTAAACACCAAAACCCCAGAAATAAAGATACTTGAATTACAAAAATTTCAGAATAAAAAAAATTTCCCCTTGGAAGGATTACTGGAAATCCTAGTTACCTGGTGCAATGAATGCTATATAGATATATTCATAGTTTAATGACTTCAAGCAACTTATTCAGAAAATAATAAGGATTACTGGAAATCCTAGTTACCTGGTGCAATGAATGCTATATAGATATATTCATAGTTTAATGACTTCAAGCAACTTATTCAGAAAATAATATGTAATACAGAGTTCGCTTTAATCAGATTTTACTGGCTGAAATTACGTCCAGTATTCGCCGTACTGCCATTTGCGACGAGCCATGGGCTGGGCTCATTCGTTGAATTCTGTATGCCCAATAATGTTCAGCGGACACCATGGTCTTAAATTCGCTGTGTCATAGCATTTGTCGTTTTATCTGAGAAAACTCAGAAAGTTCTTTTTGCTAAAATTAAAACCGCAGAAAATGGATAAAACCGCGCTTTTGGCAAAGAAATTAGAAGCTGCTTTTAAGTAAGCTTCGGTTATTCACTAAACATCCAGAGCTTTGCGAATAATTTTGCAGGGAATTCATTGAACAGCTCGTGGATCTTCAGTTGACAACTCACAGAGAAAGTTGGACGATTTCATGTCGATTTTCATTTGATAACGCACAGAGAAAGTTGGACGATTTCATTATTAAATGCTGCTGTTATTATTATTCTAACCCTTGTTCTTAATCAGCATATATATGTTAATTTGTCTGTTTATCTAAGTTTCATCTCCGCTTACAAACATGACTTAAATATTTCATTTTGATTTTCTTTGCTACAAGATATTGACCAAACTTTTTGTTGGAACTTGTTGCTCCTAACTTTCATGTGTTTAACTTCTTTTTTCTTCTTACTCATAATCATGAACACTAATATTGCTCCTGGTTACAATTAATGCCAATTCATTTAAACTTCGTTTTCAACCCATTCACTTCCATCTTATGTTACCTAAAATGAGAAACGGGAAACAAGAACTGTACAAGAAATGAAGTTTGGGGGTTTGCATATAAGAAACAAGGAGAGAAAAAACACAATATTAACGTTGAACAATATAAAAAAAACATTAATCATAAACATGCAATGTTTCTGCTTATGAAATTGTAAAGAAACATTCATAAACATTGATTTAGTTTTAAGAAAAAACAATAATTTTGTAGACCAAAAATTTAGCCATCATTAATTCCAAGAAAATAGCAAACATTGATAAGAATAAGAGATTTAAAATACAAATAATTAAATGTATACTTTTGAATATATATGTATCTCTAAAGTCACTTCCAACCATTCATACCAAAATGCAAGTAAACCTAATAATCTAGATTTTCAAGCTCATTTTCTGGAATGCTTGTTGAGCTTGAGCCAATTTCAAAAGAATTATTTTGGTCAGTAGACTTTGTGGTATCATCAAGCATATCGTCAGTGTTGTCTTGTACCACCTCAAGTGGAAACTCATCATTTTCGTCATCTTGTGAACCACCATAATCCCACATTCTCATGGGTTCAGTTTTGTATTATAGTTGTTTTCGAGATAACAAACGTAGATTTGAGTGCACAAATACCAAATCTTGTGCCATTTTTGTGCCGAGACAATTTCTCTTCGTTGAATGAATGAAAGCATATTCATTCCAGTTTCTTTCACATGCAGACGAACTATTCTCTTGTAAAATAAAATTAAAATTATGTTATTCATAATCAATTGAAATCTTAAAAATAAATAATCCAACATAAGCATTACAATTAATTGTTTAAATGATAAATCAATACATTAAAGGTATTTGTTATTGAGAATACCTGTGAAAGAAAATGGATAGCCAAACCGATGAAGCAAGGGGGTCCCTGTACCAATTTGTATACAGAAGTCAATGGGTCCAAGTTTCTTTTTGTTCAATGCACAATCTTCATTTACAATGTGGTCTTCTAATTTCAAATAATTTCATAACTGAAACCATAAAGTCGTGCGATCCTAACAATTGTAACACCTACTTGTAAAAGTGTTCCAGTTTTGCATCACCTCTACATCTGACAATGGTTTCTTATGAACCATTTAGGATTGAGTAAGAATACAATTGAATGAAGAGGGCTATGAAACATTTTCCACCTTGTCAGACTAAGTTCCCACACTCCATTTCTGGTGTCTTTGTCAATCCTTGAATTTTCATCTTGCATTATGTCATGAAGCTTCTCTCTCATTTGATACATACTCTCAAACACATCCCCTAAACATGGTTGATCACTATCAAATATGCCAGGGAAGGAAACAATAGATGTAATAAGGTTGACAATATCCTCCACTCTCCTCCAAAAATTCTCTGAAAAAAGACCAATAATAATGTTATGAAACCAGCTCACAAAAAGATAGAAAATATGGATCAACACCTTAAAATTCAGCCTCTTATGATATGGTTCCTCTACTAATGGCGAACGAGGAGGAATTTCTCCCTCTTCTTCCTCAGGTGATTCTACTTCTTCAATTACAATGTGTCTCCCTGTAGAAGGAAAGAAAGGATATTTTCCTAATTTAGATTCGATGGATGGTGTGGAAGAGTCTCCTAACTCAACTACCGCCTCTTGAATTCCAAGAATCCTAGGGCTAGGAGTGTAGGTTGGAGATGATGGAGGTGTCTCTTGTCTATTCCTTGAAGTAGATGGAGTTGTGAAAATCGAACTCTTGGCTCTAGCTAAAAACCTTCCCCTAGAATCTCTTGCTCTATGCATATCATTTTTATTTTTCTTCAAGTCAAGCTAATAATTCTCTTTCTGATCTTCCAGGTCACTCTAGGTGCAAGAAGAGAGCATACTCAAGAAACTATTAAACCAATAACTTTCTCTTTTCTGATCCTCCAGATCACGCTAAGTGCAAGAGGAGAGCATACTTTGAGAGGTTATCAATTTTCCTTCCTTGAATTTTTTTTTTTTTTAAAGAAATTGGCTACCTAGTTTCACTTCCCCGGCAACGGCACCAAAATGTTTGGTCAATTTAGTGTGTTCTAAATTTCTAATTAAAATGTCAATCCGGGATTCGTAAACTGACGAAGTGAAGTGTACTATATGTACAAGATAACCATTTTCTTAGTCTTTTGTCGTTTTTTAGTTTTTTAGTTTGTTTTTGGATTTATCTTTTATGGATTCCCTAGTGTGTGATGGCGAAATTGAAAGTTAAGTATGGATGATAATGGTGATTTCTACAGTGATTTTCCAAACTTAAAAGTGTTCAAAAAGAAAGCTCTAAACTAATTGTAATGAAATCAATTCTCAAAAGCTCTGAACTAACTGTAATGAAATCAATTCTCAAGAGGAGGTAAATGTATCAAATAGTGAACTAATGATAATGGCCCAATATCCTTACTGCTGTATGAAAAAGAAAGTAAAAACTAAACTTAAAGCAACTCAAAGACTGAAAGCAAAGCAACTAAATCACACTACTTCAACCCCTGTTCTAATCCTTTACCCTTCAATTCAATTTGCCTTATGGGAAGCAATCATAAACAAGCTGAGTAATATGATATCTAAATTGCAGGAAATTAAATTGCATAAAAGGAAACTAATCACACTACTTCAACCCCTGTTTTGATCCTTTACCCTTCAACTCAATCTGCCTTATGGGAAGCAATCATGAACAAGCTGAGCAATATGATATTTAAATTGCAAGAAAGCAAACTAAATCATACTAAAATAAGTAATATTCTGATTCCTTACTAATAGAGTCACTTGACTATAGAAAGGAAATCATAAAGAAGTGAGTAATATGATGTCTAAGTAGCACAAAAATAAATAAGCAAAACACAATTTGAAAAATGACAGTGCTAGAATTAAACTTCAGGAAATGAAAATCAGCAGGAAGGACAAGATGATCTCATGTCAATAGTTATCAAAAAAAATATGTAAATCTACCCAGGCTACCTACAACAAAACCTGTAAAAAAAGCACTGATCAGCTACCAGTTAGAAAAGAAACATAAAGGAAATATAGATAGAAAATGATCATCAGAACAACACACTATATATACAAGCAATGATTAAGAAAAAAGTAAATGAAAGCAAGTAAGAAACTATACAAAGCACTGGTGTATAGGGGCCCTCTGCAACCTCGGCCAGTAAATCACTTAGTCACAAATCAGATTCAGAAAATTGTCTTCTCATGTATTTAAAGCGAAGTGAAATGCAATACAGTGGGTGACAATAGTCGAAATTACAATACAAAAGCTAATCCCTTCAATGTATATCAACGCATTATTTATAAGAAAAAGATGCTGCAGCTAATTCCTAGATTTATGCTGCTAAAAGACACGTAAATCTCCTTGAGCCGAGATCTAGCGTGATGGTCATGAATTCATGGAGTGGTGGCTGCTTGGTTCAGTTCACGGGCTGCTCTCCAGGTGTGCCATTACCTCCAAAAACTAAGGATCGTGCCACACAAACCTTCACGTGAGCAAAACAGAGCTGTGCCACTGCAAAATTCTTCACTTTGCCCTTCCTTTGACCATCGTTGACTGTGACTATTTATGAGTGATTTGGGTGATCTGAGGGGACACACCCCATGTACACATCATGTGCAGCTTACCCATGTGGCTTGTTTCTCCATTGGACACATGTAGCATAGCCTTTAAAAAAATGGCTGCAGAAACTTGGGCTGGTTGTGGAAAGTGACAAGTTTCCGCAGTTGCTTGAACAAAAATCTAAATCAAACAACAGTCATAAACATAGTTAGAAAACCATTCCATAAGCTCTTTTTAGACTATTATGCAACGATTTGATAGCTTGGTGGATGAAGTAAATGGAAAAAGAAGACTGAAAGGGTATATAGGGAAGTGCAGGTTTGGGACTCAACATACCCCCGCTGTGAAGGTGTTGCATGTCCTCATGCAACCAAAATTTAGTCACCCCTTTCTAATCCATATGTTCTGATGCTTCTGCTAGGACATCTAGCCCTCTTTTCTTCTTCTTTGGTGCTACCACCATTCTTGGTTTCCTTATTAGACACCTGAACTTGAGATTAATCAATGCTCTGCTCAACTTTTTGCACTTTTTCTTCAGCTTCTTGTTTTTCTTTTGCCATAGTCCTAAATGGAGCATAGTGTTATCATAAAATAATTTTATCTACCTTGCTCTACTCTTTGAGTGCTTCATTTTCCTGCTTGATATGCCTGTTTAGGACTTCTAATTCAAATACCTCCTGTTTTAAAGACTGAACTTGTGCATCTAGTGGCAGAGTGGTACTTGGACCTACAACTGATTTTTCTAATGATTCCAAGTAGTCATATACTTCCTGTTGATTGGGGTCTACTTCAGGTGTCTTTCTTGGACTGAGTTCAAAATCTAGTGGAGGAGGAGGACTGCTCTCCAACTCTGGTCGAGAAGGGCTTTCATCATGTGGAGGACTGATTTCAATGCTTGATTGAGGATGAGGTGGACTACGGCCAGCTGGAGTTTTATCAGGTGTCTCTCCACCCAAGTCAATGAAGTGGGGCCGTTTTATTTCGTTTTACTCCCTTCTCCTCTTAACCTTGTGCTTCTCCTTAAGTATGGTGGACTAGTACTCTTTTCTTGTATACTCTGTTTTTCTTTTGCCTTTTTCTTTGCTATAGCAGCAGCCTGAAGATGTACTAATCCTTTTGACAATGGTTGATAATCCTCCTCTATAGATTGCTCAGGGGATGGGTAGACTTCTTGGATGGTCCTTTTGCCTTTTTCTTTCTTCTGTTTCTTGTCTTTAGCTCTATCTTCTTCTTCTTTTTGGCACGTTTCTTGAGTTTCTGTAGTAGGGGAGTCTTGGACTGTAGTGCTCTTTTCTCTCCTCCTACTTTTTCTTGGTGTCCTCGGTGTGCTACTTTCAGAGGCCTCGGATGGCTCTTGGAAGTAGTTTTTTATCAAGAATTGCTCCCATGTATCTTTGTTTTTCCTTAAGTGGTCTTCAATAAGAATTTTTATAAGTCCATGATGGTATAGATGAGGGTCTATATTGCCTATGTGTTTTTGGACTGTAATGCTCATCTTCTTCAAACTCAAGAGCATGAAATAAGGCAAATTAAGAGTCTGATTTTCTAAGAAATTCATCAACAGTCTAACATGGTACATATACATCGAACCGAAGCATCCTTCACAGGTGACAAATTTTTGGATAACTAATAGTAGGCTAGCCCATTCTTGCTTTAATGCATGAACAGGAATTTATTTAGTAAACACGGGGGTGTCCATACCTGGGTTTCTTAGCATGATTCTCCATGCCTGTTCATCCACGCTTTTATTTTTGAACCATCTCTCACCCTCCTGAGGTAAGCCTGTAGCAACTGCTACCGTTGTTTCGGTCACTGTAAGCTTCAAACCTCCAATCTCCACTTTTTGACCATCAAATGACTGTGCAAAAGCCTTGGTTACTTCTTTTTTATAGCCTTTAAACCTTTGAATGAACCGTAACCATTTAGCTTTCTTCAGTAAATCCTTGGCTTGAGGGTAACCTTCTAGATATTTTGGTCCTTCTGGCTCTGCCCTGAGTAGTTTTCCCATTTCTTTCCCTGTTTCAAATTTCAACTGAGGATACAATTGCGTATGAGGATTTTAGCAGAGGACAGTAGCTCGGTTGCAGGGTTTATGGTAAAAGGTAATGGCTGCAATCGATAGCAGGTAATGGGAATGCTTCGGATTACAGGCGGAACAGAGGATAGACAGTGGTGAATGGGTTTACAAACTGAAGTGCATGTATATGAAAGGAAGGTCTTAAATGAAATGGTAAGTGACCGGTAGTGGAGGCGAGATCTTTTTTTGAATTAACGGCTGCGTACGGGAGATCACACGTTTTAATAGATAGCTGCGGAAAATACGGTGAAGAAGAGCCGTAAGGATATTGGTCACACCTCATGAGCACAGGTGGCAAATGAAAGTGTAGTTAAGTTGAGTTTAACTTGAAAAACCCATCATGAGACCGTTAAGAAATGAATGCTTGGTATATGGAGTAATGTCGTGGGATAGGAGTGGGTAATGGAGCTATCATATCGAATCATTGCACATAGTAAAACTTTTCATGGTTTGATAACTATGCATAATCATGACTTTAATTGCTATTTGATAAAAAAAAATGCTCATACCTTTGGACACTTTGTCATTTCTTTCCCATAGCTTTTAACCAACTGTTCTTTCTTGATGTCTTGGAGATGCTCCATGTCTTCATGGTATTTTCTCATTTACACCTGCATTTTCATGATTTTTGTACTAACATTTTGACTGTGAATTTGAAAAACAGAGTGGTGGTGGCTGCGGAAATCGTTTCTGGCTGCGGAAACTGTTTCTGGCTGCGGAAACTACTTCCAGCTGCAGAAACTGGGACAACACCCACTTAGCTGAACAAATGTGGTTATAAAAAAACTAACTGAGTGAAAATAGTTCTGACAGGAACTTTTATTGATGAAATTAGAATGAAATGAGTGGAATGGAATGAAAATGAAGCGAAGTGAACTGAAGAGAAAACGTGAATGAGATGGAGATGAAGTGGAACGACAAATGAGGTGGAGTGAATATGGAAAGAGAAGGAGAGGAGATTTTTTTTTTGGAAAATATAGAGTGTCAAATGTCCTTGATTTTCACTCCATATTTTCTATATAAGACTGCCAATATATGATTGGTTTTCAAGCTTATACAATTTTTTTTCTTTTTTAACTGAAAGAATCAAAGGCTAGGCTGGTGGGGAAGAAGGATTCTTCTCCACCAGCCTTATTGCAGAATTCTCTTGGAACATCTTGAAAAATTCTTCTTTTGAGAGTGGCTTATGATAAATTTTCAATCGTTGGCCATTCACAAGAAAAGAAATCTGAAATTCATCAATGGTCTTGACTCTTACTGCCCCATTATTAAAGACTTTGTCAATTTCATATGGCCCAAGCCAATGGGTCTGAAATTTAACTTTAAAGTCTTTGAACTTAGAATCAAATAGTAATGCCCAATCTCCCTCTTGAAACTTTCTCTCTTTGATGTATCTGTCATGCCATTTAGCTCTTTGATGTTGAACTAGATCAGTCTTTAAAATTGCTTCTTGTCTGATCTAATCTAGCTCATTCAGCTGCTCCATTCTGTGCTTTTGGGCTTCTGATAGATTCATCCCCAACTGGACTGCCATCTTGAAAGTCTTGACTTGAAACTCAATGGGGATCAGGACTTCTTTCCCATAAACAAGTTCATAGGGAGAATGTCATGTTCTATTCCTCCATGTATTTCTGTAGGCCCATAAGGCTTCAGGAAGCCTTTCTGCCCAATCTTTTCTATGTAGATGAATAGTTCTGGTGATGATGCTCTCAAGAACTTTGTTTGTAGACTCCACTTGGCCATTTTCTTGCGGATGGTAAGGAGTAGATTTTATGTGCTTGATTTTGTATTCTTCCATTAGCTTCTCCATCAAGTTAGATGTAAATTGACTTCCTTGATCTGTCACAATTTCTCTTGGGACACCAAAACGAGTAAAAATATCCTCAAAAATAAATTGAACAACTGAAATTTCAGTGGAAAAAGGCAATGCTTTAGCTTCTACCCATTTAGTGACATAATCAGTGCATACCAGTATATACTTTTTCTGTTTAGATTGTGGATTAATAGGTCCAATGAAATCTAAAGACCATTTTTCAAAGGGTTCGATGAGTACCTGTGGTTGTAATAGCATTTCATTTGAAAGAGTCAGTCTCCCAACTCTTTGGCAGCTATCACACCTTCTGACATATTGTTTTGCATCTTTGAAAAGGGAAGGCCAATAATATCCTAAAGAAAGGATTTTATAGGCCGTCCTTTTGTCAGCAAAGTGTCCACCGCATGGTTCATCATGACATGCATTGAGGATGTCAGGCATTTCATCTTACCGAACACATCTTCTGATCACACAATCTAGCCCTGTTTTAAACAATTCATTAGAAATCCATGAATAACTTGAACTCTCCTGAATAATTCTTCTTTTTTCACTAGGAAATAAATGTGGAGGTAGCTTTCCTGTAACCAAATAGTTAGCAATATATGCATACCAAGGAGTCTTAGTAGTTATTGCAAATAAATACTCATCTAGAAACTTATCCTCTGCAGGAGAATCTTCATTAGTATTTTGGATTCTAGACAAGAAATCAGCTATTGTATTTTGTTTCCCTGGTCTATCCAACACAGTAATATTGAATTCTTGTTAAAGTAAGAGCCATCTTGTAACTCTTCCATTAGTAACAAGTTTATTCATGAGATATCTAATTGCAGAATGATCAGTATGGACAAAAGTTTCATAGCCAGTTATATAGTGTCTAAACTTATTGATGGCATGAACAACAGCTAAGAACTCTTTCTCAGTCACAGTATAGTTTAACTCGGTGGGAGTCAAATTTTTACTGGTGTAGTAAATGGCATAAGGAAATAAATCCTTTTGTCCCAACACAACTCCTAGAGCTGTATCTGAAGCATCTGTGGAAATATGGAAAGGAAGTTTCCAATTTGGCCCTCTCAAAATGGATGCTTCAGATATTCTTGTTTTCAAAGTTTCAAATGCAGATTGACAATCAGGATCCCATTTGAATTCACAGTCTTTTGTAGGTAATTTGAAGAGTGGAGATGCTATTTTGGTGAAGTTTTCAATAAATCTTCTATAGTATCTAGTAAATCCAAGAAAACTTCTAACATCTTTTTGACAATTTGGAATAGGAAACTTGGAGATGACTTCAACTTTTGATCTATCAACTTTAATCCCATCCCCTGAAATATGATGTCCTAAAACAATCCCTTCAGTAAACATCATAAAGCATTTTTCATGACTTAATGATAGGTTTGTTTCTTTACATCTTATAAGGACTTTTTCCAAATTTTCTAATGCCTCTTCAAACGAATTACCATAAGCTATAAAATCATCCATATAAACCTCTACACAATCATGGATTAGATCGGAAAAGATTCCTAGTACTGCCATTTGAAATGTTGTGGGTGCATTACATAATCCAAAAGGAAGTACTCAGTAATCAAAAGTTCCACATGGACAGGTAAATGTGGTCTTGTCTTGATCTTCAGGTGCTACCTGAATATGATTGTAGCCACTAAAACCATCCAAAAATGAAAAATACTTTTTTCCTATTAAAGTATCTAATACCTGATCGATAAAGGGTAAAGGAAAGTGATCCTTCAAAGTTGCTTTGTTCAATTCCTTGTAATCAATGCATACCCTCCATTTACCATTCCTTTTAGGTACTACAACCACAGGAGAAACTCATCGGCTATCTGAAATTGGATAAATGAAGTTTACATTAAGTAGTTTTTGGAGCTCTTCTTTCACTATCTCCCTAAGGTTTGGATTCATCCTTCTCTGAGGTTGTCTGATCGGTCTACAATTTTCCTCAATGTAGATGTGATGAATGCAAGTCTTAGGGTCAATGCCTTTCATATCAGTATATTCCCATGCAAATGCAGTAGAATGTTTTTGCAAGATTTTGGTTAGTTCTTCCTATTGTGATCTTTCCAAATTTTTGTTGATATTCAATGTTTTACCTGGAAAGATCTCAATGGCGGAACTGCCAAATTCTTCCATAGAGAAAAGAGACATTTGTCTAGATGATAGATACTCAATGTCAGAATCTAACTGAAATTGTGTGTGGTCATATTCTGAAGATGTTTCAAAGTTTTCTAATGTGTTCAGAATTTGACTATCTTCACTAACTTCAGAAATGGTGAAGATAGGTTGTATAGTATCTTCATCATCAATCCACTCATTATCTCCTATTTCTGTAATTGCTTTTGCTGGAGGATACATATTGAATTTCTTTGTTGAATTACCATCAGAAATATACATATCCCCAGACCTACAACTGATGAAAGCATCGGCTGTGGCTAGCCAAGGTCTTCCTAAGATGACAAGGTGTCCTCCTAAATTACTCTTGGGTGTTAAAATCATGAAATCTACTGGGTATTCCAAAGATTCTAAGGAGACTGAAATGTCTTCTAATACACCATCTGGTTTAATAATTGATCGATCTGCAAGTTGTAGTAAAGTAGGTGTAAAAAGAAGATTAGGAAGTTTCAGTTGTTCCATAGTCTGTCTACTCATAATGTTGATAGCAGCCCCTAAATCAATCAAAGTATTTGGAATTTCTACCCCATTGATATGTGTTTTGACAATTGGACTACCGGGATCTACATACTTCTGCATAGTGATTTTTCCCATCATGATGTCTGCAATTTTCCCTACCAGGTGGATTCTTCTTGTATCTCTAGGTTTCCTTCCTGGTCTTTTGAGACTCAACTCCTTTATTGCTTTTGCTAGAATAGGAATCTCTCTAATGGCTTGTAACAAGGGAATCTTGATAAAGACATTCTTCAATTCATCTATAAAATCATAGTCAAGCAACAAGATTTGTTTTTCCACCCCTTTATCAATTTGTAATCTTTCAGGAAAAGGAGGTGTGGATGAAGATGCAGGTTGCTCAACTATAGGAGTTGTGGGGGTTAGCTCGTTTTCTTTCTCTTTCTGAGTGCTTGGGTTTGAAGAGATTCTTCGAAACCCTTATTGGCTTCAAGAGAATCTTCCTCAGAAATGCTTTGATTTTGGGCATCTATAGAAGGTTTATCTAAAACTCTACCATATCTGAGTTGTACATCATTGAGAGGAACAATCATATAGGTAGAAAATTGTTGACCTTCTACCATGTAAGCATTTTGAGGGTTTCTATTATTGGGGTTTGGCAATGGTTGGGAAGGAAGTTGATTCGACTTTTGTTGGAATGGAAGCAAGAGTTGAGAATTTGGGTTCTGTTGAGATGGTTGTTGTTGTTGAAATGGTAATGATAGTTGTGGATTTTGATTTGGAAGTTGTGGAGCGTGTTGGTTTTGAAAAGATGGAGGATATTGATAAAATTGAGCAAATATCCCATAAGGATTTTGCATGCCTTGTACCCATGATTGAAAAGGATTTTGAGGTTGGGACCAAGGTTGTTGCCAAGGATTCCAATTTGGTGGGGTTTGAAAGTTCATAGAGTTATTAAACCCTTGGTTTTGTTGCCCCTGCCAAGGTCTCCTTGCAACAAAACAGAGAGACTCAATTGTATTTGGATCTTCTTGGAAGACAGCTTTGAGCCCAGGAATTGAAGGAAAATCCTTGGTCTCATGATTCTCTGAACAAATCGCACATCTTTCTACAACTTTTTCATCCAAGGGACATTCCCTGAGAGCATGTTTTTTTCTACATTTTAGGCAAAATATGGCTAAATCTTCAGCTTCTGCTTTCTGCTTATTATGGATCTTAAGAGTGTCTAGTTGCTCACTAAGACTCCCTAAGATATCAGTTTTGAATTCATCAGGCATATTTCCAATCTCAGCCCTACTTACTGATCCAGTTGCAGATTTGTTTGCTCTGATGAGAGAAGGATCTCTAGGCCCTTTTCCAGTTTTAGATTTTCCTCTTGAGAGATGGACACATAGCTCTGCTATATCATGAAGTGGAAGTTGAGATATGTCTCATTTTCCCATCATGTTCAAAATATCTATCCATTCATCTCTAATGGCTTTTAATAGAAGGGATTTCAAGGTTTCCTCATCCAAGTTACTCATTTTTTCTCTTTTCAGATTGTATTGGAATCTTTCAAGTAAATCCTCCAAGTTTTTGTCTTCTCTTTGTACCATTTTAAATACCTCATCCTTGTGGTTGGTAGGCATACAATAGTCCATGTATCTATCCAGAAATGTTTGTTTCATATCATTCCAAGTCCTAATGGATTGAGTGAGTAATCCCATGAACCATTTCAAAATAGATCCTTTCAATGTTGAAGGAAACAATTTGAGTTTTTGAGAGTATTCCAAATAATCATAGGTTCGACACATGACCTCAAACTCAAATAGAAATGTTTCAGGATCTTCATTTCTTAACCCATGAAAGTTTGGGAGGACAGATGCTGAAATATTTTTCATTTTTGCTCCAGAATCCTCATCGACTATAGGAAATCCAAATGAGTTATATCCATCCCTATTTCCCCCATTGTTACCTATACCTCCTCCATTATTTCCTCCTCCCCCTCCTCTACCTCTACCTCTACAAAATCAGTTAACTCCCTCTTCTGTCATGGTAGTTTCCTTAGAGATTTCAGAGTCCTCTGGTTCCTCTACTAATGGCGAACAAGGAGGAATTTCTCCCTCTTCTTCCTCAGGTGATTCTACTTCTTCAATTACAATGTGTCTCCCTGTAGAAGGAAAGAAAGGATCTTTTCCTAATTCAGATTCGATGGATGGTGTGGAAGAGTCTCCTAACTCAACTACTGCCTCTTGAATACCAGGAATCCTAGGGCTAGGAGTGTAGGTTGAATATGATGGATGTTTCTCTTGTCTATTCCTTGAAGTAGATGGAGTTGTGCAAAATCGAACTCTTGGCTCTAGCTAAAAACCTTCCCCTAGAATCTCTTGCTCTATGCATATCATTTTTATTTTTCTTCAAGTCAGGCTAATAATTCTCTTTCTGATCTTCCAGGTCACTCTAGGTGCAAGAAGAGAGCATACTCAAGAAACTATTAAACCAATAAATTTCTTTTTTCTGATCCTCCAGATCACGCTAAGTGCAAGAGGAGAGAATACTTTCAGAGGTTATCAATATTCCTTCCTTGAATTTTTTTTATTTTTTTTAAGAAATTGGCTATCTAGTTTCACTTCCCCGGCAATGGCGCCAAAATGTTTGGTCAATTTAGTGTGTTCTAATTGCTAATTAAAATGTCAATCCGGGATTTGTAAACTGACAAAGTGAAGTGTACTATATGTACAAGATAACCATTTTCTTAGTCTTCTGTCATTTTTGAGTTTTTTAGTTTGTTTTTGGATTTATCTTTTATGGATTCCCTAGTGTGTGATGGCGAAATTGAAAGTTAAGTATGGATGGTAATGGTGATTTCTACAGTGATTTTCCAAACTTAAAAGTGTTCAAAAAGAAAGCTCTAAACTAACTGTAATGAAATCAATTCTCAAAAGCTCTGAACTAACTGTAATGAAATCAATTCTCAAGAGGAGGTAAATGTATCAAACAGTGAACTAATGACAATGGCCCAGTATCCTTACTGCTGTATGAAAAAGAAAGTAAAAACTGAACTTAAAGCAACTCAAAGACTGAAAGCAAAGAAACTAAATCACACTACTTCAACCCCTGTTCTGATCCTTTACCCTTCAACCTAATCTGCCTTATGGGAAGCAATCATAAACAAGCTGAGTAATATGATATCTAAATTGCAGGAAATTAAATTGCATAAAAGGAAACTAATCACACTACATCAACCCCTGTTATGATCCTTTACCCTTCAACTCAATCTACCTTATGGGAAGCAATCATGAACAGGCTGAGAAATATGATACTTAAATTGCAAGAAAGCAAACTAAATCATACTACAACAATTAATATTATGATGTCTTACTAATAGAGTCACTTGACTATAGAAAGGAAATCATAAACAAGTGACTAATATGATGTCTAAGTAGCACAAAAATAAATAAGCAAAACACAATTTGAAAAATGACAGCGCTGCAATTAAACTTCAGGAAATGAAAATTAGTAGGAAGGACAAGATGATCTCATGTCAGTAGTTATAAAAAAAAAATATGTAAATCTGCCCGGGCTACCTACAACAAAACCTATAAAAAAAGCACTGATCAACTAACAGTTAGAAAAGAAACATAAATGAACTATAGAAAGCAAATGATCATCAGAACAACACACTATATATACAAGCAATGATTAAAAAAACAGTAAATGAAAGCAAGTAAGAAACTATACAAAGCTCTGGTGTACAGGGGCACTCTGCAACCTCAGCCAGTCGATCACTTAGTCACAAATCAGATTCAAAAAAATTGTCTTCTCATGTATTTAAAGCAAAGTGAAATGCGGTACAGTGGGTGACAACAGTCGAAATTACAATACAAAATCTAATCCCTTCAGCGTATATCAACGCGTTATTTATAAGAAAAAGATGCTGCAACTAATTCCTAGATTTATGCTGCTAAAAGACACGTAAATCTCCTTTAGCTGAGATCTAGCGTGATGGTCATTAATTCATGGAGTGGTGGCTACTTGGTTCAGTTCACGGGCTGGTCTCCAGGTGTGCCAATACCTCCGAAAACTAAGGATCATGCCACGCAAACCTTCACGTGGGAAAAACAGAGCCGTGCCACCGCAAAATTCTTCATTTGGCCCTTCCTTTGACCATCGTTGACCGCGACTGTTTATGAGTGATTTGGCTGATCTGAGGGGACACACCCCATGTACACGTCACGTGCAGCTTACCCATGTGGCTGGTTTCTCCATTGGACACCTGTAGCATAGCCTTTAGCAAAATGGCTGCGGAAAGTGACAAGTTTTCGCAGCTGCTTGAACAAAAATCTAAATCAAACAACAATCATAAACATAGTTAGGAAACCATTCCATAAGCTCTTTTTATACTATTATGCAACGATTTGACAGCTTGCTGGATGAAGTAAATGGAAAAAGAAGGTTGAAAGGGTATATAGGGAAGTGCAGGTTTGGGATTCAACATAAGCTTTGGGACAAGGCCGATAGTGATGCGCGATATAGCCCCTGATCCAAAACACATATGAAATATAATTGATAATACTATCGGGTCTGGTAGATTGCGATGCATATGTGCATAAGACCTAGGCTCCCGCCGATATGCAATATGCGATGGGGTTATGGACCCAAAACACATATATGTTAAGGTTCATAAATCCATTCAGGTCTGCAACATTACCCTTCCCTTTGGAAGACACCGACCTCAATGTTTTTCTGGAAACACAAGGATATAAGCAAAAAACCTATGTATCCGGCCATAAGGCCAGACTTGAAAATTAATGTGCCCAGTTTTATAATCATCGGCAGGTTCAAGTAGTTATGGCACACTATATACATAGATTCCAGACCCTGCTGATAGCGATGAGCAGTGGGTTCTGGATCCAAAACATAATATACTTCTGTAAATATGGTCGTCGAGTCTAGAATATTTATGTGCCCTTTATATATAGCTTTGGGGCTTGGCCAATTAGTGATTTGCGATGCGATGGACGACTTACTCGCATTGCTCTCATTCATTCATGATAAACCAGCCTTCGCCCTTTGATCAAGGCGAAGTGCAATGAGCGAAAATGGGTGATTCATGTATGCTTTGCAAAACACTTCGGCTATAAAGAGTTATGAAGGAAAATGAGGTGCGGTAGAGGGTTTTGTGCTTAAGTGCACGAGTGGCCATAGTAAGGATAGGGGCAATTATATATGCAGGCCTGTTTTTCCAGAGACACTTATGAGGATTAAGAAAGGTCCGATGAGGGAACGAGAGTGCAGGTTATAAATAAATCATGCTGCAGAGATATTTTCAAGGGGAGGTCTTGACATTTAAGAATTGAAGGGTTAACCCGGCATAAAGTTAGAGTTTTTGAGATGAAAGGAGATCATTCGAGGAAGTGAAAAATCCAGCCTCAAGGGGACCCATTTAAAATTTTCTATTAGAGCATGTTTCAAAAGGGCGGTAGTTGTGGCCACAACAGGACCATATTTTGTCTTTCTTGTAGTATCATAGGATTTTAAGAACATAACTCCTTTTGGGTTAGAAACCAAAATATTGATAAGGGGATGATGGTTAACATCAGTCCAACCATCTGAGACAATGGAGACCCCAGTTTCCTTCCAACTATCTTTAATGTCTTGAAGTCTAGCTTCAACCCGAGCCCTGTCTTCACATAACACTGTTGTCCTAAGCTTTTCATAACTAGGAGGCTTGTAATCTTTAGAAGCATTATTAACAAGATCCCTTACCATTTCCTTCCAATAAGGAAACCTACAAATATTGAAGTCTATGCCATTTGCAAAAAAGAAAATGTCCAATGGATAGATCAAGATTTCCCCTCCCTTTTACATCCCATAAGTTGTCAAGGTGGGAAACAAAAAGTTGATATTGAGAACAAGAGTGTGGACCACCAATTGTCAATCTACTAGGATTGTTGTTGGTTTGAACTAAACCTTCAGAAATCTATCTCAGCTTTTCAAGTTCATTAAATTTCTTCATTAGAGAAGCTTTCCCTGTTTTAGGTACACTCTCACATAAAGATTATTGTTCTTTTTCCCCATTCCAAGTAAATTCCATTGAACTCTTCCTACATTCCCTGATTTTTGTTTTTACAATAAGGGCACAACCAAACCTTTGAACCAGATGATCAACTTGATCCTTCACTATAATATTGAGTGCATTTCACAGCTGCCCATAACCTTTTCTCAAAGTCTTTTTTTGCTTCTTGATATTCTTTGCTTTGGATTTTTTTTTATGCCTCAAGGAAGACTTCTGTTGGGAAAGGGGTGGTCTACTTTGTGATGCTCATGAACTTTATTCCATTGCAATGGGAAATGGGTGGAAGATATAAAAGATGATTCTCTATCACAACCAATTTTAATCTGCATAATTTATATTTGAAAATTAGTTACAAAAACAAAAATAAAAATAAATTAAGACCTAATTATAAAAATACAATTAACTAAAAATTTGAACAGATAAATTTATTCACATGTATAATTTGATGTATTGTATCATGGACTGTTGCTGACAATTTTTTGTGATGCTTGAGCAATGGAAACGTCATCTACAATATGCATATAATACCAAATATGTAGTATTTCATTTCTATGTATCTTGTTTTCAAAAACCAAGTATTGAATTCTGAAAGGAATGGGGAGATTAATATCTTTTTTTTTTGGTAGGTAAGCACCCACGGGGCTTTGAACCAATGACATATCACAAGGAGTTCCTTAACAGTGCACCCATTCAACATCAATCCAAAACCTCGTGGGCAATGGGGAGATAAATATCTATTCCCCTAAGATTTCTATTTCTTTTTCTTGTTTGACATATATATATGATTGGTTCAAATAAAATTACCTCCATTTGACAAGTGTGGAGTAGCTATCATACTATTTTATACAAGAATATTGTTGAAGCCCTTCTAGGCTAGGGACAAGGCATTCAAAAGTCGTATTTCAAGCTCAGTTTTTCACCATGACTCGCGGAAATCAAAGAGATCGTGACAAAGAGAGGGTTGTTGCCTGAGCTGCTAAGGTAGGGAAGACCAAGGATGATGACCTTACTCCTCATTCATGAACAACGAAGAGGAGTAGCTAAAGAGGTTCAGGAAAATTCTGCAAAGAAGGCTAGCATATTTTCAAAGGTGTATAAGGACTTTATGATTTGAAATATTTTTATACTAGCTTTATTAATGATTCTTCTCTTGTTATATTTCTATCTAAATTGCAGTTTGCAGGAGGATTTGATGAAGAAACAATGCATGCTTTTAAGGAATTGAGAAAACTAGCTTGCATCCATGATGAAGAGCAACAAAATCTACAGTTTTTTGGTTTAGCAGCTCAGTAGCCTTCCAAAGAAAACACCTATGATTCTTGAAAGATAATGATGTGTGTAATAAGACATTAAGTTCTATACAACCACCATGAATTTCAAGAATAAACTGTCTCTCCAATTGGATTTGTTAGTTTGTTCTCATTGCAAGGTCATAGGACCAAATCACTGAGAGCACACTACTCTGCATATGCCAATGTGTCGTTCTTCAGCCCTGTTGCATTGTATTGGACTTTTGAGTCTTGATAACTACAGTTTTGGATTATCTCTATGATTGTTGGTGCCTTCTATGTATGGGATGGGCCATGGTGATGGACTGCTTTGAGTGAAATTGTAAGAGGATAGTCCCTGATCGAAAAATTTAGGTGTATTGTGTGCACCTCCCAAGCCACAATGAGAACGTGGGTACCTATTATGCATGGAGTTATATTTCAACCCTGTGCTTTGCTAGATAAAAATGAAAAAAAAATCATGTACATAGCCAATCTGTGGAGCCACTGCCTTCTTTAGTTTCATTCAATTAAAGTAAATAATTGCCTAAATGCTAAATGGAATTTTAGCATAGTAAATATGTTTCACTTAAATTCCTAAAATAATGTAGATCATTTTCATCTATTATGTTCTAGAAGCTCTCAAGACTTTGCACAAAGTGGGTAACTTTTCAAGATTTTCATACAACTTCACAGTATAAAGGAAAAGGATTTATCAAATTCACCAACACTGAAAATGAGTTATCAATTGTATTAAATTATATATGTGGGAATGTTTTCTCTTATTTTCAAGAGTGTGTTTCTCCGTCATGTCAAATATTTTTTAACTTATGAATTTATCTACTGTTAAACAAGGATTTACAATAACTTAACTATTTTTTATGGAGGTCCTGTGAGTTGTATTTTAAAGTATGCTATTGAGAATAACAAAAACATATCTAAATACAAGAATTATCCCCTGCGGTCATATCGTTTCTTAGTGTTTCCTCTCAAGCGGTGGAACATGCGCACCAAAGTTTTCTCCAAGGATCGTGAACTTTGTTGCCTCCACCAACCACAACCTACAATAAGACTATCCATACTACATATATAAAATAGAGTGCACGAAGCTGCGTGGAAGCTACATTGAATTCTCCCCTATGATCATATCCTTCCTCGGTGTTTCCTCTCAAGCTATGGAACATGTGAACCAACCTTATCTCCAAGTGCTATGGATTTTGTTTTCCTGCACCAAACAAATGTTCTAAACAAGGATTTACAATAACTTAACTATTTTTTAGGGAGGTCATGTGAGTTGTATTTTAAAGTATGCTATTGATAATGGATATCTATTGTTCCAATGACAAACATTGGTTAAGACGTTGGGTTCTTGATCTTCATCCATGCTGGAGAATTTATAAGAAATGGTGGCTCAGGCGGACTCTCATGGCAAAGAAATTAATATTCATACTGAGTTTAGAGGATTAACAATAGACATCATATCCTGTACTGCATTTAATAGTATTTACAATGAACGAAGGAAAGTATTTGAATTCTAGAGGGAATTACAGGAAATCGTTGTCCAAGTCGAATGATTTGTCTTCATCCCTAGAAGCTAGTAATGACAATATGCTTATCCTTTAATGATATGGTTTTGCAAGTGCATTGATACTTGTACTTTTGTTTTTTTTTAATGTCCTTTTGGACCTGTTGTTCTATCTTATCCATGAGGGTCTACTTAGTGCTCTGCATAATCCATAAATCATTTACTGTGACACAAACATAATTCTTCAGGTTACACATAATCAATGATTGTGAAATTAAATTATTTTGGGTATTTTGCAGATATATTCCCACAAGAAGGAACATGAAATCATGAAATATTGATAATAGAATTAAAGGAACCCTAAATTCTATAATTCGATGTAGGTTGCAACCCAAAACTTTCCTCTATTTTATAAAGAGGCTGGATGAAAAAAGCTTGTATGAAAAATGCTTGTCAATCACCATTCATAAGAAAAACTAGAGATTGAAGTTTGTACATAGTACCTATTGACAATAAAATTGAGGATGCCATTGAAGATCGTTGAAGATAACTTGATGGGGGCGAGAAGCTACTCGGCTCGTGAGTTGGCTCTGATTTGTGCCTTTCTTGCATCTGATGAGTGATGAGTTTTCTCTCCTCTTCAACTTAAATTCTTGAAAAACCATGAGCAGCTGCACAACTAAAAAAAGCCACTAGTTTGCATGGATAGTTGAACAGTTAAAAAAAAAGATAACTAATGTTTGAACAAATAAAAATCTCTGATACACAATAACAATACTACTCAACTAGAGTCTGGAGCTAGATTTTAATGGCATAATGCAACTATTGGAGCCTGCATGGATTCTCTCACAAATACATCTGGTTCTTTTTTTTTGGTTCTTCTCTCACAATACCCATGCATGGCAGTTCTCTCACTCTGTATGTGTATGTAGCAATACAACTTCTAGAAAACTAAAATTCAACTGGAAGTGAACTACGAAATGAATTGGACTTAACCCACATTTGGAAAATATAAATTCAACTGGAGTTAACCAGAGTCTATCCAGAAACGAAGAAGAAACAATTTTGTTTCTCTAGAAATTGGAGAAGAAACAATTTCATTTTTCAAGAATCTGTTTATGGCCATTGAAAACGAAAACAACTATTTAAGGAGGTTTTTGTAGTGTCACTAGGTTTCTCTGGTAGTTTCTCCATGAAACGAAGGGCATCATTCTGTTTCTAGTAACTAGGATTCCATCATTAATAGTTTTTAAGTATTGTTCAATTAAAATTACAAATAAGTTATATTCTTCTTTTTCTGTTACTTCTTTCTGGCTTCGCCTCTCACTTCTATGTATTGCACCACGCTTTATCTATGCTACAACACCTCTTCCATGCCTCTGAACAACATTTTCCAATAACAAGCTCACCTTCAAAAATGCCTCATCCACTAGTAGAGTTCACACAACGAGTGCAACCTCTCCTAGGATGGAAACCAAGTAAGAAATGGCAAAGACAGACTCTTCCACACTCACGGGAAATGGCAAATATTCAATCAACGAATCTCAACACATCACATATTCTAGTGGTGTGTCAGTGATGTAATGAACTTCCACCAACACACTATGTAAAAATTTGCTAGTGTTCTACACAATGTGTATAATCTGAACAACATTTCAACGACTGTTGCACATGCTCCAATAACACTACACCCTCTTCTCTAGCACAAGATCAAGTCACACAAAATTACAATCCATTCCCTAGACTTTACATACAACCTCACCATCTACGGTCTCATAGTCCCCTTGGCACCTCCAACGAGCACTGCCAATGACTCCCAATATAATTTCAAGATGGGTCCAATCTTCCAATCCTAACAGAGAAACAGAAACTATAGAAAATAATTCCCTCCACGTGTAGAAATGCAAACCCACCACTAATTCACACCTTCCACTTCAACTACTCCTTTACACTCCATAGGGTATTCAACATATTAGTGCCTTCAACCATGCACTTAAACTCAATCAACACTACAGTCAATCGTGACTCAACGCAAGGCTCACTACACCTCTTATGAAATCAAACCTCTAGTAACACACAACAACAAGCACTCAACACCACAAGTAGCTCTCAACACCAACATTTTCAATGTTCTCACTCTTCAACCACAACAACAATGACATAACAATGTAGTCATACACACTCAGTACAAGAGCTAACCTAACAGATTCCGCCGCACATGTTCCATAATTCGCATGCTTAGCCAACAAGAGAAATTGTCACAACACTTATCAGTTAGTTGCAGAATGCAACACCCACAACTTCACGATCCAACACCATACAATTGGACCAGACAATTTCAATACTCCTTAATAATGCTCCAGATACCCGCAAACATGCAAATTATGTGCGTTTACCATATATTTATTCCACACCGAATAAAATTTGATCCTTCTCTCTGCTTCTAGCTCTGTCGATCTCTTGAAAGGGATACAACAATACCACCAACAAAAAAATAGACAAGCACAAGCTATGTTCAATCCATGTTTGCCACTCATTCAACACATACACTTTTTATGATTCAATTCAACACAACAAAGGATTTAGGGAAGAGGATTCTCCCTTGAGACTTCAGTTGCAAAGACCAAATCGAAATCAATGGAGCTCAAACTCAAAAATTTAATGCATAGGAAACATAATAAAATTTTTGGAGAAACACAAAAAAACCTTGGATTATAGTTCTAACACATGAAATACATTCAGATGGAGACTGCTGCTCCTTCACCAAGTAAAACAGGTGTTGTTACTTCCATTTACATTCATGAGGAGTTGTGGAGTAACTCTCTATAAAACCGCGTAACAAAATGTTTTCACGTGCCCACCAAAAATTGCTCCATGATTTTCCCCTCTTCACCACTCCAACTTACACCCATGACTAAACTAAAGCCTTCTTCACATTTATACTAAAAAATACAAGTTTTAATTCATTAATACATGACAAGGAAAAAACATTTAAAACTTAGGATGGGTGATTGTACTAAAACATAATTCTTCTAAGCCTATACTTGTTGCAAAATGAAAATAACAGTTGTGGAGTGAATATTTGCCCATGCGTTTTGACCAACCCTTCACTAAATACACATTCATTCCTAATTACTTGATGTGAGTTGCGGAATGGAGAATTTTTACTCCTACTCAGAACTTCATTTAATCTATCCTTTAGCCTACAAAAAGAAATCTGAAACTTACAAACAAAATATACTTGGAAAGTATTGTTGCTATCAGTGTATTTAACACAGTGGTTGGGATTAATTTTCCAACACTCCCCCTTAATCACAACTTCCACCATTGACAATTCCCAAATAGTCTCTAAGATAAACCTCTCAGACTAGGTAGTAACTCCTCAACCAAAATTTATTCGTATATCTCATTCCTTTAGGTAGGTCTTCAATATATACATGAGGAAGAGACTGTTCACTTCATCTCCCGATGACTGTTCATATTACTTATTTATTTATTTACATTATATTCACCCAATCCTGATGATTAGGTGTCAACATTCCCCCCCTTAATCTAAAGGGATGTTGGTGAGTCCAAGCATCATTCTGAATCATTCAAGATTTTCTCTTTCAAGTGCTTTGATGAAGATGTCTGCAATTTGCTCATTAGTGGAACAATGATAGAGATGGATTGTTTTTGCCTCAACATGACGTCGAATCAAATGATATTTAGTATTGATGTGCTTCATTTGATCATGGAACTTTGGGTTCTTGGCCAACTTTATTCCAAAGGTATTATCAATCATGAGTGGAGTTGATTGTACTTGTTTTACCTACAAATCTTCAAGAATTTTCCTAAGCCACATAATTTCTTTTGTTGCTTCAACTGCTGCCACATATTTAGCTTCTGTTGTGGAATCTGTTGGACCTGATTATTTGTGTGATCTCCTAGAGACAGCTCGTGATCCAAGACTCATAGCATATCCTGAAGTAGATACCCTAGTTTCTTTGTCTCCATCGAAGTTTGAATCAGAGTATCCAATCAAGCTAAATTTGTCCACCTGTGTATTGTGGAGCACCTGGAAGGTATGTTTTTTGATAAGTAATCTAGTGGTTTTTCAATACTATTTCTAATCTTTTCTGCATATTGAGCCTAAAAACATAAGGGTTTTGGTAAATTGTGTGAAAATGGGCAAACTAAGCTTAATTACTAATAATCGATGTTTTCTATGCAGAAGGACGTGGAAATAGGGGATTATCGAGTAAAAACGAGAAGCGCAAGGAAAGTAACTGCTGCCCCGTCGACAGGGAACCGGATGCGAACAAGATCAAGCAAAATTGGAGCCGAATAACCCAGGAAAAGGACGCAGGATATCGTGACGGAGAACGCAAGAAGGAAAGAGGAGACCCGAACGAATAGCGAATCCCTCAGGATCTTCGATCCTGAGAGATCGTTGCTTTAAGTTTATCTTTTGTATCTAGATGTCTCCGTCATTTCTGTTATATAAAGGCACCATGCCACCGAGCGTAGGGGACGACTGTTATTTAATTAAAAACTCAGAACGATTTTGATCACTGAGCTTTTGTAAGATCTGATTTTGTACACTTTTGTTAATGCAATCAATATAAAGGATTTGGTGTTCACTTCGTTTCTACATCTGAAGTAACTCTAAGCAGTGTACCATCGTAGCCAAGGGCCCAGCTCCGACGGTCACTCGCTGTTGTATCATACGGTGATTTGTGTGGTTTGCATATCTCTTTCATTACAGTAATCCGATATCTCTTTGTTCTGATAGATTATGTTTCTTAATTAATATTCGAAATCTGAATAAGTTCTTTAATTCACGTCTCTGTATTACACAAACTGAATCTATTCGAATTGCATTTCTACAGCAAGATATTGGTATGGATGTTATCATTATTGGATTCATATGAAATAAGTATTTGTGAGGCTTGAAGATAATATTATCTTGTTCAGAAACACAGCCACATCACACATTACTCTCGGATTGCTGCAGTAGTATAGACCGTGTTCCATTTGGATTTGCTGTTCCATTTGGATTTGCTGTTCCATTTGGGTTGCTGTTCCAATTGGGTTTGCTGTTCCATTTTATATGATTGACGTTTCCTGTTTATGATAGTTTGCTGTTCCATTTTATATGATTGACGTTTCCTGTTTATGATAGTTTGTTGTTCCATTTCATTACTGCTGTTCCATTCTAAGAATTGTTGTTCCAGTTTACTTTCGCCAATTTGCCTTTATTGCTTTTGCGTGATAGCAGGCCTAAGGCTGTCGTGAGCCCAACAAGACGCTACCTAGGTCCCTGACCTATAAGCCCATGCTTTGGTTTTCTTTCTTTATCAGTTTCTAAAGGGAAGGGTTATTGGTTCCGTACCCTTGACTGATCATCTGCCTTGTGTGATTTCATTTCCCGAATTGGTTTAGTTACAGCTTAGTGTTTGTTTCCTTTCAAGTTATTAGAATGCTATACTGCCGAGCACTACTTGGACAGAACAGCCTCGGATTGAGTTACTCCTTGCAAGAACAAAACGATCCCGGATTGACTTAATAATGTGGAATAATTGGTGGTGTGAGAGACCCTAGTTATAGTTCTACATTTTGGCGCCGTTGCCAGGGAAGGAGTAATAGCCATTTGTCCTTTATAGAGTAGTGCGCAAATCTGCTAGGAGGGAGTTGGATTTTAAAAACGGAAGGTAGGAACCTGCGTACGGAGCATGTAAAAGCCCTGCTCCACCGTCCACTCTCTTAGTAGAATTGCCAGTTAAATAGGATTTAGCAGTTTAATTGGAGTGAATGACTAAGCAGAAAAAGTTAGAAAAAGATCAAAAGCCTCCATCCAAAGCCAAGGGGCCGGTGACCCTTGGACGAATGACCTTTATAGACGAAATCTACAAGAAAGCCGACTCTCAGCCATCAGTGGGATATAAGAAAGCTAATTCTAGACAGCCTACTAGTTCCCTTCAGGCCTCGGGATCACCATCCGAAGCTTTTGCTGAGGTGCACAATCGAACAGAGGAGCAGGATTTTCAAGAAATTGAAAATTTGACTCCTGGACCATTGCACGAAGGGACCCAAAGTAACCTTTGTGAAGGAGAAGGAGAAACAGGGGAAATTGAGGAACCTAGATCTCCTATTGAATTAAACCAGTCTTTGAATAGCCCGGACAAGGGAAGCGCTGCGAAAATCCTTGTTGAAGGAATTCATTCACCGCAGACAGTTGGGGCCATTATCATCCCTGATCAAGGGAGTGGTGTCAAGACAATCCCTGTTAAGACTATCCCTCCTCAACCAAGGAACACTCTCTTGGAAATCCCTGAAGATTACTGGCATATATTTGATCCCATGGCGCAGAATCAGCCAAACACCCAGACCTCCACATTGCAATATCCGATAGTAGATTCTGCAGCAAATGCACCCATGAAAGCCATCCCTCTCTAGCATATTCCCACATTTCATGGCCTCACATCAGAAGATCCAGACGCATTCTTGTTCGAATTTGATGTATTATGTAGAGGATACGACTACACCACCGATCCCCAGAAACTGAAACTGTTCCCCTCTACATTAAAAGGGGCTGCGTTGAGATGGTTTATGGGCTTAGGTGGTGGGGTTATTAACAATTGGGACCAAATGAAAGAAGCCTTTTTAAAGAAATACCAAGATTACTGTAGGTCAAGGGAACTAAAAGACGAAATCTTTCAAATGTCAGCCAGACCAAACGAAACCTTAGAAGAATATGTGGAACGTTTCCAATATAACTTGCAAAGATCCCCTTATGCATCACTACCTCTGCCTGACCACGTGTTGAAAACTGCATTAATTAGAGGTATGAGAGAGCAATGGATCGAAACGTTAAACATCATGGGGAAAGGAGACATTTATCAGGAAAATTTTGCTGATATCATTGATCTGTGTATCAAGAGCTCAAGAGGCAGCATGAGGATAAAACCAGCGGAATATGATCGCTTCCCCAGAGATAACAGAACATTAACAGAGGGAGTAACACGGGTGGAACTTGGAAATTTGCTAGAAAATTTTAAAACTGATATCCTGGGAACACTAACTACACAACTTGACATTGTGCAGGCCAAACAGAAGCAAGCCGTGGCAGAGCAGAATCTAGCCATCTTTTGCCCACGATGCAGGAAAAAGCACAGCCACAAAGAATGCCCGCTGGATACAGTCCAAATATGTGCTATCTGCACCAAGGACCACCTGACCGAAAGTTGCCCTTCACTTCATGGTCTAAAGGCAGTATACAAAGAAGCAGAAGAGGAGTCAGAACCAGCATATTTTGTTAACCAGCGTCGTCAATGGCAGCCTAGGCAACCAGGTATGTTTTCAGACCGCTCCTCTTCTTTTCAACCCCCGCAGTTCAACACTCAGCAACAGAACATGTGGCAAAATCAGTCCCAACCCCCGTTTTCAAATTGGTCACCTCAAATGTTTCCTACTCCGAATCCTTGGATGTCCCAATTTGGTTGGCCAAACTGCCCTTATCCTCCACCATATTGGCAGAATAGTTCCTATCCTCCACAGTGGACCCCTTCCACTTCGCAAGGCTCATCCTAGCAGACAAGCTGGCCAAGACCGACATATCAGCCAGCAGGATCAATCCCACTCCCTCAACCAACTCTGCCAGCCTTACCACAAAATTCCCAGTCTAATCTGAGACCGCAACTCCCAGCCCAACCCAACCCCAATCCTAATAATAGGCCAGTCCAATCCATTCAAATCATAGACACATCAGAGATTGAGTCTGACCTAAAGGAGTGCAACGATCTTCAGTTAAGATCGGGATGAATATTTGAAACAGAGGGAGACAAAATGGTTCATATTGAAAATCAGTTACATGTAGAACAACCCCCACAACGGAAGGATGAAAACAAAGAGCAAAACAATAAACAAGCAAGCACATCCTCTCCTCCTTTCCCAGAACGATTAGTCATATCTCGACCTATACAACCTCCAAACTTTGACATTCTGGGAGAATTACAAAATTTGTATATAAAGATTCCATTCCTCCAAGCTATACAAGATATTCCTATATATGCGAAAACCATAAAGGAATTATGCATCAAAAAATCAAGGAGGAATACAAATACTAACCCTAGAGTCCAAGTAGTTGGTACTTTATCCGACCTATTATCAGGAAAGGAAACACCTATCAAATATGAAGATCCCGGGAACCCAATTGTAACCGTTCAAATCTATGGCCAAACCCTGACTAACGCTCTAGTCGACCTGGGAGCCGCAATCAACATTTTGACAACCTCCACCTGCCAAAAGCTTGGCATTACGTCAGTAGAACCTACCTCTACTCTGTTAGAATTGGCAGATCGATCTGTGGTTCGACCAGAAGGTACTCTGAATGATGTCATGGTTTCCATAGATTCATGGGAGTATCCCACAGATTTCCTGGTAATTAATCCTAAAACCCGACTAGATGGACATCCGTTAATCCTAGGCAGACCCTGGCTTGCTACTGCCGATGCCTACATTGGCTGTCGGCAGGGAAACATGACTATAGCTAAAGGACCCGATGTCAAAAATTTAATTATGTACCCTCCAGCTCAGCCAAGCCTGCCAATGATTAAAACTAACCCTTATCCTGTATCATATCTCGCTAACAACATCAGATCTCCATTAACCATACAGAAGGCGTTAGACTTCAAGGATCAAACAGAAGACGACGCCATTAACAATTTTATTAGTCAAACTGAAGCTAGAAAACATATGCAGTGTCTTATGATAGAGGCAGCATTTGACAACGAGCTAGAAGAAGATCCCTTAAAATATCCACATGATCAGACAATACCAGTAACTGCTGTTGCTAATACTAAAGTAGTGGAAATTGAACCTGGTAAAACTCTGAATATTAACGCCAATCTTACACCAGATCAAGAGATAAAACTTGTTAATCTGTTACAAAAATACAAAGATGCATTTGCATGGGATTACCCCGACATGAAGGGGATTGATCCTCAATTATGCACCCATCACATTTATATAGAGAAAGACGCAAGACCTGTCCGTCAGCCACAAAGGAGACTCAACCCGCACCTAAAAGAGATAGTGAAAGATGAACTTCAGAAGCTCTTAGATGTTAACTTTATTTACCCTATCTCTGACAGTAAATGGGTCTCTCCCCTCATGGTGGTACCAAAGAAAAACGGAAAATGGAGAATCTGCGTCGATTACAGGGAGTTAAACAAGGCTACACAAAAGGATCACTTTCCCCTCCCATTTATAGATCAAGTATTGGACACGTTAGCAGGGAAGAAATTTTTCTCCTTTTTGGATGGCTTCAGTGGATATAACCAAATCCAAATTGCCCCTGAAGACCAGGATAAAACTACCTTTACGTGCCCTTGGGGAACGTTTGCCTATCGTGTATTACCCTTCGGCCTATGTAACGCCCCTGCTACATTTCAAAGGGCTATTCTCAGTATTTTTGCAGATCTAATAAACGATGGACTTGAGGTGTATATGGACGACTTCACACCGTATGGGGATGAATTTGATCCAGCTCTGGATACCCTGGAAAAAGTTTTACAACGCTGCATTGCTACCAGACTCTGCCTCAGCCACGAGAAGTGCTACATGATGATGACGGAAGGAATCATCCTAGGGCACTACATTTCAGCAGTTGGTATCCAGGTGGACCCTGCTAAAATTCAGATTCTTTTGCTCATCCCTACCCCCACTACTCAAACAGAGGTACGTAGTTTTCTTGGATTTTCCGGATATTACAGACGTTTTATAGAACATTATTCACGGATTGCAGCACCTCTGTATGCTCTGACAGGTAATGTCGATTTTTTGTGGACAGATAAATGCGACCAGGCTTTTAGAGAATTGAAAAAGTTGTTGTCAATTGCTCCAGTCCTTCGAGGACCAAACTGGAATCTGCCATTCCAGATCTCATCGGACGCCTCGGATACAGCAATCGGTGCAGTCCTAGGACAAGAAGAGGATAAGAAGCCATACGCTATTTACTATATTAGCAAGAATTTATCCTCTGCCGAACTCAATTATAATGTTACTGAAAAGGAATTTTTGGCTGTAATCCATGCTGTTAATAAATTTAGGCATTATATTACAGGTTACCCTGTTGTGTTATATACAAATCACTCTGCTATTAAATATCTAGCAAACAAACCTGTCACGAATGCTAAAGTAACCCAATGGTTGATCCTGTTGCAGGAGTTTGACATCACAATTAAGGATCGACCTGGCAAGGAGAACCCTGTAGCCGACTTCCTCTCAAGAATACCCAAATCAAGCGAAGCAGCAGCCGTGGAAGATCAATTCCCTGACGAACATCTGTTTTCCATTGCCATTCGCACACCCTGGTATGCTGACGTCGCCAATTACCTTGCAGTGGGTAAGTTACCCAAACACCTAACCCCTCAGGAACGAAAACAAATTGTTCAAAAAAGCACACGATTTTCGTGGATTGGAGACAATTTATTCCATACAGGGGCAGACATGCAAATCAGAAGGTGTATTCGAGAGGATGAGATCCTAGACATCTTAAAGGCTTGTCACAGTGGACCATGCGGGGGGCACTTTGCCGACAAGAGAATAACACATAAGATACTACAGGCAGGGTACTATTGGCCCACAATCTTTAAGGACGCGAAAAAATTTGTGCAGGCCTGTGATAGCTGCCAGCGAGCAGGAAAACCTGGTCAAGCTGATGAAATGCCTCTGAGACCACAACTAGTTATTGAGCCATTTGAACGATGGGCTCTCAATTTCGTCGGACCCATTAATCCACCCTCAAACCAAAGGACATACATCTTGGTAGCAATAGACTATGTTACTAAATGGGTTGAGGCTGAATCATTAGCTAGGGCTAAAGAAGATTCGGTAATACAATTTTTGTTCCATTTGTTTGTACGTTACGGACTTCCAAGAGAAGTGATTACAGATGGTGGACCACAATTTGTTGGAAACAAACTAGCTGCAACACTTAACAATTATCATATCCAACATAAGATTACTACCCCCTACCATCCGCAGGAAAATGGACAAGTAGAAAACAGTAACAAGATAATTGAGTCAATCTTAACAAAGACCATCGCATCACACAGGCGTGATTGGGCTGCTCGGCTACCTGAAGCTCTGTGGGCTTATAGAACCACATGGAGAAGTACGACAGGCTATTCACCTTATCAATTGGTGTTTGGGAAACAACCAATTTTTCCTATCGAATTTGAGATCCAAACACTACGAACTATACAAGAGGTCGGCCTAGATCTGAATGAGGCACAGATCAATCGACTACGACAAATCAACGAATTGGATGAGGTTAGGCTCTCTGCATTACAAAACACAGCATTAATCCAACAGCAGCGAGCTAAGTGGCACGATGCACTTATAAAGAATAAAGTCTTCCATGAAGGAGACTGGGCTCTGTTATACGATTCTCGGTTCCAGGACTTCCCGGGGAAACTCCAGACTCGCTGGCTAGGACCATATGAGATCCAGAAGGTGCATGACAATGGGACCCTCACTCTGACCACGATTGACGGTTCTGGACATACGTTCAAAGTAAATGGCCACCGAGTTCGTCTCTATCGAAGACCCCTTACTCGGGAATCCTTTTGTCAACAGCTTCAGCAAGATACTGATTTGGAGATCCTAGGAGAGGAAGTGAAATCTTCCTCACCCATAACTTAAGCAATTTGTTTTTCGTAATTTGTACATAACATCCTGTACATATGTTCTTTTCATCTTTTGTTTGCAGTATTTTGGTTAGGCACTGGTTTGATTTTGCTGTTCCTTTTTAAAAGGAACAACACCCGTTTGATTTTGCTGTTCCTTTTTAAAAGGAACAGCACTTTTGGTGTTTTGTTGTTCCTTTGTAAAAAAGGAACAGCACTTGTTGTTTTTGCTGTTCCTTTGCGAAAAGGAACAACACTTTTTGCTTTGTTGTTCCTTTGCGAAAAGGAACAACACTTTTTATTTTGTCGTTCCTTTGCGAAAAGGAACAACACGTTTGTGTTTTGGAATTTTTGCTGTTCCTTTGCAAAAAGGAACAGCGCTTTGGCATTTTGGAATTTTTGCTGTTCCTTTGCGAAAAGGAACAACACTTTTTCGTTCTGCTGTTCCTTTGCGAAAAGGAACAGCACTTTTGGTTTTTGCTGTTCCTTTACGAAAAGGAACAACACTTTTTGGGCTTTGCTATTCCTTTGCGAAAAGGAACAGCCCGTGTGGATTTTTGCTGTTCCTTTGCAAAAAGGAACTTCCCGTGTGGATTTTTGCTGTTCCTTTGCAAAAAGGAACAGCCCGTGTGGATTTTTGCTGTTCCTTTGCAAAAAGGAACAGCCCGTGTGGATTTTTGCTGTTCCTTTGCGAAAAGGAACAGCCCGTGTGGATTTTTGTTGTTCCTTTGCAAAAAGGAACAACACTCTTTGTGCTTTGCTGTTCCTTTGCAAAAAGGAACAGCACTCGCATATTCCTTTTTTTTTCAAGATGCAGAATGTCTTTAATTCCGCTATTTTCCGCAAGACGAATCATCCACATGCTCATACACCATCTATTTGGACGTCTTGCGATTATGCTCTCCTAAATCTTTTAGATATAGCAATGACATTATGCAATGAACTTAAAAGCATGTTATACCGAAACCTGCATATCATAAATCGCTATTGTTTTAACAGTCAACAGATATAAGAAGATAAGAGGATCGACACTAACTTTCGTCTTTACTGTCATTATCTTGTTCCTGAACCATGGTTTGGCAATTTTTATCATGTCGATTTCCCTAAAAACTTCCTTGATCATCATTGAGGAATATGAGCAAACATTTATATCTGTCTGTTGGGATTGTAAGACTTCTTCCACCATTCCCCACTCTTAAGGAGTGCGGAGCCACCCTTATGTGTAATTGAACAAAGAAAAAGAAGTTTGCTGCAAAAGAAGAACAAAAGAAAAAATAAAAATAAAGATATGAAATCGTCAAATGCAGGATAGGGGGTCTCATTCAGAGCCAGCCTACCATGATCATAAGGATGGAAGCGAAGTGGCATTCCCATTACGGCCACCACACCAGGGATATGGTCCAAAGGAAAAATAACAAGCAAACCTTGGAACAGGAGGTCTCATCACGAGCCGGCCTGACCACGTTTTGTGCCTACCTTGTGAATGGCATTATGGTTATCTGGTTACCAAGCCAGCATAATGGCCTGCATTTTGACGAAGCACTCTTCAGTACATACACAAAGGATAATGGTTCCGGAGGGTGAGATAAACAACTTTTCCAAGGTTATGAACACCTGTTGGTAGCAGAGCTTTGTTAATGGCATTGGAGTCGTAATATTTACACCAACATGTATGATATTAAGTCTGTTTGTCTTTTATTTCCTTTGCATGTATCATATGTCACACCCTGATATAATTATCGCATGAGTATTATCACCAATCATGGCAATGGAATTGACAATGACTACTGGAGACTTCGTACGGTTGACAGATGTCCAACCCTCGGTTCCTCATTATATCACACTGGCTTATCTTAAAAGCGATCCATTTTTCTGCCTCGATTTCGGTACTTCACTGTCTTTTTACAACATGGCATAATTTCCATCTGCTGTACTTTATGATTTGACTCCCGACTGGCTACTGCTCCTCTCTTTGACGACTAGGGGCAGCCTATCAGATCGCGGGGGGGGAGGTGACCTCATTACTCCAATGGTTACATGGCTGCACATCATTTGGGCAAAATAACAACACGATTTAACGGTATGATGATCTCATTCTACGGACTGCCACCCACGATCTTTCTCTTTGATGCATGCTCTGCGAAAATCCTTCCTAAAATAGCATCGAGTATCCTCTCTGTTCGGTAAATACTGCGGACAGTTGTTGTTCCATTCCCAAGTTCATTTCTGAGAGTAAGCTATGGGCGGGAAAACAATCCGAAGAGAACCGCACAAGCTGATCGCGTCTGATGCTGCCCGCGAAATTCTGGAAAATGCAGGATGGTTGAATTACTTCAACCGCCTGCAAGAATCGAACGAGGCTGTAGCGTTGGAATTCCTGCAAAATCTGCAGGAAAACCACTCTATAGTCGGAGGAAAGCGGATAGAAGTCACGGAGGACATCATTGCAGAAACCTCAGGATTACCAGCTGTTGGACCCAGATGGGAGCTGAAGAAGGAAAGACTGCTGAAAGCAATGGAAATTTTCCAAAGCGAAGGCCAAAGTCTGACAGTCAAAAGGAAAGGAGTTCTGCCGACGACACTGGGGGAACCCTGGACCGAGCTGGCGAAAATAGTGCAGAGCTATATCACCTGCGAGGGGAGGAAGGATGTGGTAAGGGCTCGTCACTTAAAACTTCTAGCTGTTTTGAAGGGAAAATGCTCTGTAAATCTCCCTGCCCTCTTAAATTCATTATTACATGATGCGGCCCGAAGTTTGAAGAAAGCTCAGCACACAGAGACGGTTGTTAGCCACCACGGACTGATTCGGCTCATAATAAGCCACAGTCTTGCCCAACAACAAGACACTTGGGAGGAATTGGTTGAAACAGTCAAAATGGGACTGGCTTTACCTCGAACCTCCAGCACACTGGAAAGTTTAGAAGAACACAAGGAGCCAACAGTAGAAAAGCAGGCTGTTTCAAAACGAAAGCAGTCCTCTAGCACGCCGGAACAATCAGAGAAACGTAAGAAGTCGGCGGCAAAAAAACAGCCTGTGTCGAAACGGAAGCGATCCTCTGATACGCCGAAACGACCAGAGGAACCTAGAGAACCTCTTGGCACTCCCAACCTGCCTGAAAGACCCAGGAAATCAGCTCGATTGGTTCGAATAAGGGGAAGGTTGGAAAAGATTCAGAAAACTGTGACCGAACCAATCGAAATCGAGGACGAACCTTCGGAAGAGGAAGGTGAATTACACGAAGGAAATGCTAAGCAATTAGAGGCTGGAACTAACCAGCTAGGAGAAGGAATTGAGGAAGAAAATGCACAATCTATGGGTAGCCCATTGCAAGACCATCCAGGAGAAGAGGAATTGGTAGCAGTTCTGGCCAACATGGGAGAATACGGCCAAGCCTCCAGTCCAGGAGGCATCCCTGACGATCCCGCAGAAGAAGAGTTACCTAAAGAAGGGCATGCAGAAGAAGCAGGAGAAGGAAACCTGCCCGGTAATGAAGCAGAAGACATCAATTCGGGACAATCTGTCCCCAGGGCACTGGAAGATGTTCCGGGAGAGGAAGAAGGAGTAAACTTAAAGGCCAAACCCTCTGCCGAGGCTAGGGAAATTGCAAAATTGAAGAAGAAGCACCAGAGGATGCTGGGCACGATAGCCAGACTTCGGCAACAAATCAGAATGTTGAAAGCCAGTCTGAGAATACAAAAAACTGCAAGGCAAAAGAAAAGGACCACGGCAGCAAGAACCCCGAGGGTTAGGGTTCGTTTTGAAGGACGAAACCCCATCAGGAGACCTACTGTTGAGGAACAGTCCGCTGTTCCGAATGTTAATGAGGAACAGGGTGCTGTTCCAATAGAAACTGTTGTTCCATCTGGCCCGGAGGAACGAATGGACATTCCAATGGAACAGCAAGAGGCTCCGGTGGTAGGAGGACCACACCAACCCTTTGTTCGCATCAAAAAGGAGACGGATATAAAAGAGGTTCAAATAGAAACACCCCCCTCGTGTGTAATTCGAGTCCTAAATTCGAAACAACGCAATAGGAAAGTCCAGGTTAAACTTCCAGCTTCTACAGCTGCCTGGAAGAAAGACCCGAAAACCAGGACCTTGCATAAAATGATGAAGGAAGCCCAGTAGGAGGCCGAGCAGTTGCGAGAACGGATGGTCCCCAAGGAAAGATATGAGGAGCTCCAACAGCAACTTCGAAACATCAGTCAGTCTGAAAGCCAGGCCTTTGAAGGATGGCAGAAGGAGCAAGAAAAGGTTGCTAAGGTAACTCGTCGACTAGATAGTGTTGTTAAGCAGATGGACACCTTGTGTTCCTTGTATACTGATGTTTTGACTTGTAGAGCCCCTGCTAAAAATTATGCTTTATTTTTTCTTGAACGTTATTTGAGATTAAAAATAAAAGCTGTTAGGGCAGGAGCACCCATCCATATCAACACTGTTAATGATTTTATAGATTGCTGCAAGCACTATGGAGTTAAAGTTCAAAGATTGTTATGTGAATTCTACTTGCACAACCTTGTCTTAGACCAGGAAACTGATTTGAATCCTGGCCCTTTCGTTGGCGATATACAATTTCAAGCCTTTATCTCATTTGGGGTGAATCAGTTAAAATGGTTTAAAGCTTACAACATCTTTCAGAGGCAAGAAAATAGTTTAGACCTTTGGGTACGAGCTGAACCTAGGGACCCAGCAGCACTATGGAGAGAGCATAGGAGTATGATGAGGATCCCAGGTGTCATGAAGATATTAGGTCCCATGCATGAAGACTTGATCTGAAATGGTCTGGAGTATTTCCTGACTATTAAAGACCAGGCCTTCCATGCTGCAAAGTTTCGATACCGAACCTCTAACCCAAACATCCAGCTCAGGGAACCCTTTAACTTTGAGAATTTTGAATTGGCTGCCAGTCGATTGAGTCTCTATGGGGAACGGATTCTGCGAGCAGGCCCATTTTGGTTGGGATATCGGTTTCGCAGTCCAATTGTTTGGCATCCTGCACCTAGATATCAGGCTCTATATGAGATGCCTGCAGATCAGTTAGACCAGTTCTTTGACCATCTAGTTGCTAATCGTGGTTGTCGGCCTCTTCGAGAGATCCCTTCTCCGGCCTACTCTCTCACAGCCCTGCATGTCAATTACAACGTTTTCATGAGGACATGAAACAGGGTAAGCAGGGGGGTGTGTGGAGCACCTGGAAGGTATGCTTTTTGATAAGTAATCTAGTGGTTTTTCAATACTATTTCTAATCTTTTCTGCATATTGAGCCTAAAAACATAAGGGTTTTGGTAAATTGTGTGAAAATGGGCAAACGAAGCTTAATTACTAATAATCGATGTTTTCTATGCAGAAGGACGCGGAAATAGGGGATTATCGAGTAAAAACGAGAAGCGCAAGGAAAGTAACTACTGCCCCGTCGACAAGGAACCGGATGCGGACAAGATCAAGCAAAATTGGAGCCGAATAACCCAGGAAAAGGACGCAGGATATCGTGACGGAGAACGCAAGAAGGAAAGAGGAGACCCGAATGAATAGCGAATCCCTCAGGATCTTCGATCCTGAGGGATCGCTGCTTTAAGTTTATCTTTTGTATCTAGACATCTCCGTCATTTCTGTTATATAAAGGCACCACGCCACCGAGCGTAGGGGACGACTGTTATTTAATTAAAAACTCAGAACGATTTTGATCACTGAGCTTTTGTAAGATCTGATTTTGTGCACTTTTGTTAATGCAATCAATATAAAGGATTTGGTGTTCACTTCGTTTCTACATCTGAAGTAACTCTAAGCAGTGTACCATCGTAGCCAAGGGCCCAGCTCCGACGGTCACTCGCTGTTGTATCATACGGTGATTTTTGTGGTTTGCATATCTCTTTCATTATAGTAATCTGATATCTCTTTGTTCTGATAGACTATGTTTCTTAATTAATATTCGAAATCTGAATAAGTTCTTTAATTCACGTCTCTGTATTACACAAACTGAATCTATTCAAATTGCATTTCTACAACAAGATATTGGTATGAATGTTATCATTATTGGATTCATATGAAATAAGTATTTGTGAGGCTTGAAGATAATATTATCTTGTTCAGAAACACAGCCACATCACACATTACTCTCGGATTGCTGCAGTAGTATAGACCGTGTTCCATTTGGATTTGCTGTTCCATTTGGGTTGCTGTTCCAATTGGGTTTGCTGTTCCATTTTATATGATTGACGTTTCCTGTTTATGATAGTTTGCTGTTCCATTTTATATGATTGACGTTTCCTGTTTATGATAGTTTGCTGTTCCATTTCATTACTGCTGTTCCATTCTAAGAATTGTTGTTCCAGTTTACTTTCGCCAATTTGCCTTTATTGCTTTTGCGTGATAGCAGGCCTAAGGCTGTCGTGAGCCCAGCAAGACGCTGCCTAGCTCCCTGACCTATAAGCCCATGCTTTGGTTTTCTTTCTTTATCAGTTTCTAAAGGGAAGGGTTATTGGTTCCGTACCCTTGACTGATCATCTGCCTTGTGTGATTTCATTTCCTGAATTGGTTTAGTTACAGCTTAGTGTTTGTTTCCTTTCAAGTTATTAGAACGCTATACTGCCGAGCACTACTTGGACAGAACAGCCTCGGATTGAGTTACTCCTTGCAAGAAAAAAACGATCCCGGATTGACTTAATAATGTGGAATAATTGGTGGTGTGAGAGACCCTAGTTATAGTTCTACATGTATACTTGATTCCAAAGTCTTGAGTTCCGTTCAAGTACCTTAGAACTCTTTTTGCAGCAGACCAATGTCCCTCACATGGCTTTTTCATAAACCTGGAGAGGATTCCAACAACGAATGAAATGTCTATTCTGGTAGTAGTTAGGTAGTTGAGACTTCCTACAAGTTGTTTGTACTTTGCTGCATCCTCAAATTCTTTTCCTTCAATAGATGTGAGCTTTAAGTTTTGTTCCATTGGAGTAGTAAGAGGATTGCATTCTATCATGCCAAACCTGTTCAACATATCTCCAATGTATTTCTTTTGGGAAAGAAATATGGAGTTCAGATGTTGGGTTACTTCAATACGAAGATAGTAATGAACATAGCCCAAATCAGTGATTTGAAAGCTTTTCCCAATTCCTTCTTTATGGATGCAATGTAGCTTCCATTGTTCCCTGTCATTAAAAGATCATATACATATACCACAAGATATACAACTGTTTTGCCAACTTTCTTGACAAATAAAGTTGCATCATCAAGATCATAATGTTTGAAATTGAGTTTCAAAAGATGCACGGTTAGTTTTTCATACCAGGCTCGTGGTGCTTGTTTGAGGCCATACAAGGACTTCACTAGTTTGCACACTTTATGTTCATGTTCTTTCATATAAAATCCTTCAGGCTGGGACATAAAAACATTCTCTTTTAGATCTGCAATTTACATCCATTTGATGGACTTTCCAACCGTTCTGGGCTGCTAGGGCAAAGAGTGTGCGAATGGTAGCCCATTTTGCTATGGGAGCAAAAGTCTCCTCATAATCGACCCCTTCCTTCTGTGCAAAACCTTTTGCCACAAGCCTAGCTTTGTGCTTGTCAAGTGAGCCATCAGCTTTATACTTCTTCTTGTAGACCCACTTGCATCCAATTGGTTTGGTTCCTAATGGAGGATCAACCAGCATCCAAGTGCCATTCTTTATGAGGGCATCATACTCCTTTTGCATCACTTATTTCCATACATCATAAGTAGCAACTTCTTTGAAGGAAGTTGGTTCAAAATCTATAGACAAGTTCAATTCATAATCATAAGAAACATCCATATCAACAGGTGAATTAGAGTCATCTACCTCACCTCCATTTTGTCGGTTTGAATTTCTAGTTCCTGTCTTTCCAACCTCATCAAGATGAACACTTTCAAGTGCCTTTGTCAACCACTTTGGGGGACCTTTCTCAGATGGTCCAGGCTGCTCCGTTGATTGAGTTGGGACTGAATCAAGATTGAGTCTCCCAGTTCTATCAATCACATCACTTAAAGCATCATCCATTGTTAGAGTTTCATACGGGGGAGAGTGTTCTTCAGAAGAAGATTCCACATGTTGATCTAGTATAGGAATCCCCCCTTCAAGATGTGGAATATTATTATCAAATTCTTGAAATGATTTTGCTTTTGTGAATCTATCCAAGCAATCAAGTTGTCTCTCAACAACATTGTCATTTTTGGATGATTGAAGAAAAATTACATCTCTAGATACAACAAACTTTTTATTTACTTCATCATAGAGATGGTATGCTTTGGAGGTGTTTGAATACCTCAGGAAGATACACTTAGTGACTTCTTCCACCAAGTTTGTTTCTATGTACCTTTGGTATCAATGCATAATAGGTGGAACCAAAGACCCTGAGATGCTTTACCGAAGGAACATGTCCATACCACATTTCATGAGGAGTATTGTTTCTAATAGAATTAGATGGACATCTATTCTCTATATATGCAGCACATAGAACAACATTAGCCCAAAACATTATCTTTACATTTTTTATGAAGAGCATGGATAATACCATATTTAAGATTGTCCTATTCATCCTTTCAGCTACACCATTCTGTTGGGGATTATACGGTACAGTTTTTTGATGTTTGATCCCATGTTGGCAAAGATAGTTTTCAAATTCATTTGATGTGTATTCTTTTCCATTATCAGTGCGAACAGACCCAATACGAGATTGTGCATCATTTTCAATCCATTTATGAAAGTTCTTGAATGTTTGAAAAGCATCGGATTTGTTCTTTAATAAAAAAACCCCAACACATTTTGGTGTAGTCATCAATAAATGTCTTCATATATTTATTTCCATTTGAAAAAGGAATAGGCATTGGACCACATAAATCTGAATGAATGAGTTCAAGTTTTCTATGTGCTCTTGAATGTGAATCATGAAAACACTGTTTGCTATGCTTTCCTCGAATACAAGCATCACATTGCTTAAATTTCCTAGGAATTGTAGGCAGACCAACAACACCAATTTTCTTCAACAATCAGAGACTATCATAGTTCAAATGTCCAAATCTAGCATGCCATAATAAACTTGATGGAAGTGTACCTTCTTCATAATGAGAATTGTATGGGAAATGTTGTGCACGAGTAGAGGTTTCTTGTAGCTTGAGAAGTCTTTCTTCTTCTATTCCCCTCATGACAAGTGAGTGGTCAGATGCTTTTCTTCCCTTAAGATTTCCATCAAATATATGAATGGAGTGACCTTGCTGGCGGATGTGGACCAAGGACAACAGGTTTCTCTTGAGCTGTGGGAGATATAGAACATGATGCAGAAGAAAGTCTGGAAGACTAGGCCGTTTAAGCCTGATTGTGCCAAGCCCTAATGGCTTGATTTTTGATTGGTTTGCAAAGTATACTGCTCCATCAACATTGTCAGTAAATTCTTCAAAAAAATATTTTCTATGAGTCATGTGGTAGGTTGCTCCTGAATCAAGAAACCAATTTTTTTCGAAGAAGTGAGTGAAGCATTAAATAAATCTTCATTTACTCCAATATTACATTGTGCGACAACATAGTGAGTAGATTCAGGTGCTTTACCTTTGTCTGTATCATTAGTTTTACCTTTTTGTTGGTTTCTTTGCTGCTCAATTTTGTCCCATGGTAGCTTGCATGTAGAAGCATCATGTGATCCATTTCTTTTGCAGCATATGTAGTGTAAATCTGCGTTTTCTCCTTGAGAGTGTCTACCTCCGCACCTCTGAAATATCTTCCTCTTCCTCTTCAACCACCTCTTCATCTTGAAGAATCTTGAGCAGGATTCTTTTCTTTATGAGCAAGGCACATAGCCTCTTTAGAAGATTCAGGGGTTGTCTTATTTCCAAAATCTTTCTCTCTTTCAACAAAATTTTTCACAAGAGAGTCAAAGGTGATATCTTTGAGATTTCCATTTGCTTGCAGTGACTCAAGATAATTGGAGTAAGTAGGATAAAGTGCCTTGAGAAAAGCGATAAGAGGAATATCCAATTCAACCTTAGTGGATTTTATATTATGCATTATAAACATTACTTCAGATGCAAGAGCAAGAGGACCATTATTTTGTAGTTCAAGAGTGAAGAGTTTAATCATGAGTTGAACAACTTCAAGTGCAGAATGTGAGTCATAGAGTTCTTTCAGCTTTTGTAAGGCTTTAAAAACAGTTGAAAATGGTGAAATATGGCGACTCACCTCTTAATTTACAGATGTTCTGATTAATGCATAAGCTTTATTGTTCTCATTTTCCCAAATGACGAGCTCTTTGTCTGATGTAGGTTGTTATGGCTCTTTGTCTCCGTCTCCAACACACACTCCTTTCCACAACTCATTGAAAATGAGGGTGTGTTTTATCATCCGGGACCACTCAAGATAGTTTTCTTTTCTAGTGAGAACTATTCCCACAATAGATATGATTGAATGCATACTGTAAAAAATACTTCTGCTGATAGAAAATACTTCTGCCAATATACAGTAAAATTGTACTTCTGGTGGTAATTTTAAAAAAAATTACAATTCAAAGGGGAATTCTCTCCATATAGGGCTTTGTACTATCTTTGTCTTTAATGAAAATATAAAACATTTCCCAAAGAAATATTCAGATCAGGTATGCACTCTCAAAAAAATTTCAAATCTCTTCCTCATCAATTTTTTTTTCCTTACGGTTCCTGTGTAGCGCGTTTCACTTACTACCAAAACAGAAAGAATTGAAATTTTGTGTACAATTGTGCGTACTCCACTCCATAAAGAAGATTCCACATTAAATCATATTACAGGCAGCGTAATATCATATTCAAGCAACATAAATCACACAGCATTCAAACTTCGGCCCTCAACACATATGCCATGAACAACTCAATAAAATGGAAAAAATAGTGTATAACCAAAAAAAATCAACATATATATACCAGTGTTCTTCAAAATAGGAGAAGCATTTTGTAAATTCTTATGGAAGGGAGTAGCATTCAAATCAACGGAGCAACATTCTTCACAATTGCGGCTAATCTCACATGAACTTCTAAATCGCTGAAGAGGGAAATCAATTTTCAAAACCCTTTTTTTTATTGGAGATTCAATTCAGATCTACTATTTCTTTTCTGTAAAAATAGAAATCTAGGAATGGTGGATCTTTAAGGTGCCTCATGTAAATAGCAAATGAAGAAAGAGAGGCATCTCATGTCTGATTCACATACCTAAAAAGCTCAAAATGTTTTTTACCTAAAACATTTCTAGGTAGGAAAATTTTACTACGATTTACTGCAACATCGATGCAAGAAACAAAAATATCACTACCATGACAGCCTCACGATGGCTCTTGGGGCCACGCAGCAAGAGAACCGTCCATTGAAACCAGAACAAAACGCAGCAAGAGCTATTCCACCGAAACGTCTTCAAACAATATTCCAGTTCTGAAGTCATCCCTCTCTCAAAGCTTTCTGAATTTGGGCAGTAAGAACAGTGAATAGACTGCACAGTAGAAACAGAGGATAGAGGGCACAATATATAGTGGACAGAGAGTAGTAGATAGTGGAGTTACAACTATTTTGAGAGCTAGCTCTGATACCATGTCAGACCAGGTAGTAACTCCTCAATCAAAATTGATTCGTATATCTCATTCCTTCAAGTAGGTCTTCATTATATACATGATGGAGAGACTGTTCACTTCATCTCTTGATGACTGTTCATATTACTTATTTATTTATCTACATTATATTCACCCAATCCTGATGATTAGGTTTCAACAAAACCAAATCTTCACATGCCAATGGCTTTGTGAAAATGTCATAAAACTCTTCCTGTGACCTAACGTGCTGCAACACAATTTCACCTTTGTTAATCAATTCTCTAATAAAATGATATTTTGCATCAATGTTCTTGGTCCTCTTATGAAAAAAAAATTTCTTTGATTGTGTAATTGTAGAATTATTGTTATAGAAAATAGTTGTTGTTCCATATTGGTCGTGTCATAAATCCCACAACATTCTTCTCATCCAAATTGCTTGACACAATGTTGTTATTGTGGTGACATATTCAGCTTCTACTATTGATAATGACACTATTGGTTGCTTCTTGGAGGCCCATGAAATGGTTCTCGAATCAAAATGAAAAACATATCCTGGCGTGTTGTTTCTATCATCTACACTGCCTACCCAGTCACTGTCAGTCTAACAAACCAACCTAAAATCATTTGATACAGTGTAGAAAATACCGTACTCCTTTGTCCCATCGACATACCTTGAGATCATTTTGGATTCTTGCCAATGTGTCTCATTTGGTGTCTCCATGCTTACTGCATAAGTTATATCAGGGCTAGTTGTGGTCAAATACATCAAGCTACCTAACATACTTTTGTATAATGTTGGATTTACATTGTTGCTGCAATCTTGCTTTCTAAAATTCAACCCCATGACAATTGGAATTGTTGTGGGTTCGTTTTTCTGCATATTAAACCTCTCCAAAATGTCTACTACATACTTTTCTTGAGAAATAAAAATACCATTTTCTATTTTCTTCACTTCTATGCCCAAAAACTACCTTAACAACCCCAAGTTAGTCATTTCAAACTCACTTTTCATGACTTCTTTGAAATCAACGATGAGGAAATCATCACTACCTATAAAAATGAAATCATTTACATATAAGACAATAATAAGAAGCTTAGCATCACTCTCTTTGATGTAGAGAGTAGGTTCACCATCACATATGTCAAAGTCAGTGTCCATCAAGTAATCATTTATCCTTCTATACCATGAACGTGGTGCTTCCTTCAACCCATAAATATATTTACTCAACCTATACACCTTGTATTGTTGTCCTTCTACCCCATAACTAGGTGGTTGTGAAACATATACTTCCTCTTTCAATACTCCATTCAAGAACATTGATTTTACATCCATCTGATACACTTTCGATTTATGTTGCATGAAAATTGACAACACCGTACCCAATGTCTCCATCATCGAGACTGGTGCAAATGTCTCCACATAATCTCTTTCATGTTGATTCTTCTATCCTTTGACAATTACCCTTGCTTTATGGCTTTTAGTCTTTCCTTCAACGTTTCTGTTGGTATTATAGACCACTTCACTCCAATGACTTCTTCTCCTTTCAGAAGGTCCACTAACTCCCATGTGTCATTCTTTTCTATTTCTTCTACATCTTCATCCATTTCCGAAACCCATTTTTCTTCTTTGACTGCATCCTCAAAATGGATTGGGTCATCTACATGAAAAAATCATGCAAATAAGGAATTAATACCAGTGCTACTATCAACTTCATCTTGCTCATAAATTTCACTTAAATTTATTAATTTTTGTCTTCTTATGCTTGCAGAAGATGGGCTTGACATAGCACTTGATGTTGCACTTGAATTATATGAAAGTGTGGGTCTTTGAGGTGTTCTTGGAGAAGCACTTGCTTGACCGCGCTACGTTGTCCTATTATTTGTTGACGGTGTCACTTGTTGACTGCTTTGTTGAGTTTGAATAGGAGTAGAAGGATACATTGTTGAGGAATTACTTGCTACGGTCAATTACTCTTTGTCCTCATGTGGTATACATGTTTTCACATTGATTTTCTTCTTTGAAATTCCATCCCATGCTTCCTCTTCTATGAGCTTCACATCACTGCTGATTATGACCTTCTTGGTTGATGGATTGTAGAGCTTTTATGTCTTGGATTCATTATTATATCCACAAATATATATTTCTCCCCCTTGTTGTCCAACTTCTTCCTTAACTCATCCAGGATATGTGTATATGCCACACATCCAAATACTCCCATCTCAGTGATGATATGCTTTCTTCCACTCCATGCCTTTTCAAGAACCATATTCTTGACACTTTTGGCTCGACACCTATTAATGGTATATGTTTCACAAGCAACTGCTTCAACCCAATAGTCATTTGGAAAATACTTTTAGTTCAACATACTCCTTTCCATTTCCATAAAGGTTATATTTTTTCTTTCCGCAACACCATTTTCCTAAGGTGTATACCTTGTTGTAAATTGATTGTGAATTCCATGGTCCCTGGAAAATCGAAGGAAGTCATTTGAGATGCATTTGCCACCCGTGTCAGTCCTCAAGGCTTTGATGTAGTGTCCAATTTTCTTCCCAAGAAGAGCTTTGTATTGGTGAAAGTGTTCAAACACTTCAATTTTCTATTTTATGTAGTAGACCCATGTCTTCCTTGTGTAATAATATATGAAGGGGAAGAAATAGTAGTTGCCACTAATTTATGGTGACTACATTGGCACACACAAGTCTGAATGGAAAATCTCCAAAGTTTCATTTTTCCTTATTGAGTTTCCTGATGGAAATTTCTCTCTATGTTGTTTGCCCAAGATGCATCCTTCACATAGGCTGCCCGATTTTCCTATGATTGGAAATCCATTCACCATGCCTTTCCTATGCAGCAAATTCAAACCTCCAAAGTTGACATGACCAAATTTCAAATGACATAACAATTTTCATCTTTAGTTTCTGCTTGAATGTTTGCTTGTGTGACAACTGCATTTTTTCTTCCATCCTCTTGCAAATTCATTGACTGTTGTGTTTTTGCACCTTATTCCTTCAAACTTGATTGTATCTTTAGGGGAAACATTATATTGCTTGTCATATGAACTTGCAATCAATTGTCTACTTGGAGGCTTATCCAAAATTGTGCACTCAACATTTTTGAAAATGACATTGTAGCCCTTTTGCATGTGATTTCCAATGCTTATGAGGTTATGCATCAAAATAGGGACAAATTAAAAATTAGAAATGTATTTCTTCTCCCCCTTATTTGTTAGAATATTGACTCTTCCTTTTTCCATGACAACGACTTTGCTATCAGTCCCTAATGTCACTTCATATTTCACACTTTCATCTAGATTGGAAAACATTTCTATGTTCTTTGTCATGTGGTTGCTCCACCCTAAATCTAGAAACGATACATCACTTTGTTTTTCTTATGCTACATTAAAAGCTAAAAACATGATATCTTGGTTATTATTTTCCTTTGTGAAATTTTCACTTTGTTTGTTACTTATGTCATGTTGCTTCTTTCTACATTAATTTTCATAATTACCATACTTCTTACAATAATGAAATTGAACTTGAGATTTATCATACCTTTGACCTTGTGCTTGATTTTGACTTGGGCCTTGACTTGGATTATTATTGCTTCTGCTTCCACTTGAGCTTGAAGGGCTACCTCTTCCACCTATGTATGGGCTTATTCCTCTTCCTCTAGCATTTATCTTCCCCTGCTTCTACCTTGTCCAAATGGAACTTATGTCTTGAAGGCATGCTCCAGTTAGGAGTTTGGCACTTTTTTTAGTCTATGTTCATGAGAAACCAATGATGCATGAAGCTCATCGACTGAAAATTGTGAGAGATCTTTTGTCTCTTCTATGGCCACAATAATAGCATCAAATCTTGCTGGGAGGCTTCTCAAAAATTTCTCAACTATTCTCCTTTATTCACATGTCTCACCATGAGACCTAATTTGAGTAACCATCCCAATTAATTGTGTAAAAAATGAGTCTACATTCTCACACTCTTTCATAAAAGTTGTCTCAAAGTCTCTCCTTAACATTTGTATTTTTTTTGTCTTCACATTTTCATGCCTTTGTAGGCTCTCTAGAGGGTGTCCCGTGCTTTCTTGTTCTTTTTTGTTGCTGCAATCCTTGGGAAAATTCTTTCATGAACTGCTTGAAAAATATAGAAAAGGGCTTTCAATTTATTCTTCCTATTTTCCCTCAACAAATACCTTTCTGCTTGTGACAAGGAATTGTATGATGTTGGATCTTCCGGTTCTTGGAAACCATTCTCCACCAAATGCCAAATATATTGAGAAGAAAACAAAGCGTTCATTGTACTAGACAAGTAGACATAATTGTTGACATTAAATAGGGTTATCTAAGTGTGGAGCACTGGAAAGGTATGTTTTTGACGAACAATTTAGTGACTTTTCAGTAACAATTGTAACCCTTTCTGCATAATGAGCTTAAAGAAATAAAGAATTTTAATAGAATGTGTGAGAATTAGTATGGAAAGCTTAATCGCTGATAATTGTTATTTTTCCATGCAGGAAAGGGTGGAAACGAAGGGCTGCCATTCGAAAGGAAAAGACAAAGAAGCAATAACTGCTGTCCCTTTAGGAGGGAACCAGATGCGAACAAGATCGAACAGATCGAAGCAAGACGACCCTGGAAAGAAAGAAGGATTATCAATTCGGCGGAACAGGGGAAGAAAAGTAAAGGATTAACGGCTTGGCGAATCCCTCAGGATCTTTGATCCTGAGGGATCGCTGTTTTGCTTATTTTTGCTACCTAGATACCTCCGCCGTTACTCTTATAAAAAGGGACAGCAGTGTTAAGAAAAAGGACTTTTTGTTCATATATGTAACTGTGAATTCCAGATTCAACTTTGATCATCGACTCTCTTTAAGACTTGTTTTGCTGTATATTCGTTGATGCATTAATACAAAAGACTTGGTGTTTATTTCATCTCTGCGTCTGGAGTAATCTAAAGCGGTGTACCGTTGGAAGCTAAGGGCCCGGCTTCGAAGGACACTTGCTTTTGTATCATTATAATTTGGTTTCTATGTGGTTTGTTTATCTTTATAGTTTGGTAATCTGACGCGTTTTTCATATGCTATTCCAAGCTCTGTTACGATTAATTCATTAATGGTTTCTTTCAAGAGATTTATGCAGTGACTCTGTATTGTACAAGTGAATCTCTTCAGAGTTGATTGCATGTTCACAATATAAGCCAATTGTTTCTATTACAGAGCCTTCATATTGAATATTGTTGTATTGGATTCAATTGAAATCTCAATTATTGGAATCCGGAAGTAATATTATTCTATTTGGAAACATAGTCATATTCTCTTTAATCATCAGATTGCTATAGTAAGCGTGTTGTGTATATATGATTGATGATTGCTATTCCATGATTCATTTGTGAATACTGTTCCATAGAGTATAATTCATTGAAGTTGATTTAGAGAGAAGATTACTATTTGATTGCAGAATGTGAGTTTAATTCAATAGAGCAAGCGTAGTCTGACTCGCGAGATTTAGTTTATTTGATTGTTGTTCCATTTATTGCTGTTCCATTTACTGCTATTCCATTTCAGATTTGTTGTTCCATTTTCTGTTTTCTGTTCCATTTTACTTTATGTCGTTCCATTTACTTGCATTTACTGTCTTGGTGTGAGAGAAGATCTAAGGCTGTAGTGAGCCTCAGCAAGTCGCTGCCTAGCTCCCAGACCAATGGTCCATGCTCTAATTTCCTTTCTATCAGTTTCTAGAGGGATGGGTTATCGCTTCTGTACCCTTGACTGATAAGCTGCGTTGTGTGATTTTATTCTTTTTAGAGCAATTTAGTCATAAGTTTAGCAGCCGTTTACTCTTGTATTATCTAGACACTGTACTACTAAGCATTACTCTGATGAATAGCCTCAGATTGAGTTACTCTTTGCAATAACAAAGCTTTCCCGGATTGACTTATTAATGTGGCATAACTAGAGGTGAAAGAGACCCTTGTTACAGCTCTACATTTTGGCACCGTTGCTGGGGAAAGAGTACAGCCATTTGTCTTTTACAGAGTAGTGTATGAGTCTGCTAGGGGAGAGTTGGATTTTAAAAACGAAAGGTAAGAACCTCAGTACGCAGCATGTAAAAGCCTTGATCCACCGTCCGCTTTCCTGGCAGAATTGTGGGTTGAATAGAATTTGGTAGTTTATAGAGTGCATGACTAAGCAGAAAAATCCAGAAAAAATTATCAAACCTCCGTTCAAACCCGAAAAAACCAAAGGGCCTGTGACCCTTGGCCGAACAACCTTCATAGACGAAATCTATAAGAAAACCGAATCTCAACCATCAGTAGGGTTCAGGAAAACCAATTCTAAACAACCTACTAGCTCCCTTCAGGTCGCAGGATCACCATCTCTAGCCTTCGCTGAGGTGCATAGTCAGACTAATGAACAGGACTTTCAAGAAATTGAAAATTCTATTCCAGAACGACTGCGGGAAGGAAATCTAAGAAATCTTTGTGAAGGAGAAGGGGAAATAGGAGAAGTTGAGGAGCCAAGATCTCCTCCTAGGATAATTCATCCATTAGAAATCCCAGATAAAGGAAGCGCTGTAAAAGTCATTGTTGAAGGGATTCAATCTCCTCAAGCAACAGGGACTCTCGTTATTCCAGACAAAGGAAGTACTACTAAAACAATCCCTGTTAAGGTCGTTCCTTCTCTGCCTAAGAATACCCTCTTAGAAATCCCGGAAGGTTACTGGCACATATTCGATCCCATGGCACAGAATCAGCCAAACACTCAAACTTCTACATTACAATATCCTATAGTGGATTCCGCAGCAAATACTCCTATGAAAGCAATTCCCCTTCAACACATTCCTACATTTCATGGACTTACATCAGAGGACCCCGATGCATTCTTATTTGAATTTGATGTATTATGTAGGGGATATGATTACACCACTGACCCCTAGAAATTAAAGTTGTTCCCCTCCACTTTGAAAGGAGCAGCTTTAAGATGGTTTATGGGTTTAGGTGGTGGGGCTATAAATAACTGGGAGCAAATGAAAGAATCTTTCCTAAAGAAATATCAAGATTATTGTAGGTCTAGAGAACTGAAAGATGAAATATTTCAGATGATAGCTAGACCAAATGAAACACTAGAAGAATATGTAGAACGTTTTCATTATAATTTGCAGAGATCTCCATATGCATCACTACCTCTGCCTGATAATGTGTTAAAAACAACATTGATTAGAGGCATGAAGGAACAATGGATTGAAACATTAAATATCATGGGAAAAGGGGATATTTATCAAGAAAATTTTGCTGACATCATTGATTTATGTATCAGGAGCTCGAGAGGTAGCACGAGGATAAAGCCAGCAGAATATGATCGGTTTGTCAGAGATAACAAAATATCAATAGAAGGAGTAACACGTGTAGAACTTGGGAATTTATTAGAAAATTTTAAAACTGATATCCTAGGGACATTGACTACACAACTTGATATTGTGCAGGCTAAACAGAAGCAGATAGAGGCAGAACAGAATGTGGCGATCTTCTGCCCCTGATGTAGAAGAAAACATAGCCACAAGGAATGTCCGCTGGATGCAGTTCAAACATGTGCTATCTGTACAAAAGATCACCTTACTGAAAGTTGTCACTCACTTCCTGGATTGAAGGCAGTATATAAGGAAGCAGAAGAAGAGCCAGAATCAGCATAATTTTTTAACCAGCATCGCCAATGGCAACCAAGGCAATCAGGTATGTTTTCAGACCCAACTTCTTCTTTTCAGCGTCCACAATATAACGCTCAGCAATATAGTATGTGGCAAAACCAATCTCAACCCCCATTTCCGAACTGGTCATCACAACCATTTCCTTCTCCAAATCCATGGATGAATCAGCCAAGCCAATTTGGTTGGCCGAATTTTCCTTACGCCCCACCATATTGGCATAATAGCTCATACCCTCCGCAATGGACCCCCCCTACTTCACAAAGTTCACCCTGGCAGACAAATTGGCCAAGATCGACATATCAGCCAACAGGAACTATTATGCTCCCTCAACCGACTTTGCCAACTTTGCAACAAAATCCCCAGTCTAATCTGAGACCGCAACTCCCAGCCCAACCCAATCCTAATCCTAATAACAGGCCGGTCCAATCCCTCCAAATTATAGAATCAGCAGAAATCAGACCCGAACTGAGGGAGTGCAATGATCTTCAGTTAAGATCTGGACGTATAATAGAAACAGAGGGAGATAAAACAGTTCACATTGAAGATTAGTTACCAATAGAACAGTCGTTACAACAAGAGGGTGCAAATAAGGAGCAGACTCATCATCAAGCGAGTACACCCTCTCCTCCCTTCCCAGAACGATTAGTCATACCACGACCTATACAACATCCAGACTTTGACATTCTGGGAGAGCTAAAAAACCTGTACATACGAATTCCTTTCCTCCAAGCCATTCAAGACATCCCTATATATGCAAAAACTATAAAAGAATTGTGCATAAAAAAACCAAGGAGGAATGTAACCACTAACCCAAGAGTCCAAGTAGTCGGTACTTTATCTGACCTGTTATCAGGAGCACCCATTAAATATGAAGATCCAGGAAATCCAATCGTAACTGTTCAAATCTATGGACAGACTTTGACTAATGCTTTAGTTGATTTAGGATCTGCAATTAATATTTTGACAACTTCTACTTGCCAAAAGCTCGGTATTACATCGGTAGAACCCACCTCTACTTTGTTAGAATTAGCTGACCGATCTGTAGTTCGACCAGAAGGAACTCCATACGATGTCATGGTCTCTATATATTCTTGGGAATACCCAACTGATTTCCTGGTAATTAATCCAAAAACCCGACTGGATGGACACCCGCTAATTTTAGGTAGACCTTGGCTTGCTATCGTCGATGCTTACATTGGTTGCCGGCAGGGGAATATGACCATAACCAGAGGACCAGATATTAAAAAACTAGTCCTATACCCTCCAGCACAGCCAAGTCTTATAATGATAAAAACTAACCAGCACCCTGTATCATACCTTACTAACAATATCAGATCACCATTGACTATACAGAAGGCCCTAGACTTTAAATACCAAACAGAAGATGATGCCATCAATAACTTCGTTAGTCAAACTGAATTTAGACCTCATGCACAGTGTTTTATGATAGAAGCTACATTCGAAAACGAACTAGAAGAAGATCCCTTGAAAGATACACATGACCTAACGATACCTGTGACTTCTATTGCCAATAGTAAAGCAGTGGAAATTGAACCGGGAAAAACTCTAAACATCAATGCCAGCCTTACACCGGACCAAGAAATAAAACATCATCCATCTGTTACGGAAGCATCAAGAAGCATTTGCGTGGGATTACCCCGATATGAAAGGGATTGACCCCCAATTGTGAACCCACCATATTTATATAGAAAAAGATGCAAGACATGTCCGTCAACCGCAAATAAGACTCAAACCTCACCTAAAAGATGTTGTAAAAGCAGAACTTCAGAAGCTTTTAGATGTTAATTTTATCTATCCTATTTCTGATAGTAAGTGGGTCTCTCCACCTGTGGTTGTACCCAAGAAGAATGGGAAATGGAGTATTTGTGTGGATTATAGAGAGTTAAACAAAGCCACACAAAAAGACCATTTTCCCCTCCCATTCATAGACCAAGTATTGGACACGTTAGCAGGAAAGAAATTCTTTTCTTTCTTGGATGGCTTCAGCGGATACAATCAGATTCAGATTGCCCCTGAAGACCAAGATAAAACTACCTTTACTTGTCCTTTGGGAACGTTCGCGTATAGAGTTCTACCCTTTGGCCTATGTAATGCTCCTGCCACATTCCAAAGGGCCATTCTTAGCATCTTTGCAGATTTAATAAATGATGGGCTTGAAGTATACATGGATGACTTTACACCATACGGAGATGACTTTGATCCAGCTCTGGACACTTTAGAAAAAGTCCTACAGCGTTGCATTGATACCAGGCTTTGTTTAAGCCACTAAAAATGTTATATGATGATGATTGAAGGGCTCATTCTAGGAAATTTCGTCTCAGCAGCTGGAATTCAGGTAGATCCGGCCAAAATTCAAATTCTTTTGCTTATTCCCACTCCCACTACTCAGACAGAGGTACACAACTTTCTTGGATTTTCTGGGTATTGCAGACGATTTATAGAACATTATTCACACATTGTTGCACCTTTATATGCATTAACTGGTAATGTTGATTTCATGTGGACAGAAAAATGCGATCGCGCTTTCCAGGATTTAAAGAAGCTTGTATCAACAGCTCCAGTCCTTCGAGGACCAAACTGGAATTTACCATTCCAAATCTCATCTGAT